>CP119673.1:0-595000 GCA_030078075.1 Crithidia sp. LVH-60A
CAAACAGGACACGCGGAGGAAGCACAGCTAGCACAGCAGAAGAAAAAAGAGAAAAACAAGTAGGCACAGCTGCGGCACGCAAAACAAAACACCAAGACAAAAACTAGACAGGTTAACAAAGACACGGGTATCGGGCGGAGTGCACGCTCTGCGGCCGACAGGCAACAGAGGACAGGTGCAACGGGAGAACAAACAAGACACACCTCGCGCAGATGGAAAACAAAGCAGAAGAGAAACACAGGTGGCCAGCCAACAGCTCAGCGACGGATCGTGCCACCGCAGGCGCGAGGCACAGCATTATCAGGAGAAGAAAAACACCGAACCGCACTACACGGGACACGCGGGAAAGGTATTGATCGCACGCCAAGCCGCAGAGCCGCGCCAGGAGCGGAACAGGAGAACAGAGGAAAAACAAGAACGGAGAGATCAAGATAGCGAGAGGAACAATAGAAACAAAAAACGCGGAAATGAATACACAAACGCCGGTACAGGAGGAAAAAAACAAGAAAAGAAAAAGCACAAAGAAGAGAAAGTTACAAAAAGAAATCGGGAAACGAAACAGAAGAGAGGGCAAACTTCCAAACAAGAAAGAAATCACATTTAGAGTGCGCGGCGACACCCGGTCAAGATGACGACACACACACACACACACACACACACACACCCACAGCAGCCGTCACAGGCGAGCACACAAGCGTGAGAGCGAAAACAGAATAAAGAGTTCAAAAGAAAATCAAGAATCAGGAAGAGAGAGCAAGAGAAAAGCGATGCGCGCAGGTTAGGTGCCAAACGAAAACCAGGATTAAAGAAATCAAAAGAAGAAAGACACAACAACAAGCTACGGACAGACGCGCCTGCTCCGAGTATCAGGGTGGGCGGGTAGGTGCTTTTGTGCCTCGCTGCTGGCGTTACGCAGGCAAGAGGACACGCGGAGACCAAAAGCAGCCACTACACAAGATATACACATATCATTGTTGAGGGAGGAAGAGAAAGGAGAAACACAAGCAAGAGAGAGAGAGAGTGATGACAGCACGAAGCACAGACAGCCATGCCAGCACACACGGCACGCGCACGCAGCGTAGCGGATGTTGCAGATGGATACACCCAGAGCACACATTGGCATTGATTCACCTATCGTTGTCACCGCGGCTTCCGCCACGTCACGCCCTTGCACCGCCGCAAGCCGACAGACCCCACAAACGTAAAACAGCAAAGTGCCATTCGATGTCCTCGGCCGCCGGCCTCGGAAATGAAATGCCACCGACCTGTGTGAGGGTGTCGCTGCCGAGTGGGAAAAAGCGCGGACAAGATGAAGCGGGGCCAGGCGGCACACGAAGACACAGAGAGGCCATGCGGCAGCAACATTCGGGCGCATCAAGCGGCAGACATTCACGCGACTACAGCCGCCAGCGGCGTAACAGCAAGTTTCTGGCAGCACAAACACCCACCACCACGGCGGCCAGTCGCGCGCCCCACGTCGCGACCGGTAACGTGTGTCTTGCTTTGTGGTGGTTTCTTGTGGCTCGGCACTGGGACGGGCGGGCACTCACACGCACACGCACCCCCGCAGCACGCGCATAGCCAACTTCCGCACACCAACCACTCGGCGTCACCACCTTCACACATCCCTTGCCCACACACGAAAACACAGAGAGTGCGGCCTTCTCGTCACGCGTCGCCGCCCCTCCTCAACGCGCCGCTCCTCCGGAAGCAGGCACCACGTGTCCCGCAGGAAAGACACGCCCATCGTGTCTACGCGACGCACCTCGAGCGACCCTGTCGCGTCCTCCCCAAAGTGGCGCGAGTAGGTGTCCGCTTGATTCCGCGCACCCTTGACGTAGAAAAACACCACGTCGATTTTGTGGCCATACCACAGGCCATACGCGTACTCTAACACAGCTTGTTCAGGAAGTACCCGCGACCAATGCCACCAAAGCCGTTGAGGTGCTTCTGCGCAATCACGAGGACACGGTGGTCCGTCGCCAGCGCCACACACGCGCACCGTCGCGCAGGTCGTCGTGGTGCACAAGGTGCTGCCGCATCAGCTGCGCCGCGCGAGGCTCCGCGTGCGCCGAGTAGCGCGCCATGAAACGGTCCGCCTCCGCGTCGGAGTTGGGTATGTGGCCGGACCGCTGATAATGACGAAGCTGCTCCAGCACCTGCTCCGCGGCACCCTCCTCGCCGTCCACACCTGCTGCTCAAGGTCCTCGGTCCAGCGCTGCCGCTACACGTCCACGTCTGCGGCGCACGGCTGCGCACGTTCACCACGGCACCCCAGCCCTCCAGCGACGCGTCCGTGAAGCACACACCACACCGTAGTCCGCCTCATCGGAAGTGGGATGCCGCTTGTCCGAGATGACGCACCATGGGTTGCGCACCAGCTCGCCACCAATCTCCTGTAGCGACCGCATCACGGCAGCGTTGATGCACGGCACGGCGTCGTCCCAGCCGTAGCCGCGGAACGTCAGCCGGTAGATGCCGCGGTACGCGCGCAGCAGCTTGGAGGCACGCGCAGGGTTCATCTGCGTCGTGTGTGCAGCGCAAAGAACACACCAGTGAGATCGACGACGCGAGGATGCGGATCGTGTGTGCGTAGTCTTGCGAAGCGCCAGCTGCAGCTTCGCCACCGCCTTCACCGAGTTGCACACCACGCGCCCCCGGCCGTTCCACAGGCACTCCTCTGCAAGGAAAACAGTCGACCCGCTCGCCAGATGCAGCAGGTCAGCGTCTGACATCGCCCTCCGGCTCGCCGCGTGCCGGGGGACGTCATGAGGTTGGCCGCCTTGATGCGCGACAAGACCGCACGCACGGCGCGCACAAACTCCGCCTCCTCGCCCACGTGCGCGGCGACGAGGATGTTGTCGATCAGCGTCGACACGGTCACCGTGGTGTGGATATCGACAATCGTCCACGTCACAGCTTGGCCCACCGCCACACGCTCCAGCGCGCACCCGTCGGCAGCGTCCGCAGCCGTTAGTAACACCCGTCATGCTTCGCACGAAAGACAAAATTGTTACGCAGCGTCCCTCTGCAATCGGGATAGTGTCGTTTAGTGAGCTTCAAAGTCGATCTGCAGCATGTAGCGGGCGTGCCGCAAGCGCTGGCGCCGCCCCAGCCGCGTGTCATAGTGCACACACGTGGCACGTGGTGCTTCGGAATGACGCGGTTCAGCAGCGGCTCCGTGATAAGCCGGCGCCGGCTCTTCAGCTCCGGCACCGTGAACACACGTTCACCCCCGCGCACGCCGCCCGGCAGCGCCACGCCGCTGACCTCGTTGGCCGGGCAGGGCTCGAACTTGCCCACCCCCACAGCCTTGGCCACCTCGTCCGCCGTCAGCGCGCAGCGCTTTACCGTGCGCGACGTGCACAGCCCGTCGAAGAAGCGCGCGTCCAGGAAGTATATTGCACGCGTAGCAGGAAGCGCTTCGTCCGGGCCCGGTGTGTGTCGGCATCCGAGCACCGCCGCCATGTCCAGCGGCGTGTTGTGCTTCAGGGTGAAGCGGCCAGTCTCGCACGGCAGCCGGCGTCTCGCGGCCATCACGCGCACGTAGCCGGCCATGCGCTCTACCATCTCCGCCACCTCGCGGACGTTGATGCCCAGTTGGTGACAAGAAGACTCCTGCGAGCGGTAGTGGAACAGCGACGTCGCCGCCTCTAGGTGGTCGGGAACCGCGCGCGGCTGGCGTTTGCCCGCGCGGTCTCGGCATATCCACCGTAGGCTGCTGACCATAACCAAGGTACCGCAGCAGCGTGGCCTGCTTGGCGTGGTCCGAAAGCGTCATGAGGTCCTTGACCGGCACCCCCCGCACCCGCCATGCACCGCAGCGCACCCTTTCGCACCGACGGCAGCTGAGCCAGCCTTCCGCTTGGCCAGCGCCGACGCCACCACCACCGTATGCAGCTCCTCCGTGTACGGCGCGAAAAGACACTCGCCCGGCCGGCGCTGCACACAAGCATCTGCTGCAGCGTGCCCGCAAGCTCCTGCGTGAGCACCGACGGAACGGGGTACCGGCCACGCTTCTTCGCACCCTTGCCCATACGCACCGTCAGCGACACACACGCACTGTGTCTGCCGTGCCATCCGCCAGCAGCAGAACCGACGCCGTGCCCACATTTCGTTGCTCGGGCAGCGGCGGCCCCGTATCCTGGAAGACCGTCACGTCCTTGCACCGCAGCGTCGCAATGTCGCCCGCGCGCCGCGAAGCCCCACATCATCGCCAGGAAAGCGCTGCGCGCGGGGCGACACACTGCAGAGTAGCCAGCACCGCCTGTACCTGCGCGCCAGTGTCACAAAGGCGGTACGTCCGGCACCGACTCCTTCATGTAGCGCTGCACCGTCGCAAACGCGCTGCGCCACTCCGGGTCGTCCTGCAGTCGGATGCCGCGCCGCTGCGTCGAGTACAGCGGCAGGTCGCGCAGAGCCCCCGCCACCCCAGCAAACGCCTTGGCCGTCGTCGCCAGCCTCCAACGCCGCGCGCGTGCCGTCGACAGGATCAGGTCGATGCACGACACCGGCAGACTCATCTGCAGGCTCGCCGTCGGCATGCACTTGATGCGCGTCAGCCACCGCAGGTGGTGCGAGCGGGTGAGTCCGGCCGCACGCAGTTTCACGCAAGCTGCAAGATGTGTGGCGGCTTGCTGGCGGAGAGATTCCCACTATCGACTTTCTGGAAGCACTTTCGACTTTCTGGAAGCACTTTCGAGTTTCTGGAAGCACTTTCGACTTTCTGGAAGCACTTTCGACTTTCTGGAAGCACTGTCGACTTTCTGGAAGCACTCGACTTTCTGGAAGCACTTTCGAGTTTCTGGAAGCACTTTCGAGTTTCTGGAAGCACTCCCGACTTTCTGGAAGCACTTTCGACTTTCTGAAGCACTTTCGACTTTCTGGAAGCACTCTCGACTTTCTGGAAGCATCTCGACTTTCTGGAAGCACTCTCGACTTTCTGGAAGCACTTTCGAGTTTCTGGAAGCACTTTCGAGTTTCTGGAAGCACTCCGACTTTCTGGAAGCACTTGTGACTTTCTGAAGCACTCCCGACTTTCTGGAAGCACTTGTGACTTTCTGGAAGCACTCCCGACTTTCTGGAAGCACTTTCGAGTTTCTGGAAGCACTTTCGAGTTTCTGGAAGCACTCCCGACTTTCTGGAAGCACTTTCGACTTTCTGGAAGCACTTTCGACTTTCTGGAAGCACTCTCGACTTTCTGGAAGCACTCTCGACTTTCTGGAAGCACTCTCGACTTTCTGGAAGCACTTTCGAGTTTCTGGAAGCACTTTCGAGTTTCTGGAAGCACTCCCGACTTTCTGGAAGCACTTGTGACTTTCTGGAAGCACTCCCGACTTTCTGGAAGCACTTTCGACTTTCTGGAAGCACTTCCGACTTTCTGGAAGCACTTCTCGACTTTCTGGAAGCACTCGAGTTTCTGGAAGCACTTTCGAGTTTCTGGAAGCACTCCCGACTTTCTGGAAGCACTCCCGACTTTCTGGAAGCACTCGACTTTCTGGAAGCACTCTCGACTTTCTGGAAGCACTCTCGACTTTCTGGAAGCACTTTCGAGTTTCTCGAAGCACTTTCGAGTTTCTGGAAGCACTCGACTTTCTGGAAGCACTTTCGAGTTTCTCGAAGCACTTTCGAGTTTCTGGAAGCACTTTCGAGTTTCTGGAAGCATTTTCGAGTTTCTGGAAGCACTTTCGAGTTTCTGGAAGCACTCCCGACTTTCTGGAAGCACTCTCGACTTTCTGGAAGCACTCTCGACTTTCTGGAAGCACTCCCGACTTTCTGGAAGCACTCGACTTTCTGGAAGCACTCTCGACTTTCTGGAAGCACTTCGACTTTCTGGAAGCACTTTCGAGTTTCTCGAAGCACTTTCGAGTTTCTGGAAGCACTTGAGTTTCTGGAAGCACTTTCGAGTTTCTGGAAGCACTTTCGAGTTTCTGGAAGCACTCTGACTTTCTGGAAGCACTTTCGACTTTCTGGAAGCACTCGAGTTTCTGGAAGCACTTTCGAGTTTCTGAAGCACTCCCGACTTTCTGGAAGCACCCTGACTTTCTGGAAGCACCTCGACTTTCTGGAAGCACCTCGACTTTCTGGAAGCACTCTCGACTTTCTGGAAGCACTTTCGAGTTTCTCGAAGCACTTTCGAGTTTCTGGAAGCACTTTCGAGTTTCTGGAAGCACTGTCGACTTTCTGGAAGCACTTCCTGACTTTCTGGAAGCACTCCCGACTTTCTGGAAGCACTCTCGACTTTCTGAAGCACTCCCGACTTTCTGGAAGCACTCTCGACTTTCTGGAAGCACTCGACTTTCTGGAAGCACTCCGACTTTCTGGAAGCACTCGACTTTCTGGAAGCACTTTCGACTTTCTGGAAGCACTTTCGACTTTCTGGAAGCACTTTCGACTTTCTGGAAGCACTTCTCGACTTTCTGGAAGCACTTTCGACTTTCTGGAAGCACTCTCGACTTTCTGGAAGCACTCCCGACTTTCTGGAAGCACTCCCGACTTTCTGGAAGCACTCCGACTTTCTGAAGCACCCCGACTTTCTGGAAGCACTTTCGACTTTCTGAAGCACTCGACTTTCTGGAAGCACTTTCGACTTTCTGGAAGCACTTTCGACTTTCTGGAAGCACTTTCGACTTTCTGGAAGCACTTTCGACTTTCTGGAAGCACTCTCGACTTTCTGGAAGCACTCGACTTTCTGGAAGCACTTTCGACTTTCTGGAAGCACTTTCGACTTTCTGGAAGCACTTTCGACTTTCTGGAAGCACTTTCGACTTTCTGGAAGCACTCCCGACTTTCTGGAAGCACTCCCGACTTTCTGGAAGCACTTTCGACTTTCTGGAAGCACTCGACTTTCTGGAAGCACTCCCGACTTTCTGGAAGCACTCGACTTTCTGGAAGCACTTTCGACTTTCTGGAAGCACTTTCGACTTTCTGGAAGCACTTTCGACTTTCTGGAAGCACTTCTCGACTTTCTGGAAGCACTCCCGACTTTCTGGAAGCACTTCGACTTTCTGGAAGCACTTTCGACTTTCTGGAAGCACTTTCGACTTTCTGGAAGCACTTTCGACTTTCTGGAAGCACTCCGACTTTCTGGAAGCACTCCCGACTTTCTGAAGCACTTTCGACTTTCTGGAAGCACTTCGACTTTCTGGAAGCACTCTCGACTTTCTGGAAGCACTTTCGACTTTCTGGAAGCACTGACTTCTGAAGCACTCGACTTTCTGGAAGCACTTTCGACTTTCTGGAAGCACTGACTTTCTGGAAGCACTTTCGACTTTCTGATCTGAAGCACTTTCGACTTTCTTGAAGCACTCGACTTTCTGAAGCACTCCCGACTTTCTGGAAGCACTTTCGACTTTCTGAAGCACCTTCGACTTTCTGGAAGCACCTCGACTTTCTGGAAGCACTCGACTTTCTGGAAGCACTTTCGACTTTCTGGAAGCACTCCGACTTTCTGGAAGCACTTTCGACTTTCTGGAAGCACCTTTCGACTTTCTGGAAGCACTTTCGACTTTCTGGAAGCACTTTCGACTTTCTGGAAGCACTTTCGACTTTCTGGAAGCACTTTCGACTTCTCTGAAGCACTCGACTTTCTGGAAGCACTTCCGACTTTCTGGAAGCACTCCCGACTTTCTGGAAGCACTTTCGACTTTCTGGAAGCACTCTCGACTTTCTGGAAGCACTTTCGACTTTCTGGAAGCACTCCCGACTTTCTGGAAGCACTTTCGACTTTCTGGAAGCACTTTCGACTTTCTGGAAGCACTTTCGACTTTCTGGAAGCACTTTCGACTTTCTGGAAGCACTTTCGACTTTCTGGAAGCACTTTCGACTTTCTGGAAGCACTTTCGACTTTCTGGAAGCACTTTCGACTTTCTGGAAGCACTTTCGACTTTCTGGAAGCACTTTCGACTTTCTGGAAGCACTTTCGACTTTCTGGAAGCACTTTCGACTTTCTGGAAGCACTTTCGAGTTTCTGGAAGCACTTCCAACTTTTGTGAAGCACCCCTGACTTTTGTTAAGCGCTTTGGTTTTGGGCTAAAGAAAAAGCCCTGCTCGTGGTTTCGGAAATAGGCAAAGTGGTTGTTTCTAGGGAAAAAGACCTTATCCCAAGCCTATCCCGCCAACCTTATTCGGCCTCGGAGGAAAGAGAAAGGCCAAGCGTGCCTTTACAACAGGAAGAGGCATCACATGGCTACCCTTTCCAGGAAGCAAAGCCCTTATGAACCGCTTCGGAAAGTTTCTTCAGCTATTGAGCCATATATAATCCAGAAGGCAGTGCTTAACCAAACCTGCCATTGCGGTGTCCTCAGTCAGGAACCGTCCCTCGGGGCTTTGAATTTTTGGCGTTGAAATGGGATCCGCTGGTCCTCTGCCCAAAATAAAATTATTTCGTGGGATCCTAGCAGCACCTCTATTCCATCGAGGGTGAAAGCAGGAAAACCTCATGGACCAGGAGCACGGTTCCCCAGCGGAAAAAGGCCTCTCCTTCCCCCACGATCATTTTCATGCCCATGCCCATTCCCACCAATTGCCCAAGATCCCGCCGGCGCTTAGAAAACCCTTTCCCGCGTGATGGCGGATGGTGTTCGGGAATCGGCCACGACGACGGACAGACCTGAACACGCGGTCCGGTGGTAGGACTTGCGATATCACCTGCTGCTGTGGGAGTTGCTGCTACTCCTCCAACGACGCTTTCGCGATCCATAGGTCTATTGTGCGCCGCTTCCACGTGTCGCTTCATGTGCGTAGCCGCGATCAATCTTTTGCAGACCGGGCATTCCAGCCTCTCCACAATGCGGGCTTTCTCGACAGGTGTGCGGGTGTCAAGAGGGAGCGGCCCATGCAGAAACATGTGGCGCCTGGCGAAAAAGTCGCAGCTGCGGGTGAAGAAGGGGCACAGCGGGCACCGGTAGAAACCTCTTGGAGGGGATGCATGAAGGGCAAGCGAAACCACCGTGCTCAGCTCTGCAGCATCGGTGATTTTGTATGCTTTCACAATGTGCTTCTTCAGCTGCTCACGGCCTGGGAAGGCTTGGTAACATACTGGGCATAGCGCTGGATCCGACGGGTGCATTGCAAAGTACGCAGAGGGCGGTGGCCCCGGAGGCGGTGCGAGAAGCGGGGGCGGTAGTCCCATTTCCTTCATTCGATGTGCAACACACCATCTGCACTCTTCGTTGTCTGTAGTGTTCACACGCCTATGTAAAAAGCCAAAATATCGTGAGGTGCCACTTCGAAATTGCGCCAATGCTGTCTCTTGCTGCCGTGTGAGAACCACGTCGCCGTTCTTGGAGGTGGCCACATTGCTGTCCAGTAGAAATTGCCGGAGTGTAGAGGGGTTACGTATTCGGCTCCGCGGTATGTTGTGAAGTCGTCTGATCGTCGTGACGAGGTCCGTGATCCAGGCGCGATCTGTCGGAGTTGGCTTCATTGCAGCCTTGGCCATTTTATCAACTGCTTCGTTTCTCCGAATTCCACAATGTCCGGAGACAAACTGAAAAGATAATCGAACTCTGTGGTTGATCAGCTCTAGGATGGTGGTCCAAATGCGGCGCAGAACACCTTCGTCAACGGTTGTGGGTCCTGTTTTGAGCACCATGAGGAGCGAATAAGAATCGGTGACGTTGACACATGTGGTACGGTAGATTCGGTGCTGCGTAACGTACTGGAGGAGCCGCTTCAGCCCTACTCCCATGGCTACGCATTCAGTACGGTAGCTGCACGCATATTTGCCACAGAAGTCAGTGACTGTTGAGACGAGCCGGTCTTTTGGGGTAAACATGGGAGCTGCTCCGGGTTGTGCTCTTAAACCTCAGGGGGGGGGGGGGGGTGAGAGGGGCAGCAACATATAAAAACCGGGGGAGGGGGGGTTTCAAAGCGCCCGCCTCTTTTGCAACCGGGGTTTTACGACGGAAAATTTTTTTGAAGGGACGGGTTGAAATGCCCCCGGGGGCTTTTAGGAGAGACCAAACGGGAGAGGCTGCTCAAAGAAATAAAAGGGGGGGTACCCCCCCGGGGGGGGGGGGGGGGGGGGGGGGGGGGGGGGGGGGGGGGTAAAAAACCCCCGCAAATGGCCACCCGGTCTTTTAGAAATTATTGAAAAAAACCCGTTGCTCCTCAAGCCCAACCCCCCCGTTCGTGGAGAGCCCACGGATTTCCAAACCCGCGTAGGAACCTTTCAGGCAGCCCCCTTCTTTCAACCCGTTTTTACAACCAAATTTTTAAGAAATAAGTTTTTAAAAACCCCCCGGCGTTTTTCAAGAGACAAAAAAAGGGAAAAAAAAACAAAAAAAGGTTAATAATAAACATATTGTTTGGGGTGGGGGGTGGGGGGGGGGTGTGGGTGTTGTGGATGTTTTTTTTTTCATATATCCACCACTGGTAACTGCTGTCAAGTAAAGTCGTAAGCGGCGGAGGAGCAGTACTGTGGCGTCTAGCGGCAACAGATCAGCTTCTTTCAATAGTTCATTTGCTTCAGCGTATTTCGGGATTCCAGTCACCAGCACAGCGCCAATTGCATGTACTCGCTCCAAGGATGCTCTGCACGAATCGCTGGTGTTGCCCCACCAGGACGTTGCGGCGTAGAGGAGTTTTGATTCAATGATGGCCAAATAAAAGGGTCGGGGTACGTCTTTCGATGGTCCCCAGAGTTCTCCGGACACTGCCTTCAGCTTCGCCAAGCGCTGTGCATCAAACGGATCGCTGCGGCCGTCAAGTCGAGGCTGAGTAAGTCGCGCGGCATGTTGGCCAAATCCTCGATGGACTAGCGGTGATGTCGGCGGGCGTGTAGAGCGAAAGTTGCTTCCAGGCCGCACGCGAGATCCTCGCAGGGCTGCGAGCGTACACACGCCCGTGACGGGGCAGACGTACCCACAAGGACTGCTAGTCTCTCGCGTTGAAACCCGGCTCACCCTTGCTCAATACGTGCGTGCGATCCGGAATGCTCTCTGCGCTTGGCGGAGGTGCCGCAGCGGGCGGGTCAAGAAACCATTGTGCCTCATCAGCCTCCATCGTGAGAACGTGGTACATTTTAAAGAGCGGCTCTTCGTCGTGCGGCGTAATGGTGAAGAAGCGTGGAATGAAGTTCCCTCGCTGTGTGGCCGGTGCAGTCTCCTGCGCTCTGGATGTTATGCTCAACGCAAACCTGAATCCTCGCACGGTTGGCGGCACCGTGTCGTATTGTGCTAACCCCAAGCAATCTCCTTTTGTCCAATCACCGTCACCTCGTCGTGCGGAAGTTAAAGGAGCAATTTCCTATTGACTGCTTCAGCCCAATGTGTGGCGACAATTCTGCGCTGTGTGCCATCGCTGGAGGTGCATCCGATAGAAGCGCGACGATGTTCCTTTTACTCCACTTCGATGTACAAGTAGCGATGCACTTCCAAGAGCTTCAACCGCCTCTCACACTCCGCCGAGAGCGACTTCCGGACCTCTGCGGTGAAGCTCCTGTGAGAAAGCTAACTACGGATCTGTGACTGGCATCTCCAACAGCTACCGTACTGCATGTTCCCATCACAGTCAGATCTGTCGGCTGACACTCTCATCAGGTTGAGCGTTGTAATAGGGTGAAAGAGAGCCGATGAAAAACATCAGAGTGTGAAAGATTTCGTTTGAGCTTCTTGACGTGTTGAGACTGCTTCAGGCAAGTATCGGCAGAAAACAAAGTCCGTTTTTTTTTTCTCTTTCGAGGTACACGTCGACAAGCAGTGGACAGCTCCCGAGGCCACAGACGCTGCGAATGCTGCGCAGATACTTTCTTCAGCCTTAAGGCATTGGCAAGAGCAGAAAAACAACAACTGATTCGCACCAGAGAGTGCACTGGAGCCGCAGCAGGGCATCAATGACTGCGGGCATTGTTCTCGTCAATGGGAGTCCTCTGGCAGTCGGCGAAGCTGCTCTTCACGTGCGTCGGTTGTGTCGCCTCTCATTGCCGCGTGTCGTCGTCAGACTGTGTACGATGCGGTGCGAACGCAGGACAAAGACGCTGGAAAGAGGAGGAGGAGGAGAGTGTGACGGCAACACGTCAAGGAGGCAGAGGAGCGCAGTGACACCAGTAATAGGGCTCAATATGGACCCTCGCGTGTCAATACCGTATTAATGCTGCATCTTTTCTTTGCCACGCTGAACGCCACAAGTGCCCACGAAACATGGCGCACCGACGTCGCCTTCACACGCCGCATAAGCGCTTCGCTCAAGAGGCGGTTGGCAGAGAAACCACCATTCGCACAGCACCGCCACTCCTTTTTGCTGTTTCCTTCACACTGTGGATTTCTTTTACAGGGTCAGCTTCTGACCGTCAACCATCTTAAGATGCAATTACTATTAAAAAAAAAAAAGCACCACTGGGGAAAAGAAAAAAAGAGCATCGATGCGTGACATGGAGCCGAGAACAGAAAAAAAAAGTCAATAGAAGTAAAGTGGTCAACAACACTGTATAGGTGGATGAAGGCAGAGGCGTCAAAGAAACCGGCAGAGGCGAGTCTGCTGCATTAAGGAGAAAGAATAAATTTATGTGAGTGAAGTATGTCAATGGGTAGAAGAGCGGTCGCCGGAAGGGCTGCGCTTTCAACCCGAAAAAAAAAAGAGCGTTTTCTTACTCGTGCCACACAGAAAAAAAAATTAGAAAGCCTAATTACTGGCCAAAGAAAGATTACTTAGAGGAAGAGAGGGTGGTGTCAACAAAAAAGTGAAAAATAGTTTGCGAGGTGGCAGGTTTGAAGAAGCCGCCCGTGCGAGTGGGAAAGCGCACTTGCAAAAGACACTCTCAACTATGCCGTAAAGCTGTGCAAAACGGCTTTTCGTGCGAAAATTGATGGATCCTCATGATACGGATAAATGAACACCGTTGCTCTTTACTCCTTCGCTGACGACTCCAACGTGCCTCCTCATTCCTGTTCCTCCACTCGATCGAAGCGCCTTGTTAGCGCGTCTGAAGCAGCACCACTTTCAAACCTTTGGTAGGGCTAAAAGTAGTGGTTTGATTGCTGTGGGCGTCACAAGAAGAATGATATAAGTTAACAAAAAAAAAACAAAAAAATCTAAAACAGCGAAAATAGCGAACAGAAACTTAAGAGATGCGTGCGTCGAGTAAGAAGTTCGTGAAGCCCCTCGTCTCGCGACCACAGCTACAGACGAGTAAGACTTGATGCGTGACACAGCAAGGACGTGTAGAAAAGGGCGACTAAAAGAAAAAAAGGCAGAAGGTATTTCTGCAAGCAGAAAAAAGAGCGGGTTTGGTGAGGCGCCACACATGCAGATTCGAAGAAGGTTGCCGCGGCAGCCATCGAGGGGCGGGATGTGGTGTCTGCTATACGTGAGCATAGACGGGTCAACAAGATATGAACGCACACACGCAGACAGCGCACTCAAACCTGCATTTTAAGGATGAGAAGAAAAAGAAAAAAGAAAGAAAAAAAATAGTATAGGGAAACAAAAATATGCGAATCGCGACTAATAATGTGCTCTTGTTGTTGTTGTGCATGTCGAGGATCAACAGAATTTTGAAAAACAAGTTTCGCCACTCGACAAAAAAAAAAAAAGAAAAACGCGACAGTGGCACAGGGAGGAGAAAAGCATCCGTGAAAGAAAGAGAGAGAGAGCGAAAGAGTGTCAACAAAACAAAGGAAGAAAGCGGAAAAAAAAAAAAGCACACTTACGCAAAACAGAAAAAAAATTGATCAACGGGGGAAGGGTGACAAAAAAAAAATGAAGAAGATTATATAGTTATGTAAGTTCGGCATCAAAGCAGAGATGCACGCAAGACGGGCTCATGCTGCAGCGCACGAAGTAGACCCGGCATAACCGCACACCCAAGCTGTGCGGAAATGGGCAAACACCCGAAACTCAGCTATGGTGAACAATGCAAAGAAGACGAGAGCGAGAGCTTCGGCCTGTCTCCCCCATCTGACAAGAGCGAAGGGAGGCAGTAACAATCCCGCTGGTGGCAGAGAGAGTAACTACTTCAAGCCTCACGCTTCACCTGACTATCGGCGCTGCTCTACTGACTCTGCGACACATCGGGAGAGCGCTGCTCCTTTTCCTTCTTCGTCTTCTTCTGCGATGGCAGCAGCGGCTCATCGACGTCGAGCGGGTCGCACATGCGGGCGCTCGGCAGAAGGAGGAAGATGAGCGGGAAGGCAGCAAGCGGAATGACAAGGTGCGCAATGGTGAGCAGGATGGGCACGTTGGAGAAGTCGCACTCGCCCACCGTCTTTACCGGCCAAACAAGCTCGATCAGCAGCGAGCCCATCGCACTCGCCATCGCCTGTCCCATGTTCGTGAAGCCGGACACCAGCGCGTAGATGATGCTCTCTGAGCCGCGCGGGCAGATGCGCGAGAAGAGCAGCGCCACAGGCATCCAGGACATTTCCAGCACAATCCTGAAAATAACCGAGTCGCCTAGCACGTACATGGCGTGATCGGGGATGCCGATCGCAAGGTTCCAGCGCTTCACGATGATGATGTCAAAAATGGAGCTGATCTCCTTTAGCAGCAGCACGCACACAAAGGTGAATCGGTAGCTGCGCTTCGAGAAGATGTATGCGAAGGCTACCGCACCAGCAACCGCGGCAAAGTTGGAGATAATCGACGTCACGGTGTTGTAAAAGGTGAAGGTGAAGTGCGGCCCATCCGGCAGGCAATCAGGCGTCGCCATATAGAAGCTGTCCATCACACCAGGGAGCCACACAAAGGAGAGCATGTCGAGGAAGATGAACACGATGGCCTTTGCGGCAATGATGTGGCACGCCCAGAAGGCCATCGTGCAGCACACCACGGCGACCGCCATCGACGACAGCCCCAGATCGCGCGAGGTGCCCAAGAGCGTGACAAGCATCTGTGCAATCACGGCCGCCACCATCACCGCTGAGTACACGTAGAGGCGCCAGTTGCGGCGGAATACCTCGTGGTTCACCTCCACCGCACCGCCGCAGAGGGACTTGATGTACATATCCGTTTCCACCTCCCCATCGTCCTCGTCGTCGTCTTGCAGCACCATCACGCGATCCGACTCCACGTTGTCGCCCAGCTCCTTCGGCTCCTTCGGCTGCTGCTTCTCATCCACGATCTCGCCTTCTGCCGGCTCCACGTCTGCTTTCTGCTCCGCCTCGTGCAGCGTCGTTGGCTCGGCAGACAGGGCAGCAGCGCACTGCGCTTCAATGCGGCGCCGCTCCCGCGCCTCGAACACGACGTCCTCCTGCCGCTCGATGCGGTTGAGCCGCTCGCCGTACCAGTTGAAGATGAAAAACACCACAGTCACAAACTGGCAGGCGCCGGAAATGAACATGGCCACTTGCGGAATCTTCCGGTCGGCCAGCGGGCCCTGGATGGCGGCCGCCACGATCGACGCAATGAAGATGGCGGTCCAAAGAAAACTCACCAGCGGCGCACCCGCCTCAGGACGCTTCCGCAGCAGGCGGCTGTAGTGGCCATCCGTCAGGATGTCCACGTTGGCCATGCAGAAGTTCGTCAGGAACAAAAAGCCGGCGCCGATGTCAGCACTCGACGCCTTTGCGGGCAGTACACCAAAGGCGATGGCAAATGCAGCTCCTGCGATGCACGAGCCGGCGCTGTACCAACGCTTTGTGTAGCCGAAGAGGGCGAAGGTGTCGGAGATGCACGCCGTGAAGGCTTTGACAGACCACCCCATCGGCCGCAGCGTGGCGAGGCGCTGGTAGCGCGTGCCGTCAATGCCGAAACGGGAGCGGAACATCGCGTAGGCGTTGTACTGCACCACGTAGTTGGCCACGCCTTTGTTTAGAAAGAAGCAGCTGCTGACGGAGAGCGTGACACGTGGGCCGACGCCGCGGCAGCTGGGGCCGAAAAGAGGAATGTACTCCGTCCACGGACACGCCTCGAAGAGACGAGCCGCGCCGGGGTGCACATACTTTTCGTTCGGTGCCGCGAAGTCCAGCGCAGTGCGACCTGCGGTGCCGTGCACGTCGTCGGCAAAAGTATCTTCGCGGCTGGCCGCCGCCGCATCAGCTTCGCAGCGCGGCTCCTGTGAATTCCGATGCTGACTCATGTTTGAATCGAGAACTGTAGTTTCCTTCAAAGTATAGAGGTGTTTTGTGATAATTGCAGCTGCTGAGAAATAGAAGAAGAGCTTGATCGCAAACTGTTTTCTTTTTTATACATTTAATTTTTTTTTACCTAACGTCTATATTTATGCATCAGCACAGTGAATTCGAAAAAGTGCGAGGAGGATCAAGTGTGGAAGATGAAGGGAAAATAAAAAGCTATTTGTTTCTCACGACACACAAAACTTAAAGCGATTTAGGAGTATTAATAGGATTTCGACTGTCCCAACTTCCTGCTCATACCGCGCGGTTCTCTAACTGATGTGTTTCGCTGCTACAACAAAGATGAAGGAGGTGAGTTTGTCATCCTTTTGGTCAACAAACCTCGTGCTCAGTAGCGAAGAGGACACAGCGTGGTACCTTTTCAAATAAAAAGAAAACGGTGTTCCTGGCCGAACAGCGGCTATCTGTCGGTCTCGGCTCCACCGTCAACTACTCGTTTTTTTTCACCACGAATCGAGGGTTAATTTCTGTTGAGATAGAAGATACAGAAAGCGACGAACACCAGCATTGAACAGTTCTTTAAAGAAGAAGTAACGGAAATTAATAGTAAAAGCATTTTAATAACAAAAAAGGAAAGAAAACCCTCGGTCACACGCAGTCGTTGATGTGATACACGTGAGTGAGCGAAGGATTAAAGAGAATGAAATCGGTGAAAAAGAAGAGAAAGGCAACCAACTGGAAAAAAAAAAACCCTCGACACAACAAAAAAAAAAAAAAGAGGAAGAAGAAAATTTAAAAAACCCCCTCAATCTTTCCCGAGAGGGAAATAACCAAAAAAAAAAAAAAAAAAAAAAAAAAACCTAATTTAAAAAAAAAAAAACCCCTTTCAGTGCGAAAAAAAAAAAAAAAAATTTTTTTTTTTTTTTTTTTTTTTTTACCCCCCCCGAGAAAAAGGGGAAAGTGGTTTAAAAAAGGGTGGGGGATAGGATGGGATTCGAAGGGGGGTGGGTTGGTGGTGGTGGTTTGGAAGCGAACCACCCGCCGTAAGAAATAAACCACCCCCCCCCAGACGCAGGGGGCAAGGAAAAATAGGCAAGGCCCCGCCCCCCCCCCCCCCCGGGTTGAAAGGGGGCCCGTTCTTTCTCCCCCCCCCCCACCACGACGCGGGGGCGGTTCTCCTCCTTCTTCCGGCGCGGAAAACAAAAGCAGCACCAAAAAAAAAAAGAGAAGAACACCACAAAAAAAAAAAAAAAAAAAACCACCAAAAAAAAAAACCACCCCCAAAAGGAAGGGGGGGGGCGCCGCGGCCACCAACCCCCCCCCCAGCCTTATTCTTATTTATGGGGCGGCCAAAGAACAAAACAAGGGGGGGGCCCCACGGGCCGGGAAGGGCCCCCCGCCGGCCGGGGGGGAAAAGAGGATGGGGGGGGGGGGGGGTTGGGGAAATTGAGGGGTTAGAACCCCCGGGGGGAAGCGGGTCGCCGTCTCGACGTTGCGCCACTTGCCGCTGCTGGGCTGCATCACGACCAGCCGCTTGCCCCAGTAGCTAAGGTTCGCCCACGAGACGGGGAAGTTGGTGTCCCAGTTCGTGTAGGAGTCCGCCACCGCCTCCGTCTTTCGCGTCGGGGTCGCTGCCATGGAGCTGGCAGAGCCGGTGTAGTAAACGCCGCGGTAGAAGGTTGGCCACGAATAGTAGAAGAAGCCACGGGTCCACTTCCACTCGCACTTCTGGTCAGTGCAGGTCGCCTGCATCGTGCCACCGCCAAGCGGCACATTCGCCGTGACACCAGCGTTGCGGGCTGTCTCCTGAATGCGAGACTGGATGGAGGCGGAGGTGGGCATTGCAATGTGTGAGCCGGGGTCACCATTCATGCACGCATCAATCGGACCCTGCAAGTTGATCTCAAAGGCCATCACGCCGGCGCTTGGCGAGTACACCGACTCCGTCGTGGTGTAGGCGTGGGTGGAGGTGGTAGCGCACACGGCTAGCGCCACCGTCAGCACCGCAAGGAGAATGCAGCGCATATTTGCGGATAGTGTTTGACAAATTTGACGAATGTAACAGGGAAAGATATTAAAAAGAAGAATAGAAAAAAGATTTGTCTCCGCTAACGCTTCTTCAATGTGAGCTCGGCAACTCGAAGACCTCAAAGGATCTTTGTTAATAGAAACAATTCAGTTGAGATGAGAAAGAGAAAGAGGAGAAATTGAAAGAGTTATAATTATCTGCAAACGTGCACTTGCGAAACCACACTAACCCATCTATCCGTGTCATAAGATGTTCGCTTGAGATCAGTTTTGATCCTTGTTTTTTCTTCGTCGCCTTATGTTAATTTATTATTCCTTCGTGAATTATTTTGTAGCCGCTCAGATAGAACTTGCTTGACCAGCTACCGTATTTCGAAGGGCCGTGAACAGGCTCTTGGAAAGAAAAGCCAAAAGACGCTTAATGCTGCGAAACTGGATGTTGCTTCAGGAGATGTGCACCATCGAAAAAGATACTCGCAGAAAATGGCATAGAAATTTAAAGCTATGCATTCGTTGGAAACAGCTGATGCGTTTATGAGCAAAAGACAACTTCTTTTCATCGAAGTGACGCCAGCTGGCAAAAATCAGTTGTCGAAGATTCGGTGCGAAATAGTTCTCTGCGGCCACTTTCTCCCTCTCCTATTCTCCATTATACCCCCCTCCGAATATCTTTTAGTTTTTTCAGGCTCCAAAGTCTTGGATTTTTGCAACGTGCCTTTTCCGCCGCGATCTCCTTTCTGCCGTCTGCAACCCTTTCTCACATCGCCCTTTGGGAACCGTGAATATCCTTGGATTGCCTGCTATCAAAAGACTTTTGCTTAAGGAGAAAACCCTCAAAAAAAAAAAAAAAAAAGTGTGAAGTGAAGTGTGTTTCTCTTTTTCCATCTGGCATCGCAGTCCACGATCCTCTTCGCGTCGACAGCCGTTCGTTGCTTACTTTTCAGGTAAAAGAGATATAGTATTTCGCTGGATAATAAAATTTAATATGCCGCAACGGGACTTTGGTCCAATCTCGCAACTCCTATCTACTTTGACGTCAAGCGCTCTCTATGCTCCCTTCCTTCTCTTTGAATTGTATGTCTT
The DNA here is from genome assembly GCA_030078075.1 of Crithidia sp. LVH-60A. NCBI lineage: Eukaryota > Euglenozoa > Kinetoplastea > Trypanosomatida > Trypanosomatidae > Crithidia > Crithidia sp. LVH-60A. Next base: position 19,128 of record CP119673.1, read on the forward strand.
CTTTTTTTCCCGTCTCTCCTTCTTTAAAAACCCGGCTGCCGCTATATTTTCCGCACGTTTGTGGCTCGTTTTATGCTGTTGTTTTCTCGCGACTTCGGCTTCATAGGAAATCACTCTTTATTGGGCGTCCACTTTTGTCCCGAAGCCTTCTTGGAAATTGAGGGTTTACAGGGGTTGCTACGCAGGACTTTTGAGAAGCCCTTTATTTAAACTTAGTTAATTGGCATCGAAAGAATCAAAATATACAGAGTAGAGCTACATGCAGGATGTCGTCAGGAGTGGTGATTGTCGGCGACTCCATTTGCGGCGGTGAGCGCATTCAGAAGCTCAACACAAGCAACGACGAGGTGTATCTGCGCGGTTTTAACACGTTCGCGGGCAACAATCCCAGCGATATTGCTCTTGTCCACGAGGGTGCAGGTGAGATTGTTGCAGCGATTAATGGGCACATCGAGGTAACCGATCGCGTTGTCTCTGTCAAGGGTTTGCTTCCCCGCTATCAGCCGGAAATTGGCGACGTGGTGGTAGGTCGAATTTTAGAAGTCACTGGAAATAAATGGCAGGTAGATGTGAACTCTACGCAAACCGCGATTATGCTGCTGTCGAACGTGACAGAGCCAGGCGGCATGCTTCGCCGCCGCGGTCGCGGCGATGAGCTGGGCATGCGGCAGCTCTTTGATCAGGAGGACTTGGTCGCGGCCGAGGTGCAGCGGATATCTCCCGACGGAGTCGTATCCTTGCATACCCGTGCTGCAGAGAAATATGGCCGAATTGGCGGCTTCGGCGTACTCGTAAGCGTCCGCCCGTCCCTCGTGAAGCGCGCCAAGCACCAGTTCGTCGAGCTTGCTGAGCAGCACGTCCGCCTCACAATTGGCATGAACGGCAACATCTGGGTTTCGAGGAAGGAAGAGACCGCTGATGGCACCGAGGATAAAGAGCGTGAGGCAGAGGCGCGGCAAAACGTTGCGCGGGTTGCCAACTGTGTCAAGGCTCTCGGAGTCGCACACATTCAAATTCACCCGGCCACGATAGAGGCTGCTGTGGCCGCGTCGCTGGAAGCTGGCTTCTCTGCATTCGATGTCTCTCTCGAGAAAAACAGAGATGCACTTCTGGTAAGTGTTCACGATGCTATTGGTGTGAAGCGCCGCCGCCAGTGAATCAAGGACACGAGGGAAGGCTGCCCAACTTAATAGTCTCGAACTGCTCGCTCGTGTGGCTTCTACGTTTGTTTCCATATAAAGTCTGCGCGTATCGACGTCGAGTGCGCTCATATCGCAGACGCTTTTTATTGCCGTGTAACAGCGCTTTTTTTTTTCCTCGCCACTCGTCTTCAATTAACTAAGAAAAAAAAATACCATGAAGTGAGGAATGCGAACATCGAATACGGAAAAAATGTGATTGAAATTGTACCTCGCAACCAACACCAAGTCAGTATCCCAATCATGGGGAGGCCTGGACTCTTTTACGTGGATGCAGTCATCTCTGACTTGCTTTTGTGGTTTTGGTCGGGAAGATAAATGGCTTGCGGTTAGTATGCCTCTCAGCGCTGTGCTTGGTGCGTCTCTTGCAATCAAGCGCGTCCACTCACTGTTTTCCCCCAATGTTAGCGATGTTGGAGTGACGTACACAGGAGGTTTCTGCTCTCGCGGACATACAGAAGGGTTGCAGAACAGGAAGCGTCAATGCCCAGGCAAAGAGAATGATTTCTAGCAGTCTCCTTCCTTCCGCTTTTTCTTTTCCCCCTTTAATACTTCTCTATTTTGTCAACAACGCATTATTTTTCTTGCTCTGTTCACTCAGTTTTTTCGACAGCTTGCTTTATTTCGCTAAGTCTTTCATTGAAACGATTCTTTAATATTTTTTTGTTTCTACTCAAAGACAACAGAATGAATCTTCTACCACTCATCTAGGTTTCATTTTTTTTAACAACAATATCTACAAAACGCGCACGGGCTGGCTACCCTGGTAGTGCAATTTTTAGACACATGAATGCGCGGACGCCGCCACGCGTGGCGAAAAAATGGGACAATTTCCAGGTTAACATAGAAGAGGAGCTTGAACAGGAAGAGCTCTCCAAAGCTGTGATTAATCGGGAAATTGACCATTTTAACCAGCGCAACTTCCACAATGTCACAGCCCTCACGGACTATCTCCGCTCCATTGTGTTCGGCAGTGAGGACAACGCAGCTTCTCCTCGCGACATTGACGCCGCCGTTGAGTACATTGCCGGGCCGTCACATACGTGGAACAGTAACTGTGAGGAGGTGAGAGAGTTCCGCCGCCTCATTGACCGGTCGTACACGGATGAGTGGAAACTGTTTCAGGCCGTCAATCCTACAGTTCCCGAGCAATTTGCGATGCGAAGCCTACCCCAAATGTTCTGCGTTCCACCTCTGCAGAAAGCTCAGCTGGAGCTGCTTGTGCAGCTGAGCTCGAACAAAGCCACGGCGGGGAACGGGTGTATCCGCATGCGCCTTTGGTATGTTGACTTGGCGGGATGTACGTGCTCGACGATGCGCGAGTTTACGTTCGACACGGTTGCTGACGATGCGATCCAGCTTACAATGAGCCGCCTGCTTGCCTTTACAAAGCTGAAATCGAAAAAAGACGGGTCGGATATGGTGTTTGTGTTCCGTGTGAAGGGCCGCAACGAGTACATTTATGGAGCACAGCATCTGATTAATTTTCGCTACATCAGGGACTGCGTCAGCAAGCAGAGGGAAATACACATCATTGTGGAGCCAAAGGATGAGATGCTCCTCATCGCGCCACTTTTCCGGCCCAGCTACCCCTCACACGCGCTGCCGAATCGTCGGCACTCTGAGCTGTGCAAGCCTGGAGCGCCAGAGATCAGCCTGTGGAACACTGTCCAGAAGTTGTCACTGCGGGTTGTAGGCGGGTTCGAGAAACTCATCATCTCGCCGAGCCGCATGAAGGAGGAAAACGTGCGAGACTCTTCCAAGCTGTATCTTGCTATTCTTGTGGAGGCGTACTTCGGCACGTGGCGGTGTTGCGAGCCGCAGATCACAGAGTGGCAGCTTCGGGAAGAGACACGTGCGGGCGACGGTGCTCCGGCCAAGGTGTACTGGAAGGAAGGAGGACAGGTCACGTTCAGTGTCGATCTGTCGAACGTTCCGCGAGAGCTGAAGCTGTGCTTTACGCTCGTCGCGACGAGTGTAGAAAAGATAAGCTCGGTGCGGGACGCGTCAGCTGAGGATATCATCGCTGCTGCGGAGGAGTCGTCAAAGAAGACAGAAGAGCAAGGTCACACGGTTTTTTTCCTCGGAACGGCGGCCACCCAGCTGTTTGACTACGCCGCGAAGATGCGCATGGGCACTGGACACATTTTTCTGTGGGACGGTAAGGCGCGCGCCAACCCCATCGGCTTCAACTCAAACAATCCCGACGCCGACGCGTGCACCTTTGCGGTGGAGTTTCCCACCTTCAGCAAACCAGTTGTCTTCCCCAGCGGTCGACCGCCACGAAGTAAGGAGGCGGACTCGCGGCAGAGCCTGGCGGAGCGAGAAAGCAAGCTAAGTGGCTACCTCGCCAACAATGACATTGAGCAGCTTCGGCAGCTAAAGCGGGTGCTCGAGTACGACCCTCTGGTGCACCTCACTGCTGACGACTGCACAATCTTGTGGAAGTACCGCGAGATACTCCTCAACAGTCCAAAGGCGATGGCAAAGGTGTTCAGCGCGGTGAACTGGCTGAAGCCGTTCGACGTTTACGAAGTGCACTGCCTGCTGCATCGGTGGTGCCCGCTGCCTGCATTTGACGCGCTCGAGCTGCTTGATGCGCGGTACGCCGACTCGGTGGTTCGTGAGCAAGCAATCGAGTCTGTGGGGAATATGTCGGACTACGAGCTACGTGGGTGCATTCTGCAGCTGGTGCAGGTGCTCAAGTACGAGCCGTACCACTACTCTGCACTTGCCCGCTTCCTGCTGCGGCGGTCTTTCCGCTCCAACCACATCATTGGCCACTACGTGTTTTGGTACCTCACCGCGGAGGTGAAGAACCTCAGCATCTGCGAGCGCCACGGGCTGCTGATTGAGGAGCTCATCAAGCGCTCACCACACCGGTGGAACTACCTGCGGCAAGTGTACGTGTGCCAGGAGCTGCTGCAGTGTGCGCTGAAGGTGCAGCGCGCGCAGAAAAAGGACCGGGTGAAGTGCCTACGCGAGGCTCTCTCGCAGATTCGCTTTCCGCATCGCTTCACGCTGGCGCTTAACCCATCGATGGAGTGCTGCGCGGTGGAGATCAACCAGTGCAAGGTGATGGACTCGAAAAAGTTCCCTTTTTGGCTCGTGTTCCGCAACTACCTCGATCAAGATGATCAGTTTTTTGTCATTTTCAAATCCGGCGACGACTTGCGGCAGGACTTGCTGACACTGCAGCTGCTCGAGTTGATGGACTCGCTGTGGAAGGCGGCCGGCCTGGACTTGCACCTCATCCCGTACGGCTGCATCTCGACAGGCGAAGGTGTCGGCATGATCGAGGTGGTGCTCAACAGCGACACCATAGCCAACATCACCCGCCACGAGGGCGGTGCGCAGGCTGCCTTCAGCGACGACCCGCTGATTAATTGGTTGCGCCAGTACAACTGCGAGCGCAACGAGGTGGAGCGCTGCCTGTGGAACTTTGTGTTCAGCGTCGCTGGTTACACGGTTGCCACCTACGTCCTCGGCATCGGCGATCGCCACAACGATAACATCATGCTGCGCCAGGATGGAACGCTCTTCCACATCGATTTTGGTCATTTCCTCGGGAACTTCAAGACTAAGTTTGGCATCAAGCGTGAGACTGCTCCCTTCATTTTTACCCCGATGTACCTCTACGCAATGGGCGGAGCAAGCAGCCCCATCTACAAGTACTTCGTCGATCTCGCCTGCCAGGCCTACAACGCGCTTCGCCGGCACAGCAATGCGCTCATCATGCTCTTCATGCTAATGCTCTCCACGGGCATCCCTGAGCTGCAAACGCTAGACGACATTGAGTGGCTCCGCACCGTCCTGCTGATCAATCGCACTGATGAGGAAGCCACTGAGCACTACAAGAGCCTGATCAACGATGCCGTGGGCAATTTCCGAACCCTGTTGAACGACTACATTCACATTATGGCACATTGAAGTCCATGCAAACGGACCTTGCTCTTTTGCTTTACATTTTCCTTCCGCGTCGCTCACGATCAACTTGCTCATTTCACCGCCAAAAAAGAAATTCGAAGAGTTGAGACTCAAATCTGTTTCTCTTTCTCGCACATTTAGTTGCATTTGCGAAGGCTCAGCAGAGCGTTAGCGGCGCAGCGAAATTTCAACGCTGCCCCCGGCATTGGTGCACAAAGCAGCAGTGGAGAAGAACAGCTGTGTGTCGCGGGTAGCTTTGCTTCTTGTATCACTTTTGTGTCTAACGCAAAGATTGGCTCATGCATCCTCTCTCAGGCAGTGTGCTGATGTGACTGTTTCAGCACGCCTGTTCCTCCCTGCTCACGTGATCAGCACATCACTACTTCTCCTCCTCTCCACGTCTGTTACTCTCCATAAAACTCCCCACTCTTGCATGGTGGTTCCACACACACACACACACGCGTCGCCACCGCAGTCGGAACAAAAGAGGTGGCTTTTCGGCTACCTTCAAGTTCTATTCTTCACACAACTAAACAAACAAGAAACAAAAGCGAACGATGGCTCCTTGGGGGCCGCTGCAGCGGCAATTAATGACGTACATTGCTCGCCATCCGGAGTTCAAAAGGGCGGTCAAAAATGCCGGGCAGCGAGTAACGGCGCACCCGACGTTCCAGAAGGCGAGGCAGCAGGTCTACTCGACGTTTGAAAAGGCAGGAGAGACAGCCGCGCGCGGGGCTGGTGCAGCGGGACAAAGCAAAGCCGGGGGTGCAGCGGGTGATTCGACCTTCAACAAGTGGAAGCGCAAGTCCACGGAGCTGTGGCAGAAGCACATGGTGAAGGCGATGAGCTTTATTTTTGGCAACATCATGACCCTCCTGGTCTTGATCCAGTTCGGGCCGATGATCTGGCACTACTGCAAGCGCGGCGTGCGCTACCTCACGGAGTCCCCTGCCCACTCTGAGGCAGAGCAAGGCGAGAAGCGGCGGCAGAAGAAGAAGGACATGGAGAGCGCTGAGCCGGCGTTCCAGGTTGCGGCACCAGACGACAGTATGCGCAAGGCAATCCTGCAGAGCGTCCCGCCGCCGGTGAAGGCGGCCGGCCGTGCAGCGGACTCTTCTTCCCCGGCGACCTCCCCGCCGTCGCAGTGGGCACAGTCCTCCGCGCTCTTCGACGACACTGTTGGAGGACACAAGAGCGTAGATGTCCAGCACAGCTTCAACAGTATGCACCACGACGTCTTCCGCACTTCAGACGGCGACGTGCAGGTAGATTTCAACACATCCTTTTTGGTGAAGATGGGCGATGAGACGACGTTCACGTCGTCTCTCGAGCGCGAGGCGCTCACCGGCGGCGTTCTGACCCGGGCATAGACGCTGTCGTTCCCGGAGCAGGTGCAGGTCCGTCCCGCGACCTCTCTTGCTTCTTTTGCTATTTTCACATCCAGTGACGTTCAGCACGCTTAATGCGTTGTTTTGCAATCAGCTTTTTCTTCTGTTTGATGGCTAATATAAGGAGGAGTGTGCAGCACGCTATTACAGATAACGGGGAATAAAATGAAAGAGGAGCAGAGGGAAGGAGGTGATGCCGATGCGCTACACTTACGCGCAGGAGAAAAAAAAAGACCTTTTTAAAAAAAAATCATAGCGTGATGGAAGCGGTGTGAACTCGATATTCCGGAGTGCTTGCGGCAGACGTCTCGTAGAGTGAGCTTTGTTCAAATTGAAGAAGCCGCCTTTTATTCCTGACAAAAAAGACTCGAATGTACCACCGGCTACTGTTGCTCCCATACTTGTCTCTCTTCTACTATCCCCCTTTTCAACGCGCTCCACGCGATCGTCGTGCACATCTGTCCACATTTTGGTTTCCCACCGTTTTTTTTTTCTATTAGTGTGAGGCCGTCCTTTCACGCCGACCTACATTTGGACCTGTGTGTGTGCGTGTGTGCTTCTCTGCGAGGGTGTATGATTGCGTCGGATCTGCGAAGCATGTCGGGCGGGCTTTCGCGGGCTGGACCTTCTCCAGAGCTTATTGCAGTTGCCGATCTCGTGCAGACAACCGGCGAAATCGCCGTCGTCTTCCCCTCGCTCTCCATTGGTGATCTCGAGGCCATCACAGACGAGACGCAGCGGCGGCAGCTGCGCATTGCGGGAATCCCACGAGGCGGCTACACGCTTCTCCCTGCGATTCCGCTCGAGGACGATGAGCTGCTGCGCCTGTGCGAGGAGTACTGCGCCTGCGGCGAGGCCGACAAGGCGGTCATCCGCGGCAGCCTCTACACCCGGCACTACCCACTCTTCGACCGACGGAGAGGCGACGCACGGCCGCTCTACCACCCCGCCGAGTACATCAACCGGATCATTCAGTTCTGCAACTACTACGCGCAGGTGCCGAGCAGTGAGCTGCCGGCGTTGGGAGAACAGTGCCCCTTTCTTCACATCTCCCCGGTGAAGGAGATATGCTTCTACCTCCGCTGCAACTCCCTCGACGCGACAGATTTTTCGCTGCAGGAGGACGAGAAGACTTCTCTGTCGCTGCTGCGGCTACACGCCAGGGAGGATGTGGAGAGAGTGATGGGTGACGCGTCGCCCACATCGCCCTCGCCTCTGCCAGACGGCGCTGCTCTGTCACTGGGCGAGGCAGCCGGGACTGCCGCGGAGCCGGAGCTGCTGTTCCAGACAGGCGCCGTCGAGGACGCCGGCGACGACGCACGCGAGCGGAGGGACGACCTGACGGGCGAGGAGACGGTCGACGCCGTCCACGGCGCCGTCTCGGAGTACGTCTCGATCGAGGGCCTCAACCTCGTGACCAAGACATCCATCTTCTACGACCGCGAGGGCGACGGCCAGCGCGTCGTGGCGGTGTACATCCGCGGCGGCCTCCCGACAGACGTCTGCGAGGCGGCGGCGGCGGTGCTGGAGCCGGCGGCGACGAAGAAGAATTTGCGCGCCGCCACGAACGGCGGTGTGCCGCCCGACACCGGCATCGTGGGCTACTACGACTACCTGACCAACCCGACCCCACACAAGTGTCGCGAGACGGAATTCAGCCGGCGCAACTGGAGCTCCTTCTCCCGCTGCGAGCCCTTCCTCCGCCAGCTGGACAAGCTCTACAGCCGGATGGCCCCCATGCACCACCACCTCCAGAAGGTCGCGATCCCCACGCAGTACCAGCTGTGCGACACGGTGTTCAGCACCATCACGGTGAACCGCAACTTCCGCACCGCCGTGCACACCGACAAGGGCGACTTCCGCAGCGGCCTCGGCGTCCTCGCTGTTATCAACGGCAAGTTCGAGGGCTGCCACCTCGCCATCAAGAAAATCAACAAGGCCTTCGAGCTTAAAACCGGCGACGTCCTTCTCTTCGACACCTCGCTGGAGCACGGCAACACCGAGGTGACCAGCGCGGCCGATGACTGGTACCGCACAAGCGTCGTCTGCTACCTCCGCACCGGCCTCATGTCGTCGGTGTGCGAGATGGAGCGGCGCAAGCACCTCAACCGTCTCATCGTGCAGCAGCTGCAGAGCGCCGCGGTGCGGGAGGCCACCGTCAACATCAACGGCGCCGACAGCAGCCTGCCCCCTCTCTTCGTGCCGACACGGCTGGCGAGCCAGCTGGCGCCGGTGCAGCTCTCCGCCCTCGGCTTCATTGTGGAGCGGGCGGAGAAGCAGAGCGGGTGCGTGGTGGCCATGACGATGGGCCTTGGCAAGACGCTTGTCGCCCTCACCGTCTGCTTCTCCCGCCTCCACCTCGCGCCGCAGAGCGACATCCTCATTCTCACCCCCAAGCCGATCATCAGCCACTGGGTGGACGAAAAGAACAAGTGGGGTGCCTACGGACTGCACTTCAGCCACTTCGTCGCCTCGGACGGCCTCAACAACCTCGAGTTTGAGCAGCAGCTGCTCGAGTACGACCGGCAGCGCACAAACAAGCGGCCACGGACCGGGCATGTCTTTGTCATCAACAGCGAACTCCTCAGCGGCTTCCTGCGACGCTTTCGGCACTTCACGCCGTCGCTCATCATCGTCGACGAGGGCCACCGCGTGGCGTCCAAGGGAAACAAAATGACCGAGTCGCTGGAGCGGCTGCGGTGCAACCTGCGCGTCGTCCTCTCCGGCACCCCACTGCAAAACGACGCGAGCGAGTTGTACCGCGTGGTGGGGTGGGTGAACCGCGGCGTCGCGAAGGTGCTTCCCCCGCGCCGCTTCCAGGAGCTGGCGAACGAGGTGAACCACTTTATCCAAGGCGACGACGGCGCCTTCCAGAGCGCCGTGGTGGCCCTCGAGTACATCCAAGACTGGATGCGGGGCTTCGTCTTCCGCGAGATGGAGAACGACCTGCCGCCGCTGCACGACTACCTGCTCGTATGCGGCTCCTCCGACGTGCAGAAGGAGTACGAGGCGAAGATCGGCCTTACCGACGGTGCCACGGCGTCGCTCAAGGCGACAGAGCACCGCCCGCACCACCTCTCCACCCACCCCGCATGCTACCTCGCCTTCGTGTCCGACAGCTACCAGTCCATGCTTGTCGGCCCTGCGGCCCGCGAGCGTGAGAGCGCCGCCAGCTCCCGTGTCACGAGTCTCGACGAGGTGGACACCACGCGGCTGGAGCGGTATGCCCAGATGGTGGAGACGGACCACCTCGACAGCTTCATCGACGTCAGTGGGAAGATGCGCGTGCTGGTGGACATCGTCCGCCGCGTGCAGGCGAAGCGGGAAAAACTTATCGTCTTCTCCCTCTACGTCGGGTCGCAGGACTTGATCCATCGCACGCTGACGGCGCTGCGTGTGTGCACCTTCACCGTCCGCGGCCGCGACTCGCAGGACCGCCGCCGCCGCGCGATGCACGAGTTCAGCAACAACGAAAACCTGATGGTGCTGGTGGCGTCCACCAAGGTTGCGGCCTACGGGCTGGACTTCACGGCAGCGAACCACGTCGTGCTCTTCGACTCGTGGTGGAACCCGCAGGTGGATGCCCAGGCCATCGCCCGTGCCTACCGCCGCAACCAGAAGAAGCCCGTCACCGTCTACCGGCTGATCTCGGCCACCGAAAACAAATCGGTGCTGCGGTTGCAGACGCGCAAAATAGCCCTCTTTCGGTGCATCCTGCACGAGCGTCCCAGTCGTGCGGCAACCGTGGACGAGATAGAGGACTGCGCCGCGACGGAGAAGGACGAGGAGCGCCGCGCCTTCTGGCTGAGGCTGAAGTCCTCGCCGCTCTCCGGCGGCTTCCCCGCCCTCGTCAACGTGTACCGGTACCAGGAAAGCGTTCGTGAGAGTGTGTAGCGAGCGCTGCAGAGGCGCCTTTCCGCCGCACTTATTTGCACTCCTTGTGATTGTCGTCATTCCTTGATGCCTTTCGGAGTTGGCGCCGCTCTCGCTTCTCAGAAACAAAAGGTCGCTGAGGAGCGCCAACATTTTGTCGGTTGTTGAGATTCGTGTCATGTTTTTTTTTCCACCCTACGATTTTTTCTTTTTGTTGTTTTTGTTTTTTCGGCGCTCTCGCTGCCGTCCTCTACAGTATTCGGCGTCGGGTGAGGTGCATTCGATACTCCCCTTCACGCCGCAGTCCCGCATTTTTAGCGTTCATGCATCTCGTGGCTTTGTTATCTTCTTACCTGTTCCTCATTCGCGGTCGGCGTCAGGCGCTGCATAGTGCGGTCTGTACTCTCTCCCTTTTCAAAAATTACTCGTATTCTTGTATTTTTTTTTCTGATTCTCTTAACGGTTCGGCTCTCTCTTTAAGAGGAACCGCGAGTCTTGGCTTCCCCTCTGCCCCCTTGTGTCATCACCGAGCACGCGCGCCAGAATGAGAGACAAAAGTCAATCGGCAAAACGGACCGCAGCAGAGAGCAGACAGACAAACTACACACTCCGGCCACTGAAAAGAAAAGAGTGAGAACACTATTGCAATGTGCGAAAGAATGCCCCGCTTTAACGCGTCGCGTTCCCGCACTGCAATTATCACCCACTTCGCCGCTTGTGAGTTAAGTCACATGCTGCGGTAGGAGGCCACCATCAGTGCCACTAAGAGAAGCTTCTGTCTCTTCTTCACTCAGCACTTCGGTCAGGCTGTTGTACATGCGTGGTTGCGGAGATTTCTTGCACGTGTTGTAGTGTACTGCACCGTACAATGTCGAGTCCTTCGATTAAATTCCATCCCCACCTCTCTCTCCGTCTCGCGTCATCTCGTCTATTTTCAGCAGCTTCTCCTCCCACTCACACCTCACCGTTTCTCACGACAATTCTTCACCACTGTCTCCGCAGTGCACCGCACGTTTCTCTTTTCTTTAACCCCGCAGCTCCTGCTGCAGCGGCATCTTCTCGCCCTATTTTTTTTGTCTTTGTGTTTGTGTAGTGGGTGAGAGAGAGAAGGTCCGCATGCGGAGACGAGAGGTGGTGCGCGTCAGCGGGAATGAAAGACGATGTTCTCCGGGTGCGGAGTCTTCATGCGCTGCAGCGGCTGCTCGCCCCGCTGGTGGCGCTGCGCATGTCTCGTGTGCGTCGCGCGAAGGCGGCTGCAGGGAAGCGCACGTTACCAAGCGTGGACGTACTGAAGGCCTCACCTCTCTTCAGTAAGTGGCCCACCGCCGCCCTGCAGAGCTGGCTGGAAAGTGGAAAGGTGGAGTGGTATGAGAAGGGCACCACCATCGCCTTCGCTGGTGAGCCGCGGAGGGCAGCGGACGCGTTCTGGCTGCTGTCTGGGAAGCTGGTGCAGGTACCGAGCAAGGCGGAGCTGCGTGCGTGCGCCGTCGGTCTCGTGCACCTCCCACGCGATCAGCCCAAGACGGGTCCTCTCGTTCTCCCCTCCCACTTTATGGACGGCAACGCGAAGAGGTCGCTGCCGCCCCTCACAGCCGCGCAGGAGCAGCTGGCCGACTCGCTCAGCTTCTACCACGCCGGGCAGCTCGTGGACGTGGAGCGGCTCCTGCTGGGCGGCGAGCGGCTGCGTGGCTTGCGGTGTCAAGGTGCTGTCGTGGTGCTGCGGCTCGCCGTCGCCGCGTGCGTACGCGAGATGCAGCTGCTGCCTAGTGTGGCCTACGGAGCCACCATCACCGCCGCCCGGGAGTACGTGCAGCGCACCATGGCGCAGTTCGTCGGAGCTCCTTCCACGGCCTCCATCATGTCTGCCAACCCGGTGCTGGCCGCCCTTCCGTTGGCAGTGCTCAAGAGTGTGCGCATGCAACTCAAGCCCTTTGTCTTTCTCAAGGCAGAAGTCATTTGCGACAACGTCTTTGCGGCTGAGTGGGTCTACGTGCTGACCACCGGGCAGGTGCGCATCGACGACAGCACCGGCGGACGCTCACACGTCGTCTCTGCCATGTTCACGGCAGTTGGCACCAACGCCTTTGTCCAGTCCACCATGCCGGAGCGCTTCGACCAGGTGTCACGCGCCACCGCTGCTGTGTACAGCGAGATGTGGGGGATGCCAGTCGCCGCACTCTTTGCCATGTGCGACGCGGCGGCACGGCTGCCCTGCATGGCGGCAGCGGCGCAGCTCCTGCACGCCCAGGGCACGGGCCGTCTTCCCATCGCCGCAGCCTTGCGCGCCTACCCATGCTTCTCCACGCTGTCGGAGACGGCGGTGGCGGCGATCAGCCGCGCACTGCAGCTGCGGCTCTACGCGGCGGGCGACACGATCGCGTCGGCTGGCCGCATCCCCTCCTCCGGCGTGCTTGTTCTTGTCGGTGAAGTCCGCCTCCACCGCGGCCCGGAGCGGGACCAGAAGCGGCTGCCGCCGGGCCAGGCGCTCTTCTTCTGCGAGGCGTTGGCCAAAATGTGCGTCAGCGACGGCGTCGTCTCTCACAGCAGCTCCCTCGTGCTGCACGGCACCCCGGCACTGCTGTTCGAGGCGCTGGAGGCGGCGGGGACGGCGGCCGAGGACACCGACCCGCTGCTGCGCACCGCGCAGGACTTCGTGGACCGCCAGTACGGCGCCGGGCTGAGCGAGATCAGCAGGGCCCAGCACGCCGCAGCGGAGCGGGTGAAGGACTACCGGCGGCGGCAGGGCGAGGAGCAGCAGCGCCGCGGCCCCAACGCGCAGTTGAAGACGTCACCCGGTGTCTCTGTGGAGGTGATGGAGAACGAGCTGCTGGCGAGTTTGGCGGTGCAGTTGGACGCGCTGCACCCAAAGGACGCCGACGCAGCCACCTTCGAGTACTTGCGCATGGGAAAGACAACCAACGCCACACCAGCAGTTGCCACTACAGCTGCAGTGGTGCGTGGGGAGGCGCTCGATACGGCACCGCCGCCGTCGCGCCGCTCCGCTGAGTTTTTCTCGTTGGACGACGCCGGCAATCTCATCACCGTCAGCGGCACAGCAGCGGAGCCGCCGCGTGGCCCTGCAGAGGTGGCCGTGCCGCCGCGTGTGTCCTCCGTCGTGCTGCCACCTTCCCCTCCCCCTCCACCCTCGCTGCTGCAGCAACACGCTGCGTCGCAGAAGGCGACACCGCGCAGTGCCCCCACTGTTCTCCGCACATCTGTCCGTCCCCCGCCTGCCGCAGCGAAGTCTTCGCAGAAACACCCGTCACCGCGCGTCGCCGCTCTCCGAGCCGCCGCGAGCCAAGTGAAGGACGAGGCGGACGGCGTGGACCGGCGGAGGAGCGGCCGCGGCACACAGGCACACAGCACCTCGCGGTAGCAGCTTACTTTCCCGCGGGAAGCGAAGGAGACGTCGGACTGTGGCGACTGCGTGTTGTGTGCATTACGTGCGCGCGCCATCATGCTCTCTCTCTCCCTCCGCTCTCGCACGCACACGGACACACAGACACGCGTATTTGCTGTATTTTACATGCTCTACATCCCCCACTGCTTTTACCTCGACTGGGCAAATAGACCCAAAACAAAAACAAAAAAGAAAAAGGGTTAGGTTTGCGATAACTTGAGCAACCGCTGCTGCATGGCGTGTTGTTTTGCTGTCTTGGTCGTTTACAAGCTCACACGTAGTTCACTGACGCTTGAGAATTACGTGATGGTGGCGGGCTGTGGGCGGAAGAGGAAACTCACAGAGCGCTGCCAAAGACATGCAATGGGCCCCTCTTTCCGTGCCGTTGTCTCTCAGTGGCCGCTCTTTTCATGGCTGGTATGATGAGGCTGAGAGGTCTCTCACACTTGTTCACTTAACTGCTCTTCCTCACCTTGTTGATCTTACCCCTCCTTTCACACACCACGCGTGAGTCGCCTTTAAGCGGTTGACTCGCAGCGACATCGCCTTTTGAAAGGTGCTTGGCAACGAAGGCAGGGGAAAAAAAACACAGAAACCTCAATAAGATGCCCACCGCCGCTGTCGGCTACGTTTTGGGGGCCGAGAGCAGTGGGAAGACGGACCTTGTGCGGCAGCTGGAGTACCTGAGCAGCGGCAAACTCCGCGCCGTGCCCACCAAGTGCACGTCCACCACGGGACAGGAGATCTCCCTTCTCACCTTGTCACCCTTGAGAGGGAAGCAGGTAACGATGGAGCTGCGCGAGCTGGGCGGCTCGGTGGTGAACACGTGGGAGAGTTTTATTGTAGCGCGCAAGGCGAAGGACACTGCGGCGAACTCGACGAGCTTCGTGCTGGTGTACGTGGTGGATGCGGCGGCGCCGTGTCAGTTGCCGCTGTCCTCCACGATGCTTCGCTACCTGACCCAAGGGCCGGAGGCGGCCTGCCGTGGCTGGCGCACCCTTATAGTGCTGCAGAAGTGCGCGTCAGTGGGTGCGATGACGAAGACAGAGGCGTACGAGTTCTTTGCCGAGGGCCGCGCGCGAGAGGCGCTCTACGTGGTGGAGGCGGACTCGTGGAATGGGGTTGGAGTCGGGGACGTGCTGAAGTGGCTGTCAGAGACCCCTTTTCAGTGATCCCAGCTCTCCTTCCCTTTATGTTTCTCTTACTTTTGCTGCTAAATGCTGCGCAGCATGTGTTGTGTCTGTATAGTATGATTTGATGAAAGCACAAAAAACAAAGAGAAAGCGAGAGGGAGCTCTCCGGATTAGGAAAAAAACAAATCACGTGAAACCCGATGTGTGATGGAATCACGAGACTGCCAGCATCTTCGCGTCACTGTGCTGCCGTCTGTGACTACCGACCACCTGCTTCGGCGAGTTTTTTTTTTTTTTGCTTCACTTGTCTTATCTCCTCCTTCTTTCGCACGTCTTCGTCCTCCACTCATAGTTAAATCCAGCGTAGTCATTCAGTGTGCGGCAGGAGGCACCTTTCCAACGTCCGTGTCTCCTCCTCCTCTTCGCTGCCACTCTCTCTCCCTTGACTTTGTATTTCATTGCGCTTCTTATCCCTGTTCCTCTCTCATTGACCTTTTTTTGTTGTTTGTTTCTGGCACGGGTGTGTTTCCCCGCTGTGGCGTGAGTGGGCGAAGCAGCAGTCCACAGGGCATCCCCCTTCTCTCCTCTCTCCCCTGTTCGTGGTGGACGCGATGAGCGACTTCGAGCTCGTGTCCTCCGACGACGATCAGGCGAGTGTCGGCGGCGTGGGCCGCTCTGTCGAGAACGCCCCGTACGGCAACCTCCGCCCCTTCTTTCGAGGGCGGCTGTTCTGGTCCCCGCAGGCGTCACACTGGATCTTAGCGCTGCTGTCGCTGGTGGGTGGGACGATGTCGTTTGTGCTGCTCTGGGGCTCTATTCGCTTCACCGACCCGCACCTCCTCCCCAGCCGGCTCATGACGCAGGCACCCGACGTGGTCGCCCTTTTCCTCGGCCTCGTCTGCTGCGTCTTTCTCCTCTTGACGTCGCTGACGAACCCTGGCATTGTCCCGAAGAGCAGCGCCCCGCCCTCTCTCTCCGGCAGCCCCGTCAGCGACTACTGCACGACCCTGCCCTTCTGCGTGACGTGCCACGTGTACCGGCCGTCGCTTGCGGGGCACTGCCGGCGGTGCAACAACTGCGTCGCGCAGTTCGACCACCACTGCAGGATGCTGGGCTGCTGCATCGGCGAGCTGAACCGGCGCTACTTCCTTCTCCTCCTCACCGCCCTCACGGCACACAGCGTTGTCGTGTCGCTGTGCCTGGTGTACTTTCTGGCAGTGGTGCAGCCTTCCGACAACACCCTGCGGTACATCCTCTTCGCCTTTAGCCTTGCTGTGACGGTGCTGCTGAGCTTAATCTTTGGCGGCTACCTGGCGCACAATCTGCGGCTGATCCGGATGGGACTCCTGCACCGTGAGTTCATGAAAGGCGTCGCCGCCCGCACCCGCGGCCGTGGCAGCTTCTTTAGCAACCTTTCACTGGTGCTCTTTCCAAGAAAAGACAGCAGTGATTGATTCCCTCTCTCTCTCTCTCTTTATGAGTTTCTGCCTTTTTTTCTCTCTCATTTTCAGTGAACGCTCTTTTCCTTTTCCTTCTTTTGTTTTGTGTGTCGTTTGGTGCCTTCACTTCCTGTTATGCGTTATTTGCATGTCAGTATCTGCAAGCTTTTTTCCCTTTTCTTTGGCTGTGTTCCGTTGTATTTCTATCATCCAGTATAGATGCTATCCCCCGAGAGAGAAGGGGGATGGCCTTGAGTGCTGACTCTGTTTGCCTTTCTCCCTGTCGCCTACTTGTCGTACCTCAGCGCGTTCTTAGATGCGCTGACAGCTTTGTTTCCTTGTAAGCGGTTTCGATTTTGCTTTTTGTCAATCCTGTAGTCACACCAAAACAAAATTCTTCTTTTTTTTCCCTTTTTCTCCTACAATTCCGCTCTCTCTCAGCCACACTTAATCATCATTGACAGTTGTCTGAGTCCCACTCTAGCCTGTTCCTGTCCGGCGCCTCTGCGCTACATGTCCGCCCTCTGCCACACACGTCGCATAAGGCTCTGCTGCTTTTCCGCCGGAGGTACCCGCTTCGTTGTTTTCTCTTTTTTTTTTCTCTCATGAGTTAATCCAATGCCATTGAAAGAAGACTTGGTTGAAAGCAAGGAAGAAGACAAGAGTAAATCACGAGGCGTGCACTTAAGCTGCCGTTTGCCCTCGCATGCGCTGTCATGGCGACTGCTGGGGTTGGTGTTTGTCCTCTTGTGTCTGTTTGCAGCTTTTTTCCCCCTCTTTTTTCCCACACCCTCATACCCGGCGCTGCTCCTGCCGCAGTAGAAGAGGGTGTGTGTGCACCGCCACCAGCTGTTGTCGCTGTGCTGATGCTCTTCTCACCGCTACACCTCCTCGACCGCCTCTCCCACCGTCTTTAGGGCTTCCCTTCGACTACACCCCAAACCCAGGCAAAATACAATACTTGTTTAGTAGCTGAAGAGTGTTGTGAGCTTCTGTCGCGCATTTTGCTCTGGGAAGCTGCACGCGTCTTGTCTGCTGCATACGCTCTTTCACAGCGAGGAAGGGGGAGACAAACCAAAAACGGCTTTCTTCACCTCGCACAGACGAACGCAGACCCCCACGCACACGCACGTGCGCGATCTCCTCTCTAGCATTCTCCTTCTGCTTTTCTTAAGATACACGAACAGAACAAAATAACGCCATGCTGCGGCTGCTGTCCACACCGGCTCGTCAGGCAGTGGCGAGGGCCGGCATGGCCCCGCCTCTGCTCCTCGCGCAGCAGCGCAACATGAACATGAATCGCAGCGTGCAGACGCGGTGGGAGATAGAGAGCCAGACGGCGTCGCAGAAGCGCACCGACTACGACTTCGACAAGGAGCAGTGGATGAAGCAGATGCGCTTCGCCTCGATGGACTGCATCATGGACCCCGATCTCGCCCCCATCCGCTACACGTCCCTCTCAGGCATGAAGAAGGCCTTTCGCCGCTTCGTGACGATGCGGAAGCTGAACGAGCGCCGCCCCGACTTCGACCCGGCGCAGCTGCGGCAGCTCTTCATTCAGTTCAAGACGCTCTCGCACGAGAAGAATCAGGACTGCTTCAAGACGCTGCAGCGCATCACGACGCACGGCGAGGCCGATCGCATTCTCAAGGAGATCAAGAGCCGCATGAACGACGAGTTCACCAAGAAGAGCTGGAAGGCGCTGAAGCAGCAGGGAACACAGAGCACCTACGAGATCGAGCTCGACTCCTTCGACCTCGTGACGTGCTACATGGGGCAAATGTCACAGGACGACTGGCTGCAGATCACCTACCGCTGCGAGTTCCGCCAGCGCATGAGCAAGGAGCTGGACTGGGAAAAGCAGCTCGAGTACCCCGTTTTCGAGGTGCGCCTCGGTGACGGCGTCAAGTCGTCGAACACGTATCCGTTCATCGTTGTTGGTGTCCTCAAGAAGGACGGCACGCGGTACGGCAAGGACTCGCAGGATGCCGCTGACCTGCGCAAGCAGTTTGACCGCACCGGGAGCTGGTTCTGATCCCTTCTTTGTACGAGAGAAGGGGAATTTGATAGCGCGTTGGTGGTGTGATTACATTTCTAAAGCTACTCAATTAAAACGGTGAGGCTCTCATGCACAGCAGCGGTGTTGATTCTTTGTTCCTCCTTTGGTGTGCGTTGGGATGATGCGGGGACAGAGGCTGCTTAAGTGAACGCTGCATTTTCTCATCACCGAAAGCTGTCTCATACAGACTGGAGAGAGAGAGAGAGAGAGCAAGAGAGAGAGAGGGAGCGAATGTGCACCCGCTGTTCGCCGTGGAGGTTGCAGCGATTTGTAAAGAGGAGGTGGTGGTCAGTGTTGCTCGTGCGCGGCGCCTGCCTCTTCGCCTCTCGCCATGGTCCCCCTAAAGTAATGTATACACGCATGGGACTCTCCGTCTTCGGCAGCAGCAGCAGCAACTCCGTTACTCAATGCTTCGCTCACTCCATCACCTTCTTCTCCCCCTCTCTGTGCTTCACGCCCCGCTGCCACATCAACGCAGCAGAACCAAGCAAGCACACGTACCCGTGCACCCACCCACGTAGCGAGACGCGGAGCTCCTGCGTAGTTGCATTGGCACCTGCACCGGGTCGTGTCTGCCATCTGCCCCCTCTCTCTCTCTTTCACCACATCTGCGCGAAATCAATAGTCGCTGGTCGGCGTTGGCCCCCCTCGCATGGACCGCCTCGCCGGCAACTATCTCAGCAACGGCGACGTGGCCAACGCCTCCTCGCTCTACAACTCGCTGGAGCGCCTCAACCCCAACAAGTACAGCCGCATGGCGCGCATCTGCCGCGTCCTGTCCGACCCGCAGAGCGTCCCGCTGCCGTTTCGATCGGACGACATCTGCGATGCGCTGCTCGATCCCGCCGTGCCACCCGAGCTGCTCCTCCGCAGCTGCGCCGGCGACGTGCAGAAGTCGTTCCAGCGCCTCGCCGTCTGCGTGCACCCCGACAAGAACCCCAACGCACGCGCCAAGGACGCCTTTCTCCGCTTAACACACATGAAGGATAGGGCTCTGCAGCTGCTGCACGACAAGACGGGCGTGCGTGAGGAGAGCGGCGTCGATGGCGCCTCCGCAGCTCAGCAGCCCAACGGGAAGGCGGCAGCACCGGCCGGCAGCGCGGTGCGACGCCCGCAGCGGCCCCCTCTCGCTGGCGCAGCGAACAGCGGAGCCGCGCCGCTGAAAAAGCGGGCAGTGCGCCACACAACGCCGCCGCTGACGCCCGTGACGGGCCTGCCGGCCGCCGGACTCGACCACCTGCGGCACACCACCATCAAGCTGAACTGCTTCAAGCGGCGCGACATCGCCGACGACTTCGAGATTTTCAGCGCGACGCAGCGGCACGGCGGCGGCGGCGGCAGCTCGGAGACGAGTCTCACCGACTACGAGGTGGAGCAGCTGGCCGCGACGGTGCCGGTGTTGCCGCTGGGGAGACGGGCACCGCTGAGCCGCCGCCAGCCGCCGCTGCGGTCGGTGGGGAAGAAGGTGGCGGACGGGCCGCACCGCCTCGCCACGCCGCTGCCTGCGACGTCGCCTGACGCCTCTGTCGGCTCTCCGAGTGGGACGCCTCCGGTGAAGTCGCCTGTGGTCGGGCGGCCGAGCTCTCTTCCGCCCCCGACTCTTGCTCCGCTGGGCGAGACGGTCGCACACTGCAGCAGCAGCGGCAGTGGTGGTTGTGGCGAGGAGAAGAAGGATGCCGCTGCGGGTGGCAGCCCTCGCCCTGTCTCCGCTGCCCTCGTGCATGGAGATGATGCTATTCGACAGCAGATCGACCAGACGTGTCTGCAGCTGAGGGAGATGCGGTCTTTTACCACGAACATCAAACTCACCCTAGACCTCAGCTTTGAGGCGTATCAGCGTAGCAAGCAGGGACCGTGAGACGGCTCAGCCTGCACTCAACGCTCGGATATCAATGGAACTATTTTTTTTTTAATTGTGCTTTTGTTCTTACAACTAGAGGAGAAGCAGGAGACTTGCGGACAACTTTGCGAGCTTTTTAGATCTTTCCAGGCTGAGTACACCCGCGTATTACTTTTTTTCCTTTCCCGTTTTCCCTTTCCCATCGGGAGACGCCGCAGAGCCTTTGATGTACATTATTGCTGACGCTCCAACTACGTCACGACCGAGTTTGTGTGCGACACTGGCACACCGTGCCATGAACATGTGTTTGTGTGTGTGGCCAACCTTTTGCCATTGCTGCTGACTTAATAGAAAGAAAAAAAAACTAAAATTCGTGCAGACCGTAAAGAAAAGTGGAGAAGCTCGAAGCGCCACCTCCACGAACCGGTACTTTTTTGGGGGAAACGAAGCGGAAGCCGATGAAAGTCGGTGACGCAGGCCAGCAGGAGACATCGACGAGTGTTGCGTCCTCCCGCTAATGTGCCACACGCTTTTGTCAGCTAAGCGAGTTGAGATTGGTCATGGACTTCCCCGCTCACACTCTTTCCTTTTGGCTTTTTTTTTCCGTCCAAGTGCTCTCACCTTCATTCAGTGGTGTCTCGCAACTTCCAAACGAACACATTTCACAACACTACACCCTTTTTCTGCAGGACTCTCTTACCCGTCTTTGCCTCTCTCGTCGTTTAGCATGTCAGCCAGCGCCGTGCACCGCGGCGCAGGGTCCTCCGTCGCCCCCACTGCGAAGTCATCGAAGTTCTCCGCACTTCGCAACCTCCCCGCCGCCGACGTCTCCTCCCTGACGGCTGCCCCGACTGCTGGCCGCCCACCGCAGTCCAGCGCCGAGGCCGATGATGGACGGCGCCGCGTGCACGACACGCTGCGGCAGGTGCTGGACAAGGAGAAGGCGGTGGAGGAGGAAGGCGAGACGGACACCCGCATCCGCCGCCACCGCTACGCGCAGCTCGTCGCGCGCCTCAGTGCCCAACGCACACAGTACTACTCCACCGGCGTATTTGTGGAGGCGATGCTGCGGGAGGCACAACACGCCGCGGACGCCACGCCAGCCACGTGTGCCGCCATCGCGACGTGGGGGCTGAAGATACTCGCACGGGAGTCGCGCAGCGATGCGCTCACGGCTGTCACCTCCGCCCTGCTGCCCGCCCTGTACTGCCACTACCCGCCCGAGAGCGTCTGCACGCCGTCCCCAGCGGTGCAGCTGCAGGTGCGCGATCGCGACGCGGTGGACGACAACCCGTACTTCACCCACACCATGTACGCCGACGAGGCGCAGTCGGAGCAGCAGTCGACGCTGGAGCTGCGCCGCAGTCTCGAGGCGGCCGTCAAGGCGAACGATGAGCGCCGCAACGTCGTGATGCGCTTCGTTGAGCGGGAGCAGCAGATGCGGGTGATGGCGGTCTTTCGTGCGTGGCGCAACCACGTCCGACAGCGCCGCCTCGTGCAGCTCATCAGCAACAGCCGAGCCAAGCGTGGTGCCGAGGAGACGGCACAGCTGCGCAAGCAGGCCACCTTCTACCAGTGGAAGCTGCTGGTGGAGCGGTCACGCAGCGCCTACTTGAGGGAGCGCCTGCACGACGCCGCCTTCCAGCTGGAGAACGCAAAGAACCAGTTCCAGCTGCAGTGCTACCGGGCCGACCGCCTCGTGCAGGCCGCGAAGGACGCGACGTCGGAGCTGGCGAGGGTATCGCAGATGAACGCCGAGCTGACGAAGGAGGTGGCGACGCTGAAAGAAGATGCCGTGCGGCGCGAGCGCGAGTTCAACGAGTTGCTGACACGCAGCGTCACCCGCCTGCTGCGCCTCCTCGGCACCTACGACGATCTCTCGCGTGTCTTTGTGCAGTCGCGGCGGGCAGCGCTGCAGAGTCTGCCGGCTGCCGAGACGAGCACCGCGTCTTCCCCGGAGCTTGCCTCGCAGGAGGGCAAGGCGGAGGCGGTTAAGGCGATCGCCACCGCGAACACCCTCGACTCTCCGTTGGAGCAGCTTCGGCAGTGGGTGGATGGCGTGCTGACCGGAATGCAGGCGCGCGAGGTGCCCTTCCGACCTATTCGCAGTCTTGGCCCCGACTTCGCCGACGGCGAACGTTACCTCTGTCTCCTCCAGTTTGTCTTCCCCGACGTCGTGTCGAGCGTGCTGTCGGTGCAGACGATGGGCGTTGATGCGCGGCTGCGACGCATTCGCGACTACGCAGTGCAGTGCAAGCTGCGCTACGTCCTCCTCCCTTCCGACTTCCTCAACGAGCGGGAGGACCTCCTCGTCTGCTCCCTCAGCGAGCTCTGCCACCGCCACTTTACACACGGGCTGCGGCAGTCGACGCTGGACGCCACCGCCGGCCTCGACGCCTTTCGCCAGACATCGTTGGCCGCAACGCTGAGGGAGTGCACCGACGGTGGAACGCTCTCCCCGTCCTCCACGACGCTCACCGACTCGACCGCTCTCGCCGCGCCACCACAGGACCTGGACTCCACTGCTGTCATGGCCAGCATCGCCGACTTTGCGCAGCGGCTGCAGCAGACCGAGGAGGAGCTCGAGGCCGTCACGGCTGCACAGGCGGTCGCGGTGGAGAGCTGCATTGCGATCGAGGCGGAGGAGGCGCGTCTCGGCAGTGAGCGGCTGCACGGGGCACCCATCCCACTCGTGGAGGAGACGAGCCGGCGTGTGTTTTGGCACTTCTCCGCCGACGCGTTGAGCGACCTCCGCGATACCCCGCAGCTGGCGCACGAGTCGCGCATGTGGGACTTCACGATGACGCAGACGCTGCCGGCGGTGCTGCGCGAGGGCGTCGATATTGTGTCCCGCCTCTTCTTCTTCTTTGCCGGCGAGAACGCGAAGGCGCTGTCGGAGGTCGCCTTCTGGCGCTTCGTCGAGGCCACCGGGCTGCTGGTGAGTCCACTGGACGTGCCAAAGCAGTGGATCGTCACGCACTACGACCGCGTGGTGTCGCCGCAGCTGGATGCCGCCCTCAAGGCCGCAGCGCGGAACCAGAACGAGATGAGCGTGCAGAAGCTGCGCGAGGTGGCCTACCAGGAGATGGACATCCGCACCGCAAGCCCGACGCAGTTTGTGCAGTTAATTGTGCGCATCGCCGTCGGGGCGGAGAACAACGAGTACGGCCTCGTTGAAGGCACACGGCGCCTCCTGCAACGCCTGCAGCTGCCGAGCATCGAACGCATGACGCTGGTAGAACGCGACCTCTACGCCCCAGAGACGCAAGCAGTGCTGCGCTACTTCAACGAGGATCTGTTCCGCACCTTCCTGTACTACATTAAGCAGCAGGAGTCGTCCCGCAACGCGCAGGAGCGGGCGATGGCGGTGCAGGATGGCGGCCGCTTCTCCGCGCAGATGTCAAGCCTTACCCTCCTCACACTGCTGGACGACTGCCGCTACCTGAGCGACGGCAACGAACGCGGCTCTGCGGCCCCGCTCGCCGCCGACGCCGTCCGCCCGCGCTTCTTCATCTCGACCGCACAGGTTCGCAAGCTCGTGCCATTGCTAGAGCGGCTCAGCAAGGTGCCGCCAACCGGCTACCTTTCCTTCGTCCTTTTTGTGCAAGTGCTGGCGGCGCTGGCCTATCACTGGTGCACCGATCCGATGGTGCCGGCCCCGCGCCGTCTCGCTGCCTTTCTCGCCACGATGATGCAGCAGCTCAACGCACGACACATCAACTCCACCCTGCTGTTGGGCACCGTGCCGAGCATCAGCTTAGAGGGACCGAAGGCGGTCGACTTCTCGCACGAGGCGCGGCCCGCGTCAGCGAACAGCTAGTCGCGACTTCTTCCCTTCTGGTGGTGCTGCGCCACTTTTTATCTTTGGAACATGTACAGTAGCGCGTAGATGACGCTCTCTTATTTATTTTTTTATGTTTGCAATGTACCCTCATGGAGGATTTCCCTCTTTCACTGCGGTGCTAATGCGTGCGTGTGTGCAGCGCTATCCCTTTTATTTAATTGTTTTCTGTCCTTGTACATTAGGCTTTTGTTTCTTGTTGCAGCGGCGTGCTTTTTCTTGCTCCCTGATAGCTACAATGCACACACACACACACGTAAACGTGAAAGTAAACATGAGGGTAGCGAATGCTATTGTGGAGGGGCATCTCGCTGTCCGGTCCGCTGCGAAGGTGCCTCGTTGACAATTCAGACGCTTGTGGTGTGAGCGGAAAAAAAAAAAGAAATGCGCTTTGCAGCTCGCTTTCTCTTCTTCTCCTTTCTGATTCCTGTGTTAGTTCAAAGCAAATGCCGTTGCGTCCTCCTCCTTTTCACGCTATGGGATGCGTTGCGCCGATGAATGACGAAACTCTTAGCATTACCCCTCTTTCTCTTTTTTTTCTCTGCAACTTTTTTCTTTTTCTCCTTTCGCTCCGTCTCAGCGCGATTAAATAGCGGTCACTTCACAGCAGCAACTGCGGGCAATCCTTTCCCTTGGCACGATGCAGGCGCGTGCACTCTGTTCCGCGCCGCAGCGGCGATACGTCGGTGGCGGAGCCGGCCGGCTCACTACAGTGGGAGGCAGCAGCAGCAGTGGTGGCTGCAGAGGCGGTGCGCTACGCGTGGCACGCCGTCCTTTTACCTCGTGGTTCGAAGACTCCCGCGGCGGTCAGCCCAACTCCGACGAGACGGCGGTGGCTGCCTTCGCCATCAACGCGGACCGGCTGGAGAAGAAGAAGGCGATTGTGAACCGAAAGGCCTTTGGCATTCCCTTCCGCATCTCAGACGCGGAGGCGGTGGACAACGTGTGCCGGCACCACAGCACGGCAGTTGAGATACACGGGGTGGAGCGCTTCTTAATGCCCTTCTGGCTGGCGCAGACGTCCGCGGGCGGTACCTTCAAGGCCGAGGTTTTGCAGCGCGACCAGACATACCTGACGCAGCCGCACAACATGGTGTGGCTTGAGGGCCCGCGCTACGAGTTCAGCTATCCATTTGGCGAGTACATGCCAGTGAATCAGGTCTCCGCCTCCTATCGTGAGCCGCTGTCGATGGTGGAGGGCTGCCTCACCGGCTCCCACGTCCCCTCGATGCTCCTCTCCCGCTTTGAGCTGCTGCACGAGGTGGAGAAGATGGCACACAAGCCCACCGTGGTGCCCTTCACCATGTCCACCATCACCGCCCTCTCCATCGTGGAGCGGCGGGTCAACCGTCGCCTCGTGCTCGACCGCATCGACCGCGAGCTGCGCAAGTTCCACGGCTCCTTCGTAAAGAGCAACGTGACGGTGACGAGTCTGCACCTGGAGGCTTCCGGCATCCGCCCTGTGTTCCTCCCGCTCTTCAAGCTGATGGTGTCGACCGTGTCGCACAGCACACCGGTGCCCGCGTTCATCTGCGGCGCCACGGGGAAGGTGGTCGGGCCGGTGCTGCACGTCCACCGCACTAAGCGGCTTGGCGTGGCGGCTGCGGCGGCTCTCGGCACGCTGCTGAGTGTTGCCCCCCTCGTTGAGCCCGGCGTGGCCACCGCCGCCGCCCTCGCCGCGGGTGTCTCCTCCGGCTTCGTGCAGCAAACACTGCAGCGCGGCCGCTTTTTGCAAGAGCAGGCACGGCAGCTCGCCCAGCTCAAGTCGATTGGCGTGCTGAACCTCGTGGCGGACAGCGCTGGCTACCGCTGGACCCCGGAGGAGGAGGAGAAGGAGGAGTACGAGTACCGCGAGGAGCTGCGGCGGCAGGCCCGCGCACGCGACGCCTTCGAGCAACGCGTGAAGGAGGAGGCGGCGCGCGATCGCGCTCGCGCGCGCGGCAACTTCTTCGACCCCAAGAACCGCCGCCGCACCGACCTGATCAACGCCGACCCGCTGGGCTACTACGAGCTGCTCGGGTTGAAGGGGAAGGAGTTCGCTGCGACACCGAAGGAGATCACCAACGCCTTCCGAGAGGCGGTGCGCACGCACCACCCCGATGTCCACCCCGAGGCGGACGCCGACACCAAGAAGAAGTACATGCAGCGCATCATCGAGGCGTACAAGGTGCTGCATGACCCCAAGACGAAGAAGAAGTATGACAGCGGCGCGATGACCGCCACGGCGAACGAGTCCGAGTAGCGGATCTGCGATGAGAGCGGCAGTTGCGCTCTTTCACAGAATCTCACTAGTGCACCTTTCTCTCTTTTTCTCTTTCTGTTTGCGTGTGTGTTCGGTGAGGCGGGTTTCAGCAACTTCCACTGTTGTTTGTCCTTCACATCTAGTCGCGTGTTATCGGTAGTGTAGGCGTGTCTACGCTAACTTCTTTCTGTCCGCTACTTAGCTACTCGTTATCTTTGTCACGACGAATTATTCCCTGCAAGCAACCTTTTTTTTTTTGGGTGTTGGGTGTCGTCAATGCCCAGTCCCTGCGCTTTCCTTTGCCGAAACAGGTCACATAGCTCCGTCACGTACGCGTGGCGATTCCGAGTGTAAGTAGGGTGCAAAAATCTTAGCGGTGTGGCAGCCACAGCAGCGGAACAGGCCGCAACCTCCTCTACCCCTTATCCAGTGTCACCTCATCAACTCTAGCCCTGCTCTTTCTCACTCTCTCCAGCTGATTCTGCTTCACACACGCAAACGCAACCGCATACATAGATAGAATGCTTGTCCCGCCTCTCCCCCCGCCGGCAGCAGTGCCGCCACCGCCGCCCGCCGCTGCGGTACCGCTTCCCCCGCCACCACCCGCAGCAGCCGTGCCTCCCCCACCCCCACCCGCAGCAGCGGTTCCTCTGCCTCCTCCACCTGCTGCAGCTGTACCACCACCACCACCACCTGCTGCAGCTGTACCACCACCACCACCCCCTGCTGCAGCTGTACCTCTACCACCACCAGCTGCTGCTGCTGCTGTGCCTGCTTCTCTCCCCGCACCGCTGCCTACTCCACCACCAGCAGCCACCACCGCACCAGCACCAGCACCAGCACCAGCAGCTCCACCTCTCCCCCCTCTCCCAACGAGCGATCCTCTGCCCTCTGCTGCTGCTGCTACTGCTGCTGCTGCCCCGCCGCCACCACCCGCTGTGCAGCCCATCTCGCTGGAGACGTGGCTCGCCCTCGAGAGCGACGTGCGCCGCCCGGTGCCCAACATGGAGGCCACCCGCTACCTCGAGGTGGAGGAGCGCGTGCGGGATGAGGTGTGCCGCCTCTTCATCCTCTCCCACTACGACGTCGGCACGCTCATGGCAAACGTCGCGCAGAGTCTGCAGCACGTTGGCCGGCACGATGTTGGCCTCCTGCGCAACGAGAACAGCACCGCCTTCACCTTGACGCAGTCGGCTGCGTATGCGCGACAAGGGGAGACGGAGGCCGAGCAGCGCCGCCACGCCGTGCTGGACGCGGTGGAGCGCATCAACCACGTCGGCGCACACGCCGAGCGCGATTTTGCCATCTCGGCACAGCAGCTGGTGAATGCGCCAGGTGCACCGGCAGGGGCGTCGAAGTGCCCTACACACACCGCCGGTGCGGCGGCGGCCTCTCCAGCACTGCCGCCGGCTTTTCGCAAAAGTGCGTATGAGGTCTTGATGGAGCAAGTCGCTGCAGCACGCCGCGGTGGCGCCGTGGCTGGTGGCCGCGCTGCGTCTGCCGGTGGTCGTGTGCGGCGGCCGGGCACGAGGAATGAAGGAAGGACCTCGGCAGCAGCAGCAGCGGCAGCGAGCACGAACAGCTACCTCCTGCAGCGATACAGCGGAAACTTCGACCCGCAGCGGCAGTACAGCCACTACCGCTACCACGGACTCCCCGACGCAAAGTAGAACCTGTTTTAATTATTTATCAGAGGAGAGTGCGCTGTTTAGACCAGCACAGCGAAAGAGCGGCCACACGCCGGTAACGAATAGACGCCGACATAGATGCACCGCCTCTAATGGCCAACTTCTTAGATAACTTAAAAAAAAATTTAAGTTAAAAAACACCAGCTATCAGAGGAGCGCACCAACAAAACAAACCAGATGGTGCGATGAAGTGAAGTTGTGCCGCTTTGGACAAGGTCGAGCAGAGTCGAGGGAGTGGCTGCACCTCCGCCGCCTTTCCACGCAACAGCTTCTCCTGCGCACAGCTGGCGCTTAAGCGGGGAGAGGACTAGAATAACAAACAAAACAAAAATTTGGAGCTCTTCCCACTCTCTTTCTGCCATTGCTGACATTGTTGTGGAGTTGAAGCTGCCGAGTGCTCCTACGGCCCCTCGGCCACTGACCCTCTGTGTTGCCTCTCACGACCCGCTTTGTTTCTCTTACCTCTTCTCCTCCGTCTTCCTCTCGCCACTCGTGCATTGCAAGGAAAATAGTAGCAAGTCAGCGCGCAGAACGGCGACTCCTTGCACGTGGTCCACAAACACACGCACAAATACGCACACAGAGACGCGTTGGTCCCCCCAATACGGACACCAGCTCACTGCGCCTCTCCTCAATTAACCGCTTCCGTTGAACACCCCGCCTGTTACCTGCGTGCGTGTGGCAGACACCGTGCAGCAGCGAGGCAACTCTACACACACCCGCGCACGGAGAAAGAAAGAGAGAGAGTTCTAAGGACGCCTACACGAAGCCATTGGCAAGTTGCAGCCCATCGTGTCGCTCCTTCTCCCCTTCTAGTAATGCCGCGCCGAAAGATCATCATCGACACGGACTGCGGTGGCGATGACGCCATCGGCATCATGGCCGCGCTGGTCGACCCGAACACGGACATCATCGCCATCACCGCTGTCTGGGGGAACGTCAACCCCGACCAGGGGATGGAGAACATTGGCAAGATGCTCGACGTCTTCGAGCGCGACATCCCCTTCTACAAGGGGGCGGAGGCGCCTCTGGTGGTGGACTGCGAGACGGTGCAGTGGGGCGGCTTCGGCAAGGACGGCTTCGGCGACGCCGACTTCCCTCCCTCGCCGCGCGTCGCGCAGCAATCCCGCACCCACGCCGCACTCGCCATGGTGGATATTCTGCGCGAGGCCAAGCCCGACGCGGACACCGTCTACCAGCTCGTCTGCCTCGGCCCCCTCACGAACGCCGCGCTCGCCATGCGCATCGCCCCTGGTGTCTTTGACGTGCTCGGCAGCGAGACGGAGCCGGCCATCATCATCATGGGCGGCGCGAGCGAGGCAAAGGGCAACTCGAACATGACGGCGGAGTTCAACATCCACTGCGACCCCGAGGCCGCCTTCGTTGTCTTCAACCAGCGCCACATGCGGCCCGTCCGCCTCGTCTCGTGGGAGGTGACGGTGGACTGCCCCATGACGTGGAGCTTCTACGACACCTGGGTGGGCCGCAACGGGGCCGCAGAGGACAAGAACGCAATTCAGACCTTCATTGAGAAGGTCTTCCAGCGGCTCGAGAGCTTCACGCGGCCGAAGCCCGATGGCACGAAGGCCGACACCGGCGACGCCGAAGCCACGCAGGACGA
Source organism: Crithidia sp. LVH-60A (assembly GCA_030078075.1). NCBI lineage: Eukaryota > Euglenozoa > Kinetoplastea > Trypanosomatida > Trypanosomatidae > Crithidia > Crithidia sp. LVH-60A. The sequence continues at coordinate 48,778 of CP119673.1, forward strand.
CACGTGCGTCATTCCCGATGCCGTAGCGATGGTGACGGCGCTGCACCCTGAGAGCGTGAAGGACCGTTTCCTCACGTACTGCAGCATTGAGATGCACGGCAGCAACACGCGGGGGCAGACGTGCCTGGACTGGTACGGCACGGAGCAGTCGATGGCGAAGCGCGGGCGGTGGCGCAACTGCGAACTCATCACCCGCGTCGACAACGCGCAGTTTCTCGCCGTGATGAACGCCATCACCGCCTATACGCCGAAGTGATGTGCGCCGTCGACGCGTCTTCTTCTTAAGTTTGTATGATTGATTGTGTGCGTGTGTGTATCGGGGTGAATAGGAGTGGTGAGGAGAGAAGGAGCCTTTTTTAAATGTACCAATGTCACCTCCCCTCTCCCTCTTTCTCGCTTTCTCCACCCCATTCTTCTTCCCTTCCGTGCATTAACGCGGCCCTCTGTTATCTTAGCCTCTGGAAGCGACAACAGAGCGCATTTTACTCTTGTTGTGTGTGCTGCGCGCCTGTGCACCGTGAAGGGCCATGTACTTGTAGGTGAGGCATCTTTTTTCTTCGATTTGGTTCCCTCTCTCTTTTTAGTAGCCTGTTGGGGTGCACGCCCGTCCTTCGCCTGGTGTGCACGCAATGTCAATGACACAAGAGGGAGGTTGACCTACGGCGCGGGTCCGTTAAACATAAAGAAATCCTTCTCGTCATGTTTTTTTTTCCTTTGCTTTCTTTAAAAGAGATGCTTAGCCGCCCGTTGAACCTTGAAGAGAGAAAAAGAAACGTATTGAGACGGGTGGGTGTGCGATGCCGCGTAGCGCAGTGACGTTGTGCGCACAAAAATGCAGCTGCACGCCACCTGCGTCGGCTCCTCATAATTTACTGTTGATGGATGGCGCACACACAGACCTCTATCCTGGCCAATGCCGGTGGGACGGCAACGTATAATGGTGAGGGACGCGTCAGACAGGAAGGCCACCGTAAGTCACCAATCACCGCCGTCGTCGTTGAATTCTTTTTCCTCTAATCCTGAGCACCTGCTGTGCATCTTTCTCTCCCCTCCCACTTCTGCCTGCCTCTCTGTTATCTTTCCCTTCCTCTCATGTTTTTTTTTTCTTTTTTCTCTTTGTGCGACCGTGGCAGTACGGCGGCCACCCTACGCCACTCATCAGGGATTTCACACACGCCGTCTCATTGGGCGTGGTCGTCTGCTTTTGGTGCTCCCACCACCACCCACACACACAACACACAATACGGGAAGAAAAGAGCGAAGAGAGAAACTTGTGGGCATCATGTCCCACAGCGGCCAACCAGCGTACGAGGAGAAGCAGAAGGTGTACGCGCTGCTCAACGGCACCTTCCACGCCGCCGTCGTGCTGGAGGTGGCAGAGGACTCTGTCAGCGGTGCCTTCCTGTACTACATCCGATACGTGGAGCAGGACAGCCGCCTCGATCAGTGGCTCCCGGCCAGCGACATCAAGGAGCGCCACCAGGGACGTGCCCAACACGGCAGCGGGACCACCTACCAGCAACAGGCTCCCAGCGGCATTAAGACACGGCGGCAGAGCAGCACCGCCGAGCAGCAGCCGAGCGCGGAGACGACGGTGCTGGCGGTGGACGGCGTGCCGATCTCGGCAGAGGCAGCGGCTGCCAACGCCAAAGGCGGGGGTGCACAGGCGCACCTCGTGAAGGTGTCGAAAACACGTGCGCGTCGCGACAGCGCCTTCTTCTCGCGCACCAAGAACATCTTTTCCATCTGCATGGGTCCGTATGAGGTGGAGACGTGGTACTTCAGCCCCTACCACCTCGCCCGGCCAGAGGTGCAGCAGCGACTGGCTGCCGCCTCCCAGTGCGTTACGGGCAGCACAGAGCTGCAGCTGGTGTCCTCCATCGCGACAGCAGCGGCATCCGCTGGCAGTGAGCGTGGCGGTATGTCAAACAGCAGCAGCAGCAGCATCCACAGCTCCGCAGCTGGTGGTAGTAGTGGTGGAGGAAACCGAGGCATCAGCAGCGGCGGTGGCGGTGCCGCACGTCAGTACCCCATCGCCACCCGCTCCTTCTCGCTTCACATCTGCCCCTTCTGTCTGCGTCCTTTTATGGACAACGGGGCAGTTGTGCGGCACCTCCAGCAGGACTGCCGGCGACACCCTCCCGGCAACGAGATTTACCGCGACCCGGTGCGCCGCCTCGTGGTGCTGGAGCTGGACGGCTCGCTGGAGCCCACCTTCTGCGAACACCTCGCCCTCCTCTCGAAGCTCTTCCTCGAGCACAAGGCACTCGATCACGATATGACACCGTTCCTGTTCTATGTGTTGTGCTCTGTGGAGACGCACGGGCTGCAGGTGCTGGGCTACTTCAGCAAGGAGAAGCAAACACCCGAGCCGTACAACCTGTCCTGCATCCTTGTGCTGCCGCAGTACCAGAGCCGCGGTATTGGCCGCTTCCTCATCGAGCTCAGCTATGAGCTGTCCAGGAGGGAGGGGAAGGTCGGCACGCCAGAGAAGCCCCTCAGCGACCTGGGTGAGAAGCTGTACCTCAGCTACTGGGCCGACGCCGTGACGATGGCCACGGCGCGTGCGATGGAAGAGGGACACTGCGTTTCCGTTGACTACCTGGTGCAGGCCACCTCGATGATCCAGGCCGATGTCCTCCGCACGCTGCAGCAGCAGAAGCTGCTCAACGGCCACCAGCTGAGCATCTCAGAAGACATCATTGAGCGCTGCTACACGAAGCGGCTGAAGAAGGAGGGCGATGTCGGCAGCTACACCTTCTACACACACCTGCTGAGCTGGGCACCGGGCTTCTACGAGGAGTTCCGGGCCGTGCCGCCGCCACCGCCGTACGTCGCGTGGAAGCCGTCGTCACCGCTGAGCAGCGCGTAAACGCCTCGCATCCTTCTGTTTTTTTTTTTGCTGTTATTGCTGTTGTTGTTATTTTCTGTTGGAGGTACGGTACGCCGAGGAGAAATGGAGAACAAAATGGTGAATGTGGCACATGTCTTAAGTGCGGAACAACGATGGACCAGGTCAAGGTCGCAGCACGCAGCGCTCATCCTTTTTCTTTTTTATCCGGCCTCATTCAAGCGAACGCCACGCAATACGCAGACCTCTGACTTCAACTTAATTCCCCTCCCTCTCTCTCCTTCATTTTTATCCAGCAAATCACCATATTGGTCCGCGTAGTAGTAATAGTAGTAGCCGTAGCACCATCCCACCCCACTCACTCATCTTCTCCACCCCCACTTGTAATTGACAAGTTTGCATCAGGATCATTCCCACAAAACACTCGATTAAAAAAAAATGCGCCGTGTTCTCGTCGCGAGCGGTGTTATGGCGCGCTGCGCCGCCCCTCACCGCTGCTGCGCCACCACCCCTGCCAACAGCGCGAAGCTGGACGAGCTGGCCGCCACCTACGCCCAGCTGACACTGAAGGAAGTCTCCGACCTGCAGCGGCTCATCTTCAAGAAGCTGGGCCACAGCGACGACTTTTACGAGAAGGCGCTGCTGAAGGGCCTCGGCGGTGGTGGCGGTGGTGGTGCGGTGGTCATGGCTCCGGTGGCTGCTGCTGCGGCTGCCGCCCCTGCCGCTGACGCCGCCGCGGAGGCGCCGAAGGCGGAGAAGAAGAAGGTGGAAAAGCTGACGTACGACGTGAAGCTCGAGAAGTTCGCGCCGGAGATTAAGATTAAGCTCATTAAGGAGCTGCGCACCGTCACGAACCTCAGCATTGCGGACGCGAAGAAGGCGGTGGAGAAGTGCCCTGGCCTGGTGATGACGAACATGAGCAAGGACGACGCTGAGAAGCTAAAGGGGCTCTTTGAGAAGCTTGGGGCGAAGGTGGAGCTGCTGTAGGAGGGCAAACGAGCCAGGCAAGGTCACCTCGTGCGTCTCGTCCATCTCCTTTGTTGTTGATTGCTGAGTAGAAAGAGGGAGGGCGTTTGTTTGTTGATGGTCATTCTTTTTTTGTTTCTTATCGAGTGCGGGTGTGAGAAGGCGTACGGACAGCGGTGCGAGGAGGGCAAAGGCGAGAGGAAGCCTCTCCATCGCTGCAGCGGCCTCAGTACCCTTCACTGTCGTGGCAAGTATTGTTTTTCATTTTGGTCTGTTTTTTCTTCGTCGTTGGTGTTCATTAGTCGTCACGTTTACAATCTTTATTTCTCTTGTTCTTTTTCTTTAATTAGGCGTGGGTCACATCCTTGAAAGAAGGCAAACAAAATATCAATAATAAACCAGTAGAAAGGGCGAAACGTGCTGCGGTGAGGTGCACTGTGGCCGCTCGGTTGGCAGCTGCGGGAGAGCGCCGCCGGGCGAAGGCGGGCCACACCGCTGACATGTGTGTGAAGCTAAGTCCTAAACTAAAGCACTGTGCAGGAAAGAGGGGAGAAGGGGCCGAACTTCTTTGGTATAATTGACGGTTGTCCGTGTGGTGCCGCATTGGCTTGCAAGTGCAGAGCAGACGTCGTTTCTTTCTCGTCCACAATGCGAACCGCTCCATCGTATCGCACTCGTGTCCATTCTTCTTCTTTTCCCCTTCTTCTGTTCTCTTTGATGGCGTAGCGAAGAGCGTGTGGATCATTCACACACACCCACACACAAACACACACACATAGAGGCGCCACATCCCCGCCTTCTTCTCCCCATTCGTTATGTCCTACCACGCCGTGGCCGCCATCACCGACCGCCGCATCAGCGACACCGACGGCGCCGTCGAGTACGCCGTGGAGTGGGTCGGCTACGAGGGCGAGACGACGTGGGAGGGGCGGCGCCACGTGACGGAGAACTGCGCAGAAATGGTGCAGGTGATTGACCAGCGCTGCATGGACACAACAGACGCGGCGTTGCTGCAGTGGCGGCGCTCACGGTGGCAAGAGAACGCGAAACCGCCTCCAGCAACACTACCGGCAGCAGCAGCTGGACGCAAGCGCAGTCGGTCTCACTCCGGTAGCGACAGTTCTGCACGTGCTAGCAATGCATCACAGACGGAGGGAGATGAAGGAGCTGAGGTGCTGCACGGACTGCTGTTGCGTGGGCCGCAGCGGGTCGGGGCAAAAAGCAGTGGCAGCAGCGATGATACCAGCGGCAGCGGCGGCGGCGTTTCTACCGGAATGACAGAGGCGACGGTGCTGCTGCTGGGCGAGGTGGTGCTTGCGGAGGAGGCGTCAGCAAGCTTAAACAGCGGGAAGCCGCAGCGCAAGCGCCGCCAGCAGTCGGCCGCACGTGCCGCACTCATCGAAAGCACCGCCCCTGCGTTGGAGGTGGAGAAGGCGTGGCGCGACGCACACGGCCACAGCCTCTTGCACAGCGTGGAGACCGCCCACGCGGTGACTCCTTTCAGCGGTCACTACGCACTGCACCACGACGACGCTGAGACGCGACGGCTGATGGAGCAGGAGGCGCTGCGGTCGTCGCACCTGCGCATTCTCAGCATCGCGCCACCGCTGACGACACACTCTGGTGCCGTGTTTGCCGCTCCGGTGGCGCTGGACGGACTCGTTGGCGAGCAGGATGTGGACGAGATGCGCCTGAGCGTGCAGCTCGAGTCCCCTCTCTACGGCCTCACGGCGCAGGAGATTGTGAAGCCGCACGTGGAGCAGATGGTGGTGCGCTACATGATGAGCGAACCTCTTCGCAGCAGTGCGGCACCACGCTCGCTGGAGCTGCTCTCCTCGGAGGACACCGTTGCCTCGATGCCGCTGTCCGTCTTCCGACTGGTTTTTCCGCAGCTGCTGATCGACTACCTGCTGGAGAACTCCGTGGTGCTGCACTGAGAAAGCTGAGCGGAGGCCGTTCTCCCTCTCCCTAGACGCCTCTGCTCTGTTTGCAGGGACATGTGCGCGGCATTTTTTTTTCCCCCCTCTGTGCATTTTCTTGCTTTCCCGTGTCCTCCTCCCTTCAATGAGGAACCCTTCCGCTGCTGCTAGCACCCAACGAACCCGCTTCAACTGCCCATAGAAGAACATGCTGTGACGCAAACTTAAATCGCCGCTACTCACTACCACACTAACGAGACAAGAAAAAAACAAATGAAAGAGTCCTGGTGTGTCAATCCTCGATGTCGCCGTGCAGGTGGAGCAACATCTGCGACACAATAAAATATCTTCATGTGTGTGGGTATGTGCTAATGAAGGTACACACATCTATCCTTGCTTGCTGCAGCGACGGAGAGAAGAGCCTCAACGACGATCAACCTTTTCTCTTTTCTCGAACTTTGCTTCTCTTCTTCCGTTACGTCCTACAGCACCGCACAAGACACGTACGTTTCTTTTTCTTTTTCTCCCCGCACAGAATCCGCTAATAGATCGCTCTCAAAATAGAAGCACACACCCGAAGCACAACCGCCCTCTCTCTCTCTCGAGTCTACCTCGTCACCGCACACCTTCTATCGCATATAAACAGATCCAACAGATCCCAGACGACCGCGTAAAAGAGGCGCGCGGCGTCACCGAGCTGCTCACCACTCAACTCTGATAGAAACTCAGAAAATACGCAAAAAAAGATTGTCTATATTCAGATTTTTTTCTATTTTCACCGGTCACTCCGCTCTCGCAGCCTTCGTGGCGTACACTGGGAGACACACACACAACGACCGAGAGGACACTCAGACATCATTAGCACATAAACGCACATAAACGCACACGCACACACGCAGATCATACACGCCTCTCAGACGCGCCAACACGCCTCTTCAACCTCCACCCTTCGCAGACATCCACAAGTGTCTTTCGGCTTACTGCCCTCTCCCGCCGTCACTCTCTCTCTTTCTCAGCTCTCTCGACTCTCTCTTTTTGTCCTGCCATTGAATCGGCAGCACGGCGCATCTGTTTTCTCCCCCTTCCGCGATGCCACGGCTTCAGCAACTCGCCGACCGTTGCGGCGCGGCTCCAGAAAAGAGCGTGGAGGAAACAAAACCGCAACACGCAACCGCGTCGTCGCCCACACCATTGCTGCGCCTCCTGCCGCCGAAGCCCACCGCCGTGCTCTTCAACGTAGTGGACGGCTACGCGTATCAGGTGACGGTGTCGCGCGTCGACGGCCTACAGCACGCCGGCGTTTGCATCTTCGCGGTGCGCAGAGTCCCGCTGCTGCACACACGTCTGCTGCTGCTCCACATCTCCGCCGCGACGCGCAGCGGGCTGCCCTTCTGCACCGTGCGGGGGGCCGTGACGTGGCACGACGTGATGCTGACGGTCGCCCCTCTCGATCCTCAGCTGCGGTCTGCGCTCTTTGGGTGGAACGTGCAGGTTCTGGGGCTTGACGCTGCCGGCGAGGGCTTACGCCCCATCACCCCCGCCCTCTCGTCCCCGCTGGAGTCGCACTACTTTCTGCACACCAATGTTGAAGTGCTGTTTGCCCACTACAAGGCGAACACGCTCAACTTGCGAGCAGCACCGGTTGTTCCGAACCCCGCAGGGGCTGACTGGCACACGCCACCGGACCGCAGCACCGAGGCGGCCATCGCAGCTCCGCCCTCTGCACCAGTGAAGAAACCGCGCAGAGCACCGCGGCAGGTGCGGATGGAAGAACCCCCGCGCAGACTCGCAGACGACTTCAGCGACGCACGCACGCCCTCTTCGCACGGGACGCAGGGGGAGGTGGTTGCCTGGTCGCGCACCTCATTTCTGCAGCAGCAGGCGCGGTGGGTGCGACGGTGCATGGCACTGCGACACAAAATAGCTGGGGCAACGCTCAGCGAGGTGCTGGAGATGGTGACCGAAGAGTTGCGTCGCTACCGCCGCTCGTCGACGCTGCCGAGCAGTCTACCACAGTCGAAGGGTGCCGCGACGTGGACGCTGAGCCTCATCGAGTACAGGTGTCAGCTACACTCTGATTTCCTGCACGCACAGTGCATCTCTATAGCTGCAGCAGACACGGTGGAAGGAGACGCGGCTGTGGCCCCACTCCCAACATGGCACGCCGACCTGCACGCCATACGCGCTGGCGCCGTGAAGGTGTGCGGTGTTGTCAACGGAATTTGGGAGGCTCACGAACAGGCGCAGGCGGACGGTGCCGTGCCGCCGTCCTTCCCGTCTGCGCTACTCTTGCTGCTGCTGACGACGCTGCGACTGCGTGGCCTGCGTCACGCCGCTCTCGTCTTCGCCTGCGTCGGCGCGCCAACCGAAGCTGTAGAGAAGCCGGAGTACCTCGACGCCGACGCGGCGCGCCGTCTCCATCAGCTCGCCAGCAAGGATGATCTCCTGCGTGAGTCGATGCAGGCAACAGTGTTGCTGCTGCAGGCCCTCGTGGGTCTGCAAGAAACACGAGAAGACGTTCAGCTGCCCCTTGCCGCTCTGATGTCGCCGCTGCTCTCTTCTCTTCTCTCCCTGGCAGAACTGAGCGCCTACATCTCGATGGACGCCGTCAGCCGATGCATGCTGCTTCGTGCCGCCCTCCACGTCTGCCGCTGCCGTCTTCAGTGGATGGCGCCGTGCGGGGACACGAAGTGGTTGCCGCAGTGCGTGCGGGATGTTGCGTCGCGCATGCAGGCTACACTCGACGGCACTCCTCTTATGTCGTCCGCCTTCGCGGCCTACGCGGAGCTGACAGACTTGCTGCGGGACGTGACGGCGTACGCCGATGACATGAACGCAGCTGCCGCGGTCACTGGTGGGGAACAGGCTGTCGGCTGTCCGGCTCAGACGGGGTACACTCTGCAGCTGCTCACTTCCACCGAGGACGTGGACGCAGCCTTCTTGAGCGGCAACACCGTCGTGCGAGAGGTGCGGCGTCGCATCGCAACACTCTCCCCCTCTGCTGCGCCGCAGAGCAAGGGAACGCAGGAGGTGGAGCAGCAGGCTAAGCCGTAGACTTCCCACCTCCCTAGTTTTCGTTTATTTTTCTTTTTTTCTTTATGCCTTAACTTACCCCCTCTCTCTCTTATCTTTTCCGGCAATGCGAAAAGCGCAGAAGGCATGGCCCCGTCAACCGCACCACGTCTCTCTCCTCACTCGCTGCGTCTAGACCACCTACGAGAAATACAGCGCTGCTTGGAGGCTCTCCTGCGCTTTCGGCACCTCGCCTCTGTTCTTTTTCTTCCCTTTCTTTAACGTTCTTCCTATTTTTTTTTTCTCTTGCTAGTCACCACGCCCCTCGCGGACCTTTCAGATTCTGACCTGCACAAGTAATCGCCGCTAAGGCGTGGTGCGCAATACTACCTTAACCATCCCCCTCACTTTATCCCGTACCTTTATACCGAGCAAAAAACAAATCTCAAACTACCAATTTTACAACTCAGCATACGCAGACGCAACCGCACGCACACGAGCGGGTGTTGTGTGAACTCTCGCGGACACGCACCGAGGTGCGCGCGCACCATGCCCCCCTGCAGGCTCCTCCCCTCGCCCCACTCTCCACTCCCCACTCTCCGCGCACGCAACCACGCGGCCACGGACACGGACACGCGCACAGAGCCACGCACCGCGCACTCCTCCCTCTCCCCACTCCCCCTCTCCCTCCCCTCCTCCCCCTGCTGCCTCCCCACCACCCCCACAGAAAGAACGCACACGTGTGTACGCCACCACCCCCAACAGACCCCCACTCCCTCCACTCTCTCTTTCCCTCTCGCTCCTCTGCGACACAGCCCCCTCACACGCTCGCCGCTGCAACACAACACCCCACACAACACACAACCACAACGATGCAGGCCTACGAGGAGCTGAAGCAGCTGCACCTGCGGCTGCACCACCTGCAGCACCTGGCGGCCCTGGCGCGCTGGGACATGCAGACGATGATGCCCGCGAAGGGTGCCGAGGCGCGCGCGAACGCGCTGGCGGAGCTGCAGGCGGTGCTGCACCAGCTGAAGACGGCGCCGCGCGTGGCGGTGCTGCTGGAGGAGGCGCTGGCGGTGCGCGACGAGCTTGGCGAGGTGGACGCGGCGAACCTGCGCGAGATGGCGCGCCTGCACGCGCTGGAGGCGCAGCTGCCGGAGGACCTGCTGCTGCGCAAGACGCGGCTGGTGGCGCTGGCGCAGCCGCTGTGGGTGCGGTGCCGCGCCGACAACGACGTGGCGTCGTGGCTGCCGGTGCTGCAGCAGCTGGTGGAGCTCGGCCGCGAGGAGGGCCGCGTGCGTGCCGGTGCGACGGGCGTGTCGCCCTACGACGCGCTGCTGCGCGCCAAGGAGCCCGGCATGACGGTGGCCAAGCTGGACGCGCTCTACGCCGACATCAAGTCCGTGGCTGCCCGCGCTGTACAAGGAGGTGCTGGACAACCGCAAGGACGTGGACGCGTCGATTGTGCCGCTGCTGACGCCCATCGCGGAGGCGCAGCAGGTGGCGCTGGGCCGGCAGCTGATGACGGACCTGTGGAAGTACGACTGGGACGCGGGCCGCTACGACAAGGCGCCGCACCCCTTTGGCGGGATGGTGAAGGAGGACGTGCGCATGACCTACTACTGGACGCCGGACAACTACACCAAGTGCATGCTGGCCACCATCCACGAGGTGGGCCACGCCAAGTACGAGCAGAACTGCGGGCCGCGCGAGCTGCTGGGGCAGCCGGTGTGCGAGGCGCGCTCCGGCGGCATCCACGAGACGCAGTCGCTGCTGGCGGAGCGGATGATCGGCAAGTCCGCCGCCTTCGCGGAGTGCGTGACGCCGCTGCTGGTGCAGCACCTGGGTGCGCAGCCCGGCCTGACGGTGGACAACGTGCGCAAGATCAACCAGCTGGTGAAGCCGAGCCTGATCCGCACGCTGGCGGACGAGCTGGGCAACCCGCTGCACGTCATCCTGCGCTACGAGATCGAGCGCGACCTGATCGACGGCCGGCTGGAGGCGGCCGACGTGCCGCGCGTGTGGAACGACAAGATGAAGCAGTACGTGGGCCTGGAGACGCTGGGCCGCGACGACGTGGGCTGCCTGCAGGACATCCACTGGGCCGCCGGCGGGTGGGCAAGCTTCCCCGCCTACTCCATCGGCGCCATCGGCGCGGCGCAGCTCATGGCGACGATCCGGCAGCAGCTGGGCGACGACGTCGTGACGCAGTGCATCCGCACCGGCCACCTCGACCCCATCCTGGCCAAGCAGAAGGAGCTGATCTGGGACAAGGGCTGCCTGCACGAGACGGACGAGCTGCTGGTCAAGGCCACCGGCGAGCCGCTCAACGCGCGCCACCTGCGCGAGCACCTGGAGCGCCGCTACCTGCGCAGCGAGGACTGCTGAGCGTGCGTGCGTGTGGTGGTGAGGACCACCGCTGCTGCCGCTGCTGCTGCTACCGTGCCCGCCAGCTTGCGCTCCGTCGCAGCCGCTGGTGCCGGTGCTGGTGCCCGCGCCTCTCTCCCGTTGTGCCTGTGTGTCTGTGATTGTGCGTGTTTGTGTGTGCTTGTGTGTGCCTTGTGCGCGCTGCCCCTCCTCCTGGTGCTCCGACACCCCCGGCAGCGTGCACGCCCACCGCGCACCACCGCCGCAGCACAGCACAGCACACACCCCTCCCCCGCCGTCGTGCGCTTGATTCCGTAAACCCCCTTACACACGCTTAGCTTCTTTCTCTTTCTTTCTCTTTTGCTTGCGGCGCCTCGGCACTCCCGCTGCGTGCGGTGCGTCCAGCGACACGCGCACCCACGTGCCCGCAGCCTTGTTTTCCCACACACGCACACACAACGCCACACCCTATACGTCTTGTTTCTCCCCCTTTTCGCTCTTGTTATTGTCTATTCTTTCCTTTGTGTGTTGCGCGTGCTGCGGCGGGCCACCCCTGCCCCACACCGCGTGCGCCACGCCCCGGCACGCGCCTAACGAATCCCCACCCGCGCGTGGTCGTGGGTGTGTGTGCTTGTGCTTGTGTCTCGGCGTGCGAGTGGGACGCACACACACGCACACCCACGCACACCCGCTCTGTTCCCCTCTCCCCCTCCCCCACCACTGTCTTACGTATATACACTTGCGCGTGTCGGCGCCTCGAGAGCCGTCTCTCCCCAGCGCCTCCGCGCCTGCCTTCTTCTTCTTTTCTTTCCTTCACGTTGTTTGCGACGCGCAGTCGTGCCGGCGCGCACCACCAGCACCAGCATCAGCACCAGCAGCAGCAGCAGCAGCAGCCGTGCCCCCCACCCCCGCCACCACCGGCCGCGTGGTGCGTCGCCACACACACCCCCCCCGGCCGGGGAGGGGGGGGGGGGGGGAGAGGCCCCCAACACCCCCCCCCCCCCCCCCCCCCCCCCCCCCCCCCCCCCCCCCCCCCCCCCCCCCCCCCCCCCCCCCCCCCCCCCCTCCCTTTCTTTTTTTTTTTTCTCTTCTTCTTTCCTCCCCTCTTCTTCCCCCCCCCCCCCCCCCCCCCCCCCCCCCCCCCCCACCCCAAAAAAAACAAAAACCACACCCCCCCGCCCGAGAAACGGGGGGGGCCCCCCCCCGGGCCCCCCACCCCCCCCCCCCCCCCCCCCCCCCCCCCCCCCCCCCCACGTCCCACGTCTCCACTCTCCGCGCACACAACCACACGGCCACGGACACGGACACGCGCACAGAGCCACGCACCGCGCACTCCCCCCCCCCCCCCCCCCCCCCCCCCCCCCTCTTCCCCCCCTGCTGCCTCCCCCACCGCCCCCACAGAAAGAACGCACACGTGTGTACGCCACCACCCCCAACAGACCACCACTCCCTCCCCCCTCCTCCCTCTTTCCCCCTCCCCCCTCTGCGACAGAGCCCCCTCGCACGCTCGCCGCTGCAACACACACCTACCCCACACATACCCCACACACCACAAACCCCAAAAATGCAGGCCTACGAGGAGCTGAAGCAGCTGCACCTGCGGCTGCACCACCTGCAGCACCTGGCGGCCCTGGCGCGCTGGGACATGCAGACGATGATGCCCGCGAAGGGTGCCGAGGCGCGCGCGAACGCGCTGGCGGAGCTGCAGGCGGTGCTGCACCAGCTGAAGACGGCGCCGCGCGTGGCGGTGCTGCTGGAGGAGGCGCTGGCGGTGCGCGACGAGCTTGGCGAGGTGGACGCGGCGAACCTGCGCGAGATGGCGCGCCTGCACGCGCTGGAGGCGCAGCTGCCGGAGGACCTGCTGCTGCGCAAGACGCGGCTGGTGGCGCTGGCGCAGCCGCTGTGGGTGCGGTGCCGCGCCGACAACGACGTGGCGTCGTGGCTGCCGGTGCTGCAGCAGCTGGTGGAGCTCGGCCGCGAGGAGGGCCGCGTGCGTGCCGGTGCGACGGGCGTGTCGCCCTACGACGCGCTGCTGCGCGCCAACGAGCCCGGCATGACGGTGGCCAAGCTGGACGCGCTCTACGCCGACATCAAGTCGTGGCTGCCCGCGCTGTACAAGGAGGTGCTGGACAACCGCAAGGACGTGGACGCGTCGATTGTGCCGCTGCTGACGCCCATCGCGGAGGCGCAGCAGGTGGCGCTGGGCCGGCAGCTGATGACGGACCTGTGGAAGTACGACTGGGACGCGGGCCGCTACGACAAGGCGCCGCACCCCTTTGGCGGGATGGTGAAGGAGGACGTGCGCATGACCTACTACTGGACGCCGGACAACTACACCAAGTGCATGCTGGCCACCATCCACGAGGTGGGCCACGCCAAGTACGAGCAGAACTGCGGGCCGCGCGAGCTGCTGGGGCAGCCGGTGTGCGAGGCGCGCTCCGGCGGCATCCACGAGACGCAGTCGCTGCTGGCGGAGCGGATGATCGGCAAGTCCGCCGCCTTCGCGGAGTGCGTGACGCCGCTGCTGGTGCAGCACCTGGGTGCGCAGCCCGGCCTGACGGTGGACAACGTGCGCAAGATCAACCAGCTGGTGAAGCCGAGCCTGATCCGCACGCTGGCGGACGAGCTGGGCAACCCGCTGCACGTCATCCTGCGCTACGAGATCGAGCGCGACCTGATCGACGGCCGGCTGGAGGCGGCCGACGTGCCGCGCGTGTGGAACGACAAGATGAAGCAGTACGTGGGCCTGGAGACGCTGGGCCGCGACGACGTGGGCTGCCTGCAGGACATCCACTGGGCCGCCGGCGGGTGGGCAAGCTTCCCCGCCTACTCCATCGGCGCCATCGGCGCGGCGCAGCTCATGGCGACGATCCGGCAGCAGCTGGGCGACGACGTCGTGACGCAGTGCATCCGCACCGGCCACCTCGACCCCATCCTGGCCAAGCAGAAGGAGCTGATCTGGGACAAGGGCTGCCTGCACGAGACGGACGAGCTGCTGGTCAAGGCCACCGGCGAGCCGCTCAACGCGCGCCACCTGCGCGAGCACCTGGAGCGCCGCTACCTGCGCAGCGAGGACTGCTGAGCGTGCGTGCGTGTGGTGGTGAGGACCACCGCTGCTGCCGCTGCTGCTGCTACCGTGCCCGCCAGCTTGCGCTCCGTCGCAGCCGCTGGTGCCGGTGCTGGTGCCCGCGCCTCTCTCCCGTTGTGCCTGTGTGTCTGTGATTGTGCGTGTTTGTGTGTGCTTGTGTGTGCCTTGTGCGCGCTGCCCCTCCTCCTGGTGCTCCGACACCCCCGGCAGCGTGCACGCCCACCGCGCACCACCGCCGCAGCACAGCACAGCACACACCCCTCCCCCGCCGTCGTGCGCTTGATTCCGTAAACCCCCTTACACACGCTTAGCTTCTTTCTCTTTCTTTCTCTTTTGCTTGCGGCGCCTCGGCACTCCCGCTGCGTGCGGTGCGTCCAGCGACACGCGCACCCACGTGCCCGCAGCCTTGTTTTCCCACACACGCACACACAACGCCACACCCTATACGTCTTGTTTCTCCCCCTTTTCGCTCTTGTTATTGTCTATTCTTTCCTTTGTGTGTTGCGCGTGCTGCGGCGGGCCACCCCTGCCCCACACCGCGTGCGCCACGCCCCGGCACGCGCCTAACGAATCCCCACCCGCGCGTGGTCGTGGGTGTGTGTGCTTGTGCTTGTGTCTCGGCGTGCGAGTGGGACGCACACACACGCACACCCACGCACACCCGCTCTGTTCCCCTCTCCCCCTCCCCCACCACTGTCTTACGTATATACACTTGCGCGTGTCGGCGCCTCGAGAGCCGTCTCTCCCCAGCGCCTCCGCGCCTGCCTTCTTCTTCTTTTCTTTCCTTCACGTTGTTTGCGACGCGCAGTCGTGCCGGCGCGCACCACCAGCACCAGCATCAGCACCAGCAGCAGCAGCAGCAGCAGCCGTGCCCCCACCCCCGCCACCACCGGCCGCGTGGTGCGTCGCCACACACGACCACCGCGCGCGGCTGGAGAGAGAGCGGGAGAGAGGGCCGTGCTTCCAAGCACCCGCCGGCTCTCGCCGCTGCCGCTGCCGCCCGCACGCTCGCCGCGCCGGCTGCGCGTCCCCCTTGCTTCCCCATCTGTGTGGCTGTTGTTCCCTTCCTTTCTCTTCTCTTCTCTTCCCCGACACGTTTTCTGACCGCGGCCACCACCGCCCCGACGAAGCAAACGCAGACGCACCCGCACGCACATGAGCGGGTGTTGTGTGAACTCCCGCGGACACGCACCGAGGTGTGCGCACACCATGCCCCCGCAGGCTCCTCCCCTCGCCCCACGTCCCACGTCTCCACTCTCCGCGCACACAACCACACGGCCACGGACACGGACACGCGCACAGAGCCACGCACCGCGCACTCCTCCCTCTCCCCACTCCCCCTCTCCCTCCCCTTCTCCCCCTGCTGCCTCCCCACCGCCCCCACAGAAAGAACGCACACGTGTGTACGCCACCACCCCCAACAGACCACCACTCCCTCCTCCCTCCTCTCTCTTTCCCTCTCGCTCCTCTGCGACACAGCCCCCTCGCACGCTCGCCGCTGCAACACACACCTACCCCACACATACCCCACACACCACACAACCACAACGATGCAGGCCTACGAGGAGCTGAAGCAGCTGCACCTGCGGCTGCACCACCTGCAGCACCTGGCGGCCCTGGCGCGCTGGGACATGCAGACGATGATGCCCGCGAAGGGTGCCGAGGCGCGCGCGAACGCGCTGGCGGAGCTGCAGGCGGTGCTGCACCAGCTGAAGACGGCGCCGCGCGTGGCGGTGCTGCTGGAGGAGGCGCTGGCGGTGCGCGACGAGCTTGGCGAGGTGGACGCGGCGAACCTGCGCGAGATGGCGCGCCTGCACGCGCTGGAGGCGCAGCTGCCGGAGGACCTGCTGCTGCGCAAGACGCGGCTGGTGGCGCTGGCGCAGCCGCTGTGGGTGCGGTGCCGCGCCGACAACGACGTGGCGTCGTGGCTGCCGGTGCTGCAGCAGCTGGTGGAGCTCGGCCGCGAGGAGGGCCGCGTGCGTGCCGGTGCGACGGGCGTGTCGCCCTACGACGCGCTGCTGCGCGCCAACGAGCCCGGCATGACGGTGGCCAAGCTGGACGCGCTCTACGCCGACATCAAGTCGTGGCTGCCCGCGCTGTACAAGGAGGTGCTGGACAACCGCAAGGACGTGGACGCGTCGATTGTGCCGCTGCTGACGCCCATCGCGGAGGCGCAGCAGGTGGCGCTGGGCCGGCAGCTGATGACGGACCTGTGGAAGTACGACTGGGACGCGGGCCGCTACGACAAGGCGCCGCACCCCTTTGGCGGGATGGTGAAGGAGGACGTGCGCATGACCTACTACTGGACGCCGGACAACTACACCAAGTGCATGCTGGCCACCATCCACGAGGTGGGCCACGCCAAGTACGAGCAGAACTGCGGGCCGCGCGAGCTGCTGGGGCAGCCGGTGTGCGAGGCGCGCTCCGGCGGCATCCACGAGACGCAGTCGCTGCTGGCGGAGCGGATGATCGGCAAGTCCGCCGCCTTCGCGGAGTGCGTGACGCCGCTGCTGGTGCAGCACCTGGGTGCGCAGCCCGGCCTGACGGTGGACAACGTGCGCAAGATCAACCAGCTGGTGAAGCCGAGCCTGATCCGCACGCTGGCGGACGAGCTGGGCAACCCGCTGCACGTCATCCTGCGCTACGAGATCGAGCGCGACCTGATCGACGGCCGGCTGGAGGCGGCCGACGTGCCGCGCGTGTGGAACGACAAGATGAAGCAGTACGTGGGCCTGGAGACGCTGGGCCGCGACGACGTGGGCTGCCTGCAGGACATCCACTGGGCCGCCGGCGGGTGGGCAAGCTTCCCCGCCTACTCCATCGGCGCCATCGGCGCGGCGCAGCTCATGGCGACGATCCGGCAGCAGCTGGGCGACGACGTCGTGACGCAGTGCATCCGCACCGGCCACCTCGACCCCATCCTGGCCAAGCAGAAGGAGCTGATCTGGGACAAGGGCTGCCTGCACGAGACGGACGAGCTGCTGGTCAAGGCCACCGGCGAGCCGCTCAACGCGCGCCACCTGCGCGAGCACCTGGAGCGCCGCTACCTGCGCAGCGAGGACTGCTGAGCGTGCGTGCGTGTGGTGGTGAGGACCACCGCTGCTGCCGCTGCTGCTGCTACCGTGCCCGCCAGCTTGCGCTCCGTCGCAGCCGCTGGTGCCGGTGCTGGTGCCCGCGCCTCTCTCCCGTTGTGCCTGTGTGTCTGTGATTGTGCGTGTTTGTGTGTGCTTGTGTGTGCCTTGTGCGCGCTGCCCCTCCTCCTGGTGCTCCGACACCCCCGGCAGCGTGCACGCCCACCGCGCACCACCGCCGCAGCACAGCACAGCACACACCCCTCCCCCGCCGTCGTGCGCTTGATTCCGTAAACCCCCTTACACACGCTTAGCTTCTTTCTCTTTCTTTCTCTTTTGCTTGCGGCGCCTCGGCACTCCCGCTGCGTGCGGTGCGTCCAGCGACACGCGCACCCACGTGCCCGCAGCCTTGTTTTCCCACACACGCACACACAACGCCACACCCTATACGTCTTGTTTCTCCCCCTTTTCGCTCTTGTTATTGTCTATTCTTTCCTTTGTGTGTTGCGCGTGCTGCGGCGGGCCACCCCTGCCCCACACCGCGTGCGCCACGCCCCGGCACGCGCCTAACGAATCCCCACCCGCGCGTGGTCGTGGGTGTGTGTGCTTGTGCTTGTGTCTCGGCGTGCGAGTGGGACGCACACACACGCACACCCACGCACACCCGCTCTGTTCCCCTCTCCCCCCCCCCACCACTGTCTTACGTATATACACTTGCGCGTGTCGGCGCCTCGAGAGCCGTCTCTCCCCAGCGCCTCCGCGCCTGCCTTCTTCTTCTTTTCTTTCCTTCACGTTGTTTGCGACGCGCAGTCGTGCCGGCGCGCACCACCAGCACCAGCATCAGCACCAGCGGCAGCAGCAGCAGCAGCCGTGCCCCCACCCCCGCCACCACCGGCCGCGTGGTGCGTCGCCACACACGACCACCGCGCGCGGCTGGAGAGAGAGCGGGAGAGAGGGCCGTGCTTCCAAGCACCCGCCGGCTCTCGCCGCTGCCGCTGCCGCCCGCACGCTCGCCGCGCCGGCTGCGCGTCCCCCTTGCTTCCCCATCTGTGTGGCTGTTGTTCCCTTCCTTTCTCTTCTCTTCTCTTCCCCGACACGTTTTCTGACCGCGGCCACCACCGCCCCGACGAAGCAAACGCAGACGCAACCGCACGCACATGAGCGGGTGTTGTGTGGACTCCCGCGGACACGCACCGACGCGCGCGCACACCATGCCCCCGCAGGCTCCTCCCCTCGCCCCACGTCCCACGTCTCCACTCTCCGCGCACACAACCACGCGGCCACGGACACGGACACGCGCACAGAGCCACCACCGCGCACTCCTCCCTCTCCCCACTCCCCTCTCCCTCCCCTCCTCCCCCTGCTGCCTCCCCACCGCCCCCACAGAAAGAACGCACACGTGTGTACGCCACCACCCCCAACAGACCCCCACTCCCTCTCTCTCTTCCTCTCGCTCCTCTGCGACACAGCCCCCTCACACGCTCGCCGCTGCACCACACACCTACCCCACACATACCCCACACACAACAACCAACACAACGATGCAGGCCTACGAGGAGCTGAAGCAGCTGCACCTGCGGCTGCACCACCTGCAGCACCTGGCGGCCCTGGCGCGCTGGGACATGCAGACGATGATGCCCGCGAAGGGTGCCGAGGCGCGCGCGAACGCGCTGGCGGAGCTGCAGGCGGTGCTGCACCAGCTGAAGACGGCGCCGCGCGTGGCGGTGCTGCTGGAGGAGGCGCTGGCGGTGCGCGACGAGCTTGGCGAGGTGGACGCGGCGAACCTGCGCGAGATGGCGCGCCTGCACGCGCTGGAGGCGCAGCTGCCGGAGGACCTGCTGCTGCGCAAGACGCGGCTGGTGGCGCTGGCGCAGCCGCTGTGGGTGCGGTGCCGCGCCGACAACGACGTGGCGTCGTGGCTGCCGGTGCTGCAGCAGCTGGTGGAGCTCGGCCGCGAGGAGGGCCGCGTGCGTGCCGGTGCGACGGGCGTGTCGCCCTACGACGCGCTGCTGCGCGCCAACGAGCCCGGCATGACGGTGGCCAAGCTGGACGCGCTCTACGCCGACATCAAGTCGTGGCTGCCCGCGCTGTACAAGGAGGTGCTGGACAACCGCAAGGACGTGGACGCGTCGATTGTGCCGCTGCTGACGCCCATCGCGGAGGCGCAGCAGGTGGCGCTGGGCCGGCAGCTGATGACGGACCTGTGGAAGTACGACTGGGACGCGGGCCGCTACGACAAGGCGCCGCACCCCTTTGGCGGGATGGTGAAGGAGGACGTGCGCATGACCTACTACTGGACGCCGGACAACTACACCAAGTGCATGCTGGCCACCATCCACGAGGTGGGCCACGCCAAGTACGAGCAGAACTGCGGGCCGCGCGAGCTGCTGGGGCAGCCGGTGTGCGAGGCGCGCTCCGGCGGCATCCACGAGACGCAGTCGCTGCTGGCGGAGCGGATGATCGGCAAGTCCGCCGCCTTCGCGGAGTGCGTGACGCCGCTGCTGGTGCAGCACCTGGGTGCGCAGCCCGGCCTGACGGTGGACAACGTGCGCAAGATCAACCAGCTGGTGAAGCCGAGCCTGATCCGCACGCTGGCGGACGAGCTGGGCAACCCGCTGCACGTCATCCTGCGCTACGAGATCGAGCGCGACCTGATCGACGGCCGGCTGGAGGCGGCCGACGTGCCGCGCGTGTGGAACGACAAGATGAAGCAGTACGTGGGCCTGGAGACGCTGGGCCGCGACGACGTGGGCTGCCTGCAGGACATCCACTGGGCCGCCGGCGGGTGGGCAAGCTTCCCCGCCTACTCCATCGGCGCCATCGGCGCGGCGCAGCTCATGGCGACGATCCGGCAGCAGCTGGGCGACGACGTCGTGACGCAGTGCATCCGCACCGGCCACCTCGACCCCATCCTGGCCAAGCAGAAGGAGCTGATCTGGGACAAGGGCTGCCTGCACGAGACGGACGAGCTGCTGGTCAAGGCCACCGGCGAGCCGCTCAACGCGCGCCACCTGCGCGAGCACCTGGAGCGCCGCTACCTGCGCAGCGAGGACTGCTGAGCGTGCGTGTGTGTATGGTGGTGAGGACCACCGCTGCTGCCGCTGCTGCTGCTACCGTGCCCGCCAGCTTGCGCTCCGTCGCAGCCGCTGGTGCCGGTGCTGGTGCCCGCGCCTCTCTCTCCCGTTGTGCCTGTGTGATTGTGTGTGCTTTGTGCGTGTTTGTGTGTGCCCTGTGCGCGCTGCCCCTCCTCCTGGTGCTCCGACACCCCCGGCAGCGTGCACACCCACCGCACACCTAACGCGCACCACCGCCGCAGCGCAGCGCAGCACAGCCCCCTCCCCCGCCGTCGTGCGCTCGATTCCGTAAACCCCCTAACACACGCTTAGCTTCTTTCTCTTTCTCTTTCTCTTTTGCTTGCGGCGCCTCGGCACTCCCGCTGCGTGCGGTGCGTCCAGCGACACGCGCACCCACGTGCCCGCAGCCTTGTTTTCCCACACACGCGCACACAACGCCACACCCTATACGTCTTGTTTCTCTCCCTTTTCGCTCTTGTTATTATCTATTCTTTCCTTTGTGTTGC
Source organism: Crithidia sp. LVH-60A (assembly GCA_030078075.1). NCBI lineage: Eukaryota > Euglenozoa > Kinetoplastea > Trypanosomatida > Trypanosomatidae > Crithidia > Crithidia sp. LVH-60A. The sequence continues at coordinate 69,635 of CP119673.1, forward strand.
GCGTGCTGCGGCGGGCCACCCCTGCCCCGCACCGCGTGCGCCACGCCCCGGCACGCGCCTAACGAATCCCCACCCGCGCGTGGTCGTGGGTGTGTGTGTGTGTGTGCTTGTGTCTCGGCGCGCGAGTGGGACGCACACACACTCACACCCACGCACACCCGCTCTATTCCCCTCTCCCCCTCCCCCACCACTGTCTTACGTATATACACTTGCGCGTGTCGGCGCCTCGAGAGCCGTCTCTCCCCAACGCCTCCGCGCCTGCTTTCTTCTTCTTTTCTTCTCACGTTGTTTGCGACGCGCAGTCGTGCCGGCGCGCACCACCAGCACCAGCACCAGCACCAGCAGCAGCAGCAGCAGCAGCCGTGCCCCCACCCCCGCCACCACCGGCCGCGTGGTGCGTCGCCACACACGACCACCGCGCGCGGCTGGGGAGAGAGCGGGAGAGAGGGCCGTGCTTCCAAGCACCCGCCGGCTCTCGCCGCTGCCGCTGCCGCCCGCACGCTCGCCGCGCCGGCTGCGCGTCCCCCTTGCTTCCCCATCTGTGTGGCTGTTGTTCCCTTCGTTTCTCTTCTCTTTTCTTCCCCGACTCGTTTTCTGGCCGCGGCCACCACCGCCCCGACGAAGCAAACGTAGAACCATCGGTAAGAAAGTATTGTTCACTGAAATGAAGGTTCCTTATAGTAGGACGCTTTGAAGTGTGAGAGTTTGAGGTGTGCGTAAATTCTGAGTATTAAGCAAGTGAAGGCTGCGAGAGTAACGCCCTGTACGACGTTTATTGTCATTGGTGGTCCACTGGACATTTTCCTCCCATGTCCATCACCTCCTTATGATGAGGACTTTGATGCAGATTTTTGTGCTCGTCCTATTGCTTTGCTATTTTCTTCTTTTTTTCTCTTCCCCTTTATCACACCGCACACGCACGCTTACACGCATCACAGCTGTCTCTCTTTCTATCTATCGTTCTCTCTGTCTCTCTTAACTTATTCACCTTCTCATCGCAATGGACGCCTACCGTGAGTTGGAGGCCCTCTTTAAGAAGTTGTACAACTTCTATCACCTCATCAGCCTTGGCTTCTGGGATGGGCGGACGATGATGCCGCCGAAGGGTGCCGCGGCGCGTGGTGAGGCGATGGCAGAGCTCCAGCAGCACGTGCACAACCTTCTCGTCGCTCCGCACACACGCGAGCTGCTTGACGCCGCCAAGGCACACCTGGATGAGCTGAGCAGCGTGGAGCGCGCAAATGTGCGCGAGATGGAGCTGCGTTACATGCGGGAGGCCGCACTGCCGGGGGACTTCGTGCAGCGCAAGGCGCGGGCGATGGCGGCGGCGCGGGCTGCGTGGCCAGCGTGCAAGCGTGATAACAACTTCGCTGGTTTTCTGCCTTACTTGGAGGCAAACGTTGCGATTGGGCGGGAGGAGGCGCGGCACCGCTCTGCTGCCTCGGGCGAGGGCCTTTATGAATCTCTTTTTCACATGTACGAGCCCGGCATGTCGATGGAGACGCTGACGCGCGCCTTCGACGACGTCAAGTCGTGGCTGCCCGGCTTGCTGCAGGAGGTGGTGGAGAATGACAAGGACGCGGCTGCTTCGATCATCCCGCTGCAGACGCCCCTCCCCTTTGATAAGCAGATGGCGCTAGCGAAGCACTTCATGCAAGTGTGGGGCTTCGACTTCGAGGCGGGCCGACTCGACCTGTCGGTGCACCCCTTCACTGGGATGGTGAAGGAGGACAGCCGCATCACGATGAACTTCAACGAGGAGAGCTACAAGCAGTGTGTGCTGGCGACGATTCACGAGACGGGCCACTCAAAGTACGAGACGAACTGCGGGCCGATTGAGATGCGCGGCCAGCCGGTGTGCGAAGCGCGCTCCATGACGATCCACGAGAGCCAGTCGAGGTTCGCAGAAGTGGTGATTGGGTGCTCTGCCGCCTTCGCGGAGTTCTCCACGCCGCTGCTAGCGGAGCACCTGGGTGCGCAGCCCGCCTTCACCGTGGACAACGTGCGCAAGATGAACCAGGAAGTTGTGCGAGGCCACAACCGCGTCAAGGCGGACGAGGTGTCCTACCCGCTGCACATTCTGATTCGCTACGAGATCGAGCGGGATCTGATTGAGGGCAACATGGAGGCTGCCGACGTGCCGCGCGTGTGGAACGACAAGATGAAGCAGTACCTTGGCCTGGAGACGGAGGGCCGCGACGATCTCGGCTGCCTGCAGGACATTCACTGGTCGCAGGTGTACTTTGGGTACTTCCCGACCTACTCGCTCGGGTCGATGTTCGCGGCGCAGCTCATGGCGACAATCAAGAAACGTCTGGGCGATGACGTCGTGACGCAGTGCATCCGCACCGGTCATATGGAGCCCATTTTTGCCCTGCAGAAGGAGCTGATCTGGGACAAGGGCTGCCTCTACGAGACGGAGGAGCTGATGCAGAAGGCGACAGGGGAGAAGCTCAACACGAAATACTTCAAGGAGCACCTCGAGCGCCGCTACCTGCGCCACGAAGATTGAGGGAAAAATGCCCTTAACGGGCTTTTTTCTCTCTCTCTATCTCTTTGTGCTGAGGTGCGACAAAGCGAAGGTAAAGCTCAATACGATTTGACGATGCAGTCAAGTCGCCATAAAGTGAAACGTTTTCTACTTTTTTCTTTCTTTTAGGTATCGATACTCCTTCTTTTTCTTCACTTGTCATCGCGTCGCCACGAGGCGAGGCACCAGTGCATGTTGTACACGTAACGCACTCACTACGCCTCGACTGAGTGACTGTTTGGTTTCCACAGTTTTTTTTTCGGTTTTCCGCAATCGTGTCGAATGAGAGGAACGTTGTTTTGCTTCGCGTTTGTTGCGAAAGCCCAATTGTGCTCATATCCTAATTCTGTTCTTGCACGTCTTCTTCTCTTTTCAGCGTGTGTTTGTGTGCGGGTAGTTCGCATTGACTGAACGGGAAAAAATGTGTATATATGTATTGAGAGAGAGCTCCCCAGCGTTCTCGATTAGGAGCACGAGCGCACAAGGGCACGCTTTTTTAGTTTTCCATGCTATATGCGGATGTTGTCTATTCTGCAAAACTCTGCTGAAGCGAGAGTGTGTCTGGTCGATTTTGCGCGTTGGGGAGGTGGTCTTGTCATGTCAGGGTACCACTTCTTCTATACCTGCTGTGTGGCTGTTGTGGCGGCCATGATGCTGGCGAGAAGGGCTGCTGCGACCTATAATGCAATTTATTAGGGCTGGCGAAGTATGCGTTTAGGTTTTTTTTTGTTTGTTGTACTGGCCTCCTCCCCTCTCTCTCTCTCCCTCCTCTATTCTCATTCCACGACACACACGCAAAGATCTTCTGCGCTCTCTCCTTCTCACACACACGAACAGTTTTGTGCTTTTCTAAACGTGCTTTCGACGCATCGTACATCCCCTTTTATTCTTCTCCCCCGTTTCCCGTCACCATGACCGACATTGACATCAAGACCTACAGCGACGACGCCGCGCTCGGCAAGGAGGCGCCGTCGATCGAGTCCACGCAGCCCATCAAGGGCGACAAGCTGTCGATTGCTGCGGACAAGGTCTACGTGCTGTACTTCTTCAACACCTTCTACCGCGGCGCCGACGTGTGCAACGACGAGTTCACCGCCCTCTCCGAGGAGCTGGCGGACAAGGTGGCCTTCGTTGCGGTCAGCACCGACGCGGACATCGCCAAGACGGAGAAGTACCTCGCGAAGGAGATCGTGGATGAGAACACGAAGAAGCAGCTCCGCCTCGCCCCCGCTCACATCATCTACGACGATGGCAAGGCGGTGAGCAAGGCGTTTGCCGACGTCTCGAACCTGTCGGTGATGTCGTGCCCGATGGCCTTCGTCATCAAGGGCGGCAAGATCGCGTGGCGCCAGCAGTTCCTGCAGACCTTCACGGTGAACCAGTCCAACTTCAAGGCCCAGCTGCTGCACGTGCTGGCGGACGAGGAGCTGGAGTCGAACGGCCCCCGCCCGAAGGTGGAGGTGGAGGAGGAGGAGGCCGAGGGCATGGACGGTGATCTGTCCCTCTTCTAAGCTCCTGCACAGACAGGCTTGTGGTTTAAGTTGTTTACGTCTCCCTTTATCGGACGTGGGGGAGCGGAGCGAGAGACAAGGAGAGGAAGAGGAGTGGTGAGGACTGAGAGGGGAGGGGAAAGCGTTGCTTCGTGGGCGATGGCTGGTGCATGCCCGCACGCACACGCGTCCATGTCTTCTCTTTTAACTTCATTATTTTTTTTCCTTTTCTCCTATTCTCTCTTTTTCTCTCTCTCCGTGTCGTTCTTCTCTCTCTCATCCAGCTGCATCTCTGGTGACTGTCAGAAGAAGGGGAAGAATTAATTTATTTAAGCGGAAAGCAAGAAGGCACTGAAAGTGCAGAAGAGACACACGCCCCCTCCCACTAAAAAGCTCAAAATTTCCTTTTTTTCGTTGTGGCCTCTTCGATGAACGCGAGCGCATCGGGTTTAAGGGGTGTGCTTATCGTTGTGTGCCATGCACGTGACGCGAGTGGTGCATATCCACATTCCGCAAGTCACCTGCACGTCGCAACATGTGCGCTTCTACATTTTTTTTTCTTGCTCGAGTGCTGTCGCATTTCTGAGAGCCCCATGACGAGAAGAAAAAAGTTGTGTTCCTCTTCAGTAACGGTAAATGCTTAAAGGAAAAAAAAAACATGTGGTATGCGACGGAGCCGTCGTCAGCGGCTGTCGGTCCTCCTCGGCGGCATTTCCTTCACTCTCTCTCGTGAATCAAAGACGAGACTTGCACGTGTGGCCACTCGTGTGTATGTGTGGGCGTGCCTTTGTCTGTTCGAGAGGAAGAGAGTTTCTGCGCGAAGGCGTGTGGACAACGCAGGAGTCGTGACGCTCCCAAGGACGCTAGGCGAAGCGCGAAGGTCTGGAGAAAGAAATTCCTCATCGGACAGGCCTCCTCTGTTGGTGGTGCATCGTGTTGGGAGGACTCTGCATTTTGCCCAATGAGCTTCGACATGAGGGACGCCAGCCTGGGAGTCGACCATTCGCTAGCGAGTGCGCGTCTAATCAGCTCTGCGCGTCACTGTACTTTGACTTTATATTTAGAACTGCGCTTGTCGACGCGCTTTATCAGAAGTTGCGCTGGTGCTTCTTCTCTCGTCCACTCTCTTTGTCAGTCGCTCTCCGTTCTTCTCTTGCTCTCCCTCTTGCTCGCGCGTGCACTGAACCCACACAAACACGCACACACGCACGACCGATCTCATCTACACCACCAATTACAGGGAACCTTTCTCTTTCCCCTTCCACAATTGCAATTGCGCATCACGCAGGCGCGAGACACACACACACCAGCGATGGACGACTCGGTGGGTGCGCGGGTGGCGGATGACTGGGCCACCCCCATCCTCCCCGAGCGCGGTCTCGTCTTCTCTGAGGTGAAGTACATGCAGCTGCAGCTCTGCAAGCCGAAGCTGCTGCCCATCAAATCGTACTCCCTCGAGAAGCTCGAGAAGATGGAGAAGAAGTTGGTGCAGGAGGCGAAGGAGAAGCGCGAAGGAGAGCGGGCAATTCGGCAGTCCGCCGTGGGCTGGACGTCGCCCGATCTGCGCGACACGGCACCACCCGCAATCCCCGCCAGTCCCCCGCGCGCAGGACCCGCCATCATCGTTGCACCGAAGAGCAGCGAGGATGGGCCGTCGTCTCTCTCCCCCTCGCCGGACACCCGCACGACACGGCGCACGACGTCGGCCGGCGCGGGCGACGAGGACGCAAGCGCTGATGCACCGATGTCGCCCCACGAGCACAGTACGCTGAGTGGGCCCGGAAGTGACGTGTCCGCCTCTAGCCAGTCCACCACCGAGTACGACTGACACCGTAAGGGGGAGGTAGAAGGGAAGCTGGCGCGTGGATCTTATTGTTGTCTGCGTGCGCATTGGTCGCTAGGTGTCTGTCTCATTGTGTGTGTATGCGAATATGTGTGTTCTTTGATGTTTATATGTGTGCATTGGCGCTTATCTCTTGCCTTTGGCTACAGCAAACGAACAGTGCGACGTTTTCTCGATAACACGACGCAGCGGCAGTCGCAACGGGAGTCTTTCTAAACGCACCTAGTCCATCTGTGAGCCGTCGAGCGCAATAGATTAAAAAAATTTTCTGCGCAACATCATCAGAAGCGCACTTCTCGCTGCTTTTTGAGCATATGTATGTGCGTCATTCGTGGCACCACCTCGGTTAACTCTGAACGGGAGGGGGAAGCCTCGATGCCCATTTTCTTGTCTGCCTCGCACCAATTCTTCCTCTCACACTCGTCACTCTCTCACTCTCACTCTCGATTGCCTCGTCACGCATTGCACGCATAAAAACACGAAGGAGGCCCTGAAAAAAAATAACGCACGTTGTGCATTTATTTTGTTCTGTTTTGTTTGATTTGGTGCTCCTCTTCCACTTCTGTCACCTCCCACCCTTCACACTCCTCTCGTTTCTTCACCACTTCCTTCTCCTGTGTCTGTGCGTCTCGACTATACGCACGCGCACACGCACACCACACAACGGCAGCGCTCTCTCTCTCTCTTTTGTCCTCAGAGAGACATTTTTGTACAAAAAAAAACTAGTGTGACCAACTTTCCTCACCGTCATCGCCACTTTCCCTTATTCCTTTTATTTGCAGGCGGACTTTAACAGGTCTGCACCAACCTGCACGTAGACGAGAGCTCTCACTGTCGCTCTCCTTTCCAACACAGATTTATCTTTTTTTTTCTCTCTTCGTGTGTGTTTGTGTGGTTTTTTTTTTCCCCCCTTTCCACTGCTCCCCTCGATAATATAGAATAACTAACATATAAATTTATTGGTTTTCGATTTCTTGTTTCTTGCTAGTTGTCGTCGTCTCTGCGTGCTGGAAGGAGACGCCGCAGTTGATCCTGTGTTGATCTGTTCTCTCATTTTATTTCTTCAGCCCTCATTGACCCTTTTTTTTCCTTTCCTTCACACACACACACTCTCTCTCTCTCTCTCTCTCTCTCTTCGTGTGCTTCTTACTTTCATCCGCAATATCACAGCATTTTTATTTTTTTACTTCGCTCTCTTGTTTTCCCTCCCCTCCTCCCTCCGCTCTCGCTGACTTTGCAACACTCCTTTTTTATTTTTCCTTTTTGCCCTTCCTGTGCTTACCGTGTCTCTTCCACCTACGTCGATACCTACACAGGAGAAATTTAAAAAAAAAAAGAAGCACATAAAGCTGCGTGGAACGAACAGCGCCGCTGATCCGTCAACTCCCCTCCCTTCTCGTCTTCGCCGGCTTCCGTAGTGTGCCGGCTCCCCTTCGCTGAGGCACATCTTTTTGTGTGGGCGAGTGCCTGACAAAAAAAATCGCATCCAAAGTGTACGACGTGTCTTGCACGTCGTCTTTCTTCTTTCCTCATTTTTCCTATACTGTGTGTACTTCTTTTCTTCTTATTTTTGTTTTTTTTTTCTTTTCTGCACTTTTCCTCAGTGTATCGCGAGTGCACTTCTTCTCTGTTTTTCCTTTGTTGTCAACGTCCTCATTGTTGTTCATTTTTTCCTTTAATTACTGTTCTTCTCAGTTCTGCTTCGCCTTCCTTTCTTCCCTCGTCCCTCTCCCTCTCTCTCTCTCTGCGTGTGGGTTTGTGCGTGTTTGCGTTCATCAACGGTACATGGATAGTCGTCAAAACACCACTTCAAGGCATCCACAACTTTTATCTTTTTTTTTTCTGTTTTCTGCTTTGTGAGCGCATTTTTCCTGTCTAGTTCCTCTTTTTCTCTCTGCAACACCTTTATTTTCCCCCACTGCTTCGCCTCTCTTGCCGCGGTAACGAAGAGTGCGTCTTAGCGTGCATCACCTGCAAGATAAAGGGGAGAAACAAGCGGACACGGTGAGATGCAGGTGTCGATGACAGAGGCAGCGGAGGGGCCCGTGAGCCCGCCCGCACGCTACCCCAACTCGATGCTGCTGCGTGAGATTGCCGAGAGCAGCATTGCGCAGATGATTTGCGACGAGGAGACGCTGCGCGTCGCGCAGGCCGACCTGCGTGAGCGGAAGCGCAACATTAAGGTGCGGCGCGAAGCACTGCTCCGCAACCGCAACTCTGTCAAGACTCGGTCGCACCAAAAGTTTGGCAGCGCGATCAACGAGCTGCACATGGAGCGTCGCCGCATTGCCGCCGCGCTGGATGCGCTGCGCGAGGTACAGGGCAGCCGTGCCTCGGCGCGCGACAAGGTCACCGACCTGGAGTGCGAGATGCGCATCGCAGAGCGGGTCTGCGCTGATGCGGCGGCGAAGCTCGCGGTGGAGCAGGAGCACCTGAAGAACGGCACGGGTGCGGCTAAGGCATCGGAGCAGCGCAAAGTGGTCGAGCGCTGCCGGAAGGACGTCGCCGCACGAGAGGCCGAGAAGCAGCAGAAGGAAGAGGCCTACGCAACTGCACGCGTGGAGTTCAACACGTCGGCGCCAGATTTCGCAGAGCGCGCCGCACGCGACGAGGAGTTTCGCGAGCTGCACGCGCAGATGAACGCCGTCATGGAGGAGCTGAACACGGCAAACCAGCAGCGCCGCGTGGCGGCGACGGCTGCCGAGGACGACGCCGAGAAGATCGACGCCGCGCGGGAGGCCGAGGAAGCCGTGGACGCCGAGCTCGAGAAGGTGGACGCACGTCTGGCTGAGATCCGCGCCGTCGTCTTCCCCGCCTCGCAGCACTTCTCGTACAACACGGCGTATCATCAGGCGCTGATCGGCCGCGGCGGCGCAACGTTGCGTCAGCTGCAGGAGGACTTCTGCGTCGCTATCTGCATCGACACGATGCCGCCCGGACACGGGTACGTCGTTGGCGGCGCGGCAGAGGCGCAGTCGTGCATCGCCGCCATCACCGCCATCGTGCGAGACGAGGAGGCCAAAAACGCGTCGACGACGCTGCTGTTCACGGAGCCGCACTTCCGGAAAGAACTGATTGGCCCGCGTGGGTCGACGGTGGAGCGCTTTCAAGACGAGTACGACGTGCGCATGCAGATGGACGAGACCGGCGTCACGATCACCGGCCGGCGGCACGACGTGGCCGAGGCGAAGGAGGCCGTTCGCGCGCACCTGGAGACGTTCACGGCGAGGGATCTTGCGGTGCCGGTGGCGAAGCTGCCCTCGCTGCTCGGGCGGGGCGGCCGCAGCATCGCACGTATTATCGAGTGCACGGGTGTGCGTGCCCTCCGCGTGGACCGGGAACGGGGGATTGTGAAGGCCACCGGCACGCCAGACGCCATCGAGCGTGCCTTCGCGCTCTGCCGCAGCGCCACCGGAGAGGGCGAAGGCGTGACGCGGGTGGTGCACGCCGATGACGCGTGGGTCGGCGCCGTGATCGGCCTGCGTGGCGCAACGATCCGCAAGCTGGAGGAGGAGACGAAGGCGCACATCCAGTGCAGCGGCAGCACCATCACGCTCTCCGGCACACGCGCGGAGGTCGACAGCGCGTACGAGCGCGTCGTGGCGCTGCGGCGGACGGAGCGGACGATGCCGGCGGAGACGCGGCGGCTGCACTTCTTAACCTCCCCGATTGTTTCCCTGACCGACGTGGTGGAGTGCCAATCCCCGACGGTGCGCACGCCGACGGTGACGCGGGGCGGTGCGTCGTACATCACGCCGCTTGAGGCGGTGCAGCGGGCCACGGCGTGCGACCACGTCTTCCCGCTGCGTGCGGAGGACAGCATCGTGCTGCGTGGCACTGCTGATGCGGTGAGCGACGCCTACGGCATGCTGAAGCTCCTGCTGCGGCACAACGAGCCGTTCTCGATCAACGTCGCCTTCCTGGACATCCTGCGCACCTTCATGACAAGCCGCAGCGCGCAGTGGGGGAACAAGAACCTGCTCGACTACATCCCCTCTCTCTTTTCCGCCCCCATCCGCATCGACGTGGACTGGGGGGAGCGGCGGCTCACCGTCAGCTCGTGCAGCAAGCAGGACGCCCGTGCTGCGACGAGCCGGTTGGTGACGTGCCTGCGCGAGTACAGCGCGACGCACGTGCGCCTCATCTCAAACTTTCCAGAGTACGCGATCAGTCGCCTGCTCGGGACGCGCGGGTCCACCATCCGCAAGCTGCAGGAGGCGACCGACACGGAGATTTTGCTGGTGCGTGATCGAGCACAGGTGCAGGTGCTGAACGCTGCGGGCAACGTGGAGTGTCTGGAGTCGGCGGTGCACGCCATTCGCGTTGCTGTGTTCGGTGAGGAGGACGACGACGCTGACGACGCCGGCGGGCCGTCGCAGGCCTCTGAGGAGGCGTTTGCAGCACAGACGCCAACGCGTCGCCTGGTGACAGGGTGACAAGGTGACAAAAGCAGCACCACACCGCTGCATGACGAAGAATGCATGCGTCAGAAAGCGCAGTCATCTCCAACAATTTCTTTTTTTTTACTTACTTTATTGGCCTTCGGCTTCCTATTTCTCTATCTATGCGGGACCAACTTGTTTTCTTTGTTCGCCCTGTGTGTTTTTCTTATTTTTATTCTTTTTCTTTTCCGGTTTTATCATGGTAGCTCTAGTTCCCGTGCTTGTCCACACCCGAGAGTGCCATCGTGAGACTCCCACGCTTCCGCCCGCTGACTCCTCGTCCCCCGCCAAGGCATCTCTCTCACTTTCTTAATTTCTCTCTCTCTCTCGTTCGCTGCGTATGTGTGATTCGTGCTTCCTTTGGCTGCCACGGCTGCCCAGACGGCAGTCGGAGAGAGGTGAAAGAAATGCGAGGGAGGGAGGGGCAGCAGCGTGTGATGCCGTCGGGTGCCCCGCACAGCGGCACTCTTTCCTCCGTGTATTATGTGTCGTGTCATTCTCTTTTTTTTTCTTTTTCGAGTCCATGGCTGATGGACTGTACAACAACAATTTTTTTCTCTAATTCAGCTTCTCCGCAAATACCTTTCTTTCTCAATTTTTTTTCTTCTTGTGTGTGTGCCTTCCTTTTCATTTTTTCTCTCCTTCGCGACTCTCTCTTTCTCTACTTTCCTCTGATCATTGACGCAATCTCATTAAATTTGTTCTCTTTGCTATAGCTATTTTCTGTGTTGATTGTCGCTTATTCTTTTTTTTTTTTTTTTTTGCGAAGGTGCTGGTCGTGTGAGCTTGTATGTGTGTGCATCCATCCGCACAACTTGTTCTCCTTCGTCTGTTGTGGCGGTTGTTATCCAGTAGATGCCAAGGCATCTCCGTAGACTACCTCATTATTGTCTGTGTGTATGATGGTAGGTGCATTTATACTATTCTTTTTTGTTTTGTCTTGCGTAGTAGTATCCATTTATTTAAGAAGAAGAATTATAACTGACTTCTCGCTATTCCTCTCTCTTTGCGATAAAGAAGAACTGCATGATGACTTCATGGGCCACTGGTGCATGAGGGTTTCGTACCACTGCCTACATTCCTTCTTTCCCTCTCTCTCTCTCTCTGCCCCAGCCGCGCAGTTTCTACACGCGGCAGCTCTTCAACCCGGAAGCTCACGTGCATGCTGTGATCGATACGGCAGGTGCGCTGAACCTGCGTGCTCCTTCGGTAAGTCTCGCACTCGTTTCTCTCTCTTATTCCTTCCCCCCTCTGGCTTCTCTTCTTAGTGAGTAGAGCACCACCTTTACTTGCTCACCTTACTCTCTCTCCCCCTACTGTGCAGCGTCTTTTGCTTCAACGCGCACCAACAAACACACACGCACGCGCACAGACAGCGTCATGTACGACGACGCAGAGGAGCGGCGGCGCGAGGAGGCCCGTCAGCGTGCCGCGGCCACCGTCATCCAGCGCCGGTGGAAGCAGCACCAGCAGGAGTTGCGGCTGCGGGAGCGGGAGATGGCAGTGCTGCGCAGCCCGTACGGCAGCCCGCAGTCCGCCCCGTCTGTCCGCTTCGACACGGCGAACAGCGGAGGAAATGACAACGACAGCAGCATGGGCGGCGGTGCGGGCGGGCTTGACGACTACAGCGACTCTTTGCGCTCACCTGAAGAGCGGCGGCAGGCGTGCATTGCCGAGTACCGCACGCTGCTCGCCGAGCGCGAAGCACTACTCGACCGCAACCTTGGCTACCAGCAGGTCCTCTCCCGTCACTACGCCGAGCAGCGCCGCCGCAACGGGGAGGAGGAGTCGACGCAGCTGACGAACCCAGAGGCGGAGGGTGCGTACTGGTCGCTGGTGCGGCAGGTCGCCGAGGAGCGGCAGCGTGTGGCCGGCCGCAGCGCGGCACTGAAGCGCAACCTGGAGTTGCAGCGGGAGCGCTACGGCCCGATCATGGAGGAGGCGGCCATGCAGGAGCACAACTTCCAGCAGTACATCCAGGAGCTCGCGGCGAGTGTGCGCTTCATGCGGTCGAACCGCCCCATCCCACCCAAGACAATCGCCGAGTACGTGGAGCGCGAAACGAAGGAGCGGGCCGCCATCCACGCCAGCCGGGTGCGCTACCTGCAGCTGAAGAGTCGCCTGCAGCGGCTGCGGCGTGCTGCGAAGGGACACACAACCAGCAGCAGCAGCAACAACGGTGCAGCGGCGATGGCGGGTGGCGCGGCTGGCGTGGCCGGACAAGCAGGTGCGTCCGCCTCGCGCGGGGCGGACGGCGAGACGAACATGGCCGACCACCACATGTTTCTCATCGACTTTGAGCAGCTGAAGGTGGAGAACACGAACCTCAACGAAAAGATCGAGGAGCGCTCGGAGGAGGTGCTCAAGCTGCGCAACAAGGTCACCAACACTATTCACATCGCCACCCACGTCCGCGAGAAGCTCGACTGCGTGCGCAAGGAAAACGCGGAGCTGCGGCAGAGCGTCGCGAGCACCGATGAAGAGTTGAGCCGCGCACGTGACCAGCTCGCGCGTTCGAAGCGGCGGCGCGACGCCCACCTGCGGGCCAACACGCGCATGAAGGAGCGCATGCCGCTCGTCGGCTCCCGCGACCTGCTGCTCGACTACGAGAGGCGGAAAGGCGCCATTCGGGAGTACCGCACGCGTCTTGTGCAGCTGACGGACCGCCACAAGGAGCTGACGGACACGATTCGCCAACACGAGGCGTCGATGGTGACGCTGCAGCATGAACTAAGCCACTATCCTCAGTAGGGACGTGTTTGGTGGCCCTCTTGGGTGGTCAGCGTTCCATAATTTTTCTTTCGCTTAGGTATTTTGTTCTTTGTTTCACTTTGATGTATAATATCTTCCCCTGCCTCGGACTTTTTCCACTTTGTTGTTGTTGTTGTTTCGCTCCGATGAACAGCATGTAGATTTCACTCTTGAGGTGCGGAATGCCCTCCTGTAACCCATCAATCAATCTCCGTCAGCGTCAGCACACCACCCGTCGCCCTTACGCGTTTTCTTCCTCTTTGTGGCAGTGGTGGCACCCCGATACAACTTTGAGACGGGACAGCGGCTCGATGCCGTCGTGAAGTACTACTGTGCAGCTCCCTTCAGGACGTCTGTGCACGAGTCATTGTGCAGCTGCTCCATGAAAAGACGAAAAATAATACTGAAGTCTACCGCTCCTCTAGGCGATTGCGGGTTCATCTGTGCACTGCCTATTGCCAAAGCACACACATTCACACGCAAACACACCCGCGCGACGAAAAAAGGGAAAGGTAGCGCATTGCTTACTTCTTCTAAATGTTCATTCTCATTTAACATTTTCCCTCCGTCTTCTCCCGCGACGCCTACACCCGTTTACCCCACTCCCGCACAGCTGTGTCACCTTATCCGCCTGTGTCTGCAGACTACTCCACTCTTATTATTCGTGTTTTTCTTTTTTTTTCGTTTGGCATTGCTTTCATCTGTGTAGCGCCAATCCAGAGCCGCTTCTTCGGTGTGCCTCTCACCTCTCCCCCCTTTACTTATTAGCTGGCCCCGCTGTCCTCTTTCTCTCTCTCTCTCGATATTCGCGTTCCCCAATCAACCAGCGCTGGCACGCTACTTTTCTTTCTTTGCTGTTGTGGACACCAGAAGCCCGCCGGCACCAGACCAAAACTCAAATACACGCACACACACACACACACACACACACACACACACACACAACTACTAAACATATTTATACATCTTTTTACCCCGCTTTTTTTATCTCTCTCTTCCCCTTTCCTTCCCCATGCTGCCCAACAACCGCAACCCCTTCGAGGAGGAGTATCAGCGCACGGCAGCCCCCTCCACACCCCCGCCCGGCACACACGCCAACGGCCGTAGCGGTGGCGCTGCCGGGGACGACGGGATGGTGCCGATGCGCAACACCGACATTTCTGGCAACGCCGCAGCCGCGCAGCACTTCACGGACGCCCCGACAGTGGAGGTGTTGCCGGCTGCTGCGCCGGCGGCCCACTCCGTCTTCTCCCCTCTTCCCTCGCCGCACGCGGCGTCGGCCAGTGCGACAGCCTTCAACGACTCGGCCACGACGCACGGCGGCGGTGGCCACGGCCGTCTCGTGCTGGCGCGGTTCCGCGTCGACCCTGCCTTCAAAGGGAAGGAGATGGTGCGGGCCATTACCTACTTCCCCATCACAACAGAAATTCTCGTCGACAACGACGCGAGCTTCACCGTGCCTGATGTTCCCACGGATGCACCCCACCTCACTGGGATTGATATGGGTGTGAAGCGCAGCGACTGGTCGCGTGGCAACTCGGCGACCGTCGAGCGCCGGTACAGCGAGGTGATGGACTTGCGGGAGCTCCTCACCTATCAGTTCCCCACCCTCATCCTGCCCCCGCTGCCGCGTAAGTCCAGCGTGAGCGACATCGAAACGTACTTCAGCGCGACTGACGCCTTCGCGGCGCAGCGGCACAACCTTCAGTTCTTCCTCTACGAGCTGGCGGCGATGCCCGAGGTCATCTTCTTCTCGGAGTGGGTGGCCCCCTTCTTCCTCGACCCTCGGGACACCTTCGAGACGGGCACCCTGCTCCGCATGCGGGCAACCCTGCGCGACGTCCGCCTCGCCACCCGCGCCTTCCACGAGTGCAGCAAGCGCCATCGCAGCTTCACCGAGTACACGGCGAACAAGATTGCTGCCAAGTCCAGCAGCTTCGTCCGCAGCGTCGCCGGCTTCTTCTTTGCCTCGAAGAGCGACGAGTCGTCGGATAGCGTGTTGGGTGGGGCGGGCAACGCGCCAGTGCCGACGGCGTCATCGTCCAGCACCTACGACTGGACGTACTTGACCCCTGAGGCGAAGACGGACGCCTGTGCGTGGGTGCGCGTGTGTGAGCAGCTCACCCGGCGCCAGCAGGCCATGAAGGAGTCGTCCAAGGCCTTTGAGAAGTACCTCACCGCGCTGACGCACACGAACGATGCACAGCTGCTGGTGGCGCAGTCGTTCGAGAACTACGAGGCCACGCTGCGCTCCACGCCAGCCTTCGAGTCGCTGGGCCGGCAGTACCACCTCGCCGCGCGTGAGATCGACGCCGCCTCGATGAAGCGGCGCGAGTTCCTCGAGCGCAAATACGTAAACATTTGCATGCGGCTCAGCTTCGAGAGCAACCTGATCGACGCGGTGCTGGACGCCGTGGACACGATCCTCGGTCAGTATCAGTTCTTGTCGAGTGCGCAGCTGACCAACACGCGGGACCGGACGCAGGAGGCGGCGCTGCGCTACACGCAGGCGGTGAGCCACGCCCTCTCCGTCGACTACCGCGACCGTTACAAGTTTAACTACAACAAACGTATGCGCAACTTGGTGCGGGAGCAGATCGCACGTCCGTCCTATGAGCTGGCCTGCTCGGTGGAGCAGGTGACGCGGAGCTCGGAGCTGCTGCGCGTCGTGCAGGATGCGTCCTTCACGGAGGTGGAGGGGCAGGGCGAAGTCGGCGCCGCCTCACCGTGATGACACGAGGAAGTGGAGGGAAAAAAAACACATACTGACCGGTGTGACGTGAAGGGGTGATGGTGTTGCATGATTGCCACGTCAGCACACCCACTTCCCTCTAATTGCTTTCCTTGGCGTGCGACGTCCTCTTTCTCTCACTGTTTTTCCTTTTCCTCCTCTTTTTTGTGACTCGGCTGCTGTTACGCAGTTGCGGTTTTGGCCTTTCCGGGACGTATGCAAAACAAATAGAGAGACGAGAGAAGGCGGCGCGTCGTAAGGTGTCGCTGCGGTCTCCCATATCCTTTTTTTTTCCTTTGTTGCTCCTCTCTTTCTCTTTTCTCCTTTTTTTCCTCTTCACTTGCTTTTCGTGCTTGTGCAACATATGTTACCTTTTCTTTTTTTTTTCTGTTGCGTTCTTTCCTCTTTTTCGCTATCGAGTTGCGTGTTGTTGCTCTCTTCAATAAGTCAGTTTCAAGGAAAAAGCAGAGCGTGGAAAGGCGATGCGGCGACTATCGTGGTGGTGACCACGCTCGAAGCTCGCTTTCCCATTTTTTTCTTATCCCGTTGTTTCGTGTTTTGCTTTTTGCTTTTTTCTTGCTTTTTGCGCTGGTGATGAGCGAGGTGAAACGTGGTCGCTTCTGTGCTCTCTGCTTCGCTGTACGGCTTTGTTTCCCTTTCCTAAGAACGCCGACCCCTTTCGCCCTCTTACCGCTGATAGACTACCTTTGTTGTGTGTGTGTTTTTTTCCCCCTTTTTTTGTCTTTTGTTGTTGTGTGGTCGCCGTCACGTGTCTCTCTTCTATTACATCGACAAAATCTGCGTCGCATCGAACAAAGCAAGACTGAGTTGTGTTTCTTTGTCTGTCTGACTGTGTGAGGTAAGGCAGTGCGAAAAGAAAGAGTGTGAGTGTTGTGCTGTTGCACTGTCCCTCTTAGTCTGAAACGGCTAGAGATAAAGAATGTGTTCGCTTTGGCCTTCGCGTGGCGGGCTTCCTCTTTAAATGTGAAAGGAGTGTGTGAAGCTGCAGTGACAAGGTGCGCTTTTCTTTGCCCCTTCATTATTTGCACAGATGCAACTCTTCAGCAGCAACATGTCTTGTGCGAAAAAAAAGGGTTTACTGTGGACACTGCCTTTTATAGTGTTCCGCTTGAGGGTCCTTCGCCTACTCAACGTCTTCTTCCTTTCCCCCGTTTCTCCTCTTCCTGCCTCCATCACAGTGCAGCGCAAATACAACGCCATCTCACACACGGAGGCGCCGCCATCCTTCCTCGTTTTTTGAGAAAACACTATTGAGTTAAAGAGAAGAAGCAGGAAGGATCTGCGTGTACGGCAAGTGGGCTCTTACTTTTGCTCTTTTTTTTTCTGCTGCACGCGCAGTCTTTCACCGCGTTTTTTGCATCATTTCGTTAGTGTTGTTGCTCTTGTCCTTTGCTGCTTTCTGTTCTTTGTTTTTTCTTTTTTTCATTTTTCTGGCTTTTAGATTTTTCTCACTGCTTCCTCTCTTTCCCTCTCTTCCTCTCTGTTAGACTGTTCTTCACCTTTTGCTGCCTACACTCACTATTACAGCCAGAAGAATACCCAACTCATCAAAATCAGCACATCAGGTGTGAGAGCACGATGGACGACCTCTTCGACACTGAGCAGCCGATGCAGCGCCGGGAGCCGGTGCTCGACGTGACGAGCCACGTTTTCCAGCCAAAGAAGTACATCCAGCGCGTTCTTGCTGGCATCCCGCACGCCGTCTTCGAGGGCGAACTCGTCGACCGCGTCGGTCAGGCCGAGGAGGACACAGGCGAGGCACTGAAGCAGCTCATCCGCGACAACCTTGCCGTCTTCGTGAACTCCAAAGATGCCATGGATGCTGTCTACCACTCCGATCAGGAACTTTTTACCGGCGAGGCGCTGGATGGCATTACGAGCTCGTTCAAGAGTGCGACGGCGAGCTGCGACGCCCTTGTGCAGCCCATCACAGCCACCTTTGTTGAGGTGCAGAAGAGTCGCAAGAGTCAGGATATGCTGGACAAGCTCTTCAGCGTGCTCGGTGTCCCTGGGGCTATCTATGACTGCTGTGGTGCGAAGGTGGCGACGCGGCGGGCGACGGCCACGACAGGCGCTGACAACTCAGGTACCAGTGATGAAGAAGGAGCCGACAAGAGAGGTGTCGAGGACGGGGACGACGACGACGATAATGACGATACTGATGATGCCCCACAGCGGCAAAAAAACAATGTCAAGGCAGGCGGTGGTGCACGCAGCCGTCGCATGAAGAGCCCGTACTCCGATGACGACGAGGAAGACGAGGAGGACGACGAAGAAGACGAGGAGAGCGAGAGCGGGGGCAGTGACGTGGACAAGGTGCACGCCGCACCTCCCAAGGCACACGGCACGCTTGAAAGTCCAGCCGGACCCACCAACCTCGCTGACGTCTTCATCTACACATCAGAGGAAGAGATTTACCTGTGGTATGGCACCCCGCTCGTGCGGCTGCGCGACGTCGACGAGCGGCGCCACCACGTGGAGGAGGTCAGCAACTACGAAGCGGCGGTGCTGCACCTGCGGCGGGCGATGATGTACGTGGAGGAGACGTACTCGTTGATGGACGGCACACTGTTGGCCGGCGACGACGGTGATCTGCCGCGTTCGCCGACAGCGCAGCAGCAGCAGCATCCGGCAAGCGAAGGGCGTCTCTCTCCTTCCCCGGGAGCAGCCGCTTCTGGCGGCGGCGGTGTTAATGCAGGTGCGGCTGCTGCCCGTCAAGCTTCCATCACGGCGTCGAGCTTCACGAGTCCCGGCGCGGTGCAGCGGAGCGCCTTTGCCTACAAGTTCGCCATGGCGCTGCTGCGTGCTGCGCTGTACCTCTGCAGCCAGCTGGCCGAGGAACTCGTCTACGCCAACCCCGCGGACACGGTGCTCATCGAGGACACCCTGTCTACCATGATGGACGCCAGCATTGCCACGGTGAAGCTGCGCCACTTCTGTAGTGTGTTGCAGAAGTTCATCGAGCTGGGGAAGCAGCACAAGGCGTCGCTGACGAAGCTGCGCACGCAACTCGCCGGTCCAGCCGGCACCGACAGCACCACGGCCGGCGATGGCACTGCGAACGATGGCGCTGCGAAGATGGCGGTAGGCAGCAGCGACCCCCTCGGTGGAGCGACAGCTGCCACAACTGCCGCTACTGCTGCCAATGCTGGTCTCCCGCGGCGCCGCCCACCCATCTACCAACACCCCGTGCAGTACTTCGTGTCCATCGTGCAGAAGCAACATCGCCACCTTCTCTCCACGAGCGCCGCCGCTCTCCTCCAAGAGGCCAAGGCGTGGATGTGGAAGGCGCAGACGGACGCCGCCCGCGGACTCGAGGAGCGTCACCGGCAGCGCGAGCTGCAGCGCAAACTGCGCGCTGCCGCCGCCGCGACGGGGGTGGACGCCACGGGCAGCGGCGGCGACGCGGCATCGCTCGGTGCCACTGGGACGTTTGGTCCTGCTTTTGCCAACTCTTTTATGGGCGGGAGCGTTGCGGGGGAGGGTGGGTACATTGGCAACTCGAACGATTCGTTCCTGCAGGACACTTCCTTTGGGTGGGTGAACCGGCGTGGAGGGGGTGCCAGTAGCGGTAGCCCGACGAAGCTAGAAGGGAGTGGGACCGCAGCTCCGCAAAGGTTGGATGGTACCGGCAGCGGAGGCGGTGGTGGTGGTGGCGGCGATGCCCAGCAGTTCGTGAGTCTCGTCCCTGAAGCCTTCGTGAAGCGCGTGCTCGATGCCTTCAACACGCCCGAGTCGCCCTTCCCCACGGTGACGGAGTTGAAGGTGGGGGCGTCGGACATGGATGCGGTGCTGCTCTCCAGCTGCCTGCAGATACGTCTGCACGCCGCCTCGCTGCTCAGCCAACTCTTTACCCGTGCCGATGTCGAGTCGGCCGTCATGGCGCAGGCCACGTCGCTAAACACCTTCGCCCTTCGCCTCTGCGCCGAGTGTGTGGGGACCCTCGAGCACGTTGTAGGCGCCTACTGGAGCGGCATCGCCACCACCGTCCACGCCGGTGTCTTCGACTTCGCGCCGGATGGGGTGTTGAAGGACATGCTGGCGGAGCTGCTGGCCGACAGCGGCGACGGTGCGATGGCGGACGCGCAGGCAGCTGCCGCTGGTGCTGGAGGAGCTACGGCCGACGCCGCGGCGGGCGTGAGCGTGCGGGTGAGCGGGGAAGCAGACGGCCTGCAGCGCTCCCCGTCTACCATGTTAGGCGACGGCGGGAGCCACCTGCACTCTCGCACCACCAGCGCAGTGGAACGGGATGACAGCGGCACCGGCGTTGGTGGCAATGGTGGTGGTGGTGGTGGCGCTGACATGATCAACGGCGGCGCTGCACAGAGCAGTGCACAGCGCGTACCTGGCATGGGCAGCGGCTCCACGGATCAGCTGCCACGCGTCCGCTTCGTTCCGGTGCTCCCTCTCGCGCTGCAGCAGAGCCTCAACGCCGAGGCGAAGATGCGCGCGACGGGGACGGCGGACCCCAACGCCCACCCGCCCTGTCTGCGGGACACCTCGGTGCAGGCGGTACACCAGATGATCGCGACGGCCACCACCACGCTGCAGTCGCTCTTCCTCACCTTCATTAACAAGGGAGTGGTCGACGGCTTCGTGAGCACCATGGCGCGGTACCGAGTCAGCGACGCGGCGCGCTACAGCCGCACGGAGCGGATGGAGCTGCACGCTGCCGTGTTGTACGAGATCCTGCTCGGGCAGTGGGAGCGCATGATGAACCTCGTGAGTGACTCCGTGCTGCGGCTAAAAATTGTCATGGGCGAGACGAGCAGCTCGACGACCGTCCACTCGGACAGTCAAGTAGAGGAGGTGGGGGACCTGCTGCAGGCGCTAGAAGCCCTGCGCTCCACCTGCCTCCGCACCTACCTGCACGGCGTTGGGGTGCTGAGCAAGGCGTACCTGACGATGCTGCCGCTGCTGCAGCGCCGCTCCGACACCCTTCTCGACTCCCGCGTGCGCTCCCGCCTCAGCCGCGAGTCTGTCTCCTCGAACACGGTGCACAAGCTGCTCAACGTGTTGTCGGTCGTCGTGGACCGCTGCGTCCCGTTCTTCACGCGCGACACCGAGGTGTACGACAGCGTCGATCTCTTCTCGGTGAAGGCAGAGACGCTGAAGGAAGACGAAGACGAAGATGGCGATGACGATGATGGGCGGGGTGGCGGCCGCAGTGGTGGTGGTGCACGCGGTGGCGCAACCGGCCGCAGATTTCGCCTGATGCGTTCGCGACGCGGCGGTGGTGGTCAGCAGCAGCAGCAGGAGTACGGGCGTCGATCCAGTCGCGGTTCCGTCACCTCCTCCGCCTCTCCCGCTCCTGCGGCTGGCAACAGCAACAACGGCGGTGGTGGTGCGGACGGCGCCGTCGACCCCGTCTCGGAGCTTCTTGCGCAGTATCACAGCAAGCTGGTCGTGGAGAGTCTGCAGGATCACGAGGAGCTGGTGCTGGCGCTGCTCTCCCACCTGCTGCTGGCCTTCGTGGACACGCTGCAGCTGAAGTGTCGCGCGGCAACGACGGACGCCAGTGTCGACCCCGATGAGCGAGAGCGGAGCGTGGTGGAGTGCATGGCTGACACGCTGAGCCTCGCCACAACGCTCACACCCATTCTCATGGAGCACCTCCTGTCCCCGTGCTTCTTCGAGCTGATCGCGCGTCAGCTGCCCGACGTCGCCGTCAGCGCCTCAGCAGTGGCCGCGCTGCTGGAGAGCAAGCAGCAGCAGTACGTGCAGACGTACCTCTCCGTCGTGGAGGAGCACTGCCAGCTGGCGGTTGATGCGATGATGAACACGTACCTCGCGCTTACGCAGCAGCCGATCACGGACTTTGTGCGGCGGCAAGGCTTCGTGCAGCCTCTCTTTGATTGGCAACGCGTCTCGCGTCACACAACGGCGGCGGTGCGGCCCTACATTGCCGACGCGGTCGCCTGCATCGCCCGCGCACGTGAGACCCTCAACGCGATTCGGCAGCCCATCCTGGGAAGCGCAGCCACGCAGCGCCTCGTCGCCCACCTCGTCCGCGTGTTCCTGACCGCCTTCACGAGCGACATCAACGTCTTTGAGCTGTCCGGGGAGTGCAGCCCCAACTTTTTGGTGATGGGCCTCACCCTTCTCGAAGCCGAGGCGTTGACCATTCTGAAGGTGGTGGACACGGTCGTGGCGCACGCGGCGGCCAACCCGACCTCGAGCGAGCTGTCACCCGAGCTGGTGGTGGCCAGGGGAAGTCTTGCGTCCTTTGCCGCGAGTCTCGAGGCCTACGCGATCGGCGTGTGTGAGTCGATCGCCGTCACGCGCGGTCGCGAAGGTACCTCCGACGTCCTCATCTCCCTCACCCTCCTCTCGCGTGAGAAGCGGCGTGAGCGACGCGATGAGATGGTGCAGGCCGCCCTGCGCACTCTTGGCTACATGCTCGAGGCTGTCAACGTGGAGCTGGAGGAGTCGTCGCTGTCTAGCGCAGGTCTCATGCAGGCCCGCAGCTCGGTGACGGAGAGCATCGTGCAGCGGTTAGAACACCGCAACGACGGCTACGAGCTGCGGCGCGCCAAGGCGGCACAGAAGGAACAAGATCGGAAGGACGCTGAAAAGAGAGCTGCCGCCGCGGCGGCGCTGAGCAGACGGAAAGAATCGGCGGACGTCTCATCGGCAGCAGCGGCAGCGGGTGACGGTGCAGCGGGCCGTCGCCGACTCGTACACCGCAGGCCGGACGGCGCTCCGCCACTACAGGCACCCGGTGGAGGTGTCATGGCAGAAGAAGATGGGGACGTCGTCGTCACCCCACGCACCGCGCGCGAGAGCGAGTCGGAATCGACCAACACCGTCGCCGCCGCCAGCAACGTGCTGCAGCTCGCACAGGACCAACAGCACAAGACGAAGGTACGGAAGGTGCGTAAGGTACGCAAGGCCGCAGCGGCACTGGAAGTCGGCGAAGAAGGGGCGGAGGCAGCACCAGCAGCAGCACCCGTTGCACCCCGCTCCGCTGCGCCGGCACCACCGCCCGCTCCTCTTCGCCAACCCGCTGCACGCGCCAACCACAGCGAGGAGGACGACGACGCCGAGGACGACGCGCCGGTGCGAACCCGGCCTGCACGACGTGCGCGGCGTGGCGCTGCTGCTGCTGCTGGCGGTGCTGCGGAGGACGGAGGAGCACCGGAGCCGCGGGAACGACGTGCGAACCGCTTTCGGCGGTCAAACGTGGTGTAAGTGGAAGGGGAAAAAAGGACGGCAATAGAGAATGAAGTGCAAGGAGAGAGGCACGCGTTCTAGTGTGGGTTTTGTGCTTCGTGGATCTGCTGGTGATGGAGGGAGAAAAAAAAAGGATGAACGCTTGAAGGGTGGGCGGTGATAGTGGGAGACGTCTCTGTTCATGTTACTTGTTTGTTGATCCCTCCACACATTGGCGCTGCCCACGGGATAAGGGACGTGTGGGCGGCAGCGACTACAGCGCATACTTGATTTTCCCCGCTGGCGAACAAAATGTTTGTAGCGCGTATTTGTTTTTTATTTTTACTCGTTCCAACGCCGTGTCTTTTTTAGAAGATAAAAGAGGAGCCATCGCGGCTCACCGAGTGCCGTTTCCCCTCTCTTCTCTCTCTCTCAGCACGTCGCCCGTACCGCAACGCACACGAGGCCTCCACCACCGCCACACACACTCTCGCACTCAACTCGTCGTCCCCTCTTCTCTCTTCTCCACCTACTCACAATCAAACACGCAGATCGCCCTTCTTGCCCTTACACGGCTCACCTTTCCCATCCGCCTATCCGACACGTTATTTTCTCATTTCTTTCCTTCCCACCACCACTCCATTTTCCAACCACAAAAAAGAAAACCCAAAAATGTCCGCCAACTGCATCTTTTGCAAGATCGTGCGGGGCGAGATCCCCAGTGCGAAGGTGGCTGAGTCCGCCAAGGCCTTCGCCTTCATGGACATCGGCCCCCTCTCCCGCGGGCACGTTCTTATCATCCCCAAGGCCCACGCCGCCACGCTGCACGAGCTGGACCTCGAGAGCGCCGCGGACGTTGGCCTGCTGACAGCGAAGGTGGCCCGCGCTGTGGCCGGACCCGACGGTGCCACGCAGTACAACGTGCTGCAGAACAACGGCCGCCTGGCGCATCAGGAGGTGCCGCACGTGCACTTCCACGTCATCCCGAAGCGGGAGGCCGAGACGGGACTGCAGATTGGGTGGGATACGATCAAAGTGACCCCCGACCAGCTCGCCGAGGATGCGCAGCGTTACAGCGAGACGATCGAGAAGCTGTAGTGCGTGGGTGTGTTTGAGAGAGAGAGAGAGAGAGAGAGAGAGAGAAGGAGAAAGAGCGCATGTAAGACCCAACTACTGGCTTTTTTCTCTCTCTTCTGCCTCTTCCGTGCGTTGACCTCATTTTCTCTTTTTATTACATTTTTGGTGTTGTCGTTGTGGCTTCTATTTTTCTTTCCATTATCACGTCGTCGCATACTTCTCTTTATTCTCTGAGTTTTCTATCGCCCGTCTCACGTTTCTTCTCACTTTGTTCTTACTCTATGTGGTGTGCCGGTGCAACGTGGCAGCCCGACGCGTCTGTGCGGCTTTTGTTGAGGGGAGCAGCGCTTGGTGTCTACGTGCTTCCCTCCCCGCACAACACCACTCTTTAGCGTAAAAAACACTCAGAGCTGCAACAGTGTCAGATGATGAGAGCTGGCTTCACGTCGGCGAGGAGGTTGACAGGCCGGACTTTAATGAAAGCCGTGCGAGTTTTCCTTATGGGATGAGGCTCATACAGCTATCCCATTTAAAGGGAAAAGAGAGAGAGAAAGACGGAGGCAGACAACGTGCACCCCCCTCTGCGGTCGTGGCCGTCCTTCGACCACCTAAACAAATGAACCACCTCCTTTGTTCTCTCTCCTACCTTATCATAATCTTCTTGACCCTTTCCCCCTCAACCCTCGTTCACGCTTCATCTGCCGAAGCAGCCATCCCAAAGCTCATCTCCCCGAAAACGCTCCTCCAGTGTCAATCCTGTCTGTGTCACCCACGCAATAAATACACACGCAAGTAAGCAACGAAAGCACACTAATTCAATTCTCTCTAAAGCAAAATGGCCCCGAAGCGTCAGAATGACGAGGCGCTGCTCGACGCCCGCATCAACGCAAACCGCCTCGAGTACCCGGAGCAGTCGCTCGTCCTCGTCGCCCTCATCGCTGCCTTTCAGCCGGTCTACTTCTCACACGCCATCAACGGACTCGACTGGCGCCGCGTGCCGAACCTCGTCCTCTACGCCCTGATTACCGCCTTCACCACCTACATGCTGCGCCAGGCCTACGCCGTGATGGTGCAGAGCGAGTTCTGGGGCC
Organism: Crithidia sp. LVH-60A; assembly: GCA_030078075.1. Taxonomy (NCBI): domain Eukaryota; phylum Euglenozoa; class Kinetoplastea; order Trypanosomatida; family Trypanosomatidae; genus Crithidia; species Crithidia sp. LVH-60A. The sequence continues at coordinate 94,763 of CP119673.1, forward strand.
GCCAGCGCCACTTTGCCGAGGTGTCCGATGAGAAGGCGAAGCCCCTGCGCCGTCTGCGCCTGCAGGTCGCCGTCGGCTACACCCTCTTCTTCCTGAACAGCGTCTTCTTCGTCGTCAGCACCTGCCTGATGGCGTACATCTTCCGCCACAGCGACCCCCGCGCCAGCTACATCCTTTCGCCGACCTTGACGGCGGCGCTGCTGTGGCTGATTGCGCAGAAGAACGAGGAGAGCCGCCAGCGCCGCATGCGCTCGCACAAGTAAGTTGTCGTGTGTTGTTGCTGCGCGAGACGCGTCGGTGTTGCCTGGGCTCATCATATTATTATGAAGCAACACCGGTGTGTTTGCGCGTGTGTATGAGAAAAAACTGGGAGAGAGTGCGCAGTGGGTAGCGACGTTGGTGGCAGCTGGCTGCTGCGAGGGCAAGAGAAGTGTGCGTGACCGACCGCACCCTTTCACTTCTTATTTACTTTACGTTGTTGTTGTAGTGGTGATTAATGTTTCTGGCTTCTTTCTCCTTCTTAACACTGTGTGTCTGTAGTGTTCTTTTGTTGATGTACGCCGCGTGGTCTGAGTGTGTGGGTGGGTGGGTGTGTGTGTTTGCACGCGTGGTGTGCAGCACAGAAGACGGTCGTTGTTGTCGCGGTGGTCACTAAGCCTTCTCTTGGTTTTGTTTTTCTTCATTGTTTGTCATCTCCATCCTTAACTACGACGATGATAGTGGAGCTGACGCTCAATTGCGTTGAAGTATTAAAAAAGTAAAGGATCGGTGCGGAGGAAGGCAAGTATGAGCTTTTTTTTTCTTCAAGGGGGCGAGAGCAGCCGAGCTGCGTGGCAGACACCTCACTCGCTGCGGTGAGCTCGGCTGCGTGTTACCGCTGCTAGTGTTCGTTGCCCTTCTTCCCTTCCTCCGGCCTCTCAGCGCGTACTTCGCGACTCACTCTGCTCTCCGTCCGATGCCATCGAACAAAGGGTGAAGCTGAACGTGTATTTTTTTTTTCGGACTGTGGCTGCGCTTGCTGCAAGCAAGAAAAGCGTTTCTTGCTTTTGTTCATCTCCGAGACGCTCTCTGCTATCTAACGTCGGAAAATAAAACGCGTTCTTTCTAATCTAAAACTCCTGTCTTCTTTTCCCCTGCTCTCTCTCTCTCTCTCTCATCCACATAATAACTTGACTGTCTGCTCATCCGCTCCGTAGCCGCGTGGCAACATACCCGACTGCTCTGGCACGTTGATCTCCTAGTCAGACACTCATAGCAAAAAGAAATCGAGTCAAAACAAGACTAAACTCACAAGCCCACCACGTGTGATAATAACGTACTTTTTACTCGTTTTCTACTTACGTCTTCATTGTCTGTCGCGTCTATCACCCACACATTTTTTCTCTCTCATTTTCCTTTCCCCTCTCTCTCTCTCTCTTACTCCTTCTCAGCCTCTCACAAACGTAAGTGTGTTATCGTTGTGGCAGTGGTGAGTGGCGTCTCTTTTGTAGTGAAACACGCGCACAGTGTGTACCGTAGAAGATTGAATTCATCATTACTTTATTTGTTTTTTTTTTCTATCACTTTGCCACTTCTCTCTTCTACTCGGTGGCTCTCTTCCTCATTCAGTTTGCCTTCTGGCCCAATCCTGTTTATTTTTCTTGCAACGAACATCGTCGCTCGCAAACACACACTTGCTCTCCTCGTACCTTTTTTCTTGTTTGAAATCATCGTCTGTGGGCCTCCGTGGTGTAGGGGCCTCCTCTGCTTTCTTCTTCTTGTCTTTTTTTTTTTTTACTTTTCAAGTTAAGCCCGTAGGTGTTTTCTCACCTTCTCGGCATTCCTCTCTCTTCCGTCTCCATCTCTCGCGTAGAAGTATATTTATCTCGCCCTCCCTCAGCAACACACGCTCGCTCGCCAATCGACGTCCTTCAACCGCCGTGCCTCAGAGGAATAAAGGTAAGCGGCTTCTGTGAGTGTCTCTCTCTCTCTCTCTCTCTCTCTCTGTGTAGGTAGGAGCGCTTCTCTTGTGTTTTTCCTCCTCCTTCTCCTCTCATTGACATCTTCCACCCGGTGTCTTCGTCGCTACTTCATCACCGACAGTCCAGATCTGATCCTTGTTTTGCTCTGTTTTGTTTTGTTTTTCTTTTCCGAACGTTTGTTCTACCTGTCTGTGCAGTCTTACTCGTGCGTTAACGCAAGTACGCAGCTGAGCGGAGAAACGCTTCTCCGTTCCGCAAATTGTTTCTATACTGTTTCTTTTCTCTTGTCTTCGTCTATCTGCCTTCCACCTTTTCCTCCTCTCACCTATCTCTCTGAACTCTCCCGCCCTGCGCCTCGTAGTACAGTGCAGGTGCCAACCCTTCTTTTCTCCCTTGTCTTTTTTCTTGTCTTAACCTTTGTACTGGCGTATTCATTGTCACTCTTCTTCTCTCTCCATCTCTCCATCTCCTGTGCTCCTCTTCTCACTTCGTTGCTGTCGCGTTTGCAGTGGAAGCACCTTGTTTTTTTTTTTCCGGCGCATCTCAACTCCTCCTTTTTTTCTTCTTCTTGTCTGCACCGTTTCTCTTCTTAGAAAAGTGGACGTTTCCAGACGCGTCTTTCTTCGCCGAATAACCTTTCAGCTTGTGTTCGACTCTCTCTGTGGGATCTTGTTGAGGGCAAGCCCCCTCCTTCTTTCTCTCTCTCCTCGTGCTTTATTTTTCCGCGCCTGCAGCGATGTCCGGCAGTGCGGCCGCCTTCGCCAACTTCCCCAGCGAGGCGCGGGGCATCTTGCTGGCCGACACGTACGACCCCATCTCCCTCCACACCGCCGACCTGCACGTTCTCTTCTCCGGCTACGCCGCGCAGGTCACCCTCTCCCTCGAGTACGTGAACGAAACGAACCGCCTCGTGAAGGCCATCGCCGCCTACCCCCTGCCTCCGGGCTTCCACCTGCAGCACACAACACTGACGGGGCCGAACCGTTCACTGACGAACAACGTCTATCAGCAGTCCCGCGCGCTGCGCTCCGTGGACGGGGGCAACGGGCTGCCAGCCAAGTCCCTCTACGACATCATGACGTCTGCCGTCGCGACACAGACGGTGCCGTGGGACTTGAGCCCCGGTGATTCGGTTCTCATGACGTCCGTCTACCACGCGCCGCTCGCCCTCATCCAGCGCCAGAGCGAAATTGCGTTTGCGATGCCCACCTCTCTCTTCCCGGCGGTGGTGCGTCCGCCCGAGGCGCAGCGCAATTATGTGAAGGCGTCAAGCGATGCGACGTCGAACCGGCGTGTGGGCAAGGCTGGTGGCCTCTACGTGACAGTGGAGGGTCAGCTGTACCGCCCCCTGCGCGGGAACGTGACGCTGGACAAGGGTGGCTTCGTCGTCCCTCCTGAAGAGGCGGCACAGCTGAACGTCGTCTACCACGGCGACTCGGGCTTCCGCCTGACCTACCAGGACACCCTTCCCACGAAGCCCTATACACAACAGGCGCTGACGGTGCGGGCGCCGGTTGGTGATGTCATCGAGCCGCTGCGGCTGCACACGGTGACGGTGGCGCCGACGGCAACGACTGCCGGCGCGGCCGCCGTGGCGCTAACGATGGCGCCGAACTTCGCCAACTGCCCGGTCAACGCCGAGCTTGTCTTTCTCATCGACGTGCACACGGCGGAGATGGCGGTGGAGGTGGCGGAGGCGGTGGCCGCGGCGCTCACGCCAAGTGCGTCGACGTTGCCAGCGTCGGTGTACGCCAACGTGGTGATCTGCAATGACACGCGTCGCCACGGCTGCGTGGCCCTCTTCCCCACCGGCAGCGTCCCCGTCTCCACGATTCCCAACGCCTCGGTGCTGGCCTACATGAAAGAGGAAATCGCGGTGACGACCAGCAAGTCGAAGAAGGGCACGTTGGCCCCCGCTGCCGTGTACTCGCCGCAGCTGCCGGCCGTGCTGCACGACGCGCTTGCTGGCCGCAACGTCTCCACTGCCGTCCCAGACGGCTACGTGCGAAACATCATTCTCTTGTCCGATGCTGGCGGTTTAGCTAAGCCGTCGGAGAGCGCTGCGATGATCTGCGATGCCGCCAGCTTCGCCACGAACACGCGGGTGCACTGCGTCGCGCTCGGACCGGCAGCCGACCGCGCCACACTCGAGACCCTCGCCCTGCGTGCCGGTGGTCGCTACCGCAGCCTCGCGCCCGTGACGGGTATTGTGCCAAGCAACAAGAAAGCCCCGAGCCCGCTGCTCCTCGTGCTGCGCGAGGTCCTGGTTGCTGCGGTGGTGCCGTGTCTCGCCAACGTGCGCACGCTGTGGAAGCTGGTCCTTAAGGGGCGATCTAAATCCGCCGGAGGGCCCCCGCTCGGTGTTGTTCGGCTCGCCGCCGACGCGAGTGGGACAGGGCTGCCGTGCATCCCGCGCAACACGAGACGCGTCCTATTTGGCCTTATCTCCCCACCGCCGCGCGATGCGGCAAACGCAGTCGCGGCCACCGAAGACGGCGCGGGGCAGGCGAACGGTGGCCTGGACGACGGCGGCGCGGCTGCGACACCGCTGCAGCTGAACGTGCGGGTTGTTGGCCGTGTCGGCAACCTCTCGCTCGAGTTCACGGCCGCCGCGCTCATTACACGTCTGACTGATGTCGTGCCTGCAGCTGCTGCCTCGCCCACAGCGCCACAAGATGCGGCAGCTGCGCTCCCCTCCACGACAGACACTGCTGCACCGACCGGCGGGGAAATTGTTGAGGCATCGATGGAGCCGCCGCAGCCGATGCAGCTCGCGTCCATCACACCGCAGGAGTCCCCCTCCTTGATCTCGCCGGAGCGGGACAACGCCTCTGCGGGGTCGGTCAGCCGCAACACGGCGAGTGTCTCGGCCAATTCGCCGGCCGGGTCGCCGGTGAAACGCAACGGGAAGACGCTGCTACTGCACACGGCGGCCGCGGCAGCCCGTATTGCGTACCTTAGTGACGATCAGCACGCCTTGACGCCTGCGGAGGTGCAGGAGATGTTGGAGCTGTCCCGAGGCTGCATGCTGCCCTCGCCCTACACCACACTGACCGACGGCAAGGCACCGCTCACGGCGGAACAGAAGCGAGGCGGGGTGGTGTTCATGCCCTCGGTCGTGGCGAAGGCGCAGGCGGCGCTAGCGATCCGCACGCGGCAGGCGGAGGCTGCTGCGGTGGCGCCGTCCGCGGCCGACAACGCCAGTGGAAATGAGAAGAACGAGAAGGGGTCGGAGAAGGATAAGAAGAAGGGGGAAAAGAAGGGCAACAAGGACACCCTGTCGCTCTACTCGGCGCGCTAGCGGTGGCTGGCGGCGTAGAGCGCTCGTGCTTCTTCCTTCTTTTGTTTTTATTGTTGTTGTTTGCCTATGTGTCTCGTCGATGTGGCGTGCTTTTCCCTCCCTCTTTTTTTTTTTTTTGCCACTTTCATTCCCGTCAGTAGCTAAGCACGCAGATGTGCTTTTTACTCTCACGTGACGTTCCTCTCGGCTAAACATTTATTCTATATTTTTTTGTGTTGCTCATTTTCCTCTTTGTCTTTCGCAAAGCAGCGTCTAGATGGTGTTGTTGTTGTTGTTGTTGCGTGCTTGTGTCTCGTTGTGCCCTCTCCCTCTCTCTCTCTCTCAACTCCCTCTCCTCTCCCACTCATTTTGTTTATTGATGCCTTTCTCTCCAGCTGATCTCGCAGCAACCTTTATCTTTAATATTTTTTTCTTTTTTTTACCTGCTGCAGCAGCGGTGCTTCGACGCGTGCAGCCCCCCAATAGCGATTTTAATCCCCCGACAGCGAAGAAAAAAAAGCGAAAGAATTTCTAAAAATAAAAAAATAGAGACGAGTGTACTGTGGTTGTGGCGCACGGTGAACAGCTGGGGTTGCGCCACCATGCATACACACACACACACACACACGCTGACATATACGGCTGTGCTTCTCTCACACACCCGTCATGAGGGGAAGGAAGAGAGTGCGATAGACCGAGCGGGCAAACGTTGCCGCAGCCTTCGACGATCTGTGCTTGTTGTATAATGTATCTCTCTTTTCTCACAGTCACGTGGTGGTGGTTGTTACCTCGTAAGCGGCAGCTGTGACACAGCAATGATCGGCGTGGGATGCACGAGCAAACAAAAAAAAAAGGAAGCTGCCGCGTTCGGTGGATGTCTCTCTTGCGGTGAAGTATGTCATGCCCGTCTCGTCCTCTCTCAACTATTTCTTCCCTCCCCCTCAACTCCTCACTTTCACTTTGATTGTGCTCGTATCTCGTCACAACTCCTCTTCCACTATCTCCCTCCGGCAATTAATGTGCGTGGTATATCAAGTAGCTCGCTGTGCTTCAAGTGCACACTGCTGAACTCGCTTGTGTCGCGTGCGCACACTCGTGCGTGTGAGCGCTAAAGCTCTCTTTCCCTCTCTCTCTTCGTTGTTCTTTTTTTTTTTCATTTGGTTTGCCTTTCTCGCATCGCTTTTCCCCACTCGCATAGACCGCTGCCCGTCAACATCTTCATCTTTTGTTGTTGTTGTTGCTGCTGCTGCTGCTGCTTCTCATCCTCATTTTCTTTCTCGAGTTTTAACTGTATCGTCGTCAAATCTTTTGTTCCTGCTGTTGTTGTCAGCTGAGTTTCCCTTGAGAAGAAGGATAGCGTACCCTGTGTGCGTGTGGTCTTTTTTGTGTTTGCATCAGCGCATTTTTTTTTCTCATTTTTATCCTTTGCTGTTCTTTTTGTGGCAGCGCGTGTCGGGCGTCTGCCTTCCATTCTCGTTTTTTATATACATATTCTTTTTTTATATAAAATTGGGCCTACCCTGCTGCAGTACCGGACGCATTCCTCTTATCTATTTGCTTTTTTATGTATGTTTTGCATGAGTTTGAGTGTTGGTGTTGTTCTCCTCGTTCTTTACTTCTGATACACTCTTCTATTTGCTTTTCTCCCTCTCTCACTTCTCGTTTCTCTAAACATTATCCTTATTTGATCCTTTTTATTTTATTTTTTTCTCTCCTGTCACTGTCCCTTCCTCTTGTCTTTCCTGATTACCTCGACTTCTGATTTGTCGGCTTTCTATTTGTTTTCTAATTTTTATTTTTCTAGCCAGGACCTCACCATCTTCAAGAAACAATAACGGACTGCGCACGCTGCAGCACACACACGCACACACGTGCTTCTCTATAAACCCCCTGCGTACTGCAGACTGTACCTTCCTCCCTTCGTTCTTTTCGTTGTCAACTTCTTGTTGATATTTTCTTTTGTTTTTGCTTCCTTCTCTCCCTCTCGCTTGACGACGGCGCAGCGAGCTGGCAGTGCGGCATCGGCGTGTACTCTGCTTAAGCTCATCTTGCCTTTTTTATTATTATTGCGCTTTCCTGTCGTCTCCCCATAGTGTTGTCGTGTCTTTAATCTGGTATTCTCTGTTTTGGGGTATTGGCTTCCTTTCTCCTCTCTCTCTCTCTCTTCGTGTTCCTCTTCTGCGCAAAGAAACGCGCCTACGTGAAGAGACTCGCAGGTGATAGCGAGAAGAGCGAGAAGGACAAAACAGCAATGCTCACGCAAATCAGCAGCAGCGGGTACGCAGGCGACTACGGTGGCGTCGACCGCACCGGTGCGCTGCTGAGCAACCCCGGTGCGGCGGACTTCCCGGAAGACGACCTGCACGAGCCGCACCTCAGCACCGCGCAGCAGGTGGCGCAGTCTTTCCACTATGGGCGGCAGATCAAGTGCCTTGTCGTGCTCTTTGTTCCCTTTCTCATCGTGCTCATCGCGGGGCCACGCGAAGAACAGGCAGCAGCAGCGGCGACGTCGTCCTCAGCAGCTGCTGCACAGAGCGGAGGTATATTCAAGTCCTTCCGTCTTCTTCCAGAAGGCGGCGCTGCCGGCGGCTCGCTCTTCTGGATGTCCCTTCTGCTGATCTTGCCGATGAACATTCTGTTGGTGGAGTACTTGGAAGATCTTGTGGTGCGCTACGAAAGCCCCTCGCTGGGCATCGCGGTGAATCTCGCCTTCGAGCACGCCGCCGAACTTCTCTTCTCCGTCATCGCGCTCGTCTACTCGAAGCGCACGCTGTGCTGGGTGAAGCCGATGCTGCTGGGGTCCATTTTGCTGAACATGTTAGGCGTGCTTGGCGCGTCGATTCTTGCCGCCCCGTTGACAGACGGCACGTCAGTCGACCTCGGCATCTCCGCCTGGACCGCCTTCAGCGCGAGTGGCCTTGTCTTTTCCACCGCCGTTTTTCTCTTACCCACCGTGTACGGGGTGACGGTGGTAGGGCCGGACGCGGCCGACCAAATTCTGCGTCAGCACGCGTCCCAGAAGCAGTTGGAGGAACAGCAGACACGCAACATGCTCTTCATCTCGCGCAGCCTTGCCCTCGCGGTGCTCGTTGTCTACGCGCTTTACCTCTGGAAGGTGATGCGGTCGAACACGAACTACTACGTTGCGTCGGACAACCCAAACTCGCCGTCGAGTCTCACCTACGCGCTGCAGTACCGCGAGCGCATGCACAACACGCAGCAGGTGGACTTGGGCAGCCGCTACTCGCTGCGCTTCGCTCTCACTGGTGCCGCCATCTGCTTTGTGCTTCTCGTTTGTCTGTGCGTTGTGCTCGTCGCCACCCTCCACACCGCCACAAAGACGGTTGTTTCACTGCCGCTCCCCTTCACACTCGTGGTGCTGCTGCCGCTGATCTTCGAGGCGAACGGATCGGCCGCTGCCGTCGTGATGGCGCGTGTGGGACGGCCGGACATCGCCGCGAGCATCGCCTTTGCCTCCATCGTCCATCTCTACATGTTTGTCCTTCCTTCAGTGGTGGTGGTGGCGTGGCTCGTGTTGCGCGTGCCACTCGAGCTGACCTTCCACCCTTTCCTCGTGTGCTGCTGCTTCATCTCGGCTCTCGTGGCGGCGCAGGTGATGACGGCGAGCCGCGTGCGGTGGTTGGAGGGCGGCACGCTGGTGGCGCTGTATGGTCTGACGGTCTGCATCTGTTTGTTAGGGCGATGGCACCTGTGCTCGAACAGCTTCTGACATTGAGAGAGAGAGAGAGATGTAAAAAAAAAAGGTGTGTTTTTTTATTTTGTCCCCCTCTCTCTCTCTCTTTCTTTATGTATGTGTGTGTGCGTATGTCGCACGCTCCTTTTGTTGTTGCCTCTCTTCCAAAAATTCTTGTGGAGTGCGCGAAGGTGCCGTTGCCTTCGCTCCTCTCTTCTCCTTCCCGTTTCCGCGTGGGCCCACGTCTTTGAGATCTCATAAACGTCTTCGTTTGTCCCCATTTGCATTGCAAGAATACATTGAAAATGAAGGAAATAAGAGTGGATGTTAGATGAGGTTTTTGTTGTTGTTGTTGTCGCAAGACAATGGGATGGCGTCAGTAGCAGTACATCGGAGTGCGGTGCAGATCAGGAAAAAAAAACATGAGTGGCTGCGTTGTTTGCCGGACGAGTGAAGAAAGAACGCCAGGAAGTGGACTTTGCATCGCGTAACGAGAGAGAGGGAGAGAAAGCTGACTGCTGGCAAGATCGGGTTCCGCGAGTAGACACCGCAGCTGCGTTGCTCGCCTCCTCTCAGCGCACAGTCGTCTCAAACAGCACCGCTTTTTTGCTTGTCTGTTTGTTTCTCTTCATCACTGTCATAGCAGTTGCGTTCTCTTCTCATCCTTGATGTGGAGACTTCAAATTCATCCTCCTCCTTTTCTTCCTCCTTTCCTGTCACCGACTATGAATGAAAGCAATCCACACCTTTGTACAACAACAACGTGTGCTTTTGCGTGTTTCTCTGCTTTTGGTGTGTGTGTGTATTTGTGTGTTGACGTAGTACCATACCATCTACGATCTGCACTCTGTTGTGTGCTCGTGAGTTGAGCTGGTACGTGTGTGTATTTGTGTGTGACGTTGTGCTCTTCTCAGCGGGCCTTCGTACGGTAAACTGCCGCGAAGACTATCCGTCTTACCCACATAGAAATAAAGCCGGAGGAGCAGCGCTACCACCTTTTCCCTGCAATCATGTCCCTCCGTGCACTGGATGAGCAGTTTCTGCATCGCAGCTGCGTGCAGCTCTCCGCCGCCCTCACCGACCCCACCGTTCTTAGTACCGAGCAGGTGAACGCGATCCGCTTCGCCAAGCACCACGCCAGCGCGCACCCCCGCGAGGTCGCGCGTGCGCTTGTCTGGCGTGTCGTGGACAGCGCTGATGACGCGATGGACTACACGGTAAACGAAGACCGCGCCGGGGCGTGGGCGTTGCTGACGGCCGTCATCGCCGAGTGCGGCGACGCCAGCAGCGAAATCTTTCGCACTGCACTCGGCGACCAGCTCGCCGCGCTGCTGCCCCACCTCGTGGCCTACCGCTGGTGCACGGCGGTGCGCACCATCCAGGAAGAAGGGCTGCGCAGCAGTGCGACGGTGGTGCTGAACTACGACAAGGTCATTCCTGCCACGCTGGTCAACGGCTTCAGCGCGCACAACGTCGACGCCTACGCGGTAGCAATGCTGCGGCGTCGCTACCGGGGCTTCCTCTCTGTGTGGAAATCCGTGTGGCGCCCCGACCTCTACCAGACGCTCAAGGACGTGGTGCGGCGGGTGGAGGCGCAGGGGAACTACCTGCCACCGATGGCAGAGGAAGCGCTCGTGGTGCCGGACGCCTTCCGTGAGAGTTTGTGGCGGCTGCGACGCACCGCACCTCGCCCGAGCATCGCCCTCGAGCTGCTCCGCAATTACGGCTGGCCCATGACGCCCGTCCCCCGTGAAAACAACAACTCTGTCCGCCCGGTGTGGTACGTGCTGCCGCAAACGGAGGCTGCCGTGCGTCAGCTCGACCCCGCGATGCATCCCACCGTGCTGCAGTGGCTGAAGACGCTGCGCGAGAAGGAGGGCGGGTGTGCGGAGTGCGACTACTGGGAACACACCACGGCGCGCTGCCCATGCGAGTCCCCATTCTGGCGCTCCCCGAGCGACGAGGCAGCCATGAAGACGCACAGGGCTCTCGTCGCCACGGCGACCGGTGGCGCAGCGCTGCCGCTGCTGACGTACGTGCAGGCGGCGCGCATTTCTGTTTGCGGCGAATCTGCGTCTGCCGCTGCGTGTGCCGGACGCCCTCGACGCCGTGACGCGACTGATTCGCGACGAGAAACCCTACGAAGAGCTCCTCGCTGCCTTCGATACCGTGCGGGGTGCTGTGACAGGTCCCCGCGAGCGCCACGCGCTGTGGCGCCACGCCTCCTACCAGCTGCTTCCCTCCAAGACCGTCTTCGCCAAGCCAAACGACGACACGTCGAGCCCCTGCATCGCGAAGATCCGCCACCTTTTTCAGAGTAACCGCCGCTTCCGTGAGTGGGAGCAGCTGTCGGCTGCCGTGGACGTGCTCGACACGTGCTTCCGCCGCCAGGACGTGCCACCGGCGACGCGCCATCACCTCGATGAGGTGCGTGCCACCGCGTCTTTCTTCTTTAGCCTCGTCGACGGCTCCCTTGCCGCCAGCTTCAACGCCGCGACGTACGCGCGCGTGCCGGAGGAAGTTGAGGCGCTGGCGGTGCTGAAGGACACCCTGTGCCGCGTGTGCCTGCAGCCCTTCCACACCGCGGTGAACTGCCCCTACGTGCGGGAGAACGAGAACGCAGAGTACCGCCGACACAGCAGCGGTGCCACCGTCACGAGGCCGGTTGTGGAGGAGTGGGATCTGCAGGTGGCGCGTCGCGTGCTCGAGGACAACGAATGCCTCTTCATGAAGTTTCCGACGGAGATGTACCGCGTGGCCGCCGCGATGGAGCGCATCGACGGCGACGACCGCCCTGCCAAAGACTTCCGCAAGGCAGAGCTCCAGCTCGCCGTCCGTCTCATACACGAGCGGCGCGTTCCCGTCTGCGCGGAGTGCAACGTGACGGGCCACAGCATGCGCTCCTGCGAGCGCCGCGCGTACCGCGCGCTGCGGCACGTCGATCTCTTGCCCGTTGATGTTCGCCTCGAGCCCCACCGTCTGCGACAGGTGCTGCGGCGCTACAACCGCGAAGACACCCTGCACGGCGAGCTGATGGATGCGCTGGACCTGTACACCCACAGCACTCAGCTGCTGCCCACGCCCTTCATGAAGGCAATTCGCGAGATGGATGACGCGCGTATTCCCCTGGCTGCTGCCCGCTACGCCACCGAGACGGTGCAAAGCTTTCTCCTGTACAGCAACTCCACGGACTTGCTCCAGCACCTGCGTCAGCTGCGCTCCGCCCGCTTCCCTGAGGTGTGTGTCTTCTGTGACTCGCTGCACCACCGCAGCGAAGACTGCAGCCGCTGCCGTGACGACGAGCGTGGCTACTTGCTGGAGCTGCGCCGCATCGGGCTGACGCTGTGGACCTACCTCCTGCACCGCGACGCCTACGATCAGCTCCTGCCCTCCGACTACGCGCGCGGGAAGGAGAGCGTGTTGGCGTTAGTGGACCAGTTCGAGCGCGACTACCGCCCCGGCGGCCTCGGCCGCTCCCGCTTTTTTCAAAGACAACGATTTGCCCGATATGTCGCAGCCCTCGCAGCTGACCAACACATACGGCAGCTTGACGGACTCGCAGCCGCAGCCGCTGATGCCCCGCAAGCGCGCGCGCGAGGACGTGGAGGCAGCGGGGGAGGAGGGGAGGGAGCGCTGCTGCTGCTGCTGCGACTGCGACTGCGGCATCACAGGAGCTTCTCGGCGCTGCGGTCGAAGAAAGCGTGGGAGAAACGGCTGCGGAGGAGCTCGATGGTGCGCCGCTGCCGGCGGTGAAGGAGGTGGGGGATGGCGACGTGCACACGGCCGATACGCCGGCAGACGCGGACGTCGCTGATGATGGGGAAGCGGAGGTTCTTGCTGGGCTGTCACTTCCGCATGAATAACATCTTGAGATTCGTTAAACGAGTCAAGGGGACGTGCGGTAAACCGTCGCTCCTCTTCTATTTTTTATTGTTTCGTTCCCCTTGGTTGTTCTACGACTCTGGGCAAACTGATTCTGTTGTTGACGTTGTAGGTGTTGATCTTGGCAAAGTGCATACGTGTGGTGTTGAGTTCATTTCACCTTCTTTTTTTTCTCTCTCACTCTTTGTGAATGCTTTTGACTTTTTTTCTTTGTGTCCTCTCTTCGTCCTTTTGTTTGATGTTTGTTGGTCTTGTATTCCTCGTTGAGTGCACCGCTGCCACACGCGGTGCATACCCAAAAGATTTACTGGTTTTTTTTGTTGTTGTTGTTGGTATCTGTTTGAGTGCGGCTCCATAGGTGCGTGCGTTAGTGTGTTTGTAATGTATCTCTATAAATTGCTTTGATAAGAGGAAAGAGAAGCTGAGAGGAGAACCCCGCGAAGGTGCAGAGCAGCTCGGGACGCGGCGCACTCATCTTCTTCGTGTTGTCTCCGCAGCGGAGAGAGGTGAGGTGAAGAGAGGAAGGCAGAAACTCCTTCAGCAGTAATGCAACGCCTTTTTTTCAGTCTCCCTCCTCTCTCTCTACTTCTGGAGTGAGCCGTTGGCGTGGCTCGTGGGAACAGTGCAAACTTTCCCACATGTTTTTTTTTCATCTCCTCCGCAGGACCGTCTGGTCTGATTGGCTTGCGTCCGTGCGAGAGTTGAGAACGTACACGCACCCCAGTGCTGTACGTCGTCGATGTCTTTTTGGAGCCGCTGCTCTCACCGCCTTCACCCACGTCTCCATTTCCGTCTACCTCTTCCTCTTTTTTTCGTGCCCACTATTTAAACTATCGCAAGCGGATCCACTCATATATACACACAACCACAAGCACCGGCACAATGCACGCGAAGAAGCTGCTCCTCTTCGGCGGCACCGGCTTCGTCGGGTCGGTCGTCGCCCACAAGGCCCTCAGCCGCGGCTACAAGGTCGTCGTCGCCACCCGCAGCGGCGTGCCACCGCCCGGCTCTCCGATGGACGCCTTTGCACGACGCGTGAAGATGATCGGTGGGCCGGCCGCCGCGCGCGAAGCGCTGCACGCCGCACGAGGCATTAGTGCAAGCTCTGATGCTTCGTCATCGTCGTCGTCGTCTTCTCGTGTGGCTGAGACACGGGCCGATTCTTCTGCGAGTACAAGACCGAATGCGGATCAGCTCACTCGTATGGTGCACGAAATGGCAGAAGAAAGCGCGCTTGGAGTTCGTCAGCATCGACGCCAGCAGCCGCGATCAGGTCTTCCACTTCCTGCACGACCACCCCGACGCGACGGCGGTGGTGAACGCCGTCGGCTTACTCACGCGCGACTACGAGGACGCGCGACAGGTGAACGGGGACGTGATGAACAACATCGCCGCCGGCGTGTATCATCCAAAGCTGGCGCCGGCCGTGCGCTCGGTCGTGTACGTCTCAGCGGAGCCCTTCAACCTCTACTCGAAGCGCATCCTCGGCAGCAAACGCCTTCTGAAAGGCTACTTTCATGGAAAGCGGATCGGTGAGAAGGCGGTGCTGGAGAACTTGGGCGAGAAGGGCGTCGTCCTGCGACCTGGCATGATCTATGGCACGCGGCAAGTCATGTTCACCTCTGCCAGCGATCCAGACGCTGTGAGCACCATCTCTCTCCCGCTGTCCTGGATCGGGTACCCGCTCGATAAGCTGTTGACCGCCGTGGGTGGGCGTAAGCTGCTGACGCCGCCCGTGGACGTCGACGTGGTGGCCGAGACGGCGGTGCGGGCCTGCGAGTGGGCCGGCAAGCCGGAGTTGGCGTTCCACGGCATCTGCGACGTCTACCGCATGCACGAGATCTGCAACGCGGCGGACCCGACAGCGGAGGGGAAAGGCGGCTGAGGGAAAAATTGCGTGCAGCAGGAGGGCAGCACTCGCTGCAGCCACGCACAACGTGAAAGGTGAGGAACACGTGGCATGGAAACGAGGCAGAGGAGGCGTGCAGAACGATGATAGCCTTTCCTGCTGACTTCTCGCAGCGCTTCTCGATCGGTGCTCTTCTATAATTCTGAGACGGTGGGAAAATGCGGCGGAGAAGATGGAGCATTAACGAGACGGGCATCGTTTGTTTTTGTTTGTCTGTTTATTGCCCGCTCTGCATATCATCATACACACTTTTTTTTGGATACGGCGTCAACGACACCTTCTACCTACATGCGCACGCACAACGCCGGTTGCGTGTGTGAATTTTGTATTTAAGTGTGTGTGTTTGCACTCCATGCTTTCTTTCTCTCTCTCACTCCAGGGGGTCGATGCGTGTCTCTTGTTTGTTTGTTTGTTTTTTTTTTTCTGGCTATTGTTGTTCTCCTTTTGGTACTTCTTATGAGACTTATACCCGTCACATCACACACACATCCACAACCACATCAAAAATGTGAAAAAGGAAAATTTGACTGAGAGAGGCCTCTCGAGGTCAGAAATGGAAAATAATTGGCAATAAAGGCAGGGAGAACACACAAGGTTCCTTTCGCCTCGTTCTCCTTCGATTCCATCTCTTCACGTAAGTGTTGCACCACACACAATGACGCTCATAAAATATCCATTCGAATCCTCATCCGTCACCTGCTCATGCGCGCGTGCTTGGACACGTGCTGACCTAGGGAACGGCATGGCTCGATTACTGTGGGAGAGAAGCGTGTGGCCTTTAACCTTCACTTTCTGTCCTCGTCTCCTCTTTTCCTTTTTTGTTTTTTTCTCTCTTCTCTGCATGGATGCTGAGATATACTCAGCGTGCTTTCACCACTTCTGTTTACCAACCATCAGACAAATACCTAAACACGTGCCGATTCAGCCTCTTTTCTTTTTTTTTCTTAAGTGTCTCGGTTGTCATTTCGGTGATATTGTTCTTCTGCTTTTTTCTTCTGAATTTATTTCTTTACCTTGTGACTTGTACCGCAGGAAGTGGTCCAACTCAAACACACTATATAACATCAGCAGCAGCAGCTGAAAAAGCAGTCACAACTACACAGGAGAGAAGAGGAAAAGATATTCTTCATTATGCATTCGGTCCCACTTGTCGCACGTGTGCTGCGCAGTGGCACTGCAGCGGCCACCCTCCCCCGTCGCCGCCTCAGCCTGCAGCCGCGCTCCACCACCTTTGCCCTTCTCTGCGCACGTCGCACGCTCTCCCAGCAGGGCAGCAGGTGGGTCGACAAGCTCCGCTACGGCGCCGAGGACGCCCCATCGCTCGGCTCCTGGGACAACGCGTACGAGGACAACGCGATGGACACCCGCAAGCTCTACTGCAAGGCCCTCGTGCACGCCTCGGGCGGGAGCCGTCTTGCCCGAGACTGGATTGCGGGCTGTGCGGCGCTGACCAGCCCCGACCCGTCGCTGATCTACACAGCGCTGCAGCACACGGCAAGTGAAAGCGATGTGGCAGAGCTGCGGGAACACTTCCTGCGTCGTTTGTTGTCGCAGGAAACAGGCGAGACGCGGCGGCGGCGCCACACCACCAGCCGGCGCTCCAGCAGCGGAGACGACGGCGTTGGTGGCGATGGCAGAGAAGGTGTGCGGAGGAGCGCCACGTCGTTGGCAGAGGTAGAGAACGAGGACGAAACGGAGCGAGAGGTGTTGCGAGAAGGGGAGGAGGCGTCCTTGCTGGAACGGTGGCGGCCGCCGCATCGTCAACGCAGGTGCGTGCCTACTGGTGCATCAGCAGCGGCACATCAACTGGGAGATGCCAGGGATCACGACGGCCCCCCAAAAAAAAAACAAAAAAAAAAAGAGGAAGAGATTTTGTTGAGGAGCCAAAAGAAGGGCGGGGGGGGGGAGGCGCGGCGGGTCGGTCCCCCCCGCAAGGGAACTGACTAAAAAAAAAAAGGAAACAAAAACAACTACACAAAAAAAAAAACACCCCCCCGGGGGGGGGGGGGGGGGCCCGCGGAACATCAAAAAAAAAGAAAAAAAGCCAGGGGGGGGGATTGGGGGGGGGGGGGGGGGGGGGGGGGGGGGGGGGGGGGAAAAAAAAAAAAAAAAAAAAAAAAAAAAAAAAAAGACCAGAAGGGGGGGGGGAGGGGAAGGGGGGGAAGGAGGCCCCCTTTCTTTCCTTTTTTTTTTTTTTTTTTTTCTTTTCTTTTTTTTTTTTTAATTTTTTTTTTTTTTTTTTTAAAAAACGCGCAAGTAATCGTCAACAAAGAAAAAACTCTCTGCCCAAAATAGTTAAAAAAAAAAAAATACTTAAAGGTGGAGAAGAGCGGCTGCGTCGTCGCTTGTAGTGGCAGAAGAGAACACCATTCTTTTCATCTGCCGAAATGTTGACCAACAAGGAAACGCAGCAGCACCAACTTCAATGCCTCTAAAGTCCGCCATATAAACATAAAGGGACACATGTCTGAAAGTTGTGGCTGGCCTTGACTTCAGCATCCGTTGTTCTCCTCTCTGTTCCACTCGCCACCTCTCTCTCAAACACTTCCCTCCCTCTCGTTGCTCCTCATCAGCCTGTACACCCAAGCACAAACAACTTTTAGAAAAAGAATTATAGCGATCTCTCTCCGTCGCACTCATCCATCTGCCCGCTGCATCAACTCAACCCCCTATTTCAAATACCTTGACCTTCTTCTTCTTGGATTTTTCCTGCGCGTCGCCATGTCGCATCGCTACGACTCCCGCACGACGACCTTCTCGCCGGAGGGCCGTCTCTACCAGGTCGAGTACGCCGTGGAGGCCATCCAGCAGGCCGGCACCGTCATCGGCGTCCGCACCAAGGAAGGCGTTGTCCTCGCGGGCGAGAAAATGGCACCGCATCCCCTCTTCGACAGCGAGAACATGCAGGACAAGAACACGAGCGGCGAGAAGGTGTACAAGATCGCCGACCACATCGGCTGCAGCGTTGCCGGCGTCACGTCGGACGCCTACGCGCTGCTGAACTACGCCCGCCTGACGGCGCAGCGCCACTATTACGCCTTCCGCGAGCCGATGGCCATTGAGGATCTCTGCCGCACGCTGTGCGATGAGAAGCAGATGTACACCCAGTACGGCGGTGTCCGCCCCTACGGCGTCTCCTTCCTCCTTGCCGGGTGGGACCGCTACTACGGCTACCAGCTCTACTCGACCGAGCCGAGTGGGGACTACAGCGCGTGGAGCGCCTACGCGATTGGCCAGAACGACCAGATCGCCCAGTCCACGCTGAAGAAGGACTGGACGGACGCCATGTCGCTGGAGGACGGGATGCTGCTCGCCCTGCGTGTGTTGAGCAAGACGATGGACACGGCAAAGATCGACCTCGACCGGGTGGAGATGGCGGTTCTCCACAAGGTGCCGGCCCCGAGCGAAGCGAAGCTCCTCGACCCGCACGGCCACCACCCCACGACGGTGCCGGAGTTCCACATTTTGTCCCGCAAGGAGTTGGCGACGCACGCCGAGCGCGCCGACAAGGCCCGTGAGGCGGAGGAGCAGGCGGAGGCGGAGCGGGAGCGTCGGCAGGAGCAGAACCTGCAGTCGTAAAGAAACCAGTGAGGCTACGCGTCGAGCGACCGCATGCGGCGTTGAGTGAGCGTGTGCGAGTTGAAGCAGAAAAAGAGAAAGTTTATTTGTGCGTTGGTGTGTATGTATGTGTGTGTGTGTGCGTTGGTGCGCTCGACGATGGGAAAGATGTATTATACTCTTTACCTTCCCCATGTGCGTCGCGGAGGCAGCGAGACTCTTCCACACAAACGTCGATTGTCTGTGGCGCCTATTAATCATATTATTTTCTTCTCGTTTTCTTTTACTATTATTGCAGGCACAGGTGCGGGTGTGTGTTTGTGCCGTTGTGTGTGTGTCTGTTTATGCGTCTTGTCGCCTCTCCTCAGGCAGAAGTGGGCTTTCTCTTGTTGACCGTCTCTCTCATCCCCTACAACATAGGAGGCGGAAATACCGGGAAAAAAAAGAAGTTTGCAAGGAAAAAATGGAAAGTAAACGGTGGAAATCTACGAACTTGTGGTACCGTCGCGATCCACATCTCTTTCGACAAAATGAAGCGAGAGGTGCGTGTCGTTTGTCTGCTACGCGTGGGCTCTTTCTCTCTCGTGTGGCTACGCAGCGCGTGCGATGGCCAAAACGGGTTTAAAAAAACGGTGCCCCGTTCACAGACGCCACGGTGGCGACGCCGAAGTGTGAGATGAAGACAAGCAGAGAAAACAGAGAAAAAGACTGGCTTTCGCCTCTCGCCTCCTCTCGAGAGAGGAATAATAAATTAAATTTTCAATTTTTTCTCCCTCGTATGAGACGTCTCACGTCACGAAGCAAAAACAGAACAACAGCTCTCTTTATCTTGTGCGGTGGCGAATACCTTCTCTTTCGCTGCGGACCTCTTGTGTCGCTTTAGATCTACTTCTCTACTTTTTCCACCTTTGCCTTTTTCCGCTATCTCACGCTTTTTTGTTTCTCTGTGTGTGTACACAAACAGGTGTACCCGCCACTCTTCTTAGAAAACAAGAAACGCTCAAGCACGTACCACGCGCTCCTCCACGAGCAACCCTCAGTCCTTCGCTCTCCTTCTCGACTTCCTGTGGCAACACAGTGGCTGTCCATAAATCACTGCGATATCACTTTTTTTCTCTTCTTCTCGTCGGCTTGACAAATCTCACCTCTCTAACTCTCCTTCTAGAAAGGGGAAAAAACAGTGTCTTGCCTCTTCTCTGTCCATTTTTTCGCGGAAGTCCGCTTCTCTGAGGTGTAGTGCAGTCAAGGTGTCTGGCGGCGGGCTCATCAGTGTCACAACACGTGCGCATTTCCCGTTTGCCTTCGCAGTATTGTTCTGTTTGTTTGTTTGTTTTTGGTCCGTTTCTCTCCGCTTGTGCGCTGTAGGTGATTCGGTGCCGATTCGTTCACCTCTGCCTTCTTTTCTTTCTTTCTTTCTTTCCTTCACTCTTATTTTAGGACCGGCTTTAAGGGCCGCGGTGCCGCAGCCGAGGAAGCCAGTCAGATAAAAAAAAAAAATTGTCACGTGTCTTCTCGTCGTCTCATTTCCTACCCTCTACCCTACACTGAGCTCCCTCTATTTCTCTCTGTGTCCTCATAAACGTTAAACACGCAGAGACAGGAAAAAGTGGTGCCTGCTTTCTTCCTCTTTACCTTCTTTATTTCCAGTTGCTCTTTCACCACCTTTTTTTTTTAAAAAAATTCTGATATTGTTATTACTCTTAGTTTTAGCTTTTACCTTCTCTCAAGTTTTGTTCACTATCGACAGAGAGCCGCAGACAGACAAACACACTCCAAGGCTTGTGGAGAGAGAAGAGTGACGTACAGCATCTTTATCGGTGCCCCTTGTCTTCTCTTGTACATCTCTACTACCACTCGTGCCTTCCCGGGGTAAACAACATTTTTTTTTTCTTTTTTTTCTTTTCCGAGTGTCTGTAAACGGCATTCGTTGTGAGATTCCAACCGACAAGGCTCACCATCAGTCCTCTTTTCTACTTGCTGTTCTCAATTTCTTTTTTCTGCTGTTGTTGTATTTCGCAGTCTTGTTGTCCTGCAGCGTTGGTTGATTGACCCTACCTTTCTCTCTTCTCCTTCCTTTACTCACACTATCGTATTCCCTTCCGCTTTTCAACTCTCTCCCTCGTCGTTTTAGGCGTGTGTGTGTTGAGTGTGTTAGTGTTTTTGTTTTTTCAGTCGCGCATTGAGCGCACATTTAGAGTACCTGTATTAGGAGTCGTGAAACTTTTGTTTTGGTTGTTGTTTTTTTCGTGCTCGCAAAGGCAAGAGCGAAGGCAGACACGTGAGAGAGCGAGAGAGAACGAGACGTGGGAGCACACAGGCTTGACGCAGTCGCCAACCTCCCATCCATCTCACGCCAGTTCTTTAAAACTTTTTTCTCTCTCTCTTTACTTCAGCTAATTATCTTTGTGCTGAGTGTCATCCTTTTCTTCTTTCTTCGTGATAAAGTTTGCTTTTCCATCCTTTATACTCTATCAGATCTACTTTACTTTTTTTCTTCTCCTTTCGATTGAGCTGTCGTTTTTGCCTGCGTCTGCGGTGTCAATTGCTGCCATCAACCCGCCCCTCTCCTCGTTGTTCTCGTCTCTCACTCTCTTGCTCGAGTTAGCGAGTCACATGCACCATGCTCGCGACCGCGGCGGTGCGGCAGCGCGCGAGGGCGGCGAGATTAATAGCAGCGGTGGCGACATCCCTGCGAACCCGGTCTCTAAGATGAGTGAGCTGAACGGCATGTCGAAGCCACTCAACATCCACCACCACGCGACCAACGAGCCGACAGCGCTGACGGAGACCAGCGCGGGGCGGCCGAGTAACCCGTCCGGCATGCGCGCCCGTCGCCACGTCGAGGTTCTCTTCCACCCCGAGCTGCGGCGCACGAAGGAGGTGATCCGCAGGCCGGAGTGGGTGCGGCGCACCGGCGAGGCCGTCGCGCACCGCGGCTCGCTGAACACTGTGGCCCTCTTCGGCCTTGTCTTTGCGAACTGCGTGGGTGGCGGCTACGGCTTCGAGGACGGTATCGGCGCTGCCGGGCCTCTCATCACGCTGATCGTTTGCATCGTCCTGCCATGGATTTGGGCTCTCCCTACTGGCCTTGCCGTCGCAGAGCTCTCCACCGCCGTGCCGAGCAACTCGGGCGTGCTCATGTGGACCAACGCCGCCTTCCCGCCCTTCATCTCCTTCATGTGCATTCTGGCCACCATCTTTATCACCTTTATTGGCAACGCCACCTACCCGAATTTGACCGCGCAGTACGCCCAGCAGCTCGGTGGCCTCTCCGCCGGCCCCGTGGCCGGTGTGAAGGTCGCGGTGGTGGCCATCTGCTGCTTTCTCAACTGCATCGGTGTCGAGATCGTCGGCAGCAGCTCCATCGTGCTGTGCGTCATCACCATTTTGCCCTTTTCCCTTCTCACGGTGATCCAGCTCTTCGCGCGCGGCTTCAACCGCGCCGTGTTGTACGTGAAGGTGGAGGAGGTGGACTGGGCGGGCTTCTTCTCCATCATCAGCTGGAACTATGCCAACATCGAGAACGCCGGTGCTGTTGTCGAGGAGGTCGCAAATCCGCGAAAGGCGCTGCCGATGGCGATGATCATGCTGCAGCTCAGCACCTACGTCGCCTACGTGATGCCGATGCTGGCTGGCGTGAGCGCCATGGGCGTGGATCAGGACTTCTCCAAGTGGCAGGCGGGCCACTGGCCCGAAGTCGCCAAGGTAATTGCGGGTGACTGGCTCAAGTACATGCTCTTCTCCGGCGCCATGCTGAGTGGGGTGGGCTTCACGCTGACGAGCATGTGCTGCACGAGTCGGTTGCTGGCTGGCATGGGAACGATGCAAATGTTTCCCAAGAAGGTGTCGCGCATCATCGGCTACTACCACCCCCGCCTCGGCACCCCGATTCCCGCCATCATCATCAACTCGGTGGTGACGCTTGTCTTCAGCGTCAGCATGGACTTCTCCAGCGTTGTGGCCCTCTGTCAGTCGATCTACTGCATCCGCATGCTCCTCATCTACGCCTCGCTCATCAAGCTTCGCATCGACTACCCAAACCTGCCCCGCCCCTACGCCCTGCCCTGCGGGACGTGGATGGCGGCGCTCTGCCTGCTGCCAGCCGCGATGTTTTCGCTCATGGCGTCGATCGTGTCGGCCATGTCCTCTCTCGCGATTGGCATGGCGCTCGTCGGCTTCGTGGTGGGTGGCAGCGGCCTCTCGTGGGTGTACTGCCGTATTTTTGCCCGCAACGGCTTTCAGGGGGTGATTGTGCAGTGCGAGGCGTCATCCAGCGGAGACGACGGGGAGCGGGCCACGGCGGAGGACAACGATGACAACACGCTGAGCGAGGGCGTCTTCTACCACGACGAGGACGGCAGCGCCGATGAGCCGGGCGGCGGCGATCTCCTGCTGGGCATTCTTCCCTTGTCCGCCGCCGCCGCGCCGAGCCCGCACACCCTTTCCCCGACACACACGCGTCAGGGCAGCAACCAGAACAACAATAGCAGCAGCAGCGGACCTCCACAGGCCTACCTGCGGCGCGGGGTGACCGACCTCGACGCCGCGGACCCGGCGGAAGAAATGCGAGATGTCGAGTACACGGGCCGAGAGTCCCCAGCGGACTCTCGCAATGCAATGTTTGGGCAGAACGTCAGCAGCGGCAGCGCTGCGCGGACGCCGTTGGGCATGGGGCACAGCAGCTTCCCCGCCTTCAGCGCGAGTCTTAAAGGCAGCGTTACGCGACACACGCGTCACCGCACCCGCAGCCTGGGAGCGAGCCACAACGCGCTGAGCGGGGGTGAGAGCCCGGAGGACGGGGAGGGGCTCTCGGCGGAGCGGCCACCCCAGCCGGGGGTGCTCCGACACGGTGAGGGCAGCGGCAACAGCGTTGGGGCGAGCGGTAGCGGCAGCATGGTGCCGTCGCCCATGCCGCAAGCAAGTGCGGGGGCGTATGACGTGCCGCTGGGAATGTTGCCGCTGCCGTCGAGGGGCGAGCGCAGTCGAGAAGCGACGCCGAGCAGGGGCCGTCGCTCGCCGGCGTCGCGTGGGGGTAGCTTAGGTGCACACAAGAACACTCCCTCGTAAACTGGCAAAAGGAGGCATTTGTGTGCGTGTGCGTGTGTGTGTGGTGGACACAGCCGTGTTGTTGTTTTTGTTTCTGTTCTTATTTTGCCCCGCCGCCTCATCTCACTGTTGCCTTTTTTTTTCTTTTTAATCTTATTCGTTCGTTGTTAAAGTCTTAACGTCTTTACCTTTTTCTGATGATGATTAACTTCTCTTAGTGCTTTCTTCCTATTTTTATTATTCTTTTTGTAAGCGGTGTTGTGCGGTGGTTGTTGGACTGTTGCTGTGGTGTATGAAAATGATCAACGATGGGGAAGAAAGCACGAAGAGAGTGCAAAACGTCACCGCCGTGCCGGTCATACCGTCGTTGTGAGTGTTTAGGTGCGCTGCGACTGCATATGCAAACTAATATGTGTTTCTTCTGAAGAGTATCGATACATGATCAACGTCTAAACACACACAAACACGTAAGAGCAAATAATAACTTTTCTGGTGGGAGATGGTTAAGGACGGCGGGTTGGGGAGCGGAGAGGAGGGAATTGCATGCGTTGACCTTCTTCTATTCCCGCTGCTTTAGTGGTTCGCAGTCATCTGCCGCACACCCACAGCCAAACCCGCATTCTTATGCGCTGTTCTGATCATGTGTGGAGGTGCTCTCTTCATCTATTTCTGCTTTCTTTTTTTCCCCCATTCGAGGGCCGAAGAGTTCTTCGGGGTAAACCAATTCATGACGTGAGCGCAGTGTGGAGCTCTTCCATTTCTTCTCTCTCTTCTGTTCTTCTACGTCGTCTCAGGTTCTGCACGCTGCTCTCGGGTCGTGCCGCTCTCGCAGTCGGAGTCAGAGCACGAGAGGACGTAACGCCCTCGAAACATACGCAAGTCTTCATCAATCCTTTTTTCCCGCACATTAGATTTTCTTTCTCTCATTTTTCTCTTCGTTGTTGTTGCCCTTGTTGTAGTCACCACCCCTTTTTTTTTTTTTTTGTCCTCGCAGACACGAATCATTGTTTCCTTCCTCTCCTTATCGCACCTCTAGTCTGTAATATTTTGCTTTCTTCTTGCTTTTTGAGTCCCTATTAGGACGAGAAAAAGTACCCATCACACACACACACACACACACACCTACCTGTCTCTCTCTCTCTCTCAATGCAGCCCACTAATACCCACGCAGATCCAGCGACGAGCAGCAGCACCGGCAGCGGCCACAACGCAGCCCGCTTCACCGCCGCCTCCTTCGCACCCTCTGCGTCCTCCTCTTCCTCTTCCTCCAGTCAAGCTGGTGCTCTCGATGCGTATGATGAACAAGACGTCTCCTCCATCCTCCCGCCTAGCCGGCGCTCCTCCCTCTCCACGCGACGCTCATCCGCGGTTGACTCGTCGCTCGCGTGGTGGGGACAGCAGCGTCGTCCCTCCCTGCAGCCCCGCAGCGAACACGTGGAGGAGGGCAGCGCAGGCAACTCTACCACCACCACCACCACGAGCACGGCTGCCACACCCGTGCCATTCGCGCTGTGGCAGTTTCACACGGCGGAGGACACCAAGGAGGACGCTCAACGCGACAGTGGTGCAGGTTTAGTCAATCCGTTTAAAGACAGCGACGCACCACCCCTTAAAGCAGCAGCAGACACAACACAAAGCTTTCACAGCACGCAGCAGACGGCAGCAGCGGACGTGGCCGACAGAGCGGAAGACTCGGATGATCAGGGAGTCCCAAAACCCGGCCACAGTCCCCTTCAGCCCACCCTCCGCCGTGCGCGAAGATGTGAACAAACCGGCCCCCCTCTTCGCTGTCGTCTCCGCACCGCCACCAGAAGACTCGATGGTGCGCGCGCTGCGAGGACCAGCAACCACCGTAGCAGCAGCAGCAGCACCAGCAGCACCAGCAGCACAGGCACAGACCAACGTCCTCAACACCAACGATGCTGCTCCTTCTCCTCCTCATTCCACAACCGAAGAAGATGGCAGTGCGCACGTTCACTTCTCCTCAGAGGTGGACGTGATCGAAGCGGCCTCGCACGCCTCCACGAGCACCATGGCCACCACGGGCCCGACTGAGCGCAGAGGCGCAGCAGACATGTACGAGATTGACGTCAGTGACGAGAGCAGCGAGAATGGCGCTGCCGCGGCAGCAAACAGCTTCGGCAGTGGCACACACGCACGAACAGCAGCGACACGATCGCCGCCATCGCATGGGCTGCTGCACGGCATCGTGCACGTCCCCGTCACGCACACGCCCCTCCCGCTGGTGCTGTCACCGGATGAGTTACAGCTGGAGCGGCTGCGTGCCTACGACGACGCGTCGCGGCAGTCCACGGAGAGTCAGCTCGGAGACGCGGAGCATCACCACCAGCACCGCCACGACGATGACAGAAGCGACCGGGAGAGCAACACCGGTGATACCGCACACCTCGACGAGGACACGGAGGGCGAGTTCAACCACACGCAGCGCCGTAGCGGAGCAGCCGTGATCAGAACAGCAGCACTGCCACCGCTGCGAACGACAACCCAGACGACGGTGTGTCGACGCTGGACTTCTTGCGCGAAACGGCAAACACGATCCTGCCTGACGCCTTCACCAGCATGTTTGCCACCACCACGAACTTCTTCAAGGCGAAGACGGACGCTGTGGTGAGCGCCGTGCCGCAGCCGCTGCGGCGCGCCATGACGCGGACAGGAGAAGGCATCGCCACCGTTGCGGACGTGACAGGGGCCATGCTGTCCAACGTCGGTGTCTACGCCATGCGTGGTGTGCCCGGACCGCGTGCTGTCGCCGGAGTGGAAGTACCTAATCTTTGTTGACGCGGTGAACGTGCTGAAGTGTTCCCTCAACGTGAACATTCTCGTCGCGCCGTACATCTTCCGCATGGCCGGCCTTGTCGGCGGCGTCCTCCTCATCTTGTCGATGCAGGTGGTGTGCTGCTACTACACCGAGGTGTACTTCCGTGCCAAGAACGAGATGAAGAGCGCCGACCACGTTATCATGTACGGCGACGTACCGCGGCTCACCTTTGGTCGCTGGTACCCGACCTTCCAGCTGTGGTACGACGGCATCGCGTTGGTGGCCACCGTGGCGTATGCGGCGCTGAACATGCAGGCGTTGCTGCCCCACATGAACATCAAGGGTGACGCGGCAAAAGCGCTCAGCTTCATCATCCCCTCCTTGTTTTGTTTGCCCTTCGCCTTCCTGAAGCGGGCCCGCACGCAGCCGCCGATGATGACGCTGGCGAGTCTTCTCATCTTTATCTCGCTGGTGATGATGTTTACCGTCTTTCCCTACGGTGATGTGGTGTCGGAGACGCTCGGCTCTATCGAAGGCAACGCGGCGGTGCTGCACCTCTTCCCCACCTCCGCCCAGGAGTTCTTCGTGGCGCTCGGCATTTGCGTGTACGTGCTCACCCCGCTCAGCCGCGCCGTCCCGGTAGAGCGGACGATGCGACCAGCCCGCTACGTCACGCTGCTGCGCGTCTCTGCTGCGATCAGCACCGTCGTGTACATTGCGTTTGGTGTCTGCGCGATCGTCTCCTACGGCTCGCACACGTGCTCCGTCCTCTCCACCTCCTTCGACAACAACAACACCGCCGTCGAGGTCGCCGTCATGGCGCTCCTTTTCTTTGCCTTTTTGTTCTACATCCCACTGCACATGTTTGAGCTCGGTGAGCTGTGTGACCGCCGCGTACTCGGCTGGCGGGCGATTCCGCGCTATGGCGAGACGGGGCCGAACGTGCTGCGCATTCTCTTTCTCGTCGGCAGCGCGCTCGTTGCGTGGTGCATCCCGTACTACGGCCTCCTGATTGCCCTCTCTGGCTGCCTGGGGTACAGCGTGGTGGCCATCATCGTCCCTGCCGCGTTGGACTACGTCTGCCGCGCGCGGTATGGCCTGCTGCGGGGCCACACACCGCGCTTTCTTGACTACGTCATTGCCTTCTGTGGTGTGGTGCTGGGGGCGATGACGTGTGTGGTGGGGGTGGTGATGACGACGTACGAGATGTGGCTCGTGGTGCAGTCTGGCTACTCTACTACGTGCTGAGCGGAAAAAAAGAAAGGGGGAAGAGATGGGAGAAGAGGTAGCCGCTGCATGCTTCCAGCGTTGCGTGCATTCTGTGGCCTCCGTGTTATTGTGTGTTTTTTTTTTTCCTCTCCCCTCGTGCCCTCTCTGTTTTTGATGTTTTCTCGGCCACTGTCCTTCCCTCTGTGCCTGCAGCGGCGACACGTCTCGTCTCCGACGTTTCAAAGTTATTCGCCGGACTGCACCTCTAAATTGTGAATTGCATCTCTTTTGTTGTTGTTGTTTTTTGCTTTTTGCCTCTCGTTTCTTAGCAACCCTCTCTTTGCACCTGTACACACGCAGAGAGAGAGACACTGACACAGGAAAGCAATCTAAGTACAAGACTTTGTTTTTGCATCGTTACTGCTGCTACACGCCTGCACTACGCAAAGGCGTCGAAGTCGTGAAGTGGACAAGAGCACGTCTCGCTGCTGCTCTCTTTCTCTCTCTCTCTCTCTTTAGGTGTTTGTCACTTAATTCTTTTTTTCCTGCCCTCATGGTACTGATGACTGCTGCCTTACTTGTGTCTTACCCCCTTCTCCCCTCTTAAATCCTGCCGATTTTTCTTTCGCGATGTTCGCAATTCTGTTGCCGTGCGCGCGTCTCAGAGTGACCGGAGTACGCACCAATTCCCCCTTTGGCCCGCTCTCCGTCGCTTCACACAACTCAGCAGCGCACACACACACGCCCCACAGCATCTGCACAAACTCGCTCTCCACTCACCACCTCGGAAAAGGCTGCCAAACAGAAACTTACCGGTGTGTGTCTTTCTTTTTTTTTTTTTTTTAGCAGCCACTCAACCAAAAGGATAAGCGGAACGTGCCATCAAACTCACTCGACGCTGCGGCACGGCACGCGTAGTACACCAATTCCCCTCTTTCTCTCTCTCTCTATCTTTCTCCTTTTTATTCACCCAAATGAACCGCAGCGGCAGCGAGTCGGGCGAGTACCGCCGCAGCGAGCTGCCCACCGTCCCCGCCTCCCTCGCCCGCATGCGCGACGCCTTCGGCGCCACCGGCGACGGCGTGCCTCCCACCACGCGCACGGTAATGGGCCCGGCGCTGCAGCACGGTGTGGTGCCCTTCCAGGCCACTCCCATCGACCTCGACAGCCGCGACGCTGCCGGGCTGCACACCACAGCGGGGGCGATCTCTCCGTTCCACGTGGCGCCGTTTAATGTGAGCGCGGGGGAAAACCCACACGAGCGCACGCCGGAGACGCACACAGCGCACGACGAGGAAGAAGCGAATGGTGCGTCGGGAGCTCGGCAGTACTTCCATGTCTCTCCTCCCTCGCCACGCAGCAACAACGCGAGTGGCGATGCGGCGCCCACGGCGTTGGCGAAGGGCTCTGCGGGTGGTCCGCTGTTCCGCCACGACCGCAGCAGCAGCAGCGGCAGCAGTAATGGTGATCGTGGAGGGGCACAGGCGCAGCGCCTGCCGCCTCTCTCGTCACCCCCAACCGCGGGCGAGACGGACGCACAGCACCAGCAGCAAGAAGAAGGCGAAGCGGTCCCCGTTTCTCAGCCTCACCAGCGGCAGCGCAGCGACGAGAGCAGCTCAGAGCCGTCGCCGCCCCGCTCGCCGGTGCGTCGCCTGACGGCGGAGGAGGAGCAGATGGCTCGCCTGCGCGCCTACAACGAGATGGCCGGCGAAGAAAAGCGCGGCTTCTTCACCGACACGGTCGACTCCCTCCTCCCGAATAGTATCTCGAAGTGGTTCACGCGTTCAAACGACGTCGTGGCCGACGAGCGCAACAACACCTCCACCAGCGGTGTGATGCGGGCGGCGAGTGCGGCAGCCAACACGATCGGCGCCGGTGCGCAGCACATCGGCGACGCCATTGAGAATGTGCCGGCAATGATGGTGAGCGTCATCCCGAGCGCCATCATGTCGGACGATGTGAAGCAGCTTCTCTTCACCGACTTTAGCAACACGCTGCGTGGCTTTCTTTCACACGAACGTGCTGTCGATGCCCTTCGTCTTCCGGCAGGCTGGGCTGGTGGGCGGCATCTTTCTTCTCACCTTCGTCGCCATCACGTCCGAGTACGCAACGGAAGCGTACTTTGGTGCGAAGAACCAGTTGAAGAATGCGCACAAGGTTGTTCTCTTTGGAGACGTGCCCCGCATGACGTGGGGCCAGTGGTACCCGATGCTGAACATCTTCTACGGCATCACGCACCTCATCGGTTTTATTGCCTTCTCCGCCTCGAACTCTGTGGTGTTGCTCGGTGCGATGGGCATGAAGGGCGGCGGCGCGCGTGCGCTCGGCCTCATCGTCCCCTCCCTCATCGCCCTTCCCCTCGTGCTGATGAAGAACGCCCACAGCCAGGAGCCCTTGTCGATGCTGTCGAACCTGCTGGTGATGACGGCTGTCGTGATCATGTTTGTCGACTTCCCCTACACCCCCGCCCCGCCCATCAAGCTGTGGCCGACCTCCGCGACGGACTTCTTCGTGGCGATGGGCGTCAGCGTCTACGCCTTCACGGGCATCGGCTCGGCGATTCCCATCGAGCGTGTCATGGCGCCGCGCCGCTACCGCAAACTGTTGCGTGCCTCTGTTGCGCTTGCCTGGGCGTTGCTGATGGCCTTTGGCATGAGTGGCTTTCTCTCCTACGGCAGGCACACCTGCTCGGTGATGACGGTGTCGCTGCAGCCCGGCCCGCTGCGTACCGCCGTCAGCGCACTTCTCTTCTGCGCCTCCATCATGATCATCCCGCTGCAGACGTTCCCCCTGTGCGAGCTGTCTGACCGCCGCATCCTCGGCCTGACGCGGCTGACGACCTACTGGGACCTCAAGCCGAACATCATGCGGGTGTCCTACCTCATTATTAGCGCCTTCGCCGCCTTTATTATCCCCTACTACGGTCTGCTGCTGTCCATCTCTGGTGCGTTGGGCTGCGGTATCATCGGCCTGGTCGTGCCAGCCGCGCTGGACTACGTCCGCCGTGAGCGCAAGGCCCTCCACCACGGCCGCACGATGCACTTCTGGGAGTACCTGGTTGTCTTTGGCCTCGGTACCTACGGCTGCGTGGTGGTGGTGATTGGTGTGGTGTCTGGCAGCTATCAGCTTTGGATTAGCATCCAATCTCAGTCGACCGATACGTGCTAGCTTTTTGTTGCCTGTGTTACACCTTCCTTTTGCTCTTTCTAACGCATGCTTTGTTTACTTTTGTTCACTTTTTTTCTCTTCCCCCGCATTTTTTCTCGTCTCCCCGATTCTAACGTTTACTTTTTCTTTATTGAAATGCCCCAGCAGTGTACAACACCTCAAGTGTGTCTCTACGTGACTGCGTGTGTGTTGATGTGTTTGCGTGCACGTGCGTCTGTGAGATTGTTATTTGTTTCTCCTCCTTTGCCGTCGCACCAGCCTTCGCCTCCGCAGCTCCTCCTAATGTCCTATCTGTGACCTAAATAAGAACGGTGCTGCGTACTCCTAACATGATTAACGGTTACCCACCTTGACGTCTTCGCTTGTTTTATTTTCCTGTTCGTTTGTGTGTTTGTATGTATGCTCTGGAGAGGAAGGTGCGCATCACACTTCAACCGACACACGTGGAAAAAAAAGGAGAAACAGAGCCTGCTTTTTATTTCTCTCTATCCTTCACCCCGGTGTGGTTGTCGTCCCTCTTGCGCCTTCAACTTGATCTACGCCTCCTCCCCTCATACAAGCTGTCTTTTTCCCCTTGTCGTGGTAGAGTCCATGTCGTCGTTGTGTGTTTTTTTTTTTTTTTGGGTTTACCCCTTTTTTTTTTTCCTTTTGTCCAAAAATTTGTTTTTTTTTTTTTTTTTCCCGGACCCCCCCCCCAAAAAACCCATTTTCCTCTCCCCTCTCCCCACACCCCCTTCTCCTCCACCCCCTCTTACATCTTCTTCCTCTTTCAGTTCCCGCGCATCTTTATTTCTTCTTCCCTTTCTCTCTCTCCTGGGTGTCTGTGCGTCGTCTGGCTACCGCTGACCGCTTTAATGACACGCAGGAACGCGCCGCTCTCGCAGCAGAGATGTATCGACAATGTTGGGAAAAAAAAAGCAAGGAACTGAAAAATAACAGAACACGCTGTATGATACAAAGTAAAGATAAATTTTTGCCTGAATCACACGCACACCACCTCTGTCCTGTAAGGCACGTCGAATAGGTGGACATACGGGCTTTTTACAGGTGCATCTTTGTCTCCTGTTGATTCAGTACGTATTTAACGGGTTCGTTGAGCCTCATCGAAGCCCTCACCAGGTGCACAAGTTTTTACTTTCTCCTCCTCTTGTTGAGTGCTGTACACACTGACACGATTTTGGAGAGACCCACGCAGCGTTTGCGTCGTGTCCAAAGAGAAGCTCTTGTGTAAATAGTTTGTCACTGTACGCCTTGCGTCACTCATCGTATCGTTTACCTCCCTCCTCTTTTCTTTCTGTTCTCCTTCTTCGCGATTTCCACTCCCTCTTTTTTCCCCAATTTATAACTCATGACACACGCACTCCACTGTGCACTCGTGACACACATAAACACACAAACGCAAACACCATTCGCCATCAATTACACAGGTAAAGTGGTAGATGACGTGTCGCTCTTCTCTTGCGGACCCTATCCTGTTATCATTATTCATTTATTTGTTTATTCTGTAGTTTTTTCCCGGCGCTGGTGCCCCGTTGTGCGGTGACTGAGGCGCCTCTCGAGAAAAAAAACTCCGTGTTTTTCCCTGCTGTGCTGCCGTCGACCTCCCACTCTTGTTGTTGCGATTTTGCGTCTCCTCGGTGAAGGACAAAAAGAAGACAGTCCGCTTAGTCATTCCTCGTGTCAGCGATCTCTGCTCTATTTCCTTTTATTATTCCTCCGCACTCGCCCGTTCCGTCGCCAGAATTCTTTTCGGCGTTGGGGGTGCAGGGCGTCTGTCTGCGTTTGTGTGTGTGGTGTTCGCAGCGCACTATTCTTCTTTCTCTCTTACTCGCACACCTGCAAGTCACGCTGTGCCGTCGTTGTCGTTCCCTCTTTTCCTCAATCAGCGTTTTATTATTGTAGTTTGTTTTACGTTCTTTTCCGTTGTTGTTGTTGACGTTGTTTTTTGCTTTTGTTTTCTTTCCTTTTTCTGTGTTGGCGTGGTGTGCGCAGGCGCTTCTCGTACTACTTCTCCTACTGCCTCTCCGCTTTTTTTTTTTTGCACTTCTTTCCCCCTCCGCCTTCGTCGGAAATCTCCTTTCTCCTCTCGCAGCTGACGTATCATCTCTCGTGTCTGACGGTCTGCTTTCACTTCTGTTTTCATTGTGTGAGTGTCCACCGCTTCCGTTCCCTAGACAGCTCTTCCCCGTTTCTCTTCTCTTTTTACTCCGCTCACTCCGCACTCCCCTGCGCAGAGCGCCACTGCAGCGCTGCTGACAGAAGGGAAGGTGTACGTGGCGGTGACGCTCGTCCTGTAACAATACTAACAACAACAAAAAAGGTAGCTTTTACATATATTTTTGTCTGTGTCTGCTTTTTTGCTCTCTTCTAGGTTTCTAGCTGGTAAAGCGCAACGCTCATTTTATTATTCCTCCTCCTACGCCATCTATTATCCCTTTTTGACTTCTTTCTTCTTCTCCTTCTCTTTTATTCTGTACAGCAGCGTTGTTTCGACTCCGCGGGAGCTGCTATTGCTTTATTTTTTTTTTTTCATCTCTCTCTTTCTGTGTTTTCCCTGTGGTTGATTTTTCTCTTTCTATTTTCTTCGTCCCCTTCACGTGGTCAACTTCGAGCTGTGTGTGTGTAAAGCGCAACGCAACTCCTCTTTCCTTTTGTTCCTGTGTTGTTGCTTTTTTTTTTCCACCCCTAACCAACAGCGCAGGTGTTTGCCCCTTGTGTGTGTGTTTGTTTGTTTGTTTGTTTGTTTTTCTCCTGTAATCCAGTTGGGTGGTAGCAATTGCCGCTGCCGGTGCAAAGCATCTCTTCTTCGTGTGCACTTCTCTCAATTCACTTTTTTTCCTTCCTTTCTTCTTCTGGCTTCTCGTTTATATCCACCGTTGAGCCTCATCAACACACACTCGCACACGGCGTTGCAACTACCCGGACAAGACAGCAGTCGAACAGATCGGTCGACCGGAGCTGCATTTCCCTCTTGGTGTCCTTTTCTTTTTATTATTATTATTTGCGCGTGTATGTGAGAGAGTGTGTGTTCGTCTGCAATCGACTCCCCTAACTTTGTCTCTTTTTTTTTCTTTCTTTCTTCCTTTCAGCTGTTGCGCCATCACCTCATCGTCCTCTCTCCCTCTCTCGTGTGCACTCTCTGATCCGCTTCGCTTCGCTTCCTTTCTCTAAATAGATCTCTTGACTCTCCGCGCCTTCTCTTTCGGGTTTTGTTTTCGTTTATAGCGTACCTCGTCATCCCCTTTTTTTTTGTCTGTTTCTTCTTTCCGTCCCTTTGTTGCTGACTACCTTCTCGT
The DNA here is from genome assembly GCA_030078075.1 of Crithidia sp. LVH-60A. Classification (NCBI taxonomy): domain Eukaryota; phylum Euglenozoa; class Kinetoplastea; order Trypanosomatida; family Trypanosomatidae; genus Crithidia; species Crithidia sp. LVH-60A. The sequence continues at coordinate 128,545 of CP119673.1, forward strand.
TGAAACACACGCGCTTTCGCTCTCCTGCTTCTTTTACTTTCCTTCAGTAGCCGCTGTTACCCCTTTTTTATTACCTCTCTTCTCTTCCTCTCTCAACTATTTTTGTCCTTCTCTCTGTTGAGTACCAAAGAGGTTTCTGCTTCGCGTCTGTCTGTGCGTTTCTCGAAGTACGAGACATCCCGCAGCCCTATAAAGAAAGGTACTTCTCCTACTCTACATCTTTGTTTGTTTTTCTTTATATTATTATTATTATTCCACCTCTGCTTTCTCATCTCTCTCTTATCTCATCGTTTCGCAACGTATCGTATGTCCTCCGTGGCGAATAACACGAAGGCGTCGTCAACCGCACCGTCGGCAATGGAAGCGGCAATGTCCGTCTCACCCTCCCGCGTACCACGCCAGCGCAGCGTCGAAAGCGGCAGCATTCACGTCCCCCACCACTGTGAAGAGCGCACCACCGCGCAGCAGGAGCCGTTGCCGCGGCAGAACTCGAGCGACGACCTCGACGGCGGCTACCGCAGCTCCTGCGAGGGCTCCGTGCCGGAAGAAGGGGGGCTGCCACTGCAGTCATGAAAACCACAGTCACGACAGCAGCAGCAACTGCCCGATGGAAGAGGCAAAGGAGGCTGCTGCGCTCTCTGCACAGGCGCTCGCTGCGTTCGCGCAGGAGGAGCAGGCGGAGGAGGAGCGAAGCAACCTTGCCCCCACTCCCGCACACCACCTCCTCGAGAATCAAACCCACAATTATACTCACGCTTACCATGCCCACCACCGTCCAATGCGATCACGTCCCCGCTCGTCGGTGAGCACCGCCGCACGTGAGGAGGAGCGGCAGCGCCTGTACGCCATCCCCCCGCTCACTGACGGTGCGCGTCTGCCTCCTCGTCGCCTCCGCCACACGAGAACGCAGCCGGCACGTCATCTGCACGCATCGATGGAAAGGCGAGCCGCACCGCCACCACCATGACACCCGTGAGCCTCGCAGATGCGTCGGCAGCCGATAGCGACTGCTCCAGCACCGACGCCGTGTGCCACAACCGCAACCCTCTCTTCGCCTCCACCAACATGAAGACCTCTGCAGCCATGTTGCACGTCGCACTCGACTCGGAGATACGCGGCGCGGCGTCCACCGTGTCTGCCGCCACCTCCGCCAGCTTTCCTGACGTGGTGCCAGCAGCTCAAGGAACAGAGCACGCTGGAGCGGCGATAGGAGGAGCGGGCGGAGATGCAGAGCAGTCGTCGAGCGCCGATCTTCTCCTGCGTGTCTTCCCGGCCTTCGTCACGTCGCGCCACGAGTCCCCAGCACGCACCCGCACCTCTCTCCGCCGCCGAGGTTGGCGCCACACCGCTGCAGGGTACGCTGTCGCGTCTTTCTCGCTCGTCCAGTAACGACAGCAGCGCGGTGGAGGCATCGATAGAGGCAGGTGCGGCAGCTGGTGCTACGAGCACACAGGCAGCAGCAGCAGCAGCAGCTTCTGCGGCGTCGCAACGCAGTGCCTCTCTGCCGCCACACGATGGTGAGCACAATGGCGTGGGCGATGCGACTGTCGTCCATAACGGCCTCTTCAACTCGAGCGGGGCCAGCCTCTGCACCCCCGTCACTGCACAGCCCGCTGCTGGCGCTGCCTCCGTCGTTGCTGCTTCATCTAACGCCGAACCTGCCTTCGCCCCTGTCATCACCGTCGACGCGCAGACAGACAACGCCGGCACCACGTCCGCCTCGGCCTCTCCAGCCCTCGAGTCGTCGCGTCCGCAGCGCTGCTCAACACGGACACGAGAAAAGGCAAAGCCTGCCTCGCTAACGGCGCCTGCAACGCCGCTCGTGCCACACGGAGCATCACCGTCAACAGCATCGCCGGTCACGCATGTGGGCGATGTCGCCGCCGCCGCCTGCGTGCACACGTCCACCAACACCGTCGTCACGTCGACCTGCTCGCCCCTTCCATCGCCGTCGCTGGCGCATAAGGCGACGCCTTCGCCGTCGTCGCTGCGCACCCCCACAGTTGACATCTCCAGCTCCTCCTCCGTGGGCGGCCACCACCTCTCCGTCACGGAAGGCAACGCCTTCTTGAAGCAGTCGGGGTCGCGACGCGAGGAGGCGTTTTACAACATGATCCGCCCCTACCAGGAGACGCTGGTGCGGGAAGCGGTGCGGCAGGCTCCGCACACCGTTGAACACTGGCGGCACCAGAACAATACCGCCTCTGCCGCTGCGAGTGGTGGTGCTGGTGCGCGTCGTGGAGAACCGAAGGACGGGGAGAGCGGGGCGTCGCCGGCGCCAGCGGGTGTCTCGAACACTTCCATCGTCGCGTCTGCGGCACCAGCAGTGGTAATTCGGCACGTCCACGCCGACGCTAGCAGCATCGGCGTCTCAACAGTTCTCAAGAACGGCAGTGCTGCTGCTGCTGCTGCTGCTGTTGCTACGACGACGAGCGCTGCAGGCAAAGATGAAACGATGTCTCTCTGCGAGGCACGGTGGGAGGCGTATCAGCAGTACGAGGCGGAGGACTTGTCGTCGCTCGACATTCTCGCCTCCGCCCCCCTTCCCACCGAGGAGGAGCAGCAGAACTTCTCGCCGTTGCACCGCATGCGCAGTGAATCCTTCGCCGCGAACTCGCCCGTCGCCTCACCTCGCAGCCCCGACACCGCACAGCCGACCTCCCCGCTGGTGCAGCAGGTGGACAAGGACCTCGTGGAGCTGGCGGCGCGGCTCTGGTGGACGATTCGCTTCCAACACTTCTACCGCACCTCCTCGTCCGCCTACGAAGTGCAGCGGCAGGCGGCGGAGGCGGCGAGTCTGTCCCCTCCCTCGCCCTCCGCGCCATCTCTTGCTGGTGGCGGGCGAGATGGGATTGTAATCTCCCGCTGCAGCACGCCGGCCTCGCAGCACCGCTACCCCGTCTCTCCTTCAGCGGCAACGCACGGACGCGAGGATGCAGTCGGGACACCGCCGATGCCACAGATGCCAGCGGCATCCCCGCCCTCCTCCATGTCGGTAGCAGCAGCGGCAGCGGCGGCATCGCACCTCGCCTCGCTCAGCGGCACCGCCACGCCGACGCTGATGGGCTCCTTCGCCGCGCTCTCGTCTGACGGCGTCGCCAGCAACGTCAGCCAGCCCGAGCGGCAGTACAGCGCGCAGAAGCACCGGGCCCTGCAGCTGCTCGCTGCCTTCGTCCCACGCTATTACGGCACGCTGCGCCTCTTCTTGAAGGATGTATTGCGGTGTGAGCGGCGCGGCGTGGCGGCGACGGTGGCGGCAGCGTCGGAGGCCGCGAGGGCAACAGCGGGGAGACAAGGAGGACGCGGCGGGGGAGCGCCACAACCCCCTGACGGATAGCCAGGCAGGGGAAAGCGGAACGTCCACCAACGCCGCTACTGCCCCGCAGCAAGAAAGCGTACGTGGATCGCCTGTAGCACCAGCCACCACAGCGTCCGCGATGCCCGTGCCGAAAATTGTGGACGCCGATGACGATGACGATGACGACGACGACCTTAACGAGGCTGGCGGGCGCAAGATTTGTCGCATGATCATGCTCGAGTACGTCTGCTACCGCTTCCGCCGCCCCTGCGTGATGGATATCAAGATGGGTAGTCGGCAGTACGGTCTGCACCCGACCGCGGAGAAGAAGCGCAGCAAGGAGCAGAAGTCAAAGCTGTCCACCTCGGGCCGCTACGGCATCCGCCTGGCGGGCTACCGACGCTGGAACGCGGCGGAGTCGCGCTACGACTTCCGCGGCAAGCTGCAGTGCCGCGCGCTCACCTTGAATGAAGTCAAGAATGAGATCTCTGCCTTCCTGATGAACAACCGCGAGCTGGAGCGGGTCTACCGCCGGCAGCTGCAGCGCCTGCGCGTCGCCTTCAGTCAGCAGACGGTCTTCCGCTTCTACACGTCGTCGCTGCTCTTCGTCTACGACGCCGAGGATCCGCTGCCGACGGCGCGGGTGACGATGGTGGACTTTGCCTACACATACGAGTCGAAGGAGCTGCTGCAGGGCGGCGACCCTGACGCCGACTTTGCGTACGACGTCGGTTATTTGAAAGCGATCGACACTCTCCTGTCCCTCCTCGCGTAGGGCATTTGTGCGTGTGTGTGAGAGAGAGAAGGGGTTGCTCGGAGGTGGGACGAGATAGTTGTCGTTGTTCTTTTTCTTTTTTTTTCAGGGCGGTTGTTGAAGTGCAGAAAGGTACTCAACGATGTACCGCAACCAGGCGCCAAAGGATCCTCTTCCTGTTGCTCTTTTCTTTTCCTCTACTACTACTTTTACTACTACTACCCACTATACCCGTTGATGCCGATAACGGCTAACCGACCCGCTTCTCTCTTTCTCCCAGCGGTGCCTTTTTCCTGGTGTCTCTTATCTTGTGTCTGTTGCATGGATTATCTGGTGCGAAACTGCATGTGAACGGTTCTTTCCTTTCTGTCGCACGGCAGGCGTGCAGTCATCATTGCTGTTTGTTTGTTTGTTTTATTGCTTTCCATTCACACATATATTTTGTTTTCTGTTTTGTTCTCCTCCTCGCGCGTGTAATTGTGTGTGTGGTGCTCCACCGACTCTTTCTCTTTTCTATTGTTTTGGTGGGATGCGCTGTTTCTACTTTTTTTGTCTGTTTTCCTCAATAATTTCTTTTTCTCTCTTGTTATGTTTCGTACGTGCTCGAATTTTCTTGCTTCTCTTTCTTTTCTTTTTTCTTTTCTTCCTCTGCCTGCGTCGAAGCTGCCTCGCCTCTCCGCACTCCGCACTCCGCTCCTTCTTCCTCCTCTCTCTCTCTTTCTCTTTCTCTCTCTCTGAGCTGATCTCAATTCGGAAGCGTATTTCTCTCTCTTTTTTTTTTTTTTTCTGTGAGAAGAAGGTGGGGAGAGGAAGTGCGCATTTTAATGCAGTAACGAAGGCGGTATGGGGTGAAGGGCATACACGTGGCTGCCTTACCCAGCCGGCGTACGCCTACATTTTGTTTTTTTGTGTGTTCGCTTATCTCTCCACCACTCTTTTCTTCTACTCTCTTTTTTAAAAGATTTACTGGTGATTTTGTTTTGGTGAGTTTGTGTGTCTGTCTGTGTTTATCGTCTTTGGTGTTTGTGTTTGTGCGCGTGTGTGCAACGCTGTTTTTTGGCCTCTTCTCTCTTACTTGGCGGACTCTCGAGCTGCTTTTCCCCCTTCCGGTCAAGACGAGGTAAGAGTTACAACAAGAAAAGAAGTTGCGTGGAACAGAGCAAACAGTAAGAAACGCAGACGGCCTCTCTACTGTGTGGGTGTGAGTAGATGTGTGGCGAAGCGCGTCGAATGGGCCATGTGAAGTTGTGGAAGTTTCTGCACCTTCGTCAATCTCTGCCGGCAGGTGTGAGCTTCAGCCTCTGTTCCGTTAAACAAGCAGTCCTTGTCAAGATCCTTTTAAGTTCACCTCCGACTCGCTGATAGGGCTGGACACAGCTGCTTTGGCATTCTAGCGCACGTACTCTTCTCTCTCTCTCTCTCTTCTTTTTATATCCTCGTATTACCATGAAAGCAGCCCCAGCAAGTGCACCTCTTACTCTACCTTTCATTATACTATTTTTCTTTCTTTTGCGTTGCTCATTTTTGTTTTGCAACTGAGAAAACTCCAACGCCGACGTCAACACTCACACAGACACAGGCAGCGCTCAGCGTTAACCTTTTTTGTTTTCTTTGCTTTTTAGCCACCACAAGCGACCAGCTACCTTCCCACCCTCAATTCGAGCTTACCTCTCACTCCGCCTAGTTCTTCCTTGCGGTTTTTCTTTTGTTGTTATCCGGTGCCTTTCTTTCGGGACCACCGCAGGTAACATGTTCTCGCTCTCGATCACCGGCAGCGGCTCCCAGCAGCTGAAGGACGAGGTGCAGGCGGCGCTGGTGAACACGGCACAGCTCTTCGCCTCTGGCAGCGCCGATGAAGCCCACCCTCTCTTCATTCTCTGCCTCGACGCAGCCGACACCGCCAGCATGAAGCCCATCCATCAGCACTACCACCACCGCTTCGTCTGGACAGAGACGAGCACCGTGGTGGAGCTGGTGGCGGTGCTGCGGCCGCTGCTCGATGCACACGCACGTACACAGGCCAGCGAGGCGCACCACGTCGCTGGCGCCTTCACCAGCACCCGCGGCGCCGCCGAACGCGCCAACTTCCTCTCCGTCGTGCGGGACGGCTTGGCGAGCGACGGCGGGCTCTACATCCTGAAGGACATCCCTGTCATGCCGGACTCGCAGCTGTACTTCTTCTGCAAGCAGCGCAACCTGGCCTACGTGGAGGCGGCGGAGATGATCCTGGAGCAGCTAGTGGACCAGAGCATCACCCCCGCGGTGCTCTACCCGCTCGTGCTGCAGGCCTATGACCCAGCTCGGTGGTCGGACAAGGCGGACATCTGCCCGGTGACGCCGCTGCTGATGCAAGGGCTGGCCAAGGCGCCGACAGCAGCAGCCACGACAACAACAGAGGAGGGCAGTGCGCGTCTGAGCCGCTCCGCCTCCTTCAACGCACCGGAGCGGTGGGCGGCCAACGTCTCCGTCATGGAGCTCTACCACGGCCCCACCGCAGCCTTCAAAGACTTTGCGCTGCAGCTCTTCCCGCGCTACTTCGCCACCGCGACGGCAACGCAGGAGAAGGAGAAGTATGTCATTCTCGCCGCGACGTCGGGGGACACCGGTGTGGCGGCCATCAGTGGCTTCGTGAACGCCGGTGCCCACTCGCAGGTGATGGTGCTCTACCCGAGCCACGGCGTGTCGCCCGTGCAGCAGACGCAGATGCTGTCCTTCGACGACGGCGCGCAGGTGCGCACCTACGCCGTCCACTCCGACTTTGACTTCTGCCAGAACAGCGTGAAGAAGATCTTCTCGAACGACGCGCTGCGGCAGGAGCTGGCGGCGCTGCAGCCGGCTGTGCGCCTCTCGTCAGCCAACAGCATCAACTGGGGACGGCTGATTCCGCAGGTGGTGTACTACTTCTGGGCCTACCGCCACCACGTGCAGCACCCGCCAGCCGGCTGGGTCTTTGGCGACCCGATCGACGTCGTCGTGCCGTGCGGCAACTTCGGCAACATTCTCAGCGGCTACGTGGCGAAGCTGATGGGCCTGCCGGTGCGGAAGTTCATCGTGGCGTCGAACCGCAACGACGTGCTCTACGACTTTATCACGACCGGCACGTACGATGTGCGGCAGCGCACGCTGGCCCTCACGGCATCGCCCTCGATTGATATTCTGAAAGCCTCGAACGTGGAGCGCTTCCTTTACCTGCTGAGCCGCGGCGACACGGCGCTCGTCGCTGGAATGATGCGTGACCTCGACACGCAGGGCTTTTTCACCCTGCCAGAGGCGATGCGGGCTGCGATGCAGGAGACCTTCACGGCGGGCCGCTGCAGCGAGGAGGACTGCGCGGCCACCATCAAAGCCGTCTACGAGCTCTCCCGCGGTGCCCGCCTGCTCGACCCACACACCGCCGTCGCCGTGTTCGTGGCGCAGCAGTTCCGCGAAGAGGATCTTCTCCAGCGCGATCTGTCAAAGCCCACCGCGACCGATGCAGACGCTGATGTGCCGCCGCTGGTGATTGCGAGCACGGCGCACTGGGCCAAGTTCCCGGCGCCGGTGCTGCACTCGCTGCGCGGGGAAGGGGCTCAGCTGGGGCAGCCGGCAAGCTCCGTCGCGGCGGCGATCGCAGAGGTGCGCACCCTGTACGCGGAGATCGCCAAGGACGGCATTCAGCAGCCCCACCCGGCCCTGCTGCAGGCGCTCGACGTGGCGGAGAAGGTCGCCAACACTGTTCGTGCCGTGGAGGCGAACATCGACGTTCTGCAGGCCGAGCTAGAGAGCTTTGCGCGTCTTTAAGGTGTTGGGGAAAAGAGTGTAGCTGAGGTGAAGTGGCGCATGGCGCTGTTGTGCGGCTCAGTTAAGCTGTTTGTGCGTGCCGCTCGGTTGAAGCGCTTCTCTCTTTTCCGTTTTCCTTCTTTGAGCAGCTCAGACGTACGCAGAGCATTGCAGCCAGTACTGGCGCTGCAACAGGATCAAAAATTAAAAATAATCAGTGGGAGAGGTGGGCGAGCTGGCGGAGTACGTGAAGCAGGTATCACTGACAGAGAGAGGCTGCACTGTCTGCTTCAAAGGCATGCGCGCGTGTGTGTGTGTGTGTGTTTTCTTTTCGCTTCATCGGCCATCCCTCTGACTTCGTATATTTTATTGTTTTGTTTTGTTTTTGTCATTATTATTATTGTCGTAAGAGAAAATTCTCTCTTTGTTCTGATCATGAAGTAGAGTAATCGACGATCGCGCCTGTCCGCGACCCCCCAACCGGAGCGTGCGGTGGGTGCACACAGGTGGCGAATGAAGATGGCACCATTTTCCCGCATGTTTTTGCCGTTGCTGCATGGGGAGAGCATCTGGTGTGCTCATCTCCCCGACTTTCACACCCTTGCCTCCCACTACACACCAGTAGGTGACGTGGGATAAATGCGTTTGTGTGTGTGTCGGCCGCCTTTGGTTGTTGGTCGCTGTAGCTCGTCACTTAGAATGGCCATTGTGTTCTTGGCAAGGCCCACGCTGTTGTTGGCGCGGCACTCAGCGTGAGCGAAAAGGTACTCGTGCAACCATTGCACGCAACGCAGTGTATCCAATCGGCGGTTGCTCTGATGTGGTATTCTCCATTCCCTCTCTCTCTCTCTCTTCTCGGCTCTCTCTCCCGCTTCCCACATGAAGCACCAATCTTCTTTTTTACTTTGTTAAGATCAAAGAGGCGCCGCTTAACAAAGGCGGTGCGCAACACACATAGAGCACGCACAACTTTTATTGAGATCTCATCCTCCCTCCTAACCTAAGATGGAGTGGCCCATCGCATATGTCCCCTTCGCAAACATCATCGTGGAGGGGGACGATGAAGGGGAGGAAGGAAGCAACAGCGGCTACACGCACAACGGCGCGTCAGCAGCGAGCATGAGTGGACAGCACGAAGCAACGCTGCCGCCCGTGCCAGCTCCGGAGCGCCACGTGAACTTCGCAACGTCGTGCATCGACACGGCCTCAACTCCGACGTCGTTGAGAGAAAACTCTAACGCCGCGACTTCCAGCGCCGCCTCACGTGAGGAAGAGAAGGACAGCATGAGTGGCAGCTCCGTCGCGATGCGCCGCTTCTCTCTTCTCCCCACCGCAACGCCGTCGATGGCTGCTGCGGCAGGGGCGTCGCCTCCGTTCACGAGCCCCGGCGCGGAGTCGCGACGTACGCTGCGTCTGACGCTCGTACCACCTGCTACTGCTCCTGCTGTGCCGCCCGCATCATCATCGTCCTCATCACGTTCCCCTGCGCCACCATCTTCATCTGCTGCGTTGACAGAAGAAAAGAGTGATGCACCGGCGCGACGCACTCGCCGACGTGCCGCAGCAGCAGCAGCGGTAGGTAAAAGAGGAAGAAGCAGTGGCACTAACGGCCAGGGCAACAAGCGCAAAGAATCACATCGAAGCAGCACCACCAGCCAGGAGCGACAGAACCACCCTCTTTTCCACGCCAACCAACATCTCCGCCGCGATTGCTGCTGCCTCCTCACCGCCCACGGCGTCCCCGCAGGTCTGCGCAGCAGAGCGGCAACGGTGCGCTGTGGCAGCCGCACGCCCCTCCAGCCCCGCTGCGTGCTTCAACTGGTGGATGTACCTCTGCTACTACGACACCCACGCTCTCTTCACGTCTCTGCCCCTGTTCGAACAAAAGTTGCGGCCTCATTCGGTGAGCAGCAGCAGCAGCACCGCGGCAAACATTCAGGGCTTTTATGCGGAAATGACAGCGACTTTCACGGAATGGCGGCAGACGCACTGGGAGGAGCTTGTGGTGCTGCGCCGGACAGCAACAGAGACGGGCAGCGGACGCCGTGGTGGTGCTGCTGCTGCTGCTGCCGCCGGTGGCCGTGCGGTGCGCGACCCGGCGCTGTTGGACTACGCCAACGCCGTGTGGTACGAGGCACTGCGTGTGCAGCGGCTCATGACGCAGCTGCTGTTGCTCCGCAGCGTCGAGGACGCCAGCGATGAAGTGGGGACGTGGTGGTTTCCAGAGGCGTGCCCCGTTGCCTTTCACACCGCGCTGGGGACTTCATTGCCGTCGACGTCTGCGGCGCCGTACCGCGTCTCCCATGTGTCCTCCTCATCTCCACCGACAACAACGATGGTGCGTCTCTCCAGTGCCCATGCAGCGGATGACCGCGTCAACAAATCCCTCGCTGTCTTGGACGTCTCCGTCCCAACAGCACGTCGCCTCCTGACGCTGCTGCGCGTCGTCGACGTGCTCTGGGCCGCCGAGCCGACGTCCCTTCCCTTCCGCCTTCCTGTGTCTGAGATGGAGGCCCCGCACTACTACCGCAGCATCAAAGACCCCGTGAGCCTGGCCCACCTGTACGCGGAGATCATGTCAGGGAATAACCGCGTCGACGCTGCGCGCCTGCCAGCGTCATCAGGCGCAACGCATGAACAAGGTGGCCGCTGTGCTGGCAGGGCAGTGCGTCTGCCACTACGGGCGGTGGTGCGCTGGCAGAGGACGTGGCTGCCTCCTTCGTGGACTACGCCCAGCTGCGCGAGCGCCTGGCGATGCTGAAGAGCAACTGCGACGCTTACAACGGCGCTGGGAGTGAGCTCAGTCGACAGGCACATCAACTCATCAGCACCGGCGCCAAGGCGCTGCGCGACGCCGCCGCTGCGGAGGACGGACGGGCAGCCTATCTGCCAACACCCCTCACTGACGCGAACGCTGTCCTGACAGGGGAGAGTGGTGTTTGTAGTGGTGGTGGCCCTTCTTCGTTGTCGCTGATGGCTCCGCTAGAGATGGAGACTCTCGCAAACGAACTCTTCCCTGCCAGTGAGGCGAACGCAGTGGTGCCACCGGAGCTGCGTGTTGATGGCACGGCCGATACGCAGCAGCATCAGCGACAGCCGGCGGCATCAGAGGTCGTAGCAGACGCTGGAGCCACGTCACGGCGTGTGTTGAAACTATCGACTGCGCCACGTGCTGCAGAAGCTGATCTCACTGTTCAGTGTGCGCACCCTCGGGCTGAAATGCACAGCAGCGCAAAAAGGTACAAAGGGGCGGCGCGCCACAACGAAGAACGAGGAGACAACGAAGGCAGCAAAGCGTGCGAAGGTCGAAGACGTCGCGGTGCAGAACACCACTGCAATGAAGCGACGAGGCAGCAAGAGGAAGGCGGACAAGAATGTGGACGAGGAAGACAGCGACGGAGAGACACCGCTGGCGATGATGTTTAAGGCAAAGCTAGGCGTATTGCTGGAGGAGGAAAGAGAGAAAAAAGAAATGCCGCCGTCGCAACGCAAACGTCGACGCGAGAAGGCCGCCACCACCACGCGTACCAAACGCGCCGTCGCCTCAACTTCTTCCTCATCGGATTCGTCATCGGTGTCCTCCTCATCGGATAGCGACTCGAGCAGCGACAGTGCGACATCCTCCTCCGTCTCCTCGAACAACAACAACAACATCGAAGAAACACAAAAGGCGGCGGCAGCCGCTCCACTGCCGGAGAAACAGAGTGAGCGGCGCTCGCGGGTGCAGACACACGCGCTGCCCACACACTTCACCACCACCAACACCAACACCAACATCGTCCCTGCAGCGCCGAAGAGCAAGAAGAGGGCTGCCGTCAACGCGGCGTTGGCGCAGCTGGCAGAGGCGGTGGCAGCGTTGGAGGCCCGCAGCGTGCAGGATGACCCGTTTAGCCAGCTGGATGAGGTGAAGCGGCTGGAGAAGAAGCTGAATGCCCTCGCCTGAAGAGATGGCGGCGTAGGCGCATGTCGACTTCTCTTTTACTTTTTGCCTTTTTTTTAATTTTTTTTTTCCGAATTATTTTTCTCTTACTTTCCCCCTGCGCCGACTGCATTTGCGCTCTCTCTCTCGTTGTCCTCGCTCTTCACGAAACCGAAAGCTCGAATCAAATAAATAAAACTTTTACTATAAACTCTTTTAACAGAAGCAAAGAAGGTGTGAAAAAGTTTTTATATTCCCCCTTTACCATCTTTTCGTTATTTTAAAGGAGCCAAGCCGACAGCTACGTAATGGTGGTGGCCATATGCAGACAACGGCTGTGCATTTTGGTATCCGCATCTTAACTTAAAGGAGGAGCTCTTTGCCGTTTTGCGAGACCTCTTCTCAAAATATTTGTTGGGTATTCTTTCTCTATTTGAATGAAGCCTCTCTTCCACTTTTAACTTCCTCTCCTCCCGCCCGCCTTTTTCATCAATGCTTCCACACACACATACACGCACGTTCGTGCTTACTGTTTCACTGTGTGTAAGGTCTCTGCTATCCGCTGGCAGAACCCTCCTCCACCGCAACTAAACTGTTGCCTCTGAACTTTGTTATTTTATCTTAATTTGCATTTTTTTTTCTGCTTCGTTCTCGTCTTTCGCAGAGTCGGGGTTGGCGGCTTCACCAACAACCACCACGCAGCGCCTCCTCGAGGCGAAGGCGGAACCGACGTTACTTTGTTTTTTTCTAAACTACAGTACACACACGCACACACAACGCAAAAAAAAAAAAGTCATAGAACTACACACACACAAACATAAACATATAGCTGACACTGGTTTTGTCTAGCGGAAAGAACTGACTTGCTCGACTTCCCGCTTTTCCACTATCTCTCTCCTTTCATCCTCTTATCAGAGGAGGGAAGCCGCAGCACGAGTAACAACACCACAACATAAACAAAAGAGAGATATACCATACACGTCTTGAAAAGATTTTTTATTTGCTACATTTCTCTTTTGCCTTTTTTCTCATTGCCAAGGAAGTCTCTGCCGCCGCCTCTCTCGTGCACACGGACAGCCTCGTGCATAGTACTTTTCATTCTCTCTCTTTTTTTTGACTGTCCCACACATCCTTCTCGCCACCATGCACAACGCAACACACGAGAAGGTCGATAATCACCTCGACGCCATCGAACGCTATCTGCGTGGGATGATCCGCGCACCCCCGGCGTCAACCTTCACGCGAACCGCGCCACCGCCGCTGATTTACCACGCGGCAGCGACGACACCGCACGTCGCAGTCCACACCTCGATCACAGTGCAGCTGGATACCGTACGCCCACCACCCGGCTACACACGTGCACCAAGCCGTGGCGTTGTTGCGCCGCCTCCACCGTGGCGTGCGGACAGTGCTGTGAACGCAGTCCCCGCGTCGACGACATCCTTAACAGGTGCGCAGCGGGGAAACTCTCCGCTGCTCTCGGTCCGACCACCACCGCTGTCCCTCACATCACGTCGTCCCGTTGTCGTGCCGTCCTCCATGCTCAATACATCATTAGAGACTACGGCGTCCTCCTCGCACACCAGTCCTCTTCTCCCCCAGCTGCGCCAGTCCTTCGCACCACCACGTGTCTCTCGTATGGCACCGCCGCCTCCGCTACACGCTGCACTTCCTGTGAGCCTCGACACGTCCCTTTTGACCGGCGAGAAGTCGGACTTGTCGTCGCTGCGGTCGTCCTTGGAAAGTAGTCGCGATGAGAGCATGACGCGAGTACTGCAGAGGTTCGAGAAACGATACCCCTGTCCACCACCGACCTTCCGCACTAGATTCCCCAAGACCCTCACGTACACAGAGGAGGAGGAGGAGGAGACGAGCAACGGAGACATCGGACGTAGTCGACCCACCACGCACAGCCAGACGGACGCACAACACTCGCTGCGGGTTGGTAGCCACGGCGTTAGTGGCCTTCAAGAGGCAACGGACTTCACCGGTCTCACCGCCACTCCCTCGTCTCCTCTCTCCACCTTGGGATCCCACAACACATCCTCTTTGTTGGGTCGCCTTGAGGACACCTCGCCCATCGCCAGCACTCTCGGCACGCCTCACAGATCCAAAGCATCTCTCAACCAGGACAGCAACACTACCTCTTCCACGTCTCACCCTACGGAGGCAACGTACCGTCCGAACAACACAAGCCGCACCAGCGGCAGCGTCCACCTTCGCCGCCTTCCCTGAACTCCCACCGCCATCCAGTATTCAAAGTCGGCGTTGGCCCCGATGCTATCGGCCATAATCCGAGCGCCTCGCTGCCCTCTCCCACACCGCTTCCGCACCACCGTTACATCCAAACAACAGAACCTGATATACGCCGTCATCAATCTCCTAAATCTTTACCATCCGCCTCTACCCAAACTCCAACACCTCCAGGCCACAAGCACGTCGAGGTTGGTGATGCGGCTCCCAAGGCTCCCGAAGCCACCGCCGCTCGCAGCGACGCCGCCACCGACGCCACGCCGACAAGGCCGGCGCACCGGGACGCGGGTGCTGGCACGAGCAGCAGCAGCGGCGATGTCAGCCTCACGGACGTCGCTGCGCCGGGCCACAAGCACGTCGCGGTTGGTGACGCGGCTCCCGAGGCTCCCGAAGCCACCGCCGCTCGCAGCGACGCCGCCACCGACGCCACGCCGACAAGGCCGGCGCACCGGGACGCGGGTGCTGGCGCGAGCAGCAGCAGCAGCGGCGATGTCAGCCTCACGGACGTCGCTGCGCCGGGCCACAAGCACGTCGCGGTTGGTGACGCGGCTCCCAAGGCTCCCGAAGCCACCGCCGCTCGCAGCGACGCCGCCACCGACGCCACGCCGACAAGGCCGGCGCACCGGGACGCGGGTGCTGGCGCGAGAGCAGCAGCAGCGGCGATGTCAGCCTCACGGACGTCGCTGCGCCGGGCCACAAGCACGTCGCGGTTGGTGACGCGGCTCCCAAGGCTCCCGAAGCCACCGCCGCTCGCAGCGACGCCGCCACCGACGCCACGCCGACAAGGCCGGCGCACCGGGACGCGGGTGCTGGCGCGAGCAGCAGCAGCGGCGATGTCAGCCTCACGGACGTCGCTGCGCCGGGCCACAAGCACGTCGCGGTTGGTGACGCGGCTCCCAAGGCTCCCGAAGCCACCGCCGCTCGCAGCGACGCCGCCACCGACGCCACGCCGACAAGGCCGCCGCACCGGGACGCGGGTGCTGGCGCGGAGCAGCAGCAGCGGCGATGTCAGCCTCACGGACGTCGCTGCGCCGGGCCACAAGCACGTCGCGGTTGGTGACGCGGCTCCCAAGGCTCCCGAAGCCACCGCCGCTCGCAGCGACGCCGCCACCGACGCCACGCCGACAAGGCCGGCGCACCGGGACGCGGGTGCTGGCACGAGCAGCAGCAGCAGCGGCGATGTCAGCCTCACGGACGTCGCTGCGCCGGGCCACAAGCACGTCGCGGTTGGTGACGCGGCTCCCAAGGCTCCCGAAGCCACCGCCGCTCGCAGCGACGCCGCCACCGACGCCACGCCGACAAGGCCGGCGCACCGGGACGCGGGTGCTGGCACGAGCAGCAGCAGCAGCGGCGATGTCAGCCTCACGGACGTCGCTGCGCCGGGCCACAAGCACGTCGCGGTTGGTGACGCGGCTCCCAAGGCTCCCGAAGCCACCGCCGCTCGCAGCGACGCCGCCACCGACGCCACGCCGACAAGGCCGGCGCACCGGGACGCGGGTGCTGGCGCGAGCAGCAGCAGCAGCGGCGATGTCAGCCTCACGGACGTCGCTGCGCCGGGCCACAAGCACGTCGCGGTTGGTGACGCGGCTCCCAAGGCTCCCGAAGCCACCGCCGCTCGCAGCGACGCCGCCACCGACGCCACGCCGACAAGGCCGCCGCACCGGGACGCGGGTGCTGGCACGAGCAGCAGCAGCAGCGGCGATGTCAGCCTCACGGACGTCGCTGCGCCGGGCCACAAGCACGTCGCGGTTGGTGACGCGGCTCCCAAGGCTCCCGAAGCCACCGCCGCTCGCAGCGACGCCGCCACCGACGCCACGCCGACAAGGCCGCCGCACCGGGACGCGGGTGCTGGCGCGAGCAGCAGCAGCAGCGGCGATGTCAGCCTCACGGACGTCGCTGCGCCGGGCCACAAGCACGTCGCGGTTGGTGACGCGGCTCCCAAGGCTCCCGAAGCCACCGCCGCTCGCAGCGACGCCGCCACCGACGCCACGCCGACAAGGCCGGCGCACCGGGACGCGGGTGCTGGCACGAGCAGCAGCAGCAGCGGCGATGTCAGCCTCACGGACGTCGCTGCGCCGGGCCACAAGCACGTCGCGGTTGGTGACGCGGCTCCCAAGGCTCCCGAAGCCACCGCCGCTCGCAGCGACGCCGCCACCGACGCCACGCCGACAAGGCCGCCGCACCGGGACGCGGGTGCTGGCGCGAGAGCAGCAGCAGCGGCGATGTCAGCCTCACGGACGTCGCTGCGCCGGGCCACAAGCACGTCGCGGTTGGTGACGCGGCTCCCAAGGCTCCCGAAGCCACCGCCGCTCGCAGCGACGCCGCCACCGACGCCACGCCGACAAGGCCGGCGCACCGGGACGCGGGTGCTGGCGCGAGCAGCAGCAGCAGCGGCGATGTCAGCCTCACGGACGTCGCTGCGCCGGGCCACAAGCACGTCGCGGTTGGTGACGCGGCTCCCAAGGCTCCCGAAGCCACCGCCGCTCGCAGCGACGCCGCCACCGACGCCACGCCGACAAGGCCGCCGCACCGGGACGCGGGTGCTGGCGCGAGCAGCAGCAGCAGCGGCGATGTCAGCCTCACGGACGTCGCTGCGCCGGGCCACAAGCACGTCGCGGTTGGTGACGCGGCTCCCAAGGCTCCCGAAGCCACCGCCGCTCGCAGCGACGCCGCCACCGACGCCACGCCGACAAGGCCGGCGCACCGGGACGCGGGTGCTGGTGCGAGCAGCAGCAGCAGCGGCGATGTCAGCCTCACGGACGTCGCTGCGCCGGGCCACAAGCACGTCGCGGTTGGTGACGCGGCTCCCAAGGCTCCCGAAGCCACCGCCGCTCGCAGCGACGCCGCCACCGACGCCACGCCGACAAGGCCGCCGCACCGGGACGCGGGTGCTGGCCCGAGCAGCAGCAGCAGCGGCGATGTCAGCCTCACGGACGTCGCTGCGCCGGGCCACAAGCACGTCGCGGTTGGTGACGCGGCTCCCAAGGCTCCCGAAGCCACCGCCGCTCGCAGCGACGCCGCCGCCACCGACGCCACGCCGACAAGGCCGGCGCACCGGGACGCGGGTGCTGGTGCGAGCAGCAGCAGCAGCGGCGATGTCAGCCTCACAGACGTCGCTGCGCCGGGCCACAAGCACGTCGCGGTTGGTGACGCGGCTCCCAAGGCTCCCGAAGCCACCGCCGCTCGCAGCGACGCCGCCACCGACGCCACGCCGACAAGGCCGGCGCACCGGGACGCGGGTGCTGGCGCGAGCAGCAGCAGCAGCGGCGATGTCAGCCTCACGGACGTCGCTGCGCCGGGCCACAAGCACGTCGCGGTTGGTGACGCGGCTCCCAAGGCTCCCGAAGCCACCGCCGCTCGCAGCGACGCCGCCACCGACGCCACGCCGACAAGGCCGGCGCACCGGGACGCGGGTGCTGGCGCGAGCAGCAGCAGCAGCGGCGATGTCAGCCTCACGGACGTCGCTGCGCCGGGCCACAAGCACGTCGCGGTTGGTGACGCGGCTCCCAAGGCTCCCGAAGCCACCGCCGCTCGCAGCGACGCCGCCACCGACGCCACGCCGACAAGGCCGGCGCACCGGGACGCGGGTGCTGGCGCGAGCAGCAGCAGCAGCGGCGATGTCAGCCTCACGGACGTCGCTGCGCCGGGCCACAAGCACGTCGCGGTTGGTGACGCGGCTCCCAAGGCTCCCGAAGCCACCGCCGCTCGCAGCGACGCCGCCACCGACGCCACGCCGACAAGGCCGGCGCACCGGGACGCGGGTGCTGGCGCGAGAGCAGCAGCAGCGGCGATGTCAGCCTCACGGACGTCGCTGCGCCGGGCCACAAGCACGTCGCGGTTGGTGACGCGGCTCCCAAGGCTCCCGAAGCCACCGCCGCTCGCAGCGACGCCGCCACCGACGCCACGCCGACAAGGCCGGCGCACCGGGACGCGGGTGCTGGCGCGAGCAGCAGCAGCAGCGGCGATGTCAGCCTCACGGACGTCGCTGCGCCGGGCCACAAGCACGTCGCGGTTGGTGACGCGGCTCCCAAGGCTCCCGAGGCCACCGCCGCTCGCAGCGACGCCGCCACCGACGCCACGCCGACAAGGCCGGCGCACCGGGACGCGGGTGCTGGCGCGAGCAGCAGCAGCAGCGGCGATGTCAGCCTCACGGACGTCGCTGCGCCGGGCCACAAGCACGTCGCGGTTGGTGACGCGGCTCCCAAGGCTCCCGAAGCCACCGCCGCTCGCAGCGACGCCGCCACCGACGCCACGCCGACAAGGCCGGCGCACCGGGACGCGGGTGCTGGCGCGAGCAGCAGCAGCAGCGGCGATGTCAGCCTCACGGACGTCGCTGCGCCGGGCCACAAGCACGTCGCGGTTGGTGACGCGGCTCCCAAGGCTCCCGAAGCCACCGCCGCTCGCAGCGACGCCGCCACCGACGCCACGCCGACAAGGCCGGCGCACCGGGACGCGGGTGCTGGCGCGAGCAGCAGCAGCAGCGGCGATGTCAGCCTCACGGACGTCGCTGCGCCGGGCCACAAGCACGTCGCGGTTGGTGACGCGGCTCCCAAGGCTCCCGAAGCCACCGCCGCTCGCAGCGACGCCGCCACCGACGCCACGCCGACAAGGCCGGCGCACCGGGACGCGGGTGCTGGCACGAGAGCAGCAGCAGCGGCGATGTCAGCCTCACGGACGTCGCTGCGCCGGGCCACAAGCACGTCGCGGTTGGTGACGCGGCTCCCAAGGCTCCCGAAGCCACCGCCGCTCGCAGCGACGCCGCCACCGACGCCACGCCGACAAGGCCGCCGCACCGGGACGCGGGTGCTGGCGCGAGCAGCAGCAGCAGCGGCGATGTCAGCCTCACGGACGTCGCTGCGCCGGGCCACAAGCACGTCGCGGTTGGTGACGCGGCTCCCAAGGCTCCCGAAGCCACCGCCGCTCGCAGCGACGCCGCCACCGACGCCACGCCGACAAGGCCGGCGCACCGGGACGCGGGTGCTGGCGCGAGCAGCAGCAGCGGCGATGTCAGCCTCACGGACGTCGCTGCGCCGGGCCACAAGCACGTCGCGGTTGGTGACGCGGCTCCCAAGGCTCCCGAAGCCACCGCCGCTCGCAGCGACGCCGCCGCCACCGACGCCACGCCGACAAGGCCGCCGCACCGGGACGCGGGTGCTGGCGCGAGCAGCAGCAGCAGCGGCGATGTCAGCCTCACGGACGTCGCTGCGCCGGGCCACAAGCACGTCGCGGTTGGTGACGCGGCTCCCAAGGCTCCCGAAGCCACCGCCGCTCGCAGCGACGCCGCCGCCACCGACGCCACGCCGACAAGGCCGAATCATCGTGGACACTTGTTGAGTTCCCCGACGGACTTAGTAAGGCATAACGAGGCAGTTGGGTTTCCGGTTGAAGTGGCTGCCGAAAGGGAACATGTTCAGGAATCAGTGTCTACTGGTAATGGAATTATGCTGGATCGGCTGCTGGCGTGTGCGGAGGAGCTGTGGCGCGTGGAAGGACAGCGCGATCGGTGGCAGCAGGCTTACACGCGTTCGGTATCGACTCAGAGGTCACCAAGAAATACGGAGGTGATGGAAGAGCGGAGAGAGGTGCTGCCTGGGCCTTTAGTGGAGGACGTAGCGGCGCCTGAGAGTCGAGGAGAAGCGTCAGCAAGCAGCAGTGCGAGCGAGAGACTTGTGCGGAGCATACATGGATCTGTTGACGAAACACCTGAAGTCACGGCGCATGTCAAAGCAGATGGTGGGTGGCCTAGTAGTGGTGACACCTCTTCCAGCCTGCAGGGCTCCGCAGCTGACGATGTCCGGCACTCCCCGCTGGTGGCCGGCAGCCAAACATCTACCGCCTTGACGGTGCAGAGCGACGGTGATGGTGCGTTGCGGTCGCGAAGCCGGCTGCAGCCCCGCGCTGAGAATCGCGGCACACAAGCGGAGCGCTGCCTCGCAACGGAGCTGTGGGAGATGCAGTGCAACCTGCGTGTGAGCCAGCTGATGCAACTGCTGATGGAGCGGGAGCAGCGTCATCGGCGTCGAGTGATGGCGCGCGAGGCAGATACCCGCTACGCTCTGCGTCTCACTGAGGCAGCTGATGCCGCGCGCCTTGGGCTACTCTTCGTGGCCGGTGTTCAGCAAGAGCAGCTGCAAGGAGAAGAGGAGGAGACTTTGAGCAGTGCCACCAGCATCGTAGTCCGCATTGCTTCGTCGACGCGTGGCGCAGGAGCGTCCTCCTTCCACGACTCGCCACGAATACAGCCCAGAAGCACCGCTCGCGAAGCTTCTGTGGAACGTTCACGAGTCACCAAGGCTCGGTCGCCGTCACCGTCGTCGTCCACGCACAGCGACAGGGGTGACGTGGCGCAGAGGAAGCTCTCAGCGGAGGACAGCGATAGTGAAGAAAAGGGTATTGTACAGAGGCTTGGACTTGTGCGCGACGCTGACGTGCCGTCCGTGCCTTCCACATCTGCCAGCAGCGACTCTGCCTCCTTTGTTCTCCACCAGCAACGTGCGGAGCGGCCCTTCAAGCACCCATCGCCACAAATGCCCTCGCACGTGGTGAAAGATGGTGCTGCTGTGCGAAAGGGAGAAGAAGACGCTGCCTCTGGTAGGCCAATGCAAAGCGATGTTCCGCTGGTGGTGCCACGGGCGGAGACGGGCAGCCGGTCTCCTCCCCCTGCGCCGCTACACGGAAAGACACCCACCACCGCAGCTGCAACAGCGTCGCCACCGCCGTCCCAAACGCAGCACATCCGCACATTTCTCCCCCACGACGTGCACTCAGACGGCGACACACCGGAAGAAGAAGAAGAACGGACTCCAGAGCGTGCAGGAGAGAGGCCGTCTGCAGCAGCAGCAACCGCGGCGGCGTTTAGGTTGAAGTTGGCTCATGCAAGGACCTCAGCGGCATCGTCCTCCACCACCGTTGCTTCATCTCCCGCTTCCTCCTTCGCGGTGGTACCCGCGTCTCCCTCTTTATGGAGAAGCCAGCGCGGAGAGAAAGGGTGAGAGTGGAGAAAGCACGGAGAGCGTTCAAATTTTGGAAAGAGTGCGGAGCAGCCCTCCAGCTGACATTGCCGTGAAGCTGAAGGAAGCGACTAGTCCACCTCTGAACGCAACAACCGCGACCACAACTGCAGCCACATCCGTTAGCACGGTATCCATTGCGGAGCGAAAAGCGGACACGACAGCGTCGATTGCTGGTGGGGACCGTGGCGTCGCGGCGTCTCATCACGTCCATCACCGCTCCAGCTTTTCCGACTTGTGGACGCTTGACAGGGAGGAGAGCGAGATGGCAGAGGCGGAGGCGGAGGAGCGCGACCGGCAGCGTAGTGCAGACGTGCAAACGTCGCACTCGACACCGCAGCCCCGACCACCATTTCAGGCAGCAACACACATCGACGACGACGACGATGATGCGCTTAGCACCGACACGAGCGGCAGTGCGGGGGAATGGACGGAGGGCCCTCTTCAGCCTGCACGCGTCGCAAGCAGCAGC
Organism: Crithidia sp. LVH-60A; assembly: GCA_030078075.1. Classification (NCBI taxonomy): domain Eukaryota; phylum Euglenozoa; class Kinetoplastea; order Trypanosomatida; family Trypanosomatidae; genus Crithidia; species Crithidia sp. LVH-60A. The sequence continues at coordinate 150,010 of CP119673.1, forward strand.
GCTGAAGTGGAGAGGGAGATGAGAGCACAGCAGCATTCAAGAGCCGCAACGGCGCAGGGAAATTCGTCACAGGAGGCCTCTGATGTTCATAGCGATCGTCAACGCTCTGCGCTTTCGCAGGTCCCTGTCGAATCTACCACCACCTCCGACGTGGAGCCGCGACCGCCTTTTTCTTCCGGCGCACATGCGGCGAGGGACGCACCAACACCAGCGACGTGGACGCGTCTGCGGCCCGCTGACGAAGATGTCGCAGTAGAGGAAGCAGAGGAGGAGGATGCACCGGCAGCTCAGTCACCCGCTGCCATCCCACAGCCCTTTCTACCGGTAGATGCGTGCAGGAGAGGCGAAGCCGCAGCGGTGCGCCACGCTACGGAGGCGCATCCGTCACCCACACCCCCAAGTCCCTCCACCGGCTCGTCCTTCTACTATTCGCTGCCGCCGCAGCGGTCCCCACGCGCCGTTAGCAGCGAGCAGCCGTCGACACCATCTCCTTCGCACTCGTACCAGCAGCAGCAGCAGCAGCAACAGCAACAGTACAGACAGCAGGCGACCACGTTTCTTCATGACGCGCATGCAGAAGGCGATCCCTCGCAGCACACGGCGTCCCAACACCCACACAACTCATCCGGCGACGGCGCGTCGCCGCAACCGCGGGAGGTAACGCAGCTCCCCGATCCACGCAGAGAGGGGAGGCGAAAAACGAGGGAGTTTCGCCCACCCGTCTACACCGCAGAGAGCAGCGATGATGCGACGCCGCCGAGCCCACGCGACATCCCGCTGGCCGGGCAGCCGCACCCGTACGTTGTCCGCCCCTCTGTGCCACACAAGGGAGAGGGCGAGGACGGCGAGTCTGACTCGTACGTCTCTGTGAAGTCAGGAAGGAGCAGTGGGGAAAGGGCAGCACACCAGCCGCGACGTCAGCAGCGCCAGCAACAGCAGCCGCAGCAGCCGGGTGTGTCGTGGACCATACCACTAGACGAGAATAGTTCCAGCAGTGTGGAGCGCAACGGAGATGACTTCTCACCTGCAGATCCAAACGCTACGTTGGAGGCCTCCTCCGTGTTGTCTCCCTCGCATCACAGACGCCAGGCAGCGGCCAACCGCAGCCATCGCCGACTTCCCCCACACCTGCGACCCAGCCGCCTGCGTGCGCGTCTCCTTACCCGCGGGCTTCGTCCCGGCTTGTACAGCAGCAGCAGCAACAACAGCAGCAGCAGTCACGACGGCGCGCAGAGTGCGGGTGGTGCTGCAGTCCACGGGCCCGCAGAGGCGTCGTCATCGTCGGCGCTGTCCAGTGTGCCGCGTCGGGTAGGCCCGTGGTATGCCGCGCCGACCTCACGCGCCAAAAAGCAGCGCACACCACCTGCCGCAGCGAGCAAGCCAGCCGCGGAGCGCAACGCGCATGGATGGCGAGGGCAGCACGTGCAGCCACAGCAGCGTGGTTCTAGTGGGCGTGCAGCCGCACACGCGTTGCCGACACTCGTGCGTGCGGTGGAGGAGACGACGGACACGGCTGTGCCACCGCTTGGGGGCTGGGAAGGGGTGAAGACGGCGTCCCGCACGGTAGGCCGCTACGCCACGCCTGCCGGGCTCGCCAGAACACCGCCGCCGGCAGCGCGTTCGTCCGTCTCGCCCTATCCTTCCACTACAACAACAAGGGCAACAACCACTCGAGCACCTCCCGCTGCGGCGGCGGCGACGGCACGCAGTCCTCGACAGCGCCGACCGCCACCCGCTGGCCCGACGTACGCGGAGCTGTACGAGCAGAAGCAGCACCTTGTTGCCGCACGGGCCGCGGCAGAGCAGCAGCAGCAGCAGCAGCGGCGGCGGCGCTCATCTCCCTCAGCAGGTTCTGCTGCATCCCTTGCCTGCATCGCCGACAGGACAGCAGAGGCGGGAGAGGGAGTTGTTAAGTCCACAGCACGTGCTCCTGCTGCTGCTCCGGTGGCGGCGGAGCCTTCAGGCGCGGTGGTGTGGCGCCTGACCGGCGCGCCGCGTCCCCGCTTGACCACCGCAGCGACAGCGGCGCGCGTCGTTAGCGGCTCCGATCAGCACGAACATTCTGCAATGTCATTCGGCGCGGAGGAGACGCCGCAGGCAGCCTCAGCGCAGTCCGGCACCCCGCAGCCATCGAGGAGGCCAGAGAGGCAGAGCGTGCGGTCTCCGCTGTCGCTGTCGGAGAGTCCCACCACCGCCGCGTCGCCGCCACCCGCCACGACGGCCACCGCACCGCGCGGACAGACGAGTCCGCAAGGGAAAGTCGCAGAGGAAGCAGTGGCCTCTGACACAGCAAGCGCAGCAGCAGCAGCAGCGCAGACTTCGCCTGCTGCGCCTACAGAGCCCGCACGTGCTGCCGCGACGGACGGAGCAATGTCAGAGGTGGAGAGAGGTCCGCGGGCTACCACAGCGGCCTCCCTCTCCGCAGCCACGAGTCTTCCTTTGCTCCCACCTTCTTCTCCCTACACCTCCGCCCCGCCGCCGGTGGCCACTGTGATGCACATCAGCGACGAGGAGGACACCCGACGGCGGCGCAAGAGTTCGGTGGGCGGCACGGCAGGCTCGGAGATGCTGGAGTGGACGTTGGGGCTGACGAGCTCCATGTTGTACGGCCGCGCCACGACGACGACAGCCGACTCCTCGCTGTCCACCTCTCTCGCGACCACTCCGATGTTGCATCGGCGGCGACCAAAGCACCCACCTGCACCTTCACGACCACCACCACCAGCTTCGTCGGCGGAGGTGCCACCGTCCCTTCCAGCAGCTGCAGAAGGCATTGCCGACCACGAAGCCGAGACGGAGGAAAAGATGGACGCTCTCTGCGTAGCTGAAGAAACTCGTAGCGCGTACGCGTCGGACAGTATGAGTGTGTCGCTGCAGAACGGAGAGGAAGCGATGGAGGCAGCAGCAGCAGCAGTGCAGGTCGACAGCGAGCAGCATGCTGCGCCGCCACACACGCCGCGATCGCCGACGCCCTTCGCCCTCACTGAGGCTCCGAACAGCCCACCACCGTTCCTGGTGCGTGTGGAGAACAGCGCGTTATCGCAGACTCTTGGGGCTGCGGAGGCGGCAGCGGTGGTGGGGAGTGGTGAAAGCCATGCCGCTGCTGCTTCCCGCCCCGTTTCCAATCGAACAGAGGAGAATCGCGAGGGAGTGCAACCGGCACATACGGCTACAACACCGGCTATTTCCGTGGAGGAAGAGGAGGATGTAGCAGCTGCGCCTTTGCAAACAGAGACGACGCACGCATCACCGCCGCACCACGTTGCCATTGACGCCTCAGCGGTGGCCCACGCAGAGTGGTCGCGTGTCTTTCCCCCGCCGCCAATCTCTACTACTCCGCCGCCGCCATCGCCAGCGGACGGCGCCTCTCCTCCCGCCGCCACCACAACAACGCTGCAAAGCGAAGTCGATGAGTCGTGGTGGACCGCGAGTGAGGAAGAGCGGGACGCCTTGCACCACAGCAGCCTTGGTACCGCCGCTGCTACTACCACGCCTGCACTGCCTTCGCCGCCGCAGCAGCAGCAGCAGCAGCAAGGAGCAGTCCTCGGTTGCGATGGAAGGTGCGCTCAACGTTGCTGGACGGACCAGAGCGCAGCCGACCCATCACGAGGAGACCGCCCCGCGCGAAGATCGCACACCTGCTGCTCCTGTCTCCTCTCCCTCTCTCTCATCACCGCAGCGGCACCGCAGCGAGTCTGGAGGTGCAGTAGCCACCCTTGTGGCCCAGCCTCAGCGTCCCCTTGTGGATGCGGTGCTGCCCTTTGTTGTGTCCACCACGCAGGTGACAGCAGCGCCGACTTTGACGATGGGAGCTGCACAAGAAAGCGATGGCGCACCGCAGCTGCCGACGTCGCCTCCCGAGTCTGCTCGGGCCTCTGCGCCTCACGCTACCACGCTCACAACGAGTAGCAGCCGTGGAAGCAGCTTCACCGTCTCCCCGATTACGCATCCGGCACCCGTGCCATGGCCCGCGGCTGCAGCACCAGTGGCCCGCCACGCTGAGGGGCCGGCCAGCACTCCTCTCTCGGCGCTGGTGTCTCCTACGCCGTACCCCGTACCCCTGCGTCGTGCGACTGCGACCTCAGCCACTCCAATTATCGAATTGCCGTCAGCCGCAGTGACAGTAAGGGCAGAAGCAGAGACGCATCTCCGCCATCCGACAGAGGCGCAGCGAAGAGCAGAGGTGGAGCGTCGTCTGGCACGCCTCGAAGCGCAGACGGAGAGCCGCGAAGGTCGGGCTGCCTATACTAATAGTGGAGGCGTGGATGAAGCGCTTCCCGCGAGCGAGGCGGACTACTTCGAGTCGGAGGAGCCTTTCTTTCCCTCCAGGCAGTCCAGCAGGGGTGGACAGGGACGGGGACGGGGGCGTGGTCGTGGACAGCTCCACAGTGCGAGGCAGCCGTCTGCTATTCAGTGGGCTGCACAGCCCCGCACCACTACGGCTGCAAGACGAACACAATCCGCAGCATCAGCTGCAGCAGCAGCAGTCGCCGCCCCCCCCCCCCCCCCCCCACGCCCCCCCCCCCCCCCCCTCCCCCCCCGGCGGGGGGCGGGGGCGCCAACAACAACCCCCCCCCCGCCCCAAACAAAAAAAAAACCCCCCCCCCCCCCCCCCCCCCCCCCCCCCCCCCCCAGGGGGACGCCCCCCCCCCCCCCCCCCCCCCCCCCCCCCCCCCCCCCCCCCCCCCCCGCCCCCCCCCCCCCCCCCCCCCCCCCCCCCCCCCCCCCCCCCCCCCCCCCCCCCCCCCCCCCCCCCCCCCCCCCCCCCCCCCCCCCCCCCCCCCCCCCCCACCTCCCCCCCCACAAACAACACACGCCCCCGCAGGGGGGAAGCCCCCGCCGGGGGCGCCCGGCGACGGCGGGCGCAGAGGGGGGGGGGGGGGGGGGGGGGGGGGGGGGGGGGGAGGGGGGGCGCCCCCCCCCCCCCCCCCCCCCCCCCCCCCCCCCCCCCCCCCCTCTTTTTCCCCTTGATGGCAGCAATGGTCATGTGGTACGCGAACAGAGGTGTGACTCTTCCTTTTTTTTCTTCTTTTTGTTTCCTTTCCCTCTACTTTACTGAATTGTGGAGCAGCTTCTTCTATAGCAACAAAGGGAAAAAAAAAATGTAGCAGAGGCACTTAAAATCTGACAGGTGGATGGAGAAGCGATGCACTCAACTTCCCCCGATAGACGCGGCGGATGTGGTGAATCAGCTGCGGGTCACTGTGCTTAAGGTTTTTCGCATAGGTGAGTCTTTGCATTGACTCCATCCAAACACCTGCATGTTTAATGGCTAAGCTGATAACGTTTTGCATTTTACACACACAACTTCTCTCTCTTTTTTTCACTCTCTCTTTCTCTCGCTCTCTCCCTCTCTTTCCCCCGCTTCCCTCTCGTGGTCATGCGCTACTCTAACAGAGATTCCTGTTCAGTGCGTTTGAAGCTCCCAAGCGAGCCGAAATCCTTCCGCCACGACCCTATCTGCACGCCTTTTTTCTTCTTCTATTCTTTTCTATTTGTTTGTTTTTTCTGACTTTTCCTTTCCTCTCCGCGTTGACTGCTGTTGCTCTCACCCCGTCTCCCTCTGTTACCTCCCTTTGCTTCCCCACTACAGTTACCCTAATTATTGATCCCCTAAGCAACAGAAGGTAGTTTCAGCTCTTTAAGAAACTCCTTCTTTGCCTGTGTGCGTGTGCGTGTGTTGCGCGCGTTCTCTTCAACTTGTTTTTCGTCTTTCACCAGTTCTTCTCTTTTTTTTCCCAGCCATGCCCTATGTGTCGCAACGGGCGTACGAGTCGATGCCGCTGCGCACCGTCGATCTCAACGAGGTGCACGGCGACCCCTACGCCGATGAGCTCGGCAACGGCGCGCCGGTGTACGAAGCGTGGGCCCTCGAGGGCGATCGCGCCAGCAGCGTCGGCGGCGTCGACTTCTCCTACGAGCCGATGAAGCTGATCGGCGACGTCGAGAAGCCGTCACTGGCGTCGTCCTCGACGCGCGGGATTGCGGGTCGCCATGGGCCGCGGCACACCTTCCACACGCCCGGTGGTCGTCCCTCCAGCAACGAGCTGTGGCGCTTCCGCGCGCGTGGCTGCCAGGACTGCTGGGCCGCCCTCTTCTTTGTTGCCTTCGTCGTTGTGACGCTGCTGTGGGGTGCCGCACAGATTTGGCAGCTCGAGCTGAGCGACTACGACCTCGCCGTGATCAGCGGTGAAGTGAATCTGGACGGGCCGATGCAGTACGGCAGTGACGCCTTTCCTTCTGGCAAGACGGGGCCGCTGCGGCACGCGGCTGCGCTGCGGGCGGGTATGGGAGCGCTGTGGGAGAGGCAGAACGCGCTGCTGCACCGCAACCAGACAGCATCGCACCCTCGCAACCGCCTCTCGATTAGCTCTGCGCTGGGCATGCTCATCGGGCTCGGCCTCGGCGTGACGACGACGGTGTTGATCGCCTACCTCGGTCTTCTCGTCATCTCCCTCTACCCCCGGCAGCTCATCTTTGTGCAGGCGGTCTTCTGCTCCGTCTTCTTTGCCATTTCTGCGGGTGTGGCCCTCGCCCAGGGCTCCCCGCTTGGCGCTCTCGTCGGCACCGTCTTCACCTTCATGCCGCTGCTGTGGATCTACCTCATTCAGGACCGCATCCCCTTCACCGCGACGATGCTCTGCGCCACCGTGGCGGTGCTGCGCCGCCACAAGAGTCTCTTCGTCATCTCCTTCGCCTCCGTCCTTGTCTGCTGGTCGGTGCTCATCGTCTTCACGCTTTGCGTGCTGCCGAGCGTGCTGCGGCTGAGCGCGGGGTGGGTGGCTGGCAAGGACATCGTCTACCCCTTCGTGGTCGCTTTTGTCTTTTTCTGGGTGCAGGAGGTGCTGAACGCCCTCGTGCACGTGACGGTCTGCGGCGTCGTGGCGACGTGGTACTTCGCGGGCGAGGAGTGCATGCCCGAGTACCCCGTCAAGATGTCTTTTCAGCGGGCCGTCACCACCAGCTTCGGTTCCGTCTGCTTCGGCTCCCTCGTGACGGCCATCGTGAGCTTCATCCACTTCCTCATCGACTGCGTGCGCAGCGGCAACGACCAGGACAGCTTTCTCATGTGCCTGATGGACTGCCTGGTGGGCTGCATCGAGGATCTGGTGCGGTACTTCAACCAGTACGCCTTTGTCCACGTCGCCATTTACGGCTGCGGCTACGTCGAGGCCGCCAAGGAGACGTGGGCACTCGTGCAGCAGTGCGTCTTCTCCGCCGTCTTCAACGACTGCCTGGCGAGTCAGGTGGTCGCCATCATGACACTGATCAGCGCCGTCTTCGTCGCCGCCCTCACCGCCATCGCCACGTGGAGCGCGGCCGCGGCGATGCTCATGTTTGTGATGACGTGGGTCGTCTGCAGCATCTTCTACACCCCGATCGCGTCGTGTGTGACGACCATCTTTGTCTGCTTCGCCGAGGTGCCGGTGGGCCTGCAGCTGTCTTTCCCGGAGCTGTACGACGCTCTGGTCGACGCCGACTCCGGCTACACGGCGCGCCGGGGTGACAACGGAGGCAATTCGTACGGCACCTACGCGATTTAAGCCCGATATTCCCTGAAGAGACTCGTTTTTGCATGGTGTTCTCGAGGATCACCCGTGCATTCTTCCGCGGTACCCGCCCCCGCCCTTCGTGTCTCGTTCTCTCCCCTTCTCTCTTCCTTTTTCTTCCTCAGTCTAGCGGTGGCAATGCTGTATCGCGTGTGTGTTTATGAGTGTGTGTGCGCGTGCGTGTGTGCTTTCCGCCCTTTTCTTCGTTAACTTCCTCACAATGCTTATGTTCTTGGTGAGTGCACAACGCACAAATAGGGAGTGTTTGTGTGTGTGTGTGCCGCAAGCTTTTTGTTGTTGTTGCTAAAAAGGCCGCCACAATTTGGGTGGCCACGCCTCGCTCTCCTTTCTGTGGTAAATGAAAAGAGGAGGTGAGGACAAGACTAAGTTGCGCGATGCCTAAACAGAGTTGTGCCTTCACCACGCCACTACTCGCTTCCTGTTGTCTTGTCCTGTTTGTTTTTCTTCCTCTGTGCTAGTCTGACTTGGTCCTCCTTATCGTAGTGCCCGTCATTCACCTCATACACCACCACCTGCATGGGTGTCTTGTGAGTGTGTGCGTGTGTGTTTGTGTATGATATATATCTTTTTTGTTTCTGCCCGCTCTTTCTTTATTTATATCCTTGGGTTTTTTTTTTCTGTGCCGCCTCCGACAAGAACGACCGCCTTTTTCTTAATCGAACAGAGTGATGGGTTTCTTATTCTAAGCGCTGTCTTTTTTCTTTTTTTTTTCTTTTGCCGGTCCATGTAGGTGCGTGAGTGTTGCGCACTGTGTCGCGTGTGCGTGCTTCTCGGTGGTGTCGACACCCCCGCAGATCACTCCGCTACTAAACTTGAAGAAAGGGGGAAAGAAGAAAGAAGCACGTCAAGTGTTTTTCTACCATTTCTACTTCTCTTCTTTTTATCTTTTCCAGAAAAGAACTTGCTTGTTTGTTTGTTTTGTTTGATTTGGTACACATCGACGTAACACGGAGTGGAAGAGGGACAAGGTCCACCCACTCTCTCTTTCTCCCTTTCTTCTCCTCTCAGTCATCCTACTCCGTGGACACAAGCAACAATAACCATAATGTTTATTTTTTCACTATTTTTCTCTCTAAGGCGAAACAAAAATGAAGGTGGACTCAAGAGCTTTGTAATTTACAAAAATGATATTTGTTATATGTTCTTTTTTTTATTGAAATCCTGTGGGTGCCACTTCAACGGCTTGCCTCGATCAGCTTTTGCGCGTTCTCTTTTTGTCCTAGCTACGTTTTTTCTGCGTAAGTCTGGATTTTGTGAGCATGTGTGCGTGTGTGTGTGTGTGTGCGTACGTGTGCACATTCTATATCTTAGTTTTATGATTTGCTTTTTTTTTTCATTCGTCATCTTCTCTTCAGGGCTTCTTCGCGCTATGACCACCTATCAAAAGTATGAAAGAAACGGAATTCCTCTTGTTGTATGTTAGTAGCTGCCGGAACGGTGCGCTTTCTGTGTGGAAAGCAGCATCTAAAGCAGAGATGTGGCACAGCGTGCTGTGCTCTACTGATCGCTGGCCCGTATCTGGAAAGAAAGGTGAGCGGATGAAAAGCAACGCTGGTACAAGCGTCCACTCTGGCTTTCTGTCACATGTTTTGTGCCTCCACCCACTACTCTTCTGCATCCTTCACCTTCCTTTTTCTCTTGATGTCATTCTCGCTGCGCAGGTTTTTAGAACGCTGCACCTGTCGGTTTTTTATTTTTACGCACAAACAAACCTCATTGTGTTATTTCCGCTCCCTCTCTCTCTCTCTGAATACACCAGCGTAGAATTCATTTCATCACTTTTCATCGTCCACGTGTGTCTCTCTTTTAATTTGTTTTTTGCTGTTTAATTTTTTTTTCCTATCTGTACCTCGTCTCGTTTCCCTTTATCATTTTCACCCTCTCGACCTTCTTTTGCTCTCTCTCTCTCTCTCTCTTTCTCATCGTTTTAGCAAGTCGCCTGCACATCAACACACGGATTCAAAATGGGGCTCTTCGGCAAGGATCGCGCGGGCACCTTCAAGGCCACGGACGGCACCGGCCGCCACTTTACCTGGACCATCAAGAAGTTCTCCGCCTATGAGCCCGGCATGACGCTGGACAGCGACAACGTGCCATGCTTCGCCAAGACGAAATTCCACCTGCACATGTCCCTCGGCAGCAGCGGCGACGTGGGCCTCTACATCCACTACAAGAAGCCGCCGATCCCGAAGTACTCCTACTTCTTTGAGAACTCCAAGAAGGAGGTGCTGCGCCAGCACACGGCCCACACAATCCCGACCGAGTCGGAGCGGTGCGGGCACTGGAACGTGTGCAGCCACAACGACATGAAGACCTTTCTTGGTGAAGAAGACACCCTCTACGTCCACTTTACCTTTGACGATGACAGCGTCGTGGTAAAGCGCATTCCGGAGAAGAACATCCTCTCCGTCATGTGGACCGTCCCCAACCTGCACGAGCAGAACGTGAACCCCTTCTCCTCGCAGGGCTTCTTCATCGACAGCACGCTGCTCGTGGCGCGTCTGGATAACAAGCGCAACAACACCGACGCGATGGCCCGCTTCGACCCGAACGATGTGAACACGTACATCCTCTTCCTCTTCTGCCGCAAGGGGAAGGTGCCGCCCCACAGCATCGACCTCATCGACGCCTCAGGCAACTCCTACTACCGCGCCGAGCGCAACGAAGACGGGACGGCGCTGACGGTGATGGTGGACAGCAAGCTGGTGCAGAAGAACACCGCCAAGTCTGGCATCCTCTTTGTCAAGTTTGAGTTCTTCAGCGGCGGCAACCCGCTGGAGGCCCTCGGAATGGGCGGCGCGGGCGGGCCAGGAGCCGGCAAGGCAGACGAGGCCGGTGGCGACCGCACGGTGGAGGTGGGTGAGAAGCGGGAGCTGTACAACGTGATGGATGACTAACAAACACCCCAGCGCTCTCTCACTATTTTTGTTCGCTTGTCTCTGTGTGTGCCCGTCGTGGACGGTGTATAACCTGCATTATAAGAAGAGCCGAGACAAAAAGTGAAGGAAGAAACGAGAAAAAAGAAAAAAATGGGCCACGTTGTCTGGGGTGATTTGTGGACAACCGCCACGTGTCGTGGTGCATCCAAGTAACTCGGCAGTGCTTACCGGCAGAGGCAAGGAAGCGCGGATTTCTCCCGTCCCACTAAAAGTACTTCGACGACTTTCAATATTTCTTTTTCAGTTTTTTTCTTTTTTCTTCTCTCAGGGGGCACAACTTCCTCACCGAGGGGAGTTTTTGCGGGTGGTGCCCAAAATTCCCCTCATGTGCTGTGGTGCGGACAGTTGCCGTAGAGTCTCCCCCCTTTTTTTCTCTTCTTTGTCTTTTTTCGGCTCTTTCTCCTTTTTCCATATCTTACGACTCCCAGGTTGAGCAGCATCACATTGAAAGAAGCCTTCACGGGTCGACCGGCTCCTCGCAGACCCCTCATACGCACTGGGTCTGAGGACGAGGACAGACTTCACACGACTGCGACTGCGCCATCCCTTCTTTTGAAGGTGTTGGTGCGTGTCTGTGTCTGTGTATGTGTTTGTGTTTGTGTGTGTTGCGGGCGGCGAAGAAGGTGCGCTCGACGTGGATGCACCACCGCTTCTCTTCCTGATGCTCATCCAGTAGATACATATAAAAAAAGAAAAGAAGCATTGTACCGGTCTTTCTCATTATTGTTGGTGTTCTTGTTTTTTTTTTTCTCCTTTCTTTTCTCATTTTATTTACTAGTTTCCAACAGCGATGCTATTCACTTCTTTCTTTCTTTTTCCCCTCTCTTCACCCAACATTTTTATGCTTTGCTTTTTTTTTGTGTTCTTCTCTCGGTTTCGCCTGCCCCTCTCATCTCCTTTCCGCGGAAAAGAGGTGCGCTTGACATGGACGCCTACTCAGAAACTTGCACCCGGCTCGCCCTTTCTCTCCTCGCTTTGTGAGCGCGCTCGTCTTGTGGCGGTTGCGCATTGGTATTGTCGATGCGCAACAAAAAGGAAAAAAAACGCACAACATTGAAACGACAGCGGACAGAGAAGAAGTGGCGGCGACGAACTCGTGCTCCTCTACTTGTGTCTATTTGTGTGTGTTTGTGCGTAAGTGTTTGATGCACCGCTGTCTGTCCCGCCAGTAATCTCTTTTTTTGCGTCTTTTTTTGCTTTCTCTTCTCTCTTTTTTTCTTTTTTTTTATCCTGCGTTGTGTGTTTGTGTGGGTGTCTTGTGTGGCACCTCTCCTCGTTCTGTGGCCCTCCTCATCTTTTCAGCTCGCCTTTCTTTATATGTAGTGCGAGGACAGGCGCCCCTGGTCGGTCCTCTTTGTGTTTCGCACCTGTTTATTTGTTTGTTTGTTTTTGTTTTTTGCTCTCCTCCTCTCTGAAAAGTGGAATGGTAGATGTCCCCGTCTAGAAACCTAGCTAAAGCTGATGAGCACACACACAAACACACACTCAGTGGTGCAACGAGAGTTAGCGCTTGTGCGTCCTTATCCTAACCTATACCTTGCTGACTCCCTGTACGCTCGCTGCGTCTATATGGTAAGGACTTCCATGAGATTTCTAACGTGGAAATGGACAAATGCAGCGCCTTTTTTTGTCACCTGGCATTCAGGACGTCCTTCACTCGAGCTTTTACTCATTCTCCACCGTGCCTTTTGTGCTGACTAGTCCGGCAGCGTTGTCGCGCCACCGTTGCTGAGCATTCACAAGGCTGTGAGTCCGGTGTCAGCCTGCAAAGCCTCCCGCTGCCACCTCCCTGTGCTGTCCGCACCTCTCATTCTTCTTCTGTTCTCTTTCCCATCGTCTCCGCGTGCAGTGGTTAACTCGTACGCCGCTTTGCACGCTTCTTCTCTCTTTAGCATTATGTCCTCCTCAAGTCGGTGCGGCAGCGGCGCCAGACGCGGCGGTCATCGCAGCGCTCGAGCTGCTCGAGGCGTCACGTTCACGATTGCACGACGCGCTGCGAGAGGCGGCCTTCGGCTTTGTGGCTGCCCAGCGTGAGGAAGAGTCCACGCGGGGGTGCTTCGTCGCCTTCGACGCCGTTCCCACCGCCGTCAACACGCTATCTCCCTTGCTCACCGTGTCCCAGGCAGCGTCATCGCCAGCAGATGATGCAGCAGCGCATCCGTGGGTGCTAACAGCGACGGAGGGTGGACGCAAACCGGCAACACACGCAGGACACGCAGCAGCAAATGAGCAGGCTACGTCCCCTTGATGCGCCCGCTGCGGTGGACCCGGTGCACTACTTCAGCGAGCACCCCTCCTCCGCCCTACGCGACTGTCAGGCGGCATACCGGCGTGTGCTGCAGAGCGTGGTGGAGGTGGCGGGAGCGCAGCAGGCGGCGCTGGCGGCTGCCGCGCGCTATGCGGACGGGCCGTCGACCAAGGCACTGTAAACTTCTAGTATTTGTCGCAGTGGTGTGTATGTGTGTGTTCTCTCTCACGCCTACCTTGTCTGGCTACCTCCGCCTTCTTTTTATTTTTGCCCTTTGCGCGCTGCTACGCTGTGTCTTGGCTATTTTTTTTTTGTGGTGTAATTGTTATGTGTGTTGTGTAGATGATGAGCGTAGTGTAACGCACACATTAAAAGAGACTCGAGAAAAAAAGTAGATATTCTACTAGTATGGATAATAAAGGAGGTTAAAAAATTCTTCACCTTGGGGTACGCCGGGGGGAAAATGAAACAAACTCGCGGCTCCGTTTGTCTATCTGTTTTTCTTGCCTTTACGTGGTGTAATCACTCTTTCTTTCTCTCTCTCTCTCACCCACTCTTCTTAGTTCAACACAGCGGGACGTGACGCTCCTCATTTAGATCTCGCACTCCTTCTTTTCTGGTTTTCCCACTGTCTGCATTGACACCTGAGGCAACACTCCCGTAATTCCCCTTCCCAGCATCGGCAATGGGGCGTCCAGGCGGCTTCTTTAAGAAGCTGAAGGCGAAGCAGAAGAAGGCCACCTCGCGCAACCAGCGCGGAACCAAAGGGGCCTCGAAGGAAGATCGGCGCCGCAAGCACAACGAGCGCGTCGAAGTCTTCGCCGCCAAGCGAGAGGCCGAGCAGCTCGCCGTCGTCAGCAGCTCGAGCGATGAGGAGCCCTCGACCGACTCAGAGGTGGAGGTCAACCGCTCTTCTCGCTCCATGCGGCGCCTGCGGGCGATGCTCGGCGCCACGCCAAGCGCACAAGGGGCTGTGGGGACGCGCAGTGCACACAAGCGCACACGCAAGGACAACAACAGCAGCAAAAGCGATGAGGAAGATGATGAGGGGTGGAATAGCAGCGACAGCGAAGCAGCGGCAAAGGTGGCATCATCAGCAGCTGCAGCAGCAGCGGCGGCAGCAAGGCGGCCTCCCCCGCGGCGCCTGCGTCGCGATGCCGCACAGCGACACGCCACCACCACCACCGTTAACGCTGGCGATGACGGCGATGATGAGCTGGACGACGAGGACTGGCGGCTGTACGTTGGTCAGGGCAGCAGCGAGAGCGATGACGAAGGCGGGGAGGAGGAGGAGCTGGGGGAGGAGACGGACGACGCCGACGACGTGGTTGACGAGGACCTCCTGATGGACCTCGACGACGATGAAGATGAGGAAGACGGCGATGAGGAAGAAGAGGAGGAGGAGGAGGCAGCAGACGGTGTGAACCCCCTTTTCGACCTCGAGGAGGACGAGGACGGCGCGAGTGGCGACAGCGATGATGATGACGACGCGGCGGACCTTTTTGATGATGGGATGCTGTACGATGACGGAGGCGACGATGCCGCTGAGGAGGAGGACGAAGACGAAGAAGAAGAGGAGAAGGAGGAGGCCTTCGTGGATGATGACGATGACGACGACGAGGCAAGTGGGGACGACGGTGTTGAGAAGGGCGACGCGGCGGAACAGCATCAGCTGCTGCAGGCCTTCGAATTTAACACGAGCAGGGTGTCCGTCCTCCAGCAGCACGGCGACGGTGCCCTCAGCGAGAAGGATGAGTGGGTCCGCAAGTACCATCTTGACCTTCACGGCGCGGTCGACGAGACGCCGCTGAAGCCCGTGCCGGTGCCCAACACCGCGACTGAGCTGCTCGCCGAGTCGAACGCGCCACTGCAGGCCCGCGCTGCGGAGCGGATGGACACCACCGAGGACAAGAAGCAGCTCGGCATCTTCTTTGTCCCCGCCGCGGAGTACGCCACTCTTCACCCCGACAACGTTGCGGTGCTGGCCAGCGAGCACGCCCAGCAGCACCTCCTGCACCCGCCCTTCGACCTTCCCAATGCTCCACGGTGGACGCAGTGCCCGTCCTACGTGCACCCCGCGCTATGGGAGAAGTGGACGGCGTTTCGGGCGAGCAAGCAGCTGCCCACCTTCACTGTCGAGGAACGCGGCCTGCTTGACCTCCTGCAGGGCTACTCCGATGTAATGGACACCCTGCACTGCTGGCAGAACAGCGAGTCGCGGCGCGAAATTTACGCCCTCCACCTCCTGAACCACTGGTTCAAGGCGCGGTCAGTTGTACTGGCTCACGACGCACTGCTGGCAAAGCGGAAGCAGGCGCAGCGAGCACGTCGGCGCCAGCAGTGGGCCCGCCGCACGCAGCAACAGCAGCAGCAGCAGCAAGAGGGCGATGACGGCGCCAACAACGCCGCGCAGCTGACATCACCGGCGAAAGGGAAGAAGGCGAAGGGAGGGAAGAGTCAGAAAAACGGCGCCGCGCCGCCCACGGCTGTGCCGGAGGCAGAAGCCGGCGTGGAAGAGGATGACGAGGAGCTGGAGCTGCGGGACCGTGGCTTTAGCAAGACGCGCCTCTGCGTCCTTTGCCCCCTCCGCAACCACGCCTACAAGCTTGTCTACACCCTCGTCTCTATTCTGCAGGCCGACCCGGAGAAGTGCCCGAAGCTGGCCATGTTCGAGCAGGACTTCAACGAGATCGAGGAGGCGCTTGACCCGACCTTCCGGCGCCGCCCCCGCGACTACCAGCGCGCCTTCGAGGGCAACATCGACGACTCCTTCTGCGTCGGCCTCCGCCTCGAGCCCGAACGCGTGCACGTCTACACCCACCCACTGAACAGCGACCTCCTCATCTGCTCCCCGCTGGGCCTGCGGCGCCGCATCGAGAAGAACGGCGACATCCTCGTCTCCCTCTCGTCGATCGAGGTGTGCCTGCTGACAGAGGCGCAGATGCTTTACCAGCAGAACTGGATGCACGTGACGGCGGTGCTGGAGCTGCTGAACAAACGCCCCACCGACACCACCCACGGCCTCTCCGACCTCCGCCGTGTCTACTCGTGGGCCCTGGAGGGGAAGAGCGGGCGGCACCGGCAGACGATCTTGTCCACTGAGGTGGGCAACGCCACGATGCTGTCGACCTTCCGCACGTCGTCGGTGAACAACTCGGGCAAGATGCTGCTGCAGCGCCGCGCCGACCCAGGTGTGCTGGCTCGTGTGTTGGTGCCTGTGCGCCAGCATTTCATCCGCTTCGACCCCGCCTCCCTCGCCACCGTCGACGACGACCGCTTCGAGTTCTTCACGAAGCAGATGTACGAGACCAAGATCAACGCCATGGCGGAGCGCGACGTGCGTGTGATTATCTTTGTGCCCTCGTACTTCGACTTTGTGCGGGTGCGCAACTACCTGCACCGCGACTACCGCGAGAGCTACGCCGCCATCTCCGAGTACACGTCGCTGAAGCAGCAGCGAAAGGCGCTGGGCCAGTTCTCGGATCTGGAGCGGCCGGTGCTGCTCGTCACGGAGCGCTTCTACTTCTTTAAGCGGTACTTTGTGAAGATGGCGGAGGCTCTTGTCTTCTACAGCCCACCGATGTTCCCCGAGTACTACGCGTCGCTGACGAACCGCCTCGTCGCCACCTCGCCCAACGCCTTTGCCATGACGCTGTACTGCCGCTACGACACACATGAGCTGAACCGCGTCGTGGGGACCTCGCGTATGGTGCAGCTGCTTGAGCGGGAGTCGGGCGTCTTCTCCTTCGTGACCTCATAGTCTTTGCGGGTGTTGTTGTTTTCGTGAAGTGCGTGGTGTCTGCATGAGAGAATGAGTTGTGATGGGCGGGGGAAAGAGTGTGGTGCCTCCTGATGCCCTCAAACACACCGGTTAAGATTTTAAATTTTAGTTGTGTAAATTGTTTGTTTGTTTGTTTTTCCCGCCATTAATGCGCTTTAGCCCCGAATAAAAAGGCTCTTGATTATTTAATCTGGTGTGCGCACCATCTATCTTTACAGTTGTCTGTTTACAAGTAAAGAAGCGGCTGGTGGCTGCGAATAGGCTTTGTATCCTTAGCCGCAGCGGACTCTGTGTTGTGTATGTGCGTGTGATACTATGCACAGCTATACGCCACTCGCATCTACAAGCGGCGGCACGAACACCTCTTCTGCCGCTCTTTTTTCTCTTCAGGGAAAGTATAGATGAAGAGGGTCGTGTTGTGAAGCTGTTCGCTTGTGTCATAGCGGCGTCTTCCTTGACTGAGCACTGACTAGCTCTTACACACACGCGTCTAACTGGTGAGCTCTGTCCAAGAAACAAAAAGAAAAGTCAATGGCAAGAGGCACCCTTCCCTTCTGTGATTTTACTTACTCTCTCTTTCTCTTCATCCTCACGATGCCACCTTCTCCTTCTGCCCATCTTCATCTTTCTCGGTTTATTGAACGCACGCGTCCAGGCGGACTTGCTTGTCTCGCAACAGCTGCACGCCCTCAGCCCCATAAAAAGCGGACTCGCACACCCACACGCAAGTCTCCCTCGTAGGTGTAACGCCATAGACTGTCACATACACTACAATCACTAAGCCAGAAACACCCAGCACCCATTTCTTCCCCTCTTGTGTTGTCTTTGTCATCTTCACTCCCTCTATCTCTATTTTTCCTGCAGCGAGTCTGTCTTTTTTTTTTAGTTTTTCTATCTACTTTCTCAGACGCGCCTGTGCGGAGAGTGCGGCAGCAGCAGTCGTGGCAAAGGCACTCCATCAGCTTCTTCTTCTTTGGAGAAGAGTATAGAACTCCTTGCTTTTTTTTTTCCTCGTTGTTTCACTCTCTCTCGACCACTTTGGTGGACTTTCTTGTTTTACTCCGTCGAAAAAATCGACACTCGACTCTTCGTCTTTTCTTCTCTCTCTACTATAGATTCAGACACCACTCGGCCGCCCGCCTACGCACATACACACATACCCACGCAGTGTTGGAACAGCGGCGCACGACAGGAGACGTTGTTGGCTCCTGTTTTGTTACTTCTCCTCTTTCTGTTCTCTCCTTCGTTTCCTCTGTATTAATCAACCCCCATACATTCTTTAGACACAAAAATGGCGAGCAGTGCGTTTGAGTTTGCCCAAGGCAATGAGCGCCTGGACTGGGGCGTGCTCGTCTCCATCGACGTCGAGCGCCTCATGAAGTCCACCAACGTCGACACGCTGCAGCGCATCATCGAGAACATCGCCTTCTCGCGTGTGACACGGGACGAAGCGTCACTCTTCACCCCGGAGCACATTCTCCACCTCTTCCAGCTCTGTCAGGTCGTCATCCAGTACCTCGTCTACTCGCAGGAGGTGCTGGCGAAGATGAACGTGCGCCTCAACGATCGCATGGCGGCTCAGCAGGCCACCGTGCAGGAGCGGGAGGCGCTGCTGCAGCGTCTCGCGGACGAAAATGGGAGCCTGAAGAAGCAGATCAAGACGCAGCGACGCACGCTGCTGGCGTACGAGTACAACGCGCAAGCGGCGTTGGCGCGTGGTGTTATGGGCGGCGGCGGCGGTGGTGGTGACGGCATTGTTGCTGTTAATCCTGCCTACACCTGCCCTTATTGTGGGGAGGTGTACCACAAGGCGGAGTCGATGCAGTCGCACCTGCGCAAACGGCACAACTCGTCGGCGCCAGCAGCGACAGCCGCACCGAATGACAACACCAGCGGAGCCGCAGCGCCATCTTACCCGCCTCAACCTCAAGGTGCGGGGCCACACGGGGCGGTGACGCCGTCCGCTGCGCGGCCCTTCCCCTCGTTTTCCTACCCGCCGCCACCGACGTCGACTGTGTCCGCTGAAGATGTCGCCGCACTGCAGCAGCTGCGGCACCGCGTGGAGCAGCTTGAGAAGGACAAGGAGGTGATGGAGCGGCAGCAGCGGGAGAACCTGATCCTCATGATGCTCGGCGCCTCGCGCGGCTCACCGGCCCCACCCTCGCCACCACCACCACCCCAGCCACCGCAGGCCCCCGCCTCTGCTCCCGTGACGCCTGCTTTAACGCCAGCACCAGCACCAGCAGTCGCCTCCTCCCCACTGCCTGGTCTCTCCTCCTCCTCCTCCCCGCCCCCGCCGTCAACAAACCTCGACGCTCTCTCACACCACCTCGTCCCCGAGCAGCTGCAGGGCATCCCCGTCGTGCCGGACATTAACGCGATGCGGCACTACAACCTCTCGTGCCAGCGCGAGGCCGCGGAGAACGCGCTGCGGCGGCAGCTGGTCGATCTCGAGGCCGAGATCCGCTCTCTAAAAGCAAGCAAAGCACCAGCGGCAGCAGCACCACCCATCACGGCGGCTGTCCCTCCTGCGACGCCGCCGGCTACCGAGTCCACCGGCCCTCCGCCGCCTCTGTCGCCTGTGGCCCCTGCCGCCAGCACCCGACCCGCGTGGGTGGCGGAGCTGGAGCAGGCGCAGCACGGCAGCCAGCCACCAGTGCTCCGCGTGCCGGCCTCGCCGCCTCCGGTGCCCTTGCCACCTGCACCGGCGGCAGCAGCAGCAGCGGCTGCATCGGAGGCACCGACACGCGTCTACGACCACACAACAGGCGCCATCATCATCAACGCACCGCCACCGCCGCCGCAGCCTCTGGCCCCCTCGCTTCCACAGCAACCGCAACAGACTATGGCACTTCCGCAGCCGGGGCCACCAGCGCAGAGCCCTCCCGTTGCCGCACCTTCCCTCCCCATCCTTCGCCGTCGCCCCGCCGCCGACCGCCGCCACGCTGCCAGCTCTGTCGCCGAGCCCGGTCCCCCTTCCCACTGCAGCGGCCCTGTCTCCTCCTCCTCCTCCTCCCCCGCCGACCCCGGAGAAGAAGACGGCGACGGGGAAGGCGTACTACTGGGGGAGTGAGAGCAGCTCGTCGCTCAGCTCCGCCTCGACGGTGCCGCCGAACCGCGCAGTGCTTCGCGGACCCGGTGCGAGTGCTGCCGTCGCGCAGCCACCACCACCGGCAAGCCCTGCCCCACTTCCCGTGGCTGCGGCCCCCGTGGCTGCGGCTCCTCCGACGCCGACTCCCCTGTCCCACCTCCTCTCCCCCGCCCCACCGCCGGTGCTGCCGCAGCCCGTCCCGTCCCTGCCCACGCCGTCCTCCCCCTCCTCGACGCTGCGCAGCGGCAGCAACGTGACGGCGCTCCCGCCGCCGCTGCCGGCACCGCTGGCCGTCGCGAGCAGCGGTGGCGCGGGCGTCGGCTCTTACTTTGCGAGCCGAACAACGGCCACCACCGCCGCCACTCCCCCTCCTCCCTCCTTTTCTCCATCGTTGCCCGCGCCGGTGGCTGCCCTTCTCCCTCGACCGGGCACGACGAACAGCACCGCGAGCACCGGCAGCAGCACCAGCACCGCCAACTTCCACCACCAGCAGCAGCAGCAGCAAACAGTCCAGCCGCTCCCGCTGTCTCTCGCCCCACCCGTCCCGTCCGCCGCGCCACCCTTCAGTCTCGTACCGCAGACAGCACGGCCAGCCTCTGCAGCAGCACCGCTGCCATCGCCCGCTATTCCGGTCCCGGTGGTGGGCGGCGGCCACTCCAGCCCCGTGCCCCTCCCTGGCGCCAGCCCACAGCTGCAAGTCCCCTCCGCTAGTCCTCAGCCACAGCCGGCCGTCGCGGGGGCTCAGCCCTACCGGCGCCTGCTCAGCAGCAGCAGCAGCAGCGACACGAGCAGCGCCTCGGGCTTCGGCCTCGGCGGCGGCTACGTGTACTAACGTGCGAGATGACACGAGTGGGGAATGGGGGTAGTCTTGATGTGGAATGCAAGCTCATACACGCACACAAACAGGTGATGGGCTGCTCCTTCCATCCCGAGAGCAGCCCTGCCTTCTCTCTGTGTTAGATCCCACGCGTGGATGTGCGTTTGTCTTAGTTTTTTATGTTTTTTTGTTTTTACCTTCTTTCTTTTATAGAGTACGCCCTTAGAGAAGTTTAGAAGTACCGGTCCACTGCGTTGTGTTCCCCAGGAGAGAGAAAGAAGAGAGATGCAAGACGTGGGGGAAGAGGGAAGAACGGATCGAAGCTGCTGCTGCTTGCCCCCACATGTTTTTTATCTGCTCGCCTTCTCTTTTCTCTTCTCCCCTCCTCTCTTTTCACCCTCTCTCTAGCTCTACGTTTCATGGGCTCGATAAGGACACTGCGCAGTGTGTTCAACGCAGCTCTTTTCCATTGTCTCCATGAGCGCTTTTCTCCTGTTGTTGCTGGTGTTGATGCTGTTGGTGTACGCGCGACACGTCCACAAGCGTGTTATGCGTGTTTTATATATTTCATTGTTTTTTTCTTTTTTGACTGTACTACTTGACTTGCTGTGTTTGTTGTTGCCAAGATCGAGCAAATGCATTCTCTTCTGAGACCAGAATTAAATTCGTTACATGTATTTCTCTTCAAGAAGCGCATGCGTGGCGATTAACGTCGCTGGCTCGTCCGCCTCAGCTCCTCCCCGCACTGGCGAGAGAGTGGAATGCGGAGGAAAACGGTCAGCACAACGGCGCTTCCCTGCGTTGGAGAGAGTCCATGATGTGGTACGCTTTTTCGATGACACACAGAAGGATATTGCCGAATCGCAAACAATAATTACTGAATGCTGAGGGTTTCTTTTTGTTTTTTATGTGTGTGAGAGTGACGAAGCGGCCCGAGTGCGATGTCGCTACGCAACTTTTTGGGACGTTCGAGCTCGATGACTGTCTTTTTTGTCTTGTTTTTTGCTCCCCTTCCTTTGTACGCAAATCCTTTCTATTCCCCCTCTCCTTCTCAAGATGTGTGTCGGCTTCTTCACAAGCCGCCTTTTTTTTCTTTATTTTTCCGCTCTGCTTCTGTGAGTCGTGCCCTCATCGGCCACCTCACACACACACATACCTTTTCGCACAGTCTATCTATTCCTCGTTTTGGGAAAACACAAGCACGCGAGTCCCATCTAGCAACACCTTTTTTTTTCTTCACGTTTCCTCTGCGAGCTGCAAGAATCCAATACGAGACAAGTCGCTGATGACGTCGCTGCGGAGCCTGCCTCGCTACCGCGATCCCATCTCTCGCAATGTTGCGCGTCTCCTCCTGCGCAGTCTGCAGGAACAGCACCGCGCCACCACCGACACCGTCGTCGAGTTCGAGGCCCGCTTCGGCTCCATGCAAGGGCAAGCCGGCGCCCACCGCTTTGAGTTCCCCGTGTCCACCGTAACGGCGGCCATTCTCGACCCACTGCACAAGAAGCTGTTCAGCTTCGCGGCGGGTGTGTCACGTCCGATCTTCAAAGGCGTGGAGTTGGGGCTACGAGAAAAAGGCATCGCCTCAGCAGCGGAATTTAACAGCTTTCCTCCGCCCTTTCGGCACGGGCAGGTCATCCTTTTCAGAGAAAAGTACCGCTTATCGTGCTCGTTCAACTTGATGGACGAGCTGCTGGGTAGGAAAAGCAGGGCGCGTGGCGGCGGCGCGTCTGCGTACCCCCCAGGCGGACTGGACAACCCGCACAGGCTACTCTACGGCATCGAGCCGCGCCAAGCGGTGCAGAAGAGCTCTGTGGCGCAGCTGGACATGTGCTGCCCAGACTGGTGCGCTGACATCCGATTTGCTGTGTCGACGGAGCGGAGCCTGCCGCTGCAGGCGTCAGAGATTCTGCGTGAACGTTTTGATGGGGCCCGTTACCGCGCCCGTCTCTCTTTCCGAGTTTCGCCGTTTTTTTCGGTGCACGTGTCGGAGAGCGTCACCTACAATTACCTGTGGTGGTTTCCGGTGCAGCACCTAACGCCCCCCACTGCATCACCCGCAGCGAATGGGCAAGACGAGCCGAGGCTGATTATTCCGTGCCCCAAGCTGCACAAACAAATGAAGCGCGCAGCAGAGCACGCCGCCAACAACACGTCTGCGGCCGATCCAGGACAGGCCGGGCAAGAGGTCGAGGTCGAGGTGGACGTGCCCGCGCTGTTGCGGGCGTGGAAGAAGGTGTACGGCGGCGCCGCTGCCTCCGCCTACCTCGACACGGCAGCGCTGTCTAGCACGACGCTGGCGGGGACGGTGATGGACTCCGTCACGGCAACGGCAACCTTGGCCGGCCTCCTCAACCGCAATGAATTCACGGCTGCCGAGGTGCACGCCTGTGCGTTGGCCGAGCGGGAGGACCCATTTCTGCTGCGCGTCGCCGAGGACTACCTGGCGCTGCTGCAGTTCTTGGCACAGATTCGCGTGGTGGAATGAGCAAGCGGTGCCGACAAGTCCGCGGTGTGGTGGCGAAGGGCGGTTTGCAGGCGCGTGTGCGTTGTCGCCCACCCACGCATTCACGCACACGCATCAACTACCATTCTTTCCCTCCGTCGCGCGCAGATTCACAGAGTCGCCCACCCGATGCTCTGCCGAGGGGAGCAGGTGCGTTCAACTGAGAAGAAAAACGAAATAGTAAGAAGTCATGTCAACTCGCAGAGAAAACCTTGCCGCTGCTTTGGTGTCTTTTTTTTTCTCACCAGGTGACGTGCGGCTCTTGATGCGGCTCCTGCTGCTCTGATGCTCTCGTGCCTCGTATCTCCCTGGCGAATGCAGCGGGACGCACCTTCATCTTAACCGTTTAAGAACAGCGACAACAAAATGGAAATTGAATAGAAAGGAAACAAGATCTGCACTTTCTCTCTTGTCTGCAGCAGTTTATCCAGCAGCCGCGTCCGCCCTCCGCATCTGCGTGCGAGTAAAAGAAAGAAATAGTATCAAGTCTTTCAAAGTGGCTTTTTTTTTTCCTCTTTCTCTACTTACCGGCGCAAAATATCTCTCTCTCTCTCTCTCTCTCTCTTCTTCTTTCCTCTTCTCCTCGCTGTCTCCTCTACGCTCGGCACCGATTGCACACGCACAAGCGGGAGAAGATCGGCAACTTCAGAGCTGACTGAAACATCTTCGCTGCTCACTCTTGTTGTTGTTGTTGTTGTTGTTGTTGTTGTTATTCACGGCTGTGGCACTAGTTGTTGCCGCTGCTGTTGTTCGAACTGCGTCTGCTTCTTTCTCTCTTTGAGTTTAAGGCAACAGTAGCAAGGAGCATGCTTCTCAAGTTTCTTCTCGGTGGTGTGGTGGGCTCTGCCTGCTCCGCCTACCACCGCAGCCCCACCAACGTGTCCCTCGCCCTCGACCCGCCCACACTGGACATCATCATGGACCCCACCAAGGATATCGTCCCTATTCGCGCCGTGGTCGTGGGTGGCGGCTACGCAGGAAGCAAGATGGCCTACCAGCTCGACAGCATGTTTGACGTCACCCACATCGATGAAAAGAATTTTTACGAGCTCACAAACGACATCATCCCCATCATTGCGAACCCGTGGAAGGACGATGTCAACCCGGAGGCGTGTCGCCGCATGATGGTGCTCCACCGCTACTACCTGAAGCGCAGCAACGTCGTCACCGGCACCGTGACGGGCGTGGATGAGAAGCTGTTGTACCTGCGCGACGGCCGCACCGTCCCCTACGACCTTCTCTTTGTCGCCACGGGCGAGCGCAAACCCTTCCCCTTCCAGACCCGCGAGCGCACCATCTCCGGCCGCGTGCAGGAGCTGAAGCGCTTCAACGAGTTTCTGCAGACGTGCCACAAGGTGGCTGTTGTGGGCGGCGGCCCGGTGGGCACCTCCCTCGCCCACGACCTCGCCAGCACGCGGCCCGACCTGCAGGTGCACCTCTACCACCAGCGGGCGGAGCTGCTTCCCCGGCTGCCCGGCGTGTGCCGCCGCCACGCGCAGACCAAGCTGACGTCGAACCCGAACCTCCACCTTCACCTCGCGACCCGCGTCACCGCCGTCGACGGTGTCGTGGCAGCTGAAAGAGGCAGCGGTGCGTCGTCGAGCGCGGCGGCGGCGTCGGTCCGTCGCGTTGCCGCTCCCACGTCGGATCTGGCCGCGGAGTCGTCTCTCGCACTGGACCGGCGTGATGCTCCGTGGTGGCGGTCGTGGTTCGGTGCGCTTTGGTCCCCCCGCGGCGTCGTGCCGGACCGCTTCGCCGTGCACTACGACACACTGCAGAGCGACAACCGTCCCCAGCAGTCGATCCTGCAGCAGGTCTACTACGGCAAGCAGGACGAGGTGCAGGAGTGTGGCGCGGTGCGCGGCAGCGGGGTCGAGCAGGACTTCGACTACGTCTTTGCGTTGGCGGGTGACACGCCGCGGCCGCTGCAGCGGGACGAGGCGCACCCGCGGCACCCGAACATCCTGAAGGAGCACGAGACGAAGGACGGGCACTACCGTGTGAGCACTCTCATGCAATTCTTCAACCGACCGAACGTCTTCGCCGTCGGCCGCTGCACCAACTTTCCCATCATCCGCGGCTACGGCGCCAGCGACATCGAAACTCGCACACTCTTCCGTGAGCTGAACTCCGTGGTGAGCAACCCGACCACGGTGTTTCTGCACTCGCGGGACGGCATTCAGCTGTCGCACATGCAGATCCCCCGCATGCACGTTCGCCTCGGCGTCGACGACGCAGTGGGCTGCACGCCGTGGTCGGGTGGCATGACGGGTGTCTCCTCGGTGCATGAGTTCATGCAGGACCGCAACTACCTGCTGAAGGAGTTCCAGAAGCCTATCTTCTACAAGCAGCAGGACCAGTCCAAGATCAAGCAACGGGTGTCGCGCTGGGTAGAGGAGGAGATCACTGACATTGTCGATTTCTCGCACAGCTGATCGTGTGTGGACGGAATGGGAAACTGAGAACGCATGTGTTTCTTTCCTTACTTTTCTTCTTTTTTTATGGACCGTAGCTTCTCGATTTTACCAGGTGGAGCAGGAAACTGCACTCGCAAGCGGATGTGCGATGCGTACTTTGTAAAGTATGATCGATATGGTTTGTTTGGCTGGTGTTGCTGTCATTGTCGCTCACTCTCTATTTGTTTCTCTTGGCTCCTGCACCACGCGCCAGCTTGGGGTGGTTGTGCACTGGACAGCCCTCACAGTGTCGTTACAAACGTTGTTCTTATTTCCGGCATATGCGTCACAGTGCGCAGAGCGGCACCGCCTCGGCTGCACGGCCAAGTCAGAGAGGAAGAAGAAGGGGACAGCGAGTCTGGAAAGAAAGAAAAGAGGAAGTGCGTTGCTTCTTCTCTTTTTTTTTTTGATTAGCCTTCCCCTCTGTGCATGTTGCCGTCGTGCCTCACGGAAAAAAAGACGAAAACCATCGCTGCTTTAAGCTCAACGAGCCTTTCTTCTCTGGCGTAAATGGCTTGATGGGGTGTCGTGTCTTGCGTGTTTATTCCTGAAGTACTCTGCTAAACCCGGAGGCGAGAATGTTCTGTCGGCAGCAACTTTCATCTCTCTCTCTCTCTCTCTCTCTCTCTGCAATTGTTTTCATCTTCTTTTTTTCTCCCTGTTCTCTCATCACTTACAGCTGCGAAGGTGTCGCGGCGTCTTCTTCCCCAAGTTGCAAGGACGAAACTCCTCCCAGTCGCCCCGCACTAAGGCGCCCACTCTCCCACACTCCTTTACTGCGTACTCGACAAGTCCTTCGCTGCTGGATCGCCAGTGTGAGACGCGGAAAGGTACAATTCTTGCTTCGACGCGCTTTCTCTCTTTCCCATCAGGTGGCTGGAATGCCCAGACTCACGTCCCTCTTCCTTCTCGGGTTGTACACGCCGCAGACGTGACGTCTTTTTTTCTTCCTTTTTTTTCCGTAAAAGCAAGACGAAGAGAGACAAGCTCAAATTTGAAAGGAACGTGGACGAGCGGGAGAAGAGGGCGAAATGGCACTAAAGAACGCAGAGACTGTCACGCCTTTCGCCGCACTACCCTCGGCAGCCACAGCGCCGCCCTCTGGTCATCTTTTCCGCCCTGAAGCGTTGCAGCTGCTCCGCCAGATCCAGATTCCCCTTCTAATGGGTCTTGACAGCGCAGCCACACAGCTGCCCACCGACACACTGTCGCTGCTGGACCTGGTGCTCCACATCAACGACGTCTACGCACTCTCCTTCTGGGTGCTACGTGCCCTCACCTCGGAGCTGAACCGACTCGACAAGAAGACAGAAGAGCTGCCCCTGCCACACACCATGAACGACGTCCGTGCACGCGAGCTGCTCGCCGCCTGTGAGACGCTGCAGCACGCACGGGACGTTGTGGATCGACAGCTTGGCAGCCACGTCGTGGGCCCCGTCCTTCTCTCCTGCCTCGCCTTTTACGTGGATGCCACCGCCTACGACAGGGCGGCGCTGCGGCGCGACGTTTGTGCGCTCCTGGCCCCGGGTGGCGGTCCTGCGCGCTACTGCGTCGATGACGACGACGTGGAGGAGGAGGAGGACGTCGCCGGTGGCGGCGACAAAAGCAGTGGGAGCCGAAGCAGCAGAGAAGTGTCAGAAGGGAGAGAGGAAGCCGATGATGGTACCAGACAGCGTCCAGCCGCTCGTCGCTGCGGCGGTGCGACGGCGATGGCAGCGCGAACGGGCACGGGTGACGTCAATGCCACCGCCGCAGTCCGACATCGCGGTACTCCTGGTGAACATCAGCAATGCGCTGTTTCACAGCTCGAGCGTTTCTGGTAGACTTTTTGGTGCCGCTCCGCCGATCGCAGAGTTGGGGAGCCGAGAGTTTTCGCGTGGTCTTTCTGTGCCATCGGACGCCGCCCTGCCGCGACACGCCTCAGCGCCGCTTCCGTGGCTCTATCCCGCCCACGCTGCGGAGTCGTCTGCGGCGCGCACGGAGATTCCGCACACGCTGCTGCACCATCCCCGCGTCTTTGCTGCGCTGTTGCGGCGTGGGCGGAGCAGCCTCACCCATCCACAACGCACCTGCTCACCCAGCACTGGGTGGTCCCTCCGCCTCCACCACCAGCGCACTCAGCCGGGTGGTGGCTCGAGAGACTCGCACGCACGCCTCGATGCTTCTGCTGCCGCCGCGTCTTCGCGGTCAGCCTACGCACAGTACTGCGACGGTCTCCGGCGACGTCGCGGTGATGGGCTTCGCGCCGCCTTCGCAGACGACGCGGATGGTGTCGTGGTAGCAAGCACGATGTACCAACAGCAGCAGCAGCAGCACGCCGAGGCCGTTCCCCTCCTCAGCCGCACAATCAAGTCTCAACGCGTGTCGGCACGCCGGCACCTCCTGGTCGACCCCTTTGCACGGCCCGAGAGTGCGTCACAGCGGCGTTTTAATGCGGCGTCGCGGCAGGGGTGCGATGGCCACTGGAGTGCGGTGCGGAGCTCAAACGGGTCTCTGGTGCCACCCGAGAAGCGACACAAAACGACACCGACGCCGGAGCTGACGGGAGCGGTGGACCGGCGCCTGCATGGGGATGCAGTCCAGGACAGCAGCCTTCACCGTGCACCGTCGACTCAGGCACTCACACGGCTGCTTCCTGCTGAGGTGCAGCGGCGCTGCCTAGAGTACGTGGCGCCGCGCTACGTGCGTACGGCCAGCGCCGTCTGCGTGGCGTGGCACCGCCTTGTGCGCTGCAGTCCACCAGACTCCGCTCTCGCCCGCGCCTACGCGGCCAGCACGGCGGTCACCCACGCCTACACCCTCTTCTTCCGCCAGCAGTGGGGCGAGCAGGCCTTGCCGGTGACGCTGCTCACCTCCCTTCATCGCCTGCGCTGTGTGGCGGCAGTGGACAGTGTGGCTGTGGCTCGGATCCAAAGACACTGGTCGACGGTGCGCGTCGATGGCGACGTCTGCGCGCACGTCCGCCACTGCGTCCGTCTCTCGCCACTGGCGGGCCTCCTCGCGGAGACGGGCGGGGAGGAGCGACACGCTGTCGTGCCGCACAGGTGGTCGCGGCGCACAAAATTGCAGCCGATGTCTGCCGCCGTCTACGTCTTCTACGTGCTGTGCCTCCTCCCAAGCTCCCCCTCGTTTCATCAGCCGGGATCACCGGAGGCCACAGAGAGGCGTGAGGTCCACACAGCTCTGCGAAGTCTGCTGCTTGCATGGGCCACGGTGCTGCCACGCCATGATATCTGGACCGCCGCGTCACTGACAACGACTCTCTCGCCCCTCCTCCTGACCGAAGCCCGGCGGCAGCAGCGGCTAATCTGGTGGCTGCTGACGAACCCCTCAACGCCCTCTGCGCCGATGGTAGGTGCTGCGCGCTCAGATGACGAAGTAGACTTTGTGATGGAGGCCTTGGCGCAGTGGTCAGCCGTGCAAGGGGTGCTGGACTCACTGCAGGGCACACACGCACAGAGATAGAGAGAGAGGAGGCAGTGAGAAGCTCGGCTGACGTGCGCTGTGCGTCTCTGCTCCGCTTAAACACTCGCTCCTCTTTTCGCTGTTTTCTCACCAGGAAGTGGAGATGAAACAGCCCTGCGCATCTTCTGAAAAGGAGGCGGGGTACGCTGTTCTTCCAACAACTCCATTGCACTTATCCTTTCCATTCTCTGCTATTCGCGCCTCTCCCGTCGCGGAACTCAACTCGGCGCCTGTCGTCGTGCTTCAAATAGATGTTGCACAGTCAGATGCACAAAGAATGAGCGTGTCCACGCTGCTTTGTGTCTTGCTCACGGCTCTTAGTTTTTGTTGCCTCTCTGCCACTCGGACGTTCTACCGACTCTTTGCGTGCGTGCGGGGCGTGAAGAGTGTCCTCCCCAGTCAAGATTTGTGTGTTGTTGTCGTTGTTCTTCTTTAAATGACGAATACTGGTCCATTATCCTCGTTCACTACACCTTTTCCCCGTTCTCCTTTGTTGCTCCTCGCTGTAATCTCACACGCGCGCTCCTACCTCGTCACACCCCCTACAAACTGCTGGCATGTATCTTCCCTTGAACTAAACCTCGTTAGGATTACATCGCGCAGTATTTGCTTTAAGAGGCTTTACCTACCACTTCCACACTCTTCAACGTTTACTCCGTAAATATAAACGCAGTTCACTAACTAAAGGCAGCTCAGGATGGCGGACGAACGCTTCGACTCGATGCTGTTGGCCATCGCCCAGCAGCAGCAAGGCATCGACGGCATCCTCGAGACCTTCTTCTCTTTCCTCAGCCGCAAGACGGACTTCTTCTCGAAGCCGGAGATGGCCCGCAGCAGCGTGCAGCAGGTCATGAATCGCTACATCGCCGTCGCCGAGGCACAGCAGCAGCGCCGCGCGAAGGAGGCAGAGGCGGCCGCGCAGAAAGCAGCAGCAGCAGCAGCAGCAGCAGGCCGGCCGCCCGACCTCCTCCCGCGTCGAGGTGCTCGAGGATGAGGAGGAGGCCAACGCGGCGGCGGCGGCGAAGGCTGCGCAGGCAGCGGCGGAGCGCAAGGCGCAGCTCGACAAGACGCAGAGGGCCGTCGAGGAGGCCAAGGCGCAGAAGGCGGCGGAGGAGGCGGCCCGGGAGGCGGCGGCTGAGGACGGGCCGAAGGAGGCCTTCGTGGACTCGGGCGACGCCCCGCGTGGACTTCCCCCCACGGCGGACAACGGCTTCGCCTACGAGAAGTACATCTTCGCACAGTCGCTGCAGGAGGCGGAGGTGCGGGTGCCCCTCCCGGCCACGAACGTGCGCGGCAAGCAGCTGAACGTCGTCATCGCGGCGAATCACCTGACGGTCGGGATGAAGGGTCAGCCGGCCATCGTGGACGGCGACCTCTACGCCAAGGTGCGGGCCGAGGAGTGCATGTGGACGATCGAGGACGGCAACACCGTGGTGGTCACCCTGTACAAGCAGAACGCGATGGAGTGGTGGAAGACGATCTTCCTGGGTGACCCGGAGATCGACCTGCAGAAGGTGATGCCGGAGAACTCGAAGCTGGACGACCTCGACTCCGACACGCGCCAGACAGTGGAGAAGATGATGTACGACCAGCGGCAGAAGATGATGGGCAAGCCCACCTCCGAGGAGCAGAAGAAGCAGGACATGCTGCGCAAGTTCATGGAGGCGCACCCCGAGATGGACTTCTCCAACGCGAAGTTCTCGTAGCGTAAAGGCTGTAACGACAGAGTCCACATAAAATGTCGCCTCTGCCGTGATGCTTG
The DNA here is from genome assembly GCA_030078075.1 of Crithidia sp. LVH-60A. Classification (NCBI taxonomy): domain Eukaryota; phylum Euglenozoa; class Kinetoplastea; order Trypanosomatida; family Trypanosomatidae; genus Crithidia; species Crithidia sp. LVH-60A. Next base: position 180,646 of record CP119673.1, read on the forward strand.
GGTCCTATCGCGTTGTGGGTCTCACTGCGCGCTCTACGGTGCCCGCAGATCTATATTTTATTCACTTTCTTCTTGCCCTTGTGATGGCTGTCTAATCAAACGGGCTTTCTTCTTCTTAAGTGTGTGTGTGTGCGTGATATCGGTGGATCAGATGTCGATCGTCTATGCCTTTCCATAATCGTTGTGGCTTCTGCAACTGTTGATAGGGAATGAAGAGAGCTAAGCAGGTTGCTCCAGTGCCACCGCTCTCTTTCCTATCGCTGCAGGATGGGCCAGATGCACGGTACTTTTTCGCCTCCGCGCTGCTCTCGCTGTCTCATCCTATGTGAGGGAGACGTGCAGCATGACAAGTCGTGGAGGTATCGCGCAGCACGCAATGGGCGTCTCAACGCACTCCATCTTCTCTCACACACCCGCACCCTACAATCATTCATTTACGCACACACACAAACTCACACACAACTGCTACCAACACAGAAGCTACCCGCCCTTCATCACCTAATATTTCCTTCTGACTTTAAGAAATCCATTAGCAGCATTCAACTCCAGGCCTCCTTTTTGTCTTTCGTGCTCTTCTTCTCCTCTTCTACCGCATCTCGAACAACCAGCGACAAGAAAGAAAAAAAATCTATCATCAGCACCAAAGATGTCTCAAGCGATCACCGACCCGTCCACGGCGAACCCCTGCGAGGACTGCGACAAGTGCTGTTGCTGTCGAACGTACGAGACGCAGGTGGCCAAGCTTGAGGCAGAGAACCACCTCCTCAAGGAGAAGCTGTCGCAGATGGAGATGATGCACGCCATTAGTGCCGCCAAGATCCACGGCAACCGCACGGTGCTGACGGCGCTCGAGGAAGAGCGTCAGTACTTGGAGCAGGCGATGATGCCGGTGAACTACAAGTTCCCTAAAGGGGCCGATTACAGCGACCTGCCGACCTATCCAAAGCGGCCGCACTTCGACACCGCCGCGAAGCACCCGAGCACGCAGGTGGTCATCTTCGACGGCTGCCCGAACGACCCCTACCACCCGAGCTCGATGCCCATCTACCAGACGGCGACCTTCGTGCAGCCGGACATTGAAGAGTTCGGCCCCTACGACTACAGCCGCAGCGGCAACCCGACCCGCACAGCCATCGAGACCCTTGTGGCCAACCTCGAGGGTGCCCACGCCGCCTTTGCCTTCTCGTCCGGTATGGCAGCCCTGCAGACACTCGTGACGACGCTGAGCGCCGGCGACGTGATTCTCGCCAGCAGCGACCTGTACGGTGGCATGCACCGCCTGCTCACCCAGATCACCAGCTGCCTCGGCATCACCGTCGTCTTCGTCCCCACCTGGGACCTCGAGGCGGTGAGCAAGGCCCTCGAGGCGAACCCGGCGGCAAAGCTGCTGCACCTGGAGAGCCCAACGAACCCGCTCATGCGCATCGTCGATATCCGCGCAGTCTGCAAACTGGCCCAAGCCCACAACGTGAAGGTGTCGATCGACAACACGATGATGTCGCCGCTGCGCTGCACCCCGCTCGCGCTGGGCTGCGACTACTCCATCCACAGCGCCACCAAGTTCCTGTGCGGCCACAGCGACACCATGTGCGGCATCATCTGCGTCAAGGCCGAAGAGGACGTGAAGCGGGTGGCGTTCCTGCAGAACGCCCAGGGCAACGCGCTGGCGCCGTTCGACTGCTGGCTGCTGCTGCGCGGCATCCGCACGCTGTCGATCCGTGTCGAGAAGCAGGAGCTGAACGCCGTCGCGGTGGCGCTCTTCTTGGCGCGCCAGACGCACGTCGTCTCGCGCCTGCACTACTCCGGCATCAACCCAGCCATGTGCCCCGAGCTCTCCTCCCTCACGCAGGAGAACTTTTTCCTGCACCGCTCGCAGACCTCCGGCCCGGGCAGCGTCCTCTCCATCGAGACCGGCAGCGTGAAGCGCTCCAACGCGTTTGTCCGCGCCTGCAAGCTGTTCAAGCTCACGGTGAGCTTTGGCAGCTGCAACTCGCTGGTCGAAATGCCCTGCCTGCTGTCGCACGCCTCGATCCCGAAGGAGAAGCGCACGCTGCCGGCCGACCTCATCCGCCTGTCGGTGGGCATCGAGCAGATCGAGGACATCCTCGCCGACCTCACGCAGGCGGTCGCGTCGGCGGCGCAGGTCTCCAGCGACGGCGACGAGTCGTCGTAGAGGGACACGCGGATAAGACCGCAGCGCGTGTGTCCGGCTGGTGTGCCTGTCGCACTTGCCTCCTCTCCTTCTTGTCCCACGAGGTGGAGAGTCCGACCGAGGAGGAAGCGGAACGGAGGAGTGACCATAACATCTCTAATGATGCCGCACTAGCTACCCTGCCACCCGTTGCGCTCTTCTCTTTCGACTATACCTGTACAGGAGGACAGAGGCGCCGCCACTCGACCAAACACACATACTTACACTTCGCCGTTACGATTGTGAGAGTGCGTGCGTGTGTTGGCTCCTCTGGGCCTTCTTGAGCATCATACTCTCTACATCTTCTCTTTTTTGTTTGTTTGTTTTTATCTACTTTTTCATGGGAGGGGCAGTCCACATGTCACGCGACACGTGGTAGAGGTGCGCGTGCTTCGTCTTCTTTTTTTTTTCTTGGTGTACGTGGGTGTGCATGCTGCGCGTCTCGGATGCCTACATCACCGGATAAGAGTTGACCACACCGCCACGCACTCGATAGAGGACGACTCAAAGGGGTAACCGCTTGAGCTCCTCCGTCTGTCCCACCATGTTCTTTCTCTCTTTTAGTTTTTTTTTCTTTTTTTTATGGCCTTCGCTTGTCAGCTTTTATGGATAGGACAAAAAGGAAAAGAAACTGCCGTGACAACGTCTATCCGTTAACGAATTACATTAGTATCTTTTTCTCTTTGCATTTTTTGAGTCGTCCCGGTCAAACTCCGCCTGTTTGCCAGTGAAGGAAACAATCATGATTATCCTCTTTTTTTTTCCTTTACTTTGCGGTATTCCTCCCGTGTCTCTTGCCCAGAACCCTGTGTCCGGCGTTGGCTGCGTCCACACATGCGCTCCTCTGCAACCACCTATCGATGAGGACTTCACTCCTTCTTTCTTTTTTCTTTTCTCACAGCTCGGCTCTTTCTTCTTTCGGTTTCTCCCGCCTGACTTTCATTTATCTTTTTTTCGTTTTTGCTTCGCCAAAATAATACACCTCCTCCTCACACTCCTCTTAACCAACGCAATGGAAAAGAAAAAAAGAAGAATCAGAGAAGACACTAGCCACCCAAAACTAGTTGTACAAGCCGTTTTTGTTTTTCGTGTTTGATCTGTCAAAAATCCAAAAAAAAAAAATAGTACCTGACGTTGTTAAGCCTTGTTTCGACATAACTAAAACCCTTTTTTTTTTCGTTTTTTAATTTGTTTTTTCCCGTTTCTGGCATTTCTCTCTCCAAGGACAATGTTCGTGACTTCGTCGCTGAAAGCACGCACGCAAAGCCAACGACGCAGCGTGATTGCATCGTGTTTTGACTCTCTCTCCCTCTCTCTCTCCCACGGCCTCAAGCCTCCGCATTTATTCCACAGCAGAAGCGAAGAAATGATGTCCGCGGACGCACCACATCAATGTATTTTCAACCCTTTGTACTCCTTTGCTCTCCTTTGCTCTCCCCCTTCTCCATTTCTCCGTTCAGTTTCAGAAGCCTCGACCGCCCAGTGACACACACAGAGAGAGTAGCAACGCTCAACACAACAAAAGCGCAGCCCGCAGTGCAGCAGGCGTAAATGCCGACCTCCTGCGTCCCGCACCGCCGCAGCACCGGCATGCGTGCGCTGATGTGGGCCGTGCTCTTTTTCCCCTTCGTCATCACCTCGCACGTAGCCGCGGCGCAGTGGGCCAACGCGTCTCCTGCCTCCGCGGTACCGCGTCTGCACGTCGCCCTTCTTTCGGTCCCCTTGTGGGGCCACTTCAAGCCGCTCTGGGCCGTTGCGGAGGAGCTGGCGTACCGTGGCCACACCGTGTCCGTCGTCGTTGAGGAGGCATCGTGGTGCACCACCGTGCTGTCGCACAGCCGCCATCCCGCACCGCTGCTTGCATCGAACCTCAGCGCCGCTGCGTACGCGGCGACGTCTAATACCATTGGCACGGTGGATGTGTTCTGTGTTGTCGTACCGCGTCACCGAGAGGTGTTCAGCCCGGAAACCTTCCAACCCATGACACGCGAGGGCACGTCGGTGACGATGTCGTTTGTGCGACTCTTCGACGATCTTCTCCGCCATCACGAGCTGACACTCGGCACGTACATCCAAGTCGTGCACGCCATCGACGCACACCAGCCCCTCACCACGGTGTTGTGCGACATCGTCACCTACGCCTGTGCGTCGACGGCGCGGCACCTCCAACTGCCGGTGGTGCACGGCTTCCCCTTCACGACACAGCTCTCCGTGGGTCTTCATCCGCTGCTGCCCGCTGTCGGCCTCGGCTTCCCGCGCCACATGAGCCTCGTGCAACGCACCACGAACTTCGCCTTCAAGCTCCTCTCCATGGCGGTCGCGGGGCGTGTTGTGGGCAAGTTGAACAGCGTACGTGCGGCCCACGGCGTGGCGCCGTTTCGCGACGCGTACGATGTCGCCGGCATGTACGCTCCTCTCCTGGCGCCGACGCTGTGGGGCCTCGACGTTCCGCAGCCGCTGTGCCCGAACGTGCACCCGGTGGGCCCGCTCAACACACGCGACCAGCGGCTTCCCTACCGCCGCAGCGACCTCTCCGACGCCCTTGCTGACTTCCTCGACCGCTGCACGCAGGGCGTTCTGTACGTCAACTGGGGGACGCTGTCCGCGCCAACCGCGTCGCTGGAGAACACGCTGCTGGAGGGCCTTCTCGCAGCCGCGCCGTACTGCGTCGTATGGAAGCGACGCTCACCCGACGCGGCCGCCCGCTCGCCGCCAGCCGACCGCTTCTTTGTGGTGCCGTGGCTGTCGTCGCCGATGGCAGTGCTGCGGCACCCACACACGCTGGCCTTCGTCTCCCACTGCGGCGACGCGTCGGTGCTGGAGGCGGTCGAGGCCGGTGTGCCCATCATCGGCTTCCCCCTCTTCGCCGATCAGGCGGACGTGTGCCAGCGTGTCGTGGAGAGCGGCATCGGCGTGCAGGTGACGCAGACCAAGACGTTTTCGCCAGCGGACGTGCGGGCGGCGGTGGCAACAATCGCGGAGTCGCGGAGCAGGATGACGCACCGTCTGCGCGAACTGCGCACCATCGCTGACGCCTACGGCGGCCCCTCGCGCGCGGCCGACATCGTGGAGGCGCGGCACGTCAGCGCGCTGCTGTCGCGCGACCCGCAGCTGGAGCGGTGCAGCGACCTTGACGGCGCGCTTCGGCTCGACTGCATGCTGCTTGTGTGGGGTGCCGCCTTGGTGCTGGCGACGGCCGCGTGGACGGCGCTCCTTCGCGGTGTGTGGCGGCGCTGCCTGCAACCCACATCGCTGCGAACGGCGCGTCCACAGAAAGCACACAAGCAGCTCTGAAGAAGTGGCTCGACAAACAAACGTTTCAAATTCCTTCCAGGCATCTAGTTGTTCCATGCCAAAAGAAATAGGCTCGCGCGTGCTGCCGCTGGGGATAGGCAAAAGACAGCTCTCTTACCCCCGACAAACCCCAAAAAACAAGAAGCCTCCATATGCCCCTAAGCCACTGCCAAACAACCCCAAAGAGAAAAAACAAAAACAAGACACCGACCCCAAAAACACCCCCTCCTACAAGCCAATGAGAGAACCCCGTAGGCGGACACTTCCCCAAATGCAACACATTGTCCTCATGTCTTTCTCGTTTGTTTGATTTTGCTGCACGAAGCGGCGAAAAACGCTCCACATTCCCAATGAAACGTTCCCAAAGGACCGCCCGCAAAGCCACCGACACGCAAAGCTAGACAAATGGGACTAAAAAAAGGAATCCCAACCCATGCTGCGACGACCCAGCCAACGCCAAAGGAGCTTGAGGAACCCAAGACGCTAAACCAACCTCATGCCAAGAACAGCAACTTGGTGGGGAAACCCGAAAGCGAACATCCCCAAGTATTCCAGCTCCACTTGCCGCCAAGGCAGAGTCTCGCAAATGTGCCGCCACGCCTTCCTCATCACACAAACGGCGTCTCCAACTTGACTGAAAACTTATTCTAGCAAAAGCGCACCCCGTCACCACGACCTCAAACTCCGCAACGACGGCCCACGCGGCGCACGCCAAATGCGTAATTTTAGCAGCCCACGCCGCGACCGCATCCCCAAGACATACGATCCCCACGTTGGCATTCGAAACGCGAATCGACAAATTAGCCCGACAACAAAACGCATCTGCAACCATCGAAGGGGTCTCCGCCAAAGCCGAGAAAAAAGCCGCATCAGCCCTACTCCCGTGGCATATCTTATCGGCACCAAAGCCAACTCCACCAACAACCCGCTGCCCAGACGACAACGGGAAGCCAATTTCGTCCCAACATGTAAAGAAGCCCGAGCTTGACAAGCCGTAAAGTCCAGACCCGAAGCGCACTCCACTCAAATGGCGTCCAAATACGCCGTATTTCTACCGGCGGCATATTCGCAACGCAAAGATCTACCGTGTTTTTTCCTTCTTGGCCACTCGATAAACCCTTTTCTCTGCCCCACAGACACCTTCTAAAATACCGAGAGTGAACGAAACAACCTTGCGTTGGCCCAATAGGAACCGATACCAGCACTTCTGCCCAAAGAGAGACGCAGGCATTCCTCACAAACCTATCCCGCTTCGAAGGAATTCGAGGCCCAACCTGGCCACGCGAAAGAAGCAGTCGCCACAACTCCTCGAAGCGCGCCGATCCTTACGGCTTCTTTCTCGCCGAGAAGAACTCTACGCCCAATGCCTGCCAGCTGACACTCTGCAATGGAAGAAATTGCGGCTTTCCATTCATCGCCACACGACAGCGGCTTGCCCGGCACAAAACCGCATGTTCGCGATACGCTAACCGCCATTCTGGATTCATTCAGTGGGCTTTCGGGGTCCTCGAGGAAGCCTTCCGTGCAACACGTTGGACAAAATGCAGGAGCTCGTCAACTCCGTGATCCGCGGGCAAAAGTACCGCACAATGTTGCACGTGCGGTCCAGCTAGCCGGCATGCTTTATCGAGGTTATACTGCTTGCGATAGGGAAGGATGCCGCACCATCAGCTTTGCCGCCATCTGCAATAATCCCCTTTTTATCGAGTGCGCTGTGTGACTTGTCTCGTGCAACGGGTTTCCAACCTTTGCCGCAATTAGCGATGTCAGCTTTTCGCGATCGCCCTCCTGTGCCCTCAGCATCCACAGCTGCACTGCCAACGTATCCGTGGCTTGGCGTAGCGGTGAAAACGGTTTGCGTTGACCTTCGCTGCCTTCGGAAGGGCAGCCCAATCCAAGGTCACCGACCCGCCCGCTTGCAAAAGCAGGATCTCTCCTCGGAGTTGCCACACCTTTCCTCATCTCCAAGCGGCCATTTTAAGCGAGCCGCACCACTGCTTCGTCTCACCATGAAGGGGCTGTTTCGACCAGAAAGCACAGGTCTTTGGGTGTGATCAGTGGCGCCTGGCACACCATTTCTCTAAGAGCCCGCCTTTCCAAACCTGCCCTCGGCGCTTGCTTAAGAGAGGTGTCTTTTGCCAGCATGGACTGCGGCAATTTCGAATACTGCAACCTCGCGCTGCTCTTTCAGTCCTTCGAGAAAACGAAGAAACGTTGCGGTATTCGTGTATGCTGGGCTGCGCTGCTGCTTGCAGTAGGAAAAAAGCCTTTAAACAAGGTGCTCATCTGCTCCCCTGCCACGGTCTTCTTTACCAAAGCCAAATGTGCCGCAAGCTCTGAAAAGACCGGCTCGTTGCCATTCCACAAAATGCGTGCGTCATTCACCGATGTCCTCGGCGGAAGTAGAATCAGCGGTCGAATCGCGAGAATCATACATGTCATCTGTGGCATCACACTTACCACGTGCGGAAACCTCAAAACCGAAGCTTTTGCTCAAGTCGCCAAAACCGCCGACCTGTTTTTAGGAAGTCCAAGCAACGCGGTTGCCACTATGCCCAACAGCGCCGCGATCCATACCGCCCCAGCTGTCTTGAGATACTTGCAGGTTGAAAGCCGCCTTGTGGCCGAGCATGCGGCACAATTAGCAAATCACTGCCGTGTTCAGCGGCTGTGGGCTGCATGTTGACGTCAGGTCTTCTGGCGTCGCGCTCATGATCCGCACCACGTCCTTCAAGTTGAAGCTCTTCTGCTGGGTTCTTTGCCAAAACGTATCTTTTAGGACGCTGTTGGGCTTTCCGTTGACACAATGCAACAGGAAAAAGCCACACCCACGCTTTCAATGCAGCTTGTCGCTCCAAAGTACCGTTTTAACCCACGCAACGACAACAACAAAGCGCCGCAGCTACATGTAGACACGCATTGCAAACTTTCCCTTGAGCCGCACTCCTCGCAAAAAGACCCCCCGGAGCTTCTCTACGAAACCGTCTACAATACTGTCCGGAAATGCGGTACCCAAATGCTTATCGCTTTGACGTTTGAAGGCGCCAACATTTAATCAGCCGCAAGCGAATTCTTGTCCTACTTTAGGTGGCGCGACGGCAGCAAAGGAACTTTCGCCCGCCTGCCAACACTCTCCGCCGCCATCCCCATCGCCCAAAACCCAAACTGTGGCTCGCTGCAATGAAACCCTTCATTTGCGCTAATTCATAACCTTTTCTGAGTATCTACCACAGCTTCAACGGCAAACCCTTCAACGGCCGCCACACTTCCCTCGACGAGAAAAAGAACCCATCTCAAATTCCCAAAACTGTCCTAAAGCCTTTTCACCTTTTTCAAGCCCGAAAGCAACCGCGCCGCGTAAAACAGAGGCCGCTTCTGCGTAAAAGGTGGTTGCATACTGCTTTCCCTTCCTCGCCAGGCGTCAGGTTGGCGTTGATCTGCGAAGAGCATCTCCGATGTCGTGACTTCCGCAGCTGTGCTTTAAATGACCTTGATCTTGAGCCAGCGCCTGTGTCAGTCGCCCTTCCGTCTTGGCAGACTTCTTGTCATGGGCCTGTGCTTATTCACGTAGCTCTATGTGCCTTTTTTCCCTCAAATGCCCCGCCAAATAATGCAGTCAAGCCCTGCGTCAGGTGCTTCTGATTGTAAAACTGTATTTTATCTGCTTTAGCTTGTTCCTTCACTCCGGGCTAAACGAACCCGCCACAGCGGCCGCCATCCCTGCTAAAAGCGCCATCTCTTTCGACCGCCCTTCGTATTACCCACCCATATGCAACACGTCGCCTGGGGTCGAGCCAGCGGAAAGCTATGTGTTTTTGGAACCCGTGGCCGCCCACACCGCGCGTTCGCAATAGTAGTCCTTTCCTATTTTACACCCGCCCCACCTTTGCCGTGAGTTTTGGGCCCTTGAACCCCATGTCGCGAACATAAGAGGTACAACAATTTCAGCCGTGCTCCTCGAGGCCATCGCCAATTCGTACCTTTCCATTTTCCTCCCGACGCGCCAGAAAATCATTTGCGTCGACCTCGCTGCGGGCTCGCAAAGCTAGAAATTAGAATTGGCGTGCTCTTCTTCGGGCAGCAACAAAGCCACGTCTCTTCTTAAACCTCACCAATCCCCCTTTTGAACCCAAGCAGCGGCCATTTTGGCAAGTAGAACTCTTATTCCATGGTGGTAAAGAATAATGCTACCTTGTGGGACTACTACGAGAGAGTATGTGCTACTTATGGTTGAAAATTGTTAGATGGATGAAAAAAAAACTAGCGAATGCTGAACGCTTTGAGAATAGCTTTCAAAGAAAACCGGAGTTCTGCTTTTCCTAACATCAATACCGCAAAAAAAAAAAAACCGACCAGAATCGCAACTAGGAAGGAACAATAAAAGCTAAGAAGTGGGGACGGGAGAAGAGCTGTCGCACATTCTCTCCATGACAGAAATTAACCATCTTTTAGCTGTTCAACCCCGTTATTCACATTCCCTTTCCTTTTTCCCCCATTTGATTTTAAGAATCTCCAAAAACCGCCAGAATTTAACACGGCAAAAAAATTCATCCCGAAAAAGGAAAAAATTTTTTAGAGGTGGAGGGGCAACGTTTTAAAATGAGTTTTGTTTTTATGCGCATCTGGCACCGTTGGCCGCGCTTCTGTCTTTCCTGTGCTTGGATCGAGGGTCTTTCCCTCCTCTTTCCCCACGGGCCCCATTTGCCGTTTCGGCAAAGGCCAGCTCAAAGCGCGTTTTCCCAGTCTCCCAAGAGCCCCAAAGCCAAGCCAAACAAAAGATTTCTTACCGCACAAACCCCGACAGCCCCCGCGGTACACGGCGCCCCGACGCCCCCGGAGCGAAATTTGTGGCACTATACGCCTTGCATGCAATGCTTCCCCATGGGCAGCACCCGAGCAGACCACAAAAACCTTTTTACGCAAAAGAAAAATTCCGAAATTTAAAAAGCAGTACGTTCCAAAACCGGCGTTGGCACCAATCCCGCAACCTGTGGTGGGGCGACACGTTTAACGGTACTAATGGGCAGCAGCCCTCCCGCGAGCCCGACACAGAAAGGCGGAATGCGCCGCCCTCGGCAGCCGCTTTACCCGCAACCTCCCGACTTAGCACCCGCCAAGCGCCGAGCGGCAGATGGAAAGCCTTTTCTCCCAACAAAAAAGTAAAAGTGATCACTTTGTCGCTAAACCGCTCCGGCAACTCTTCCAACCCAAAGAAGTTTGGCGGCTGGCATCGCAACAAAGCAACTCGCGGGGCTGATCGCTGCTCTCCGAGAGAAGGCCCTGCAGGTGCGTGATCTCACCGCTCCAATTGCCGCGTGACGCGCGGCCATATGGCAGCCAAGTTTCCACGGCTTCGACCTTTGAAACGGATGCAGATGGGGAAGGTCGCCTTGGGTGACGCCACACAACGCCTCGGATAAACGCGGCCAGCAGCGGCAGTCTTTGGCCACAGACCACAAAAAATAGATCCAGCCGGAAATGGCTCGTGCGGGCCATACCCGCCTTGGACCCGAAGTGCGTCGTGATTTCCGCCGCTGTTGCCGCTACCATTTAACTTGTGGTTGGGAAGGCGCTCTCCTTTGCCCAAGCAGCTGGCCGCCTCCTATGCCGTTGGCGCCAAAGTCGATGTCGTGCTGGGGCCTACCGAGGAGCGCCGCCGCCTCTCGGCGCCGCTTTCTGAATGCCAGGGCGGCGCAGAGGTGCTTCCCCCGACGGAGCGCTTTGGCAACGCTCCAAACGCACCTGTGCCACCTCGGACTGCACGCTGACGTCCATGCTGTGCACGATCAGCGCGGCACTCTTGCCGCTGTCACACATGATGCGAACCCACAATAAATGACAAACCCTCCGCTTGAGACTTCCCTGCTTGTTGTCACGTTCTCAAACTATGAATACCCTGCATGAGAACGACGGGCGTCGCGCGGAGCCTCGTTGCAAAGGCGCCGATCCATGAGCACGAGCTCAGGCTCCTCGCGCCGTTGCCCTTTTTATGTTTGGCTGCATCCGCGATTGCGCACGACCACCCGCTGGCAGGTGCGCTGTCTGCCAATTGCGTGTCCAGCGCCTTCCCCCGCTTTTCCCGACGCCCGCACCGTACCGCTTGGCTGGCGCAAAGCGTTACCCTTTGCTGCATCTATCAGCAGCACCTCTGGCTCCCTGCTCCGGTGCAGCGCCGCGTTTTCTGCGGACACCCTGTCGGCCAGTACGGCTTTGGAATGCCCAACGGCCGTTCCGAAAGCTGGGATTGCAGTCTCGGCACTCACCAACATTCAATTGTTTTCCTAATGGCACCTGCCAAAATAAGTCGTCCGCCGAACAATACCACCAACGCCGGCCAGTCGTGGCAGTCAACCGGAAATGCTGCTTGGCGTGGAGGAGAAAGCTGCGGAAACTCCTTTGCCGTCCTTGGTGGTCGGGAGAACGTCATGTAGATCGGGGATACGGGATGGCAACGCCATGCTGGTGTCTCCTGCAGCTTATTGAGGACTTCCTTGACGGCCACCCCATCTACGTTGAACAGCGCGCTGGTCGCCAACCCGGCCGCCTTTTCTCCTCAACAGATCTGCGGTGCCTGCACAGGTCCTCCTCAAAACGCTTGTGCTTAAACGTCGTCGCTTCAAATACGTGGCTTTCCTGGCTGTCCCAAATCCTCCGACACCCCTCGGTGATCAGAAATGAAGCTTTGCGGGTGAAGGCCGTCGCGCACACCCGGATAAAATCGCTCAGGAGTGATCCGAGATGGGTGCGGCACCCGCTGTCGTGCAGGTTCGCCAAATAGGTGACTGAAAGATCAGGCTGTATCTTAAAGGGTGTTCCGATGCCGTCGTCCGCGTCTAGCGCCTTTGCTTCCGTCTTGATGGGGTGAGTTCCTCAGCCTTGGGATGTGTTCACGTGAAGAAAACATTCGGTGTAATCCTCGTCAACCTGAAAGAACTCCAACGTATGTGTTGGGGAAGTCGAAGACGAAGGCATCTTATACTGGTGTCTCCGAGTCTGCGGATGTTACTTCGATGGCGGTTGGGCCCGCTTGAGTCGAAAAGAAGCACGCCGCGTGAGTCGACTAAGCCGCAGGAGAGATACGCTGCTAAGTGCTAGAGCTGCGAAATACTAAGAAGAGCCGTGCAACGTTCCCCCGCACTCACGAAAGAGTGGAAGAGACACAGGACGACTTTAACTGCCGTAGTATGGAGGAGAGGGAAAACAAAAGCGGAGGGGTGAAAGAAATTGGGTACAAAGGTGTGATTTCTGCGAGGGTTCGCCGTCGGAGGATCGTGTGCAGTTTCCAATAGGCATGGAGTGCTAGACAGAAGGGCAAAAAAGTTTGCAAAGGCAATGCCTTTCTTTTTCCGTGCATTTTTTAATTCGTATTCTTCGGATAATTATGGGCAATTGTTAAGCTAGTGACGGCTTACTTTTTTGAATTTTACCTTTTGTTGCCCCTTCAGGTTCAAGATTGTGACAATTAAAATAGTTATGCTCGTCGACAGAGCAGGACCAGTATCTGCGGACTCTGAGTTGGTGGATCGAACAATCATACTGCAGAGAAGTTGCTTGGCCAGCAACTCCTCTTGCAATTTTGTGTGAGAAATGGGTAGCTAATTCTTTCACCAGTGTTACTTTTCTCCCGCGTGACTCCTTCATTCACCGCTGCACGGCGCAGTAGTTTCTTCGCGGGCTGTTTGCTCAAAGCACCAGACGCAGCCTGCGGGCAAGGCGGTCGCTGCGTGCAAACTCTTTTGTGAAGAAATAGGCCCAGGACAAACACCTGCGCCACGGGCTCGGATAACGCTTGGTAGGTCAGCCGCTGTCCGGTGGACTCGACGTGTGTCCATCGCCCTTGTTAAGAAGGGCTCCTCGGTACCACGGAATTCGTTAAAAATTCACCGCGTTTTTAGCTGCGGGTCTGTGCTGTAATGGGGGGAAAGCCTTCGTTTGGGTTGCTGGTGGTGCTTTAAAGTGCTGCGGGCCGGGGCTTTGGCGCCGCTTAGTTTGTTGCGAAAAGCGCGAGTATGGTTTTTTTAAATGCCTGCAGCAATGCTGCTCGGGTTTTAGGAAAGCCAAAGCAAGAAAAAAAAACCCGCGCAGAAAAACGACTTATAATATTAAAATTTTGGAGAGAAAAATTTTTTTTTAAAAAAAAAAAAAAGGGTGGGGGGGTCCCCCCCCCTCCTTTTCCCAAAAAGAAAAAAAAAAATACCCCCCCCCCCCCCCCCCCCCAAAACCCCACCCCCCGGGGGGGGGGCCGGGGAAAAGGGGAAAGGGGGGAAACCCAAAAAAAAATTTTTTTTTTTGTTGGAAAACAAAAAACTTTTTTTTTTTTTTTATAAGAAAAAAAAAAAAAAAAAAAAAAAAAATTTTTTTTAAATAACAACAAAAAAAAAAAATATTAAAAAAAAAAAAAAAAAAAAAAACAACCCAACAAAGGGAAAGGAGCTCGGTTAAAACCTTGGGTAGAGAAAGGGATTGGGGGGGGGGCCCCCTCCCCTTTTTTTAATTAATATAAAAAAAAAAAAAAAAAGGGGGGGAAGAAAAAAAACAAAAAAACCTCCTTTTAAAAATAAAAAAAAAAAAAAAAAAAAAATGCTTTTACCGAATTGCGGCAAATCACGCTAGTCTGTGACACGCAAAAAGAGAGGGTCAATGCAAAAGGGTCAGAAGCCGAACGGCAAATGTGCACCTACGGCTCTGTTTCCTTCGCTTGCCCGTCTTCTACCTAATACAACCCTGACAGAAAGGCTAAGGCTGTGCCATTCTTGGGTGTCGGAAAAGTGCAGATTTTTCATGCGCAGGTTTCATGCAGCACCAAGCAGCTGTGGTTGTTTTCCAGTAAGTTTACGACTTTGTCGGATTCTTGCCGCGCAAATACGCCCCAATAGCATTACTTCCCATATCCGGCGCCAGAAACGACGCGCAGCTGTTTTTGCGCCGTAGATGCGCAATCTGCGCTGCAAGCATGCTGAAAACTGGTGCTGAAACGATTTGAAGTCTTTTCAAATAAAGGGTTTAGTTTGTAGCGTCTGCAAGCAAATCACTCCATCTTAATCAAAGCGCCAGGAAGCTAATCGAAGAGAAGCGGTGCAGCACCGAGGCTTAATTTCTTAGCGAAGAAGCTCTGTTTGTGAGCTGGACTAGCCCTACAGTCGACGTACCTGTCCAAAAACATAATTATTCGTGCTTTTCGATTATTCTTGAGGCGGCATAAAGGGAATCACAAAGCAAGAGAACCTGTCACGCTGTTTAGCCGAGGGGGCAAGTTACCGGTGGGCTGCCCGGCAGGCCATGCGGCGGCATCTGGCGCCATCACCGCGGTTGCAGCTTTCGACGGTGGATATTTAATTTCTATTTGAGAGCAGCCACTTCTCTTGACTCGTTGTTGGGACTCGTTTTTTCCTGATGTTGCGTAAAAATGCCCCTCCTTGCCTAGTATAAAGAGTAGAAAAGAAAGCTAGTTTTGGAAGATTTCAGCGGTGAATCAAAAGCGGCCTGGGCAGGTGCAGTAAAAACACAGCTTTTTTTCCTCCGGCCGCTTTTTGTGGGTTCCGTCACGGGGAAAGCGATACATCTTTGCTCTCTTGCTCCCACAAACGGCCTTCTTAAGGTGTAGAAAAGAGACGTACAAACGATGGAAAGGCAACGTGTGTGTCTTGCCGTGTCATTTTCGACTTCACGAAACGGAAGCCTTCACCTCAGAATCTTCCCTGGGTGTAAAGTAGATGGCTCGGCTTTGAATGGCCTACGCGTGTTCGTGCGAGGCTTTAGAATTAAAGGCGGAAGGACACTGGTCCAGGAGAGAGGAGACGCATTGGCATCAGGAAGGGCCCATCTATGCTGTTGCAGGCTTGTGGCCTGTGAAAAGTGACATGCGTTTTTTTTCCTTTTTTGCAAATTCCACTCTTCTAAAGGCCTCAGCAAAAAAGAAGGTTTTAGCAGATCGGTGGGAAGCAAAAGCAAACTTTCGGCAAAAAAAGAGCTTTTGCTCTCTAAATTTTACTGTTAAATTCTGTGTTTGTTGTTCTTTGTCTACATAAGGGAACTGTTCTCTTTTGCGGTCTTCTCGATCCACTTAAGGCATTTTTTTTTTTGCTTGTTTCTTCGCTTCCGAGGTTCTTTGCATCTCTTTCTGTTTCTTTTGGTGCATATCTTGGCAGCTTCTCTTTGTGTGGCCTAGTTCACCTTCATCTGTCGCAAATTGCATCCTGAGGGGATTCTACTCTTCGTAATCTTTGCTTTCTTTTTTCGGGCAGCGCTGCGCTGGTCTCTCTTTGGGTTTCTCAGTAGCTGCTGCCTAGGCCCAGGCTTTGGGGCGGGGCATAGGGTGTTGGGTAGCGGGGCTCATTCCTCGGAGCAGATGGCACTTCGTGAACCCTCGTCTTCGCATAAAAAAAGTCGAAGTGCTCGTTTGGTGAGGTGGCGGCTGCGTCTGCTTTACTTGATGAGGAAAGGACAGAGATGGAAAGCGAGAGTAGAGGACGAGGAGCGGGTGAGGGAGTTTGGCGCCTCGAACTTCATATCTGGTCGATGCAAAGCGCAGCATCGCAAAGGCGATGCATCCTTTAAAAGTCTGAAGGCGGCAGCGGCGCATGGAGTTTGCCGACCTCAGCGACAAGTGTTCTTCCGAGCGAGACCGTCGTTCATCCTGGTCTTCGCTTCCGTCCGTATTTCTTTTCATAATTTTTGTCGTTCAATACTTAGCGTGACCTTTTAGGGTGGGCTACAACACTAGATAAAAAAGGGTCACTGTAAATCAAACAGAAACAAATATATACGCCGCTATCACTTAGAAGACGAATCCAGAGAGCGAAACAAACAAAGCGCAAAGCAAAAAGAAAAAAGGTGTTACCTAAATTAATTTTTTCTGTTTTTTTTTTTTTCCAGGCTCAAGCTTCAAGTTTTGAATCTCCTTTTAGGGAGCGACCTATATAAAAATATCTTAGCTGATCATTTTTTGCTTTTCAATTACTGTTACTTATGGCAGGCCAGGAGCTTCACTTAACTAATTTGGCTTTTGTTCAGGGGCTTTTCTTTTTGTCTGCGCGCGTTTCATAGTCAATCCTCATCGCTGGCAATTGGGAGATCGAAAGATTAAGATGGGTAGCACTGATTTTGTTTCTCCTGACGCAGAACTCCTTGCTGTCAACCTTCGTACACTGGCACTGGAAAATGGAAAAAAAAAGAAGTTGGCTGAAATGACTGCGGCGCAAGCAAGCGCGCGAGCACAAAACTGTGTACCAGGCACTGGGGTGGACGAAGATGAGACGAAATCCACCACAGCGCCTTTCTTCGCGCTTGTTAATTGCATCAAAGCGTTCCTGAAGATCACCTCCCGGCAGCTGCACCACTTCCTCACACGTGGTAGTGTGTCAGTATTGAAAACAGCCAGGGAGAGCGGAAAGGGCCGAGCCGATGGCGCTAAGCAGGCGGCGAGGGACCACATCTTTGCTGCTCATGGAAGTGTCGTGCGTGCGAGGGAGGCGACTGCGGGAAAAGAAGAAGACTGCAGAATCACATATATCATTGTTGTACGAGAGGGGTCATGCAGCCTCCCTGCCCGGCACAGGATTTTGCGGTGCGGAGCGGAGAAGCGGAAAGGAAAAAAAAGGGCGGAGAAACGTCGAGGTACAAAATCAGTGTTCCCGCGGGTGGCATCCTTCTGATGGCGAAGGCTACGCACGGGCAAAGACCTTTAAGAGAGGACGGGTTCTGCAGACGCCTGCTTTGCACGCCATCTGGCGCTCTTGGAAGCTCAGCGAAAACCAGGGTCGGTCGTGGGGAAAAGAGAAGAATAAAAGACAAGACAGGCGAACGAAACGTGCGGAACTTTGGTCGCGCTGCTGCACCCTTGGAAACAAGAAAAACACACGGAAAGGTAGGAACCAAACAGATCACGGAAAACAACAAGGGGAAGCTGGCGCGGAGAACAAAACAGGACCAAGATGACAACAAGCCTACGCTAGAAGGCGCAAGCATCGCATCCGGCAATTAAAATGAAAAGCGAAGAGCATAACAAGAAAAAAAAAAACGAAGAACTTTAAATTTTAAAATGAAAAAGAAAAAACCCACCGGACTCTCGTGCGTGTTTTTTTTCTCTTTCACCGTCTTTACAGCGGCGGCGAAGAGAGAACAACGCGCAAACAACAACTCCGAGGCCAGAGGCGTCATACAAGACAACTTGTCACCGCTCGCCCGTTGTTTCCCTCGGTCCTGTGGGTGGCGAGAAGAGGTGCTGTCTCCGCTGGCAGAACGCAGCGCGCAAGCTGTCCAGGTGTGGTGACAGAATAAAAACGAAAACAGATCACGACCGCACTCTGTCACAACGAGAATTCTCATAACACCAGTGAAGCCTCGCCCCTAACAAGCGTCTCGCGTCACACAGCATCAGGGCACCTCAGCGCGTCGCAGTAGCCAACGGACACGCATCGTCTCACTCGTCAGTGTGGTTCTGCTCGTTCAGCTGCTTCTGCTCCTTGACCAGCGCCTTCATGCGGCCCTCGAACATGCGCACGTAGACGACGGTGAAGGCGAACTGGAAGGCGTGCAGGCCGAAGCAGGTCATGGTGAGGGCGAAGGAGGTGGTGAACTTGCAGTAGTCCTTGACGTGCACGAGGCGGCCGGCGATGGTGCTGCTGGGCATGGTGGTCATGCCGCGAGCGTAAACGCCGACGCTGAGGGCCCAGGAGATGAGGATGGTGATCCACACGGAGAAGGACCAGGCGCACAGCACGGCGGTGTAGTCCTGCAGGCACACGATGATGGCGATGCCGACGAGGTTGATGAAGGAGTAGCATGCCGCGAGCACGGAGAAGGCGGCGGCGCCGAGCATCATGGTCTGGGACACGGGGGACGGGAAGCCCTTGTGGGAGGCACCGCGCGCCGTGTACCACTTCTCGGTGTGGAACTCGGTGGTGCCGCACTTGCGAGCACCCCACAGGGAATAGCAGAAGGGCTTGGAGTCGGCCGTGACGGTGACGCCGAGGGCACTGCTGACGGCGGTGAGGTTGGCGCCGCTGGAGATGGCGCGGCTGCCGTCGACCTGGAAGACGTCGGTGGTGGAGGCCGCAATGAGGAGGGCAAAGATGATCACCTGAACGACAGCGGCCAGGATGATGAAGAGACGCTCACGGAAGGGGATGTAGAGCACCTTGCGACCTCCAATGCTGGACTTGCGGCGGTGGATGGAGGAGGGGCGGCGCGAGGCGCGGATCGAGCTGGCCTCGGAGAGGGGCTCGTTCATGCTGTGCATGTTCGTCTGCATGTTTGCGTTGTTTTACAGGAAGAAGGGGGTTAGAGAATTTGAGAAGGCGGTAGGGGCGTTGCGGGAGTGCAGGCGTTACTCAACTATCAGCAATGAATAGTTACGGAGAATAGCGAGAGGGAGAGAGAGAGAGAGAGAGACGAGGTCGAAGATGATTGGGAGAGAGAAAGTGATGAGGGGTGGAAGGAGTTGAAGAAGAAAGTTGCAAGCGACAAGCCTTGCACACTGGTGAGCGGCGCGGCGCATATATGCAGCACACACAAAAAAGGGAGTTGCTTTGACAGGATCACAAAGGGGTGTCTGTCGTTGCTGGCGCTGTAACTGCACTGCCTCTACACAACATGTTGTAGTCCAAAAAGACGTTGAACGGCACTTAAGAGTTGCTCACGGAGCGCATCGACACCCCTATTATTTACGTTGGTTCACTTTGAGTCCTGGAGAGGCATCGCTCTCAGCGTGAAGAGATCATAATCTCGTAACACGTATTTATATAAATAGATAAAGAAAAGTTAAATAAAGCCTTGTTGTGCACGTGTGATACTTCTGCCAGCAGTTAGGCCAACAAGAAAACCAGAATTTGTATGGCCCCACTGCTGCCCACTTGCTCAACTCCGAATTCCTCACCAACGAAGGTGCGTGCTGTCTACGCTTCCCCTGCATTGTTATGCAGAGTCACAGAAAGAGCGGAGGATAACCGAAACACATGGTAGAGACAGCGCCGTCAAGGAGCTTTACAGGGTGGCGGGGAACAGAGAGAGAGAAAGGGAACTGCCTTCACCACCGCCTTTTTCGCTGTCTTCCTCTTCACTCCCGACACCCTTTGCCTTCAAAAATTTTCCTTTTATTATGGCGGTATTTGTGATCCCGCAGCAAAAGTAATTTTTCATCGGCTTCGACATCTAGCCAAACACTCGAAAGGCTATCCAGCAGCTCCCCCTATTCGAAAGGCACACCATGGAATTGTGTGTGTGAGTTGTGGAGACAGTGCGACGTCCATCGACAGATGCCTCGCACTCGTACACGGGGAGTGAAACAGTGGTCAACATGCACTGGTGTCACAACGCGTTGGCTGGAAAATATATAAAACGGATATACACTGGATTTAAAGAGACAATGAAATAAAGAAAAAGTGCCCTCACAACAGGGGCCCAAAAGTAAAGGTAAAAAGATAAAAAAAGATATCTGAACAACTTCATTAATAAAAAAAGAATTATATGGGCGACAACGTCTAGCGATGTCATCAAGAAAAGAGGGCGAACGCACGACACGCTTGAAAAAGGACGAGAAGGGGTGCCACTGCACCGCTTCAACGCTTGCGCTTTCAGGTTTAACGGGGGTCACGTATATATAGGAGCGTGTGCACTGCGCTCCGCACCCTTCCACTCGCAGCGCGCCACGGGTATGTGGCGACACTGTTTCTTTTCCGTGGGAGCGTGAGCTGCGGGGGAGAGCCGACCTGCGGTGCGGGGGGCCGGTGGGGCAGGAAGCGAGGTGTGGTACCACCTGCACGCCTGCACCGCCGTCCCACACGCCCCTGCGGAAGGCTCCCCGCCGCGGCACTCCGGGGTGGCATAGCAGAGCACACGAAAACAAGGCAGAAGACAGAAAAGAAAGAAAAGAAAGGGGAAACAACAAACAAGAGAGGACCAGTTAGGTCCTACAGGATGAAAAAGTGTGGTAAAGCATGAAAAAGTGGCGCACCAAGGCGAAGGGGCTGTCTCTCCCGGTGGAGACTTCGGCGGGACCCTTGAAGGGGAGGACGCACTGAGGGAGCAGGAGGAGGGGCCGGCGCGGTGTGCGTCAACCGGCACGCACACGCGCGCACACACATGCACAGGTACGCGCGCTCGGGCTGGTGGGACGGGCAGGGACGCCCGTGTCCAACCAAGAGCGGGGGCGGCCAGCCGTGGCACGCGCGGGGACGTGTGCGGTGCTGCGGCCCCTCGACTCTCCACAGGGTCCGCGCGGGACGGGGGGCTCCTTGTGCGCCAGCACACGGCGGAAAGACATTAAAGATGGAAAGCACCAAGAAGAGAGTAGTAGTAATGAAGCGAGGAAAAACAACAAACAAAAGACTATATTTCTTAGATTCGGTGTCGGCGATGTGGCTCAGAACAGTTTTTTTCTTTTTGTTTTTGACGAAGGGCGTGGGCGGCTGCCCGCACTGCTTCTCCGCTCCTCCCTCCCGCTGCGGCGTGCAAGCGTGTGCGTGCAAGGGCGTGTGGGGTGTGTGGGGGAGGGTGGTGGTGGGAGCGCAGAGGGGCGGCGTCCCCTTCACGACACGGGGCGGAAAAATAAGAGAGATGAAAGTGGGGTGTACAACAGGGGGGAAGAGGCTTTCAACTGTGGTGGAAAGAAGAAACGGAAAGAAGATAAACAAGGAGAAGAGTCCGAGGACAAGAGAGAAAAAGAAAAACAAAACAAAACAAAACAAAACAGGGGTTAGGAGGGGGAGTGTTGGCGTCGCAGCGGCCCCTGTGAGCGCCTCCGTGCGCACTGCGGTCGTTGGCTGCGGCGGGGACGGCACACTTGCGCACATACACGGCGCGGGGGAGAGCCGCCACCGCTTTCATGCCTTCACGCCTTCGCTCGCTCGCTCGGTCGCTGCTGCTGCTGCTGTTGTTGTTGCGCGGGCTCCTACTCGTCCGCCTGGGCCGCAGGCGCCTCCGTGTTCAGCTGCTTCTGCTCCTTGACCAGCGCCTTCATGCGGCCCTCGAACATGCGCACGTAGACGACGGTGAAGGCGAACTGGAAGGCGTGCAGGCCGAAGCAGGTCATGGTGAGGGCGAAGGAGGTGGTGAACTTGCAGTAGTCCTTGACGTGCACGAGGCGGCCGGCGATGGTGCTGCTGGGCATGGTGGTCATGCCGCGAGCGTAAACGCCGACGCTGAGGGCCCAGGAGATGAGGATGGTGATCCACACGGAGAAGGACCAGGCGCACAGCACGGCGGTGTAGTCCTGCAGGCACACGACGATGACGATGCCGACGAGGTTGATGAAGGAGTAGCATGCCGCGAGCACGGAGAAGGCGGCGGCGCCGAGCATCATGGTCTGGGACACGGGGGACGGGAAGCCCTTGTGGGATGCACCGCGTGCCGTGTACCACTTCTCGGTGTGGAACTCGGTGGTGCCGCACTTGCGAGCACCCCACAGGGAGTAGCAGAAGGGCTTGGAGTCGGCCGTGACGGTGACGCCGAGGGCACTGCTGACGGCGGTGAGGTTGGCGCCGCTGGAGATAGCGCGGCTGCCGTCGACCTGGAAGACGTCGGTGGCGGAGGCCGCGATGAGGAGGGCGAGGATGATCACCTGGACGACGGCGGCGAGGATGATGAAGAGACGCTCACGGACGGGGACGTAGAGCACCTTGCGACCCGCGATGCTGGACTTGCGGCGGTGGATGGAGGAGGGGCGGCGCGAGGCGCGAATCGAGCTGGCCTCGGAGAGGGGCTCGTTCATGCTGTGCATGGTGGCCTGCATGGCTGCGTCGGTGTGGTGGCTGGGCGGTGTGAGGGTCGGTCCGGGTGGTGGTGGCGGGTGAGGGGCGTGCGGAGGGCGGCGACGGCGAGGGCGAGGACGGGGGAGTGCGTTAGAGAGAGAGAGGGGCGGGGGATACTCTGCGGTGCGGGGTGCGGGTTGTGCGTTGTGTGGAGTGCGGTGGGTGGGAGAGAAGGGAAGAGAAAGAGGGAGAGGGGAGAGCAGATGTGTTGTGGCTGACGCAGCTGAGAGGAAAACGGAGCGTGGCGCCAAGCGCGGCGATGGCATCAACGACAGCGCACGAGGTTCGCAACGCGGCGTCTATTGGGACCAGCGAGCAGGCGCTGGTGGCAGAGGGACGCTCAGTGGATGTGCACCATTTCTACAAGCTCATAGCGAGAGAGGGGAGAGTGCCGCTGCTTCTCCAACAGCGTGCCCGCTCGGGGCGGTGTACGCGGATGCACCCGGTGCGTCCTTGTGCAGCACACTGGGGGTTTTCCCAGCTCCAACTCCCGACGTGGCGTCCATTCGACTCTCGCGATTGGCGACACTTACAGATCCGGTTGCTGCGTTCGGCACGACTGAGTTCTGTACTTTGCTGGGTTTTTCTTCTCTTCATAGTTTTCCAGGCGCACCGTACACTGTGATGCGTCCGCTGAGGGAAGAAGGAGCGAATTCGAAGTAGAAAACGAGACCGCGGAGATATCAATTGATAAAGACGACGACGACGAAGACACAGTGTCTGGGAAAAGAGGGCGAACGCACGACACGCTTGAAAAAGGAGGAGAAGGGGTGCCACTGCACCGCTTCAACGCTTGCGCTTTCAGGTTTAACGGGGGTCACGTATATATAGGAGCGTGTGCACTGCGCTCCGCACCCTTCCACTCGCAGCGCGCCACGGGTGTGTGGCGACACTGTTTCTTTTCCGTGGGAGCGTGAGCTGCGGGGGAGAGCCGACCTGCGGTGCGGGGGGCCGGTGAGGCAGGAAGCGAGGTGTGGTACCACCTGCACGCCTGCACCGCCGTCCCACACGCCTCTGCGGAGGGCTCCCCGCCGCGGCACTCCGGGGTGGCATAGCAGAGCACACGAAAACAAGGCAGAAGACAGAAAAGAAAGGGGAAACAACAAACAAGAGAGGACCAGTTAGGTCCTACAGGATGAAAAAGTGTGGTAAAGCATGAAAAAGTGGCGCACCAAGGCGAAGGGGCGGTCTCTCCCGGTGGAGACTTCGGCGGGACCCTTGGAGGGGAGGACGCACTGAGGGAGCAGGAGGAGGGGCCGGCGCGGTGTGCGTCAACCGGCACGCACACGCGCGCACACACATGCACAGGTACGCGCGCTCGGGCTGGTGGGACGGGCAGGGACGCCCGTGTCCAACCAAGAGCGGGGGCGGCCAGCCGTGGCACGCGCGGGGACGTGTGCGGTGCTGCGGCCTTTCGACTCTCCACAGGGTCCGCGCGGGACGGGGGGCTCCTTGTGCGCCAGCACACGGCGGAAAGACATTAAAGATGGAAAGCACCAAGAAGAGAGTAGTAGTAATGAAGCGAGGAAAAACAACAAACAAAAGACTATATTTCTTAGATTCGGTGTCGGCGATGTGGCTCAGAACAGTTTTTTTCTTTTTGTTTTTGACGAAGGGCGTGGGCGGCTGCCCGCACTGCTTCTCCGCTCCTCCCTCCCGCTGCGGCGTGCAAGCGTGTGCGTGCAAGGGTGTGTGGGGTGTGTGGGGGAGGGTGGTGGTGGGAGCGCAGAGGGGCGGCGTCCCCTTCACGACACGGGGCGGAAAAATAAGAGAGATGAAAGTGGGGTGTACAACAGGGGGGAAGAGGCTTTCAACTGTGGTGGAAAGAAGAAACGGAAAGAAGATAAACAAGGAGAAGAGTCCGAGGACAAGAGAGAAAAAGAAAAAAAAAAAAAAACAAAACAAAACAGGGGAATTAGGAGGGGGAGTGTTGGCGTCGCAGCGGCCCCTGTGAGCGCCTCCGTGCGCACTGCGGTCGTTGGCTGCGGCGGGGACGGCACACTTGCGCACATACACGGCGCGGGGGAGAGCCGCCACCGCTTTCATGCCTTCACGCCCTCGCTCGCTCGCTCGGTCGCTGCTGCTGCTGCTGTTGTTGTTGCGCGGGCTCCTACTCGTCCGCCTGGGCCGCAGGCGCCTCCGTGTTCAGCTGCTTCTGCTCCTTGACCAGCGCCTTCATGCGGCCCTCGAACATGCGCACGTAGACGACGGTGAAGGCGAACTGGAAGGCGTGCAGGCCGAAGCAGGTCATGGTGAGGGCGAAGGAGGTGGTGAACTTGCAGTAGTCCTTGACGTGCACGAGGCGGCCGGCGATGGTGCTGCTGGGCATGGTGGTCATGCCGCGAGCGTAGACGCCGACGCTGAGGGCCCAGGAGATGAGGATGGTGATCCACACGGAGAAGGACCAGGCGCACAGCACGGCGGTGTAGTCCTGCAGGCACACGACGATGACGATGCCGACGAGGTTGATGAAGGAGTAGCATGCCGCGAGCACGGAGAAGGCGGCGGCGCCGAGCATCATGGTCTGGGACACGGGGGACGGGAAGCCCTTGTGGGGGGCACCGCGTGCCGTGTACCACTTCTCGGTGTGGAACTCGGTGGTGCCGCACTTGCGAGCACCCCACAGGGAGTAGCAGAAGGGCTTGGAGTCGGCCGTGACGGTGACGCCGAGGGCACTGCTGACGGCGGTGAGGTTGGCGCCGCTGGAGATGGCGCGGCTGCCGTCGACCTGGAAGACGTCGGTGGCGGAGGCCGCGATGAGGAGGGCGAGGATGATCACCTGGACGACGGCGGCGAGGATGATGAAGAGACGCTCACGGACGGGGACGTAGAGCACCTTGCGACCCGCGATGCTGGACTTGCGGCGGTGGATGGAGGAGGGGCGGCGCGAGGCGCGAATCGAGCTGGCCTCGGAGAGGGGCTCGTTCATGCTGTGCATGGTGGCCTGCATGGCTGCGTCGGTGTGGTGGCTGGGTTGTGTGAGGGTCGGTCCGGGTGGTGGTGGCGGGTGAGGGGCGTGCGGAGGGCGGCGACGGCGAGGGCGAGGACGGGGGAGTGCTTTAGAGAGAGAGAGAGAGGGTCGGGGGATACTCTGCGGTGCGGGGTGCGCGTTGTGCGTTGTGTGGAGCGCGGTGGGTGGGAGAGAAGGGAAGAGAGAGAGAGAGAAAGAGGGAGAGGGGAGAGCAGATGTGTTGTGGCTGACGCAGCTGAGAGGAAGACGGAGCGTGGCGCCAAGCGCGGCGATGGCATCAACGACAGCGCACGAGGTTCGCAACGCGGCGTCTATTGGGACCAGCGAGCAGGCGCTGGTGGCAGAGGGACGCTCAGTGGATGTGCACCATTTCTACAAGCTCATAGCGAGAGAGGGGAGAGTGCCGCTGCTTCTCCAACAGTGTGCCCGCTCGAGGCGGTGTACGCGGTTGCATGCGGTGCGTCCTTGTGCAGCACACTGGGGTTTTTCCCAGCTCCAACTCCCGGCGTGGCGTCCATTCGACTCTCGCGATTGGCGACACTTGCAGATCCGGTTGCTGCGTTCTGCACGACTGAGTTCTGTACTTTGCTGGGTTTTTCTTCTCTTCATAGTCTTCCAGGCGCACCGTACACTGTGGTGCGTCCGCTGAGGGAAGAAGGAGCGAATTCGAAGTAGAAAACGAGACCGCGGAGATATCAATTGATAAAGACGACGACGACGAAGACACAGTGTCTGGGAAAAAAGGGCGAACGCACGACACGCTTGAAAAAGGAGGAGAAGGGGTGCCACTGCACCGCTTCAACGCTTGCGCTTTCAGGTTTAACGGGGGTCACGTATATATAGGAGCGTGTGCACTGCGCTCCGCACCCTTCCACTCGCAGCGCGCCACGGGTATGTGGCGACACTGTTTCTTTTCCGTGGGAGCGTGAGCTGCGGGGGAGAGCCGACCTGCGGTGCGGGGGGCCGGTGGGGCAGGAAGCGAGGTGTGGTACCACCTGCACGCCTGCACCGCCGTCCCACACGCCCCTGCGGAAGGCTTCCCGCCGCGGCACTCCGGGGTGGCATAGCAGAGCACACGAAAACAAGGCAGAAGACAGAAAAGAAAGAAAAGAAAGGGGAAACAACAAACAAGAGAGGACCAGTTAGGTCCTACAGGATGAAAAAGTGTGGTAAAGCATGAAAAAGTGGCGCACCAAGGCGAAGGGGCGGTCTCTCCCGGTGGAGACTTCGGCGGGACCCTTGGAGGGGAGGACGCACTGAGGGAGCAGGAGGAGGGGCCGGCGCGGTGTGCGTCAACCGGCACGCACACGCGCGCACACACATGCACAGGTACGCGCGCTCGGGCTGGTGGGACGGGCAGGGACGCCCGTGTCCAACCAAGAGCGGGGGCGGCCAGCCGTGGCACGCGCGGGGACGTGTGCGGTGCTGCGGCCCCTCGACTCTCCACAGGGTCCGCGCGGGACGGGGGGCTCCTTGTGCGCCAGCACACGGCGGAAAGACATTAAAGATGGAAAGCACCAAGAAGAGAGTAGTAGTAATGAAGCAAGGAAAAAACAACAAACAAAAGACTATATTTCTTAGATTCGGTGTCGGCGATGTGGCTCAGAACAGTTTCTTTTTCTTTTTGTTTTTGACGAAGGGCGTGGGCGGCTGCCCGCACTGCTTCTCCGTTCCTCCCTCCCGCTGCGGCGTGCAAGCGTGTGCGTGCAAGGGCGTGTGGGGCGTGTGGGGGAGGGTGGTGGTGGGAGCGCAGAGGGGCGGCGTCCCCTTCACGACACGGGGCGGAAAAATAAGAGAGATGAAAGTGGGGTGTACAACAGGGGGGAAGAGGCTTTCAACTGTGGTGGGAAGAAGAAACGGAAAGAAGATAAACAAGGAGAAGAGTCCGAGGACAAGAGAGGGAAAGAAAAACAAAACAAAACAAAAGAAGACACGGGTTAGGAGGGGGAGTGTTGGCGTCGCAGCGGCCCCTGTGAGCGCCTCCGTGCGCACTGCGGTCATTGGCTGCGGCGGGGACGGCACACTTGCGCACATACACGGCGCGGGGGAGAGCCGCCACCGCTTTCATGCCTTCACGCCCTCGCTCGCTCGCTCGGTCGCTGCTGCTGCTGCTGTTGTTGTTGCGCGGGCTCCTACTCGTCCGCCTGGGCCGCAGGCGCCTCCGTGTTCAGCTGCTTCTGCTCCTTGACCAGCGCCTTCATGCGGCCCTCGAACATGCGCACGTAGACGACGGTGAAGGCGAACTGGAAGGCGTGCAGGCCGAAGCAGGTCATGGTGAGGGCGAAGGAGGTGGTGAACTTGCAGTAGTCCTTGACGTGCACGAGGCGGCCGGCGATGGTGCTGCTGGGCATGGTGGTCATGCCGCGAGCGTAAACGCCGACGCTGAGGGCCCAGGAGATGAGGATGGTGATCCACACGGAGAAGGACCAGGCGCACAGCACGGCGGTGTAGTCCTGCAGGCACACGACGATGACGATGCCGACGAGGTTGATGAAGGAGTAGCATGCCGCGAGCACGGAGAAGGCGGCGGCGCCGAGCATCATGGTCTGGGACACGGGGGACGGGAAGCCCTTGGGGGATGCACCGCGTGCCGTGTACCACTTCTCGGTGTGGAACTCGGTGGTGCCGCACTTGCGGGCACCCCACAGGGAGTAGCAGAAGGGCTTGGAGTCGGCCGTGACGGTGACGCCGAGGGCACTGCTGACGGCGGTGAGGTTGGCGCCGCTGGAGATGGCGCGGCTGCCGTCGACCTGGAAGACGTCGGTGGCGGAGGCCGCGATGAGGAGGGCGAGGATGATCACCTGGACGACGGCGGCGAGGATGATGAAGAGACGCTCACGGACGGGGACGTAGAGCACCTTGCGACCCGCGATGCTGGACTTGCGGCGGTGGATGGAGGAGGGGCGGCGCGAGGCGCGAATCGAGCTGGCCTCGGAGAGGGGCTCGTTCATGCTGTGCATGGTGGCCTGCATGGCTGCGTCGGTGTGGTGGCTGGGCGGTGTGAGGGTCGGACCGGGTGGTGGTGGCGGGTGAGGGGCGTGCGGAGGGCGGCAACAGCGAGGACGAGGACGGGGGAGTGCGTTAGAGAGAGAGAGAGAGAGGGGCGGGGGATACTCTGCGGTGCGGGGTGCGGGTTGTGCGTTGTGTGGAGCGCGGTGGGTGGGAGAGAAGGGAAGAGAGAGAGAGAGAAAGAAAGAGAGGGAGGGAGAGAGGGGTTGGAGGAGAAGCAGGAAGGGTAGGGTCCGGAAGAGACGTACGACAGAGGCGCATGCGCAACGAAGAGCAACTTGATGTCAGAGGCAAACACAAGGCGGAGCGGAGAAGACGAGGATATGTGGCGGGCTTAGGTGTAGAGAACTGGGCAGTGCTTTTCCACATTGCTTTAGGTGACTCAAGAGGACTGTGAGAAGGGTTTTTGTTAAGGACGAGCCAGAATGGGAAAGAGAATAAAGTAAGCGTGTTTGCACATGAATTAGGATGGAAGACAAAAAAAAAACCGTAGCGGTGGCGCAGTGTGGGTCGTGGGTGCGATAAACAGTCTCGGCGCAGGTGAGGGAAAAGAGGGAAGCGTGATGAATGTGGCCGGCGCGGTCCCACTCTTTTCTATAAAGAAAAGTCCATTTGTTTTTCTTTACTAAAGTATCAGCTCGCTCGGCATCCTTTCTTTCCTCAAGCCACCTCGCATATCAGACAGAGAGAGAGAGAGATGACACTACTGCATCTGAGCAAGATAGCTCCGCTTCTCCGCCACAATCTCATGACCGCGTTGCAGCTGTGCATCGATCTCTCTCGCGGCGGGGCCGTAGGTGTCGCAGAACTCCTGCAGTGCCCGCACCTTCGTCTGCAGCTGCTCGCACTCGCGATCGCCACTCTCGAGGACCTGTCGGAGGTGATCAACAAGAGAGGGTGAGCCCAGGGAAAGTGTCACACCGTCTAGCGTCTCCCCGCATTTCTTTTCTGGGGTTGCGGCCGCACTGGAGACGGCGCTGGTGTCCTGCACGGTGTCGAGCGCGTGCAGCTTCCGAGTGTACTTATCGTACGTGGCAACGGAGCTTCGGATGGCGGCCGCTTCCTCGTCGGTGAGGCCCGGCAGCGAGCGTGGCCAGGGGTCGACGTCATCTGCGTCGCCGTGTTCGGCGGCCGCGACGACAATTTGAAGCGCCATCTCGGACACCTGCAGCGACGCCTCCTCCGCAGCCAGTTCGGCGGAGAGTTGGGCGAGCGAGGACAGGCGCTGCCGCAGACACTGCTGCTGTGCGCGGTAGGACCGCATCGTGCTTCTCTCCTCGCGCACAAGGCGACGCAGCTGATCCACCTTGTAGGAGCACGTCCCTTCAACGGGTGTGGTGGCGTGCGCGCCGTGTGCTGCTGATAGAGAATTCGTGTCACGTTCATAAAAAGGGAGTCACTGCTCCTGACGTCTGAGGCTTACTCGATGACAGTGGCGCTATTTTGTCCACCTCGGCGTCGTCATCGTCTTCCTCGCTGGCCTTTGCGCCTCTTTGCTCCAGCCACGCCTGCAAGGAACGCACCACTGTCAGCTGCTCCGCAAGACGCTGCTCCGCAGCAGAGGTCGGCTTCTCTTCCCCACCTTCGCCAGCGGTTGCTTGTGGAGTCGACGCCGCGGGCTTTCCGGCTATTGTCACTACGTCGCGATCCGCGGCTTCACACGCGGCAGAGAGGTGAGGCAGCACGCGATTCAAGAGCCACTCGACCTCAGCCGACATGCGAGCCACTTCGCGGAGAAGCTGCGCCGAATCTTCCTCCTCTCCCGTCCCTGCCGGCACCGCAGCACCGACAGACGCAGTCGCCGCGATCGCAGTCGGCGCGGGTGTGGTGGGTGGGTGAAGGGCTTGCAGACGCTCGTGTAGGCTGGCGCGACGCCGCCGCTGCAGCTTCGCCACGTCGTCTACATCACTATCACTGCCACTGTCATCGTCTGCGCCGTCTCTTCTTCTCGCAAGGTTGTCTCCACCTTGACGTGTGCGGGCAACTGACGAAAGAGTGGAGGAGGCAGGCGCGTGCTCGGCCCCCTCGCCTGATCTACTGTCATTGAGTGATGCCGAGCACAGGGTCGCGGTGTGCGCTGTCCACCACGGGTGTCGCAGCTGCCGCTCGGTCGGAGGGTGAAGGCGGTCCCCTTCACCCGATGCAGCAGAGAGGCTGGCACGAGGCCGACGGCACCGTCCTCGCGTTGGGCGATGCACCACTGCGCCAGCGCAACTTGACTGCTGCTGCTGCTGCTGCTGTGGTGTGGGCCGTCACGCTGGAGGACACGCACCCGCTCGCCAGCCTGCAGCGGGAGGTACAAGGCCACGTCCTGACCATCAACCTCTCTCACTGCATCGCAGCTTGAAACGACGGTTTCTGCGTCCGCCTCGCTGTGCGTTTGATGACGCGGTGGCCGCGGCGGTGGCGACCGAAAAGGGAAAGACGGCCGCGTCACACCCACACACGACGGGGCTTCGGCGCATGGTGTGGGGACTAAGGGGACGACTTTAAAAAAAAAAGATGCGGGGAGAAAGCTCCCTTCCCTCTTTGGCGTGCGCAAATGATAATAGGGTTTATCTGCAGCAGCACGACGAACCACCACAACAATGAGATGCAGCCGTATCTGATGTGTGACAAACACAGACCTGTAGAGTCTATCCGGTCCACCGTGTCCGTAGAAGAAATGGTTGCGTCGCGCGCCACTGTCACACCTAAAAAAAAAAGTGCAATGCCCAAATTAACAGATGAGCTGTTCTATTAAGAGGTGAGTCTATGCGGGGATGTGAGAATAGGTGTTGCAGCCACCTTGAGCAGCACACACAACAGGAAAAGAAGGGTCTTTGTGTGCGTCTATGGGTTCTGATGCGTAGATGCGCCACACTCAGGCAGCACCCAGGCGTGATTCGTAACGGAAAGGTTTAATTTGGTGCAGGGGAGAAAGAAAGGAACGGAAGGTTCTTTTATTCACCGCTTCTTGTGCGCTAATGAGCGTATACAAACACACACACACACTTGCAAACGAAGCAGAAGGCAGCCGCTTCTCGGCCTAAAATTCGTGCAGCTGTTCCAAAAAACAACAACAACACCGTGCGACCGGGTTGGGTTTATAAGACAGTCGTGGAGGACAGACGGGAGAGAGAGAGAGAAAGAGTGTGTGTTATTCTTGCGCTTTCTTGTTGGGAAGAGAAGGGCATTCGGCAAACGTACTCGTGCATCGGAGGCGTTCCCACCTCGTGCCGCTTCGACGCTACGCTTTTGCAGCCTTTGCTGCGGAGGAGAGCTTTAGAAAAGGAGGGAGGGCCCGGCTTTCGTGGCCGCCACTCTGACATCCACGAGTGCGTTGATGCATTCGAGCCGCCAGCTGCTCTGTACAAGGCATTGAAGACGGGAGACGTTTTTTCCTTTATGATCAGGCATAAACACCGACGAGCCTCCTGCAAGAAGAGAACTCGTCAAAAAAAAAAAAAAAAACTGCCAATATAACAGCCGTGAAGAAGAAGAAAGGAAAAGTAATTAGGATACGCTGCGTTTGCCACGAGAAGGGAAAACAAATGAGGAAGACGGCAAGGGTGAAAAAAAAGAAGAAACATCGAGCAGCCTGGAGATGATGTCCGCACGTCAAGAAAGTAGGAGAGAGAAGAGAGAGTAAAAGCATCTTCTGACTTTTTTTTTTTCACCCGCCTTCACTGCTTTGCATCTCTCTCTCTCTCTCTCTCCCTTTTTTTCAAATTGAGAAGAGGAAAGTAGAAAAAGTCGTAGCTCGTGGACAGACCATGAAGGAGGAAAAGGGGAAGAGACGCGGGCCGGAGAAGGAGCGGCTCCACTGGCATATAACAACATAAAAGGTGGGCAACACGACTCTTTTTTTTTTTTTTCTGGCAACAACGCAGCGACGACAGCGAGAGGAGAGATAACGAAACAAAGAAAAGGAACGGGTAACAACAGCGGCGCCGCAGTGTGTGACCCACACGCGAGAATAAGGAGGATGGAGAGAAACAAACACACACACTAAACTTCTTCAAACGGATACATAAGCGACTTCGCAAGACATTCCGTTTGTGGCCTTTGCACGAGCGCAACGCAGATACACCATTGACACATGTCATCGGATACCCTAAAGCTCCACAACAAAAAAACCGGTAAAACAACAACAACAACACTACTAAGGCTTCAACCGTTGATGGGTGAGCGAGCAATACAAAAAAAAAAAAAAAAAAAAGAATAACCAAGAATTTTAATCGAAGGGCACATGAAATGGAGAGCGAAGAAAGTTGACGAAGGCGCACCCCCCAAGAAGATGGTGACCAAATGTTGAAGGAGAGACGCAGCCATGAGGAGGACGACACATTTACTACACATGCCCCCGAACGCACACAACACCTGCGGCAGGCTGGGAAAATCGCGTCAGAAAAAGGGGAAAAATCAACGAAAAGAGTGGAGGCACATACAAGCGACAAGCATCACCACGCGACTCGCTGAAGAGAACCACCCTGCGAGCAGAGGTGTGGATTGCGCATTCGCGGACGTGCAGAGGCGTGATACACGGCTACTGGCACTGCAGAAAGCGAGAAAGAGAAAAGCAAAAGAAAACAAAACAATAAGAGAGGCGAAGTAGAGGCTCACCGAGCGGTCCTCGCGGAGGAAATTAAAAAAAAAGAAAAAAAAGAAAGAAGAAGAAGAGAGGGAGGGAGAGAGCAAAAAGGCGGTCAGGATACGAAGTCGCTAAAAAGAAAAAAAAAGAAAAAGAAAACAGAACGAGGAGAAAGCTAGCAAAACAAAAAGCAAAATTGAAAAAGAAAAAAGCGGCGGAAAACACGTACCAGACTCAGACATACGACTGGCTACGGCACATGAAGAAAACAATGATAGTCAAGAGAAAAACGAAATGATAGTAACAGTAATAATAAGTGCTGCGTGTACGTGCAGGTGAGTCAAGTAGCTTTGGTTTCTTTTTTTTTTCTTACCTCCCTAATGCCTTGTCCACTCGTCAGAGGTGAGATCTGTTCGCCCTTTCTCTTCTCCAGCGTGCCTTCAGACGTCAGCAAGGAAAGAGAAAGAAATTACAAGAGACTTCATCGTGTGTACATTGACACAAACATCAACACCCAAAGTAACATCCATCAACGTACGTGCACGCAGCGTGCGAATGAAAAAGAAAGAATGGAAAAGAACAGGTTTCTACTGCTGTACACATCCGCGTTCGCAAGAACGCAAGAGAGAGAAAAAAAAGGTAAATTGATCAACGGAGCGCTCGTGTGACGAAAAGGTGGCGAGGAGGCGTGCAGGGCATCCCGCGCTGCCCTCCTCTCACTCTCTTTCTCTTGTATCCTGAAGGAGGCGTCTCTTCCTTCTACAGTGGCAACAAAAAAAACATATCGCGCAGGGAGATGTCGAATAGATAAAAGAAAAAGTTGGAATGGCAGACACAAAGACAAAACAAAAAGCGAATAAAAAAAAAGTCACTGTATGCACCCAACTTTGCGCTGGACGGCCAAACAATTGCTTCAAGGTGTGCGTTGACGTAGGCGAGAAAGAAAGAGAGAAAGGGTGAAGCTGAGTAAAGAAAGCAAAAAAAAAAGAAAGGGATAGGTTCACTTGCAGCCATAAAGTAAAAAAAAAAAAAAGACACCGGAGTAGAAGAGAAAAAGGGAGCGAGATGAAAAATATGGACAAGGTGATTTGAGGGCTGCGTGTACTTTCCTTTTCTTGCCGATACGTACTTCACTCTTTTGCGCTTTCGTCGTCGACAACAGCATCAAAAAAAAAAAAAAAAAAAAAAAAAAAAAAAAAACATTAGATGTAGAGAGGGGGGGGAACAACACATACATAACAAAAATTTTTTTTTTTTTTGCACTTTTCGAGGGAGGGTAAGAAAAGAAAAAAAAAAAAAAAAAAATTTTAAAAAACAAAGGGGGTAATAAAAAAGGCGTTGGGGGGGGGGTTGGGGGGAATTTTTTTTTTTCCTTCCCCCAAAAAAAAAAAAAAAAAAAAAAAAAAAAAAAAAAAAAAAAAAAAAAAAAAAAAAAAAAAAAAAAAAAAAAAAAAAAAAAAAAAAAAATTGTTTCTGGCAAAAAGAAGAGGAAAATAACAATCGTAAGAGAACCCTCTTGTGCGAACGCCGCAGAGGGAAGAGAGAGA
Source organism: Crithidia sp. LVH-60A (assembly GCA_030078075.1). Taxonomy (NCBI): domain Eukaryota; phylum Euglenozoa; class Kinetoplastea; order Trypanosomatida; family Trypanosomatidae; genus Crithidia; species Crithidia sp. LVH-60A. The sequence goes on from CP119673.1 coordinate 214,979, forward strand.
AAAAGAAAGAAAGCAATCTAAACGTAAAGATGTGGGAGAAACGGAAAGAGAAAAGGAAAAGAAAAAGAGAGATAGGGATCACAAAAAGACGAGGAAAAGAGGGATCGAGGCACACAACGGTGTGAACTCTGATACAAGCTTGTGTGCCCAAAAAAAAAAAAAAAAAAAAAAAAAAAAATATAAGCTAAATTCAACAGCAAAAAAAAAAAAAAAATAAAAAAAAAAAAAAAAAAAAAAAGAAAAAAAAAAAAAAAAAAAACGCTTTGCTCACCGGCTTCTCACCGACCAAGGGTGCCTTCCGATGCCTCGTTGATGCGCGCACTGCCCGACGACGCCGGCCCATCCTTCAGCCGGCCCACCCGCAGCTCCGGCAGGTAGTTGTGCGCACCAACGGTGTGGCCGTACACACCACCGTTAAAGGCCGCCGTCGCGTCCTTGCCCAGGTAGGCGGAGAGCACCGCCCGACCGCCCGGGTGGCTGTCGAGCCAGTTCAGGTGCTCCCCGAGCTCGCGCACTGCGGGGTCGACCGCGATGGGGATTTCTAGATCCAGCACGTAGCCGTCGATCATGATGAGCTTGCGGCCCTGCTGCACCTCCCGCTTCACGTCCTCGACGGTGTAGACGTTGACCGCCGGCACCTCAAGCCGCTTTGCCTCCGCCATGTTCTCGTGCAAGAGCCGCTCGTGCGTCTTGATGCCCTGATTGGCAGCTGTGCGCTCGATTACCTCGTAGGGCACGCGGTGCAGCTGATCACAGAAGCCGAAGAAGTGGAGGATAGAGATGTAGTACTTGGTGAGGTCGAACTGCGTGGCGAGGTAGCCGTTGCGGTAGTCGTTGGGGAACTGGTGGTGGAAGTTGTGGTAGCCCTCGCCGAAGGTGATGAGGGCGAAGATGATGGAGTCGTGCGGCGTCGTGGCGTCCGAGTAGGGCTGCGTGGCGCCTAACCAGTCCATGTGGGCGAGGCTGTTGATGAAGAAGGAGAACTGGTGTACCGCGAAGATCTTCAGCCAGACAACCCAGAAGAAAGCCGCGCGCCACTCCCCTGTCGTCGCCCCGCTTACCATCAGCGGAATGAGAATGCCGGTCATGGTCGCGATGATGGCGAAGTACTTGCGCTGGAAGTCCACCACGAAGCTGTCCTTCAGGTCATTGACGTCGGCGTCGCCGAGGAGCTCGTAGTCCATGCGCATGATGAACCACCCGCAGTGCGCGAACCAGAAGCCGCGGCGGGCGTCGTAGGGGTCCTTGGAGGTGTCGGTGTATTTGTGGTGGATGCGGTGGTTGCGTGCCCACCACTTGATGGAGCCCTGAAAGGCACCAGCGCCGATAAAGGCGCAGACCCACTGCATGGCCTGGCCAGCCGTGAAGGCGCCGTGGGAGAAGAGGCGATGATAGCCCGTCGTGACGCCCACCATGCCCGTCGCCACGGCGAAGAAGACGAACCACACAAAAATGGGCAGCGAGAAGGGCACGCAGAGGTAGGCGCCGAGCAGGACAAAGAAGATGGGGACGGTGATGATGTAGATGCCGATCCAGTTGTACTGGAAGTTGCCCTTGCTGAACTGCGGCACCTCGCGCTCTTCGGTCACCGCGCCGTCGGCCGCCGCAGCGGGCAGCACGCTACAGGTGAAGAGGTTGCCGACGTACCGCATCACCGTCTGGGGGACAAGACGCAACATCGTGGCAGCCGGAAAAAGCCAGACAACCGTATCAATACACAAAAAAAAAGGCGACAGAATGTGAGGAAGTAGTGTGTAACACGTTGCCCACAATACCACTACAGAGAGAAAAAAAAAGAAAAAGAGGAATTATCTTTACGCTTAGGTAACAAAGAGTTCAGAGAGCGCTGGAAAAATGACCGACAGACAAACAGAGACGAGAGCAGGTGGTGGCAAGGCGCTCAACAAACTTTATTCACCCTTCTTAAAGAAAGGGAGAGAAGGAGGGAGAGTCTGACCGCACCCAAGAAGAAAAAAGGTTACCAAACAATCTACGACACGACGACCTTCTCTGTCGCTGTACGTAAGTAGACAGCGGGTCAATGGCGAAACCCGGAAGACAGAACACAGAAAAAACAAAAACACCTATTTAATTTAGCCTTATAAGTATCCTACGAAAGGTGTTTGTGTGGTGTTGAGCTGAGAATAGGTAAGTTGTGGAAGCTGCAAAAGCTATAGAGGGGAGAGAAAGATGGTCAGTGAGAAAAGACACGAGTGAGAGATAGAAGAGGGGTAGGTGGTGAAAGGGGTTGGCGCTCTGATCCACACATGACGTGCTACAGACATTTTTTTTCATCTTTGCGAGTCCGTAGTGCAGACAACGTAGTGAGGAGCGTTACAAGATGAATTTGTCAAGCAGATTTCACCCAGCGCTTATGCACAAGGTTGGCTTCCTTGTTGTTCTCCATGCAAGAAATAGTGGGTCGCCTGGGAAGGACACGCGCATGCACACTTGATCGCGGTGCGTAGTAACCCAGACACGCACACACGAAACAGTAACACTTATGAGTTTAAAACCAGTTACGGCTTAATAAGGATGGAGAGGCAACTGCTTGTTCCTTTACGTTATCCCGCCAAATTTCGCGCATTCATAAGGCAACACAACTTTCTCATTCGCAAAGTACACGCACCCAAATACACACACACACACGCAACAGGACAACAACGCTCAAAGGTGTCTGCTCTCTCTTTCTCTCTCTTACGGCTTAGGCGCGCGTCTTGGGCAGCCCCACCGCCTCTCGCAGCACCGCCGTCACGTCGCCGTTCTTCTCCTGCAGCTGACGCTTCGCTGCGGAAGCAGAGATGTTCAGCGCAGACGCCACCACGTCGACGTCGGCGGCCGCAACGGGCCGGCTGGTGATCTCCTTCTCACGCTGTGCCTCCGCCTCGTCTTTCTGCGCGATCTCCGCCCGCAGCTTCGCCATCCGCTCCTGCAGGGCGGTCTGATCAAAGGTGCGCAGCTTCGACGTCTTCTCGGCCTGCCCGTCGCCGGAGACGTCGTTCATCGAACGCTGCACATCCGCCTGACGCGTCATGGTCGGGGGGATCTAATGAGAAGAAAATAGTGTGAGAGGGGGGGAAAGAGTTAAAAGGTTGTGTTTTTCCGGTCAGATGAATGCGTTGGTGGGGGCGGCGACACGAAGCACACACACACACATGAAAGGGCTGTCATCGTCGGTCGATAAAGTTGAGAGAAAGAGGAAGAGAGGAGAGGGAAAACGATGACGCAGTATACTGCACAGAAGACGAGGAGAACACCAGGGCGTCAGTCTACATACGCAACAAGGCGCATCGACCGCCTCGACACACGCCGCATTCTGTTTTTTTGCTGCTGTTGTCCAGCATTTTGTCATACTCGTGCCGGTGTTGTGACGCGGTGGAGAGAGGGGAAGGCAGAGTCGACTGCTCCTTCAAATTAAAAAGGACGCATTGACACGTGCCGGGGACGCCACGTGAGGCAACACCTCGCGAAAGTGGAATCTCGATCGAGCAAGCCACTAGGAGAAGCGAGGGCGGCAAAAGACAGGACAGACGTTTCGTTTGATGTCAAAGTCCATACACCGACACGAAAGGTAGCTGATAGGTAATCTTTTCGTCTTTCTGCTATATCCAGAAAAAAACACACGCACAGAGAATAAAAGCCGTCGTAAAGAAGCACAGCGCACACAAACACACATACACGCAACAAGAAGGAACGGAAGGGTAAGAGCGACCAACATCACCACGACCACCTCGACAGGTGGGACGGTGAGGCAGAAGTAATGCGGTGTGTGTGTGGGAGAAACCCAGGCACAAGGGAAGCTAAAACGGGAAGAGCACGGATACTCAGTCACAGGCCCAACAGACACGCTCCGTGAGAACGCAGGGCGACCCTCCTCACTGGGTAGATCGATGAGCAAAGTCAAGCCCACCGTCCACAGCGCTGACACGCGATACGACCGCTGGACTAAAAAAACACCATATTCAGCCAATATAACGCAACAGATGGTACACAGCGCAGAAGGCAGAAAGAAAAAAAAAAAAAAACAACATCTCAGACAACACGTCACAACGGTGTCACGAGCGCAGACACACAAGCAAAACAGAAAAAGCAGCGTTCAACGAGCCCACGAGGCCACCTCGGTGTGGGAGCGACGGGCCGGCGTCATACGCTCCGCCTTGCGGATGAGCGCGTTCAGCGTGTCGTCCAGCCGCTTAAGACGTGAGGTAATCTCCACCGTCGACGCAGCACTGTCCGACTGGCGTACCGGGCTGCGCAGCGCAAGCGGCGCCGGCGGAGCAGCGCGGGCAGCTGGTGTGGTGGCGAGCGCGTTAACGCTCGTGTGGCTGCTGTCGTGCGTCTCCTCGACGCCCGCGTCGAGCGCCGCCCCGGAGACGTTGCGGGAGATCGTGGGTGACTGCTTCGCCTTCACCTCCTTAAAGAGGGAGAAGGGGCGGCGGCCACCCATTCCGGTGCGCGTCGTCTGCACGCTGCCGGCGAAGCTGCTCGCGTTCGTGCTGCCCGGCGAGCGCGGCGAGCCAGCCGGAGTAGAGGCGCGCGATGAGTGGCGGCTGATGGCCGTCAGCGTGTCCTCGAAGGTGTAGGTAGAGCGCAGGAATGTCATCTCCGCTGCTGCAAAGTCGCGGCGCAGGGTGCGGAAGCTGCAGGCCTGCGCACTCAGCAGCAGCGCGTTGAACTGGACGGCGATGTAGTTCTTCTTCTCCCGCAGCGCGACGTGCAGCTTCCACGCGCGCTGGATCGTGCGGGCCGCCTCGCCAGGGATCTGCGCGCACAGCTTGTTCGTGCGGAAGAGGGTGTGCAGGTTGCGCTCCGCCGTGCTGATCTTCAGCAGGGAGTGCATGAGGCTGACGGACCACCCGACGAGGAGCAGGCCGAGGCACCAGGAGAGGAAGGCGGTAAAGCGGCCCACCCACGTCATTGGCGTGATGTCGCCGTAGGCCACAAAGGCGGTCGTGGTGAGGCAGAAGTACACGGCATCGTTGTAGCTGACGCCCTCCGCCCTTGCTGTAGAGCAGCGCGAGGCCCAACCACGCCACGAGAAAGCCGAAAGCCGTCACGAGGGCGTGGCGCGAAAGAAAGGTGTGGCGGAAGAGATAGAAGGAGTTGAAGCGGTAGCCGCAGACGGCCGCGATGGCGCGCTTGTACACGCTCTGTGTGGAGAGCCGAATGAAGTAGAGCACGTACACGTAGGAGCGCAGCACGACGAGGCTGTCGAGCACCTGGGCCCAGGTGGCCTTGCTGCTCACGGCGGGCGGCGCCATGATGATCCACACCGCCATCTCCGCCAGCATCATCGAGGCGTAGGGCGAGTGGAAGGGGTTGACGACGTGCGTGGCGGGGTTCGACACGCCGGCGAAGCGTGCCTTGATGCGGTAGATGAAGACGATGCACACTTCTCCGCCCAGCGAGAGAACGAGGAGGAGGACGTGCAGGACGATGTTGCCGGCGTTGTTGTCGACTTGAATAATGGACAGCATGAAGCTGATGAAGGCGAGGAAGGACATGGCACCACGCAGCCAGCGGTGCGTCATTTGGTCATGCTCGAGGGAGACGAGACGACTCATCGCGCGCGTCGACGTGGGCGGCACCACCGTCGGCGCCTGCAGGTGCGTCAGCTTCTCTACGCGGGAGCGGAGTTCCATCGTGCTGAAAATGCGCTACTCTACAGTTTCTTTTTTTGTTGTGCTGTCGTTGTTTATCCTGGCGCGGATAAAATGTGTGTGAGTGAGTGTGTATGAAATAGTAGAGCTTCAGTGTATAGGGAGGAAGAAGGAGGGAACGAAGAGAAAGGTAAAAAGGCGGGGGGGGGCTGCGCTGCGCCTGCGTGTCTGTCGCTGCCTGCCTTCTGAGTATGGAGAAGACGCACACAAGGATGCAGGGATAGAGGGTCTTGCTACGAATCGAGCAGAGAGGAGAAAAAAAAAGAAAAAATAAATGTTTCGAAAACCAACACAGAGACACCAAACACGCCTATAATGGTTTGGTGTGGGTATATATGTAAGGACAGACGCGCGTGCTTCGTGTGCGTGCAAGTGCGTGTTGCTGCGTAGCAGGGACGATATCCTTTTAGAGGAGAGGGCCACATATGACAAGGGAAAGGCAGAGAAATAGGGGGAAAAAGCAACATCACAAAGAGGTAAATTGGTATGATTCCGTTTCCTTTATACTTCTGAGCGGCCAGCGGCACCTTCTAACAAAGTAAGATGGACACTATGACTACGTGCATCAGGGCTATCGAATCAGGATAAAAACATGTACACCGATGACTTATCCTTCCAAGCTGTTTGCCGCCCACTTCAGCGAAGTGCGAACGCATTAACGCACGAATAAGGACGAGAAGAGGAAACCGTGCAGGGCACAAACACCTTGCATTTCAACAATGATGTTGGTCGCCATGACGCCCCACCACAGCCTGCTCTCTGCTCTCCTCGTTGCGCTTTTCCCTTCGTTGCATGAATTATGTGGCCCGTCAAAGAACCAAGCATGGACCGGAGGAGTCTCGTGCCGAAACACACACACACCGATGTCGGCGGAAAGACTCATAATAGAAGAAAACACGCACACACATGCACACACACCTATCCAACGACAAAAATGACTCCAACACGACAGTCACGTCCAACAACAACAAAAAGGGAAAAGGGAGATGCACACGCGTACAATCTCAGGGTGAAGACAAGAAGAGAAAAAGAAAAGGAGAAAGAAGAAGAATGCTATCTTCCATTCGTAGTCGCGTGCGGTGGTCCAGACGGGGAGGTCAGATGGGACACTCTCGAGGAGAGAAGACGCGCGACCGACCGCCGTGTGTTCCACCCGACAAGCTGCAGTGAACAGGCAAAGGCATACACATCGCCACACACACAAAGAACAAATACCTAAAAAAAAAGAAAAGAGACGTTCGTCAAGTCTCTTCAATAACGTACACACGTGGAAAGGGGAGAGAAAAAAAAGAGTGGGCTTCACCACCGTCAAAACAGAGCATAGACCGTGAGCCACCGCCCATCTCAATCCAACACCGGGAGGGAATCAGGCACTGTATCTCGTGTCGCTGCCTTTCCATCGCTATCGCCCGTTCTCTCACGCCTGCGAGACGGCCATGCTAGGCGGGTGCGTCTCCGCTACGGCGCTCATCTGGTCCAGCACCTCCGACAGACGCACACACTTCTGCTCCAGCTGCGAGACGCGGTCCTTCCACTGCGCCACCTCCGCAATCGAGGCGGCCGACTCCGCACCGCTCAGCGCGGCAAACGGCGCCACCGTCGCCGCCGCATCGGCCTCCAGCGAGTCACCGGGGAGGATGATGATGGATTCGATATCGCGGCGGGAGAGGGAGGAGGCAGGCACGTCGCGGTCGCGCAGCGCGAGGTAGACGCGATCGACATCCTTCACCCGCTGCAGGTGCCGCGCCGCCTTGTGCGTCGTGTGGAGATAGGCGTTGTACTGGTACGCCGAGAGCCCCGTCAGCGGGTGCACGGTGGTCTCCTGCAGGGAGCGCTGGGCGTCGCTGAGGCGCTGCCGTGTGCGCCGCAGCGCTGCGATGAGGTGGGTGAGCAAGCCGGAGAGGATCAAGGTGCGGGCCTTCTCCTTCCACGAGGCGGGGTTGGGGCTCGTCTTGCGCACGCGGTGCAGCTTCCATGCCATCTGGATCACGCGGGCAGAGCGGCTGCGCAGCGTGTGGGCAAGGTCGTGGCACTCCATCAGTGTCTGCATGTTCTGCGACTGCTCCGACGCGCGCAAAAGGGAGTAGAGGACGATGATCAGGTAGGCCATGAGGAAGTAGCTGGCCAGCCACGCAATAAAGCAGACGGCACGACCCGAGAGGGTGGCGGGGGTGATGTCGCCGTAGCCCAACGTGGCGAGGGACTGGAAGGAGAACCACAGCGCATCGCCCAGGTTGAGGCTCTCGGCGCGGGCGAAGAGGCATCCGATGGAGAGCCACGTGAAGAGAACAACAATCACGCCGATGCGCGCCTTGTTGTACAGCAGCCCCGTGCGGATCATGAAGGAGGTGGAAAGAGGGAGGTCGCTGATGGCGGCCATCGCACGGCAGAAGGTGCGGTACACATAGGCCGCGTTGTTGAGGTAAATCACGATCGAGTAGAGCCGCAGAAAGATGAAGAAGTTCAGCAGGTTGAAGAACTGCGCACCGAAGAAGACGAGAGGTGGGGTCTGGATGTTCCACAGAATGAGCTCCGCCACCATGTTGGGTAGGTAGGGCGAGGTGAAGATGTTGCGTCCCTCAAAGAGAACGTTCGTGACACCAGAGAACTGCGCCTTGATGTGGTACGTCTTGCAAATCACCAAGCCGGCCGCCTGCGAAACGATGAAGATCGTGAAGTTCACCAGCACCGCCGACTGCGTCACGCTGAGGAGGGAGAGGATGAAGACGGCGATGGAGAGGAGAGCCTGCACCCCGCGTAGCCAGCGGTGGTAGACAGAGAGCACCTCCAGCACGGCCAGCTCCTTCGTGACCACCTTGGGCGGCGCCTTCTGGAAGTGCACGTCTATGTAGAGGTCGTCTTTCAGGAAGTGCTTAATGCGGCGACCAAGCAGACGCGGTCCCTTCGTGATGGTGCGCGCCATCTTGTTCAGCGCGCCACGCGGGCGTTTCTTTGCATGGTTGTTGTTGGCCGGAATAATCGACGTCGGCTCGGCGTTAGCGGCAGTGGTGGAAGGGGCGGACGCCATATTCGACATCTCGCGGCTCCCCGAGGGCGACTTGTTGTTGCTGTTGGGTGAGGCGGGCATTGTAAACGGTGAGAACGCGCCAAACCTTTATTTGTTCTCGTTTCGTGAGCGTGGGCGTGCGCGAGATTGAATTTGAAGCGACGGAGTTGGAGGAGTGAGAGTGAGAACAAAACAAAAAGAGAAAAATAATGCTGTAGCAACTCGGCAAGCGGGTGTGTATGCTACGCCTGCAGCTCTCTTCTTTTTTCCTTTTTTCTCGTCCAGGACTAAATGTGATTTTTGTTTTTTGTGTGTATTCGAGCTCGAGTGTGTATGTGTGTATAATAGGAGATAGAAAAAAACAAAAAATAGTGAGGGAGTAATGCGCGTAAAGGGGGCAAGAACAAGAGAAAATAAAAATAACAACGAGAACGCGGCACAGTGCTTGGTATAATAGAAGGACTAGAAGAAAATTAAAAAAGAGGCACAGGAGGGATGGTTCGACAACGCCTACGATGCCTCACAAAGCAATCACCGTCCGCGGAGCTTGCAATGTGGGTGTATATGTGCGTATGTGTATGCACTTTTCTCGCTTCGGCTTTGACGCTGCAGCACTCTCCCTCTCACCACGCTGGGTTTGCGTGAGTTTGTTCGTGTAAAGGGTTGTGGGGGTTTGGAGGGAGAAGAGAGAGGAGGAGCAAGAAAGCGATCGCGCTCGAATCAAGTGAAAGAGGCAGACGAGCAGACACACAGACAAACGGAGAAAAGAACAAGGATGAAAGACAAGCGAACGTGGGCACGATGGAGAATGGGACGGCCACACGGAGACGGCAACCAAAGAAACCAAACAGGTTGGGTTGGAAAGCCACAGGCGATAAACAAAGGAGGAGCGCGGCAGACGCGCCCTTTCACCTACTCACCCACGCTCGGGGCTCGCCACACTGCGGTATAAAAGGTGGGAGACGTGGCAAGTCTGCGCTCCCGTGTGGTGATCTACGCAGGCGCAATTACTAGAACAAAGAACTTATAAAAAAAGCCGAGTAGGGAGAGAAGAAAGGGGTGAGCCGGCGTAAACGGAGGTGTGGACTGAACAAGCCAATACGGCAACAAGAAGATGCAAAATATTCAATACCGCTACTGGTCTGTAGGAGCGTACGCACAGAGTAACAGACAACCTTTGCGATTTTGTGTTGTAGTGGCAGCAGGTGTCAGACGAGGTTGATAAGGAGAGGAGTTGAGAAGGAGACGAAGGAATTGGGGTAAAGCATGTTGTCGAGTGGAGAAGGAGGAGATACTGACGGAGCTCACTGTGAGCCCCAAAGAGGACGACAAGAGCACACGCATGACAGCGGCAGTCGCGTGAAAGGGATCGATCAGGGTAAGAAACACTACGAGCCTCATCACCATCACAGTGACGCTACTTTCACGCATATGAGTATGCATCCGGCAACACGGAGAGTTGCGTTTTGTAGGAAGGTTCACCTGCAACGTCTGCTTCTCTTCGCGTTGCCCATTTCTTCCCCATGGTGTTTTGCCTACTGGAAGTTGGATTTTAAGAAAGAAAAATAAATAGAGAGAGAGAGAGAGAGAAAAGGAAATGACAAACCAAAAACAAACTGAGCGACAACATAAATACCCACAAAAACAAAACAGCAACAACAGACAACACAACAAAAAGAAAAATAGCGCATTCACATGAAAAGAAAAGGTCACGGAAGCGGACAAGGCAACACACAGCTTGACCAGGGAAAAATAAAATAGAAAAAAAAAGAGAGTTTAAAAGGCGCTTAAAGACGTTGCTAAAACACACAAAAAAAAAAAAAAGAATGGAGAAAAATAAACAAAATAGTAAGAACTTTATTGCCACCTTAGGAGAGAGGGCAACAACAACAACAACCACCACAACAACACACACAAACACACGCAGCAAAAAAAAAAAAAACATTTGAGAAAGATACGAGCACGACAAACTAACTCCGCAGGCACATGTGTTGGCGCCTTTTGACGAGTCGTAGTACTGTCGGCGAAGGGTATCTACATGAAAAATAGAGAACGAGGAGGGAGCGAGCGAGCGAGTAGCATACCAAACAAAAGAAATAGAAAAGGTGATCTACTCACACGGAGTGGAAGAAAGAAAATAGAAGCGCGTAGCCCACACTAGTCGCAGGGCCCACAATAGGAGCAACACTAAAACAGAGGAAGAAGAGAACCAAGAAATAAAAGAAAAACAAAACAAAAAAGGCTACCACATGATTTTGGCGTGATGGCAAACAAGAAAGGAGAGCATAATAGAGAAGAAATGAAAGATCACAGGTATGTACGACGAAGTTCAAGTGAAGCAATGAGAAAAGGAGAAAAAAAAACCAAAACAATCACACCCACAATAAATAGAAATGAAAAGAAAAATCATGTTCCACTGGAAATTGAGGAGAAAAAAAATAGAAAAACATCAGCATCAGCGGTGGGGTGGCTGAGAAGGGGACGGAGGATACATCGTTCCATGGCAACTAATAAAACGAAAAAAAAAAGAAAAACAAGAAAATAGAAGTAAGAGCGGCAGCGTTCATCCTGTCAACGCACCGAGAAAAAAACAACAGGGCAACCAAAACAAACAAACAAAGCGGAATGCGTGAGGCTGCTCGTCACATCGCTGCTGTGCTCTTCACGTGTGTCTGTGTGCGTGTGTTCGGTCCAACACACGAATAAGAGAAGAGAAGGCGCACCACTCTCTCTCTCTCACGCTCCTCAACGCACGCTTCTGCGTGAGTTGGCGCGGGGTGGATTGCCGACCTGATGCACCACCGTCGCCGTCGAGCTCGGCCGGTGCGCCAGGTGGGTGGAGGCGGCTTGCGATGGCGCGTCCTCCAGCTGCGCCGATCCCTTGCGGGGGCGTATGCCAGGCAGCGGCGCCGGCGGCGGAGGAAAAGGGGCGGCAGACTTCGACTTTGCCGTGCTCGACTTGCACGAGGCAGCGGATGCCTTGGACTTCAGAGACTTGGAGGACCCCTTTCGACTTGGCGGAGGCTTTCCGCGACGCACCAGAGCGATTCTCGTGGCTCGCCGAACCGCTCCCGCTGCTGGCGCTCTCGTCGTCGGAATCTGTCGCCGCCCCCGACTTGCTCGTGGCGCGACGACTGCCCGCGCGGCTCACGCTACGCCGCTTACTGCGCCGACTCTCCTCGCTGCTGCTGCGACTGCTGCTCTCGGGGCTGATGTCGTTCAAAATCGCAATGGAGCCGCGCGGCGGTGGGGTGGACTTGAGCTCGATGAGCTTCTGCTGGGTCCGACGCACACGCGACCTGTTCCGCATCGTCCCACACCCGCAGGAGAGAACGAGAAAGAGGCCAATCACAATAAGCAGAATGCCGCAGACCACTACCGGCATGAGAATCTTGTCGATGATGTGGTACAGAGGACGCTGCGCTGTCTTGGCAGCATTGATGGAGTCCTGGGGATTGGCGCCGCTAAAGTACTTCGCGGCCCCCGTGGCGTTCACCGCCAGCACCGTCTCCTTGAGCACAAACGTGGTCATGAGAGGCACGAAGCGCCACTCTCCTGTCATGTCCACCGCCAAGCTGATCTCTTTCGTGCCGGTGACGAGCTGCCGGCTGCAGTTGTTGTTCTTCAGCAGGTAGGACTCCGAGAAATTCGCAAAGAAACCGTTGACGACGGTGGCGCCGTTCCAGAAAATCGTCTCGGGGTCCATCTGTGCCATGGTGGTCTCGATGTTCTGATTGCGGACACGCCACGCGAGGGGGCAGCACAACACGTTCGCTGCCGGGCAGTCTGACGGGGCAATCGCGGCGAGCAGAGCCTTGTAGCACTTCTTCCCCGTTGCGTCGAGGCCGCCGCTGGTGTCCATGCAGGTAGCCAGGCTGCCACCCACCGCCGTTGCGGTTTTCTTGCTGAAGTTCAAGTACTGCTGCAGCACCCGCACCACGAACATGTTCATTGCGCCGTCAAAGACGTACGGGTATGTTGTGGTGCCCGTCACGAAGCTCTCGCCCGTCACCACGGTGCCGTCGTACATGGAGTACTGGTAGGTGTTGCCGATGCGGCTGTTGCGTAGGGCGCGAGAGGCGATCATGGCGTCAGCGGAGGGCAACAGTGCGAGAAGGAGGAGAGCGGCCAGGCAGAGCAAGAGGAGGGGGCGGTGGCGGTGACGCACCGCATGGCTGCACGCTGATTGCATCTCGAGCGACTGTGTATGTCTACTTTTCTGTTAGTCAAGGAGAAAAATAAAAGGAAGGCACTCTTCTAAGAACAGAAGGGTGAAAGGACGAAGAGGCGAGTGATAAGCGGTAAAGATCACAGAACTTGTTCCAACCGAGCAGAGAGCGGGGCGTGTGTACCAATGAAGTATAATATCGAAGGCAAATTCAAGTAAGAGAGAAAGAAAAACGAGAGGCAAAGAGAGAGAAAAAAAGAAAAAAAGGAGAAAAGGAAAAAAAAGGGTAAAGCTTGAGGAGGGCACGCACACGTGCGTATCCGTCAGCTTTGCGTAAACGCCTGCTTTCTCTCTCCTGGGCAGCGTAGCGTGTACCTCTTTTTTTTTGTTTACGTCAAGCTGTGCAGACGAATCGAGAGATTGAGAGAAAGAAAGAGGGAGAGATGAAGGGAGAGTAAAAGACGGGGAAAAGTGTGAGGGAGAAGGATGCAAAAGACGCAAAACGCCGATTATCTTTTTCCAATTCATTGTGTGCTTGAGTCCAAAAGTAAGACCAACAACAGCTACAAAGAAGGAGACGCCAGCGTTTAAGAACACAAGGAGAGAGAGGGAGAGGGTTACTCGAGATCCCACATAGAGTCCCACTGTGTAACGCCTTCCACCGAATGCGCTTCAAGCGCACGGCAAGTCCGTCCAACCAAAACAGTCTTTTTTTCTTTCCGTCTTTTTAACTTGTACTTCTGCACTGACAAAACAAATTGAAAGAAAAACTAATTAATAATCTCGGCAACTGAAAATTCCGAAAGAAACAAAAAAAAAGTTTTTTTCAACAGAAGGAAAAAAAGCAAACAAACAGAAATAACAGCACGCAAAGGCGAGCACTGCGAAGGCGAAGGAAAAGAACAACAACAACACCAACAACAACAACAAAATGATAAGAATCTGAAGAAAGGAAGAGAGAAAGAAAGAACTTAACAGAGATATCCACAGCACCGTTGTGAAACAAAGCAAATAGAAGAAATAGGATCACGTGTGTGTACATGGCGCAAGAGAGTAGATATGAAGAAAAATCTGAAAGAGAAAAAACAAAGAAAATAATAATAATAAAACAAACAATCGAGGGGAAGGAGCGAGAGAGACGTACGAGGGACGATGTCAGACGGAGACTCTAGGATTCTCTGCTCAGTGAAGGCCAGGACAGGGGAGGAGTATATAACCTGGCCATTTTTTTTTTTAGAACGAAAGACTTTCCGTGCAAGACGAAGACGAGAAAACAACAGCTAAAAACAAAAAAGGAATCGTGACGTCGGAAAGAAAAAAGAATGATAAGAAGCTGAGAGAGCATGCTACATGAACCGCTTACGCGATTGGAAAAAACAACAACAACAAAAAAAAGTGGACCAAAAAAAGGGGAGGCTTGGAGTTATCGTCAAGAGTGCATCCACCGTGATTGCACCACTGCCACGCCCCTCACCTTTTCATAAGTAGAGTTTTCTGTACATAAGCAGGAGAAGATGACGAGGAGGAAAAAAAACATTTTAGCCACGCCGCTCAAAAAAAAAAAAAAAGGCTTCTGCGTTTTCATTTGACAGATAAGAAACTGCGTTGTCTTCGACTTTCGACGGGTAGAACACCAATTTCTGCCGAGGAAGAGCGCTGAGGTGGCGTGCGTGTATTCTTGCCTTTGTCTTGTCATTGCGATTGCAACGTCACCCATCCGCTCACTCTTCCTTCATTCTTCTCTGAGGACACCCAAAGCGTGTCGGAGAAATCGCAGACACACACACGCAAATAAGAAAAAAAGAAGAAGAAGGAAATAAGCTCAAATGCGAGCACAGTCTTAAGAGTCACGAGACACATTAAAAAAGAAAATTGCAAAAAGGAGAGAGAGAGCGTCGTCAGAGAGAGTTCCCACGAACACACACGCACACATACACAAAAGCAACATATATAACCGTTCTGAAGGCAGAAAGAGTTGACACATCTTTTTTAAAGGTTGTGTATATAAATTAAAGAGAATGAGGGGGAAGGAGGGCAAAGATTGCGGTTCGCGAGCCTGCACTCTACTCATGTGCTGGTGTGTGCGTGTGTAGGTGATTGTGGATCAGGAGCCTACCACACGTATCTGGTGCGTGCATCAAAAGATTAATAAGACAGCAATGAAGAAAAAGAAAGAAAAAGCAGACGACTTAAAAAAAAAAGGCAGTGGAAGAATAGGAAGGAACTATAAAAAAAGGGGTTGGGGTAAGAGAGAGTGGGAGGACGCCAGCAAATAGATGTGTCTGGCTACCTGCGCAGGTGCGTGTGCGTGTGTGTGTGTGCACGTGCATGAGTGTCTCCGGAAGAAACGGTAATCGGGAAAATAACAAAAAAATGCCAACGAGAAAGAGAGCAAAAGCATAACCACATCCGAACTCACCCACGCGAGAGAGGGAGAAAGAAGGGGGAGTCAATCATCACACACCGCAAATACCAAGTGTGTGAAAAAGAAAAAAGAAGAGAAGAAATCACTCTATGCGACAGAGAAGAAGAAAAAAAGGCGAAATGAACACGGAAAGTGTTGAGGCTCTAATTCAAATGGAAAGCAGCAAAGGACTCTAAAAGGGTTGAGAAAAGAGAAAGAAGTGAAAAACGCATGAAACGAATATATAAAGAAGCTATTTCTACTAGTCGATTGCGAAAAGAAAAAAAGAAAGACATAGAGATGATGCTAAAGGATCAAGGGTCCACAACAACTACTTGAAAGTCTGCCGTCCCAGCAGCGGGTTCTGGAAATTCTGCGAGAACTGCCGCGACGCCGGGGAAGGGCTCGTCGACGACGCAGCGAAGCTACCATTGCGTGAGAGCTGACGCGCCTGCTGCTGGCCCGTAAAGCTTCCGGTTCGAGGCGACTGTCGCGTAGAGGCCCTGCCGGCAAAGCTGCCGTTTCCACTCACCGTTGGCTGCGGAGTTCCTTGCCCATCCCGCTTGGCAGGGCGGCGGTGGTCGGGGGTGATGCTGGCGCGCCGCCCGGAGCCCATCGCCTGCTGCAGCGGCGGCGTCATCGCATTCTCCATCATCAGCTGCGACTGACTGCCGCGGCGGGACAGCGCAGTCGGCGTTGCCCGCCCCGACTGCGGCTGTGAGGCAGGCGAGAAGACATGACCCCCATCGCACGGCTGCACCTGCTGCTGCCGCTGGGGAGAGGGAGAGGGGGTGACGCCCATCCGCATGCTGCCAGCCAGCTGAGAAGGCTGCGGGGGGAAGCCGGATGACGAGCGGCGGAAGTCCACGGGGCTTGGGCTCTCCTTCTGCTGTTGCTGCTGCTGCTGTGCAATATCACCCCGCGTCGACTGTGAGGAGCGCGGCTCACTGCGGGTGCGACGGCGATTAATTTCCGACTCCTGCTCCGCCGTGGTTGTTTCGAGGATTTCAATGCGCAGCTGCAGCTCCTCCTTCTCCTTGCGTGCCGGCGGCTCGGTGCAGCAGTAGGTGATGAGGAGCAGCACGAGACTGGCAAGGAGGAGAACGGCGCAGACGACGATGGGGGCAATAATTGGGAGGCTACCAAACTGTCCCTTTCTTCCCCACTGCGGTGCACCGGCTGCGTCGAGGGCGGCGTACTCGCTCGCCTGTGCTCCGGTTGGGGACGTGATGTGGTGTTCCACGAAGCTCAGCACGGGCTGCCGGCGTCGCGTGAAGCGCCACTCGCCGTCGGCGTCCATCGACAGCGCGACGCCGTCAGCAGCGGTGTTGCCCGCTGGCCACGTCGGCAGCGCCGCACAGCTCGAGTACGTCGCACGATAGCTGAGACTGAAGTTGGTGTAGAAGCCGTTCACGGCCTTGCTGCCGTCCCAGAAGATAAGCTGCGGGTCAATGGCGTTGCTAGGCAGGCGATCGGAAAGGCCTGCGGGGTAGCGCCAGTACAGCACACAGCACAGCGGGTTCGCCGCGACGCAGTCACCCGCGATGCCGGCGTGCAGCAGCGTCTTGTAGCATCCCGACTTGGCCACATTCGCCACAGTCGCTGTGGCGCCAGAGGCGACGGTGCATAAGTCGAAGGAGCGGCCAACGCTGGATGCCAGAGGGTACATCGTGGCGGAGCGGAAGAGGTCGCGGATCATGTTGTTCATGTCCTCGGTGAAGGCGTAGGGGTAGTTGTAGGCGGCGTCGGTTAACATGGCGTCGTAGGCGTCGCCGAGGTTGCGCCGGGCTTCATAGGTGAACATTTGCCCTGCGCGTTGCTTTGCTAGGTAGAGGGGCGAGGCATGAACAGAGGGGACTGCTGCGACGAGGAGAAGGCACACGACACAGACAACTCCGAGGAGGAGTCTCTGCAGGCGTGATGCCACCAACGACTTCATGATGGGTTACTCTGAGGGAGAGGACCCGACTGAGATCGAAAGAGGGGAGAGGTGCAACGTTGTCCAGCAGTAAGATGAAAAAAAAGTTTGAGTGAGGGGGAATTGCCAGGCTGCAACGACTAACCAAGCGAAACAAACAAAACAAGAAAAAAAAAAGCGCACGCTCGGCGTCACTACTGCAGTGTGTACGGAGAGGTGGATGCAATAGTTGTGTGGGATGGAAAAGAAAGGAGAGAAAAAGAAAGAAAAAGATTTGCGCACAAAGTAAAAAAGATAGACAGAGAGAGAGACTGAGCTGAGACAGCAAACAAGCGAAAAACAGCAACAGCAAAAAAGAAGTCAGTGAAGAAGCGGAGTGTCGGACTAACCGAGTGCTCTTCAGTGGTGAATGTTGGAGGTAATGGAAAAGGTAAAGCAGGTCAGATAGGGAGGGAGAGTAAGAGGGGAGAGTGTGTGAATGGACAACGTAGTGCCCACGCCAGAATGCGACGAGGAACATGCGGGCGAGGGACGTGGGCACAGGAGATGATGAGCGCGGCCGAAAAAACAAAACAAAACACTATGAACACAACAGAAACCAGATTTTTTTCTCCTTCCACACTTCCGTCTAGTCGTCCGCATCCGTTTCTTTCAAAATCCCTCAAAACTGTCTATTCTTCTACGATTTCTGGTCAAAGTGCATTGTTTTCCTTCGAATAGCAGACAACACCACTCAATCATACTCCTTCCCACGTCTAAAACGATCGCTGCCGACGCAGCAACGATAACGAAGAGGGAGATTCAATGCGGTTGCGTGCCGGCCCTCCACCGCGCCAGCTCCGCCTCCAACTCCACCTGCCGCCGCACTGACGCCTCTACGAGGGCCTGCAGCGGGCGTACGACGTCCTTCTGCACTGCATTGAAACGCGTTCTCTCTTCTTCCAGAGCATCAGCAAGCATTTCCACCTGCCACTCCAGCCGCGCAATGCGGCGCTGCGTGTGAGCGGCACCGGTCTCAGCGTTGTGCGTCGCAGTCTTTAGAGCTGGATAAGGTGCGCTTTCATGACTCGGTGTCCTTTTTCCTTCCTCTTCTTCTTCTCTTATTCCCCTTTCTGTTACGCCGTCGCGGGTGCGGCCTTCGAGCGGCGCGCTGTCGAAGAGGAGCGACCGCGCCGGTGACTCCACCACGTCCACTTCCGCTCCTCCGTTTCTTACGTGTACATGACTTGCTACCGATGCTGCGGCTAGTGCAGATGCGGCTGCATCGTGGGAGGAGTGAGGTGCATTCGCAGTGGGAAAGGGCAAAGCTGTCGTTGAAAGATCAGCGCTGGTGCAGCCGCTCGTGTCTTCCAGCAGCGCAGGAGATGCGAAAAATGGGTCCGTGGTGTGACGCTCCCGTCGTCGCCGGTGTTGCAGGATGGCTTCAGCGCGGCTGCGGTACGACGTGCTGAGGTAGTCGTGGAGGGCCACGAGTTTCGCCTCGAGTTCGTCTACGGAGAGCGAAGAGGATGTAGGAGGCTGCGTATTAGGGGTGGTGAGAGACATTCTTTTCCCCAGCCCTCGCAACACCACACGCAAAGAGAAAGGGGCGGTTGGAGTGCGCACTACGCTGGAAAAGAGTGAAAGAAGGAAGAGAAATAATTATAAGCAGAGGTGCAAGAGGGGAGGGTGCAGGAGATAAGTGATCTACGAGTGAAGGCGAGACTAGAGAGTGAGAAAAACACCCTTTTCTTTATTTGACTAGACAAAAGTATTAATACATGTTGGTGACCGATGAAGACATGCACCCTGCACGCTTGAAGTCTCTTCTCCCGATCTGGTGCTGCAGCGCTATGAGTGAAATAGACACGCTTGCACCTCGCCGGGTGTCAAAGAAAAAAATAACCACGATCAGCGCGCTTTCTTCTCTCCGCTTCCATTTGCGCACGAGCGAGGGAGAGGACGTGTTGGGAGGCATCTCTGACACGTCACGACCAGACAAGCACGTCTCGATTCCTTTACATTTGTGATGGTACGCTTCACACAATTTTTGTTAACGGCAGCACTTAGCTTGGTGCCATATTATTGTGTAGTCACTGGAAGATACACCTCCCAACAGAGATAACGATTAACAACAACAACATCCAAAAAAAAAAAGAGGTGTGAATGCACCTGAAGAATTATCCGTTGTAGACACGCTGTCTTTACTTAATAAAAAAAGAGAGAAAATAAAGCGGAGGACATTACGCGCCTCCGTCTATCTCCCCTACTCAACACACACGCCTCACTGCTTTTTCTCGCCTGTCGCGGTAGACAGGGCACGGCTGTGGTACTTGCGCTTATAGCCCTGCGCCTTGCTGCGGTCGAAAGAACTTGATCTTCTCCGAGTCCTCGAGGTGCTGGCGGACAAGGTGCAGACCAGCAACGCTGTAGTCCATGCGGCTCACGCTCTCGTCCAGTCCCTCCGAGATGCGGCGGCGCAGGGTCGCCAGCCGACGTGCCCCCCGCACCTCCGACACCTCACCACGGATGGCAGCCGCACGCAGTCCGTGCGTCGTGGCCGACTCGGCTGGCATCATGACAAGCGCCAGCACCATCTTCGACGCCGTCTCGTAGTTCAGCACCGCCCGCTCCGTCAGCATCGACTCGAGCGCCGTCAGCAGCGCATCCACGTGCACGCTCGTCAGGGTCAAGAGGGTGTAGCGCAGCTCGCTGGGCCGAATCGTCTCAATAACGGACCACAGGTACTCCCAGACAGACATGTTGAGCAGCATGGGGTGGCGAGGGGTCGCCTCATCGCCGCGCTGCAGGCGCTGCTGCTCCACGCTCACGATGTCCAGCGCTTCCATCAGGCGCTCCGCCGCCTCTGCTGTCGAGGCAGTGGGCTGACCCGCGACGCCGACCTCCGCAGCCCCGTTCGCGGCGTCCGCGCCATCCAGCTTCTGCAGCGCGGCCCGCTTCGCCGCCTCCTCGTCCATCGCCTCCTGCGCCATGCGCTCCTCCTCCTCCTGCGGGAAGACGATGTCCTGCGTGCGGAGAAAGCAGCGAACGCACCGATCCGTCCCTGCCGTCGCCACACACGTGCCGTTCGCCGTCGCCGCCACCGCCCAGATGCCACGCTGGTGCTGGCGGAAGAGCTGCACCATCGTCCAGTTGTCGCCGTCCCACTGCTTCACCGAGCCGTCCATCGACACGGTAAAGACGTAGTGCGTGTCCTCGAGGAACTCGACCTGCGTCACGTAGTCGTCGTGGGCGTGGATGGCGCGGTGGCAGTCACCGAAGTCCGTGCCCCAGAAGCGCAGCGACTTGTCCATGCCGACGGAGGCGACAAGCGTGCCATCGGTAGAGAAGGAGAGGGAGGTGGGCGGGAGTTTGTGACCGAAGAGGGAGAGGTACGGCTTCATGGAGTCGGCGAAGAAGAGCTGGATGTTGTTGTTCTGCAGCCCCACACCGAAGAAGCGGCCGTCAGGGCTGAAGGCGGCGCAGAGGGGTGCCTCCGTCAGCTCGATCTCCTGCTCCTGCACGAGGGTGGCGCTGCCCGCAGCGGATGCCTCACCTGCTGCTGCCGCTGACTCCTCCCCTCCTGAACGCTTCCCTGTCTTCGCCTTCGCCTTCTCCTCCGCGATGCCGACGGACCAGAGAAGCAGCCGCCGGTCCGCGCCGAGGGTCACAAAGCCGGACTTGTCATGTTTGCGCACGACGTGCTTCACCCCACCGACGTGGATCGCCGGCTCGCGGAAGAGCACCGCCGAGGAGGCGACGTCGAGCAGGAGCACCGAGCCGTCCTGCTGGCCGACGCAGCACAGAAGGGAGGAGATGGCCGACATGCACGTCGCGTCCTCCACGTCAACGCTGCCGACGGTGTTCAGCGCACCTTTGAAGTCGATGCGCGCCACGTTCGCTTCCTTCGCGTCGTAGAAGTCGTGGTGGTCGACGTGGTCGCTCTCCAGGTTGTCCTCCTTCACCACCACGGACCACATCATCACCTTCTCCTTGCTCATCGAGAGCAGCGCGGTGTCAGTGTCGACGAAGGCCAAGCCACGGATGTCGCTGTGGTGGCCCTTCCAGTCGAACGTGTGCCGCTGCTTTAGGTCCGTCAGCGTCTGCACGGCGGCACCCTCGCGGTCGCTCGTCGTCAGCGTCGTCGTGAAGGTCTCCATCGTGTTGTTGTTGTACGTGACGGCGATGTGCAGCGTGTCGGCCTCGCTCACCTGCTCGCGCGCGGTGGGGGGAATGAAGTGCACGCTGCGAATCTTCTGAGCGAGGAAGAAGGTGCGGAGCAGCGCCACCTCTTCTGCGGCGGTGGCGTCGCCCTGCTTACCCTGCTGCTGCTGCTGTTGCTGAGCGTCGTCGATGTCATCTTCACCATTCTCCACTTCTCCTTCCTCCACGTCATCGTCATCTCCGTCCTTCTCCACCGCGTCCTCCTCTCCCTTCTTGGGCTGCTTCTTGCGGTTGGCGCCACCCGCCTTCGCGGCGACCTCCTCCGCCCCCTCCTTGGCGGCCGGTCCGCGACGTCGCTTACGCCTGCGGTACGCCTTCTTCTTCACGTCCTCCGCTGTCAGTACGTGGAAGATCTCCACCGTGCGGCTTGTGCAGCCAACAATGTAGGCGCCGTCGTGCGAGAAGGCGAGGGCGGTAATGGGCTTGTGGTACTTGCGGGCCACCACACCATGATCTAGGATCGCCCCCTCTTCGAACTTCTGCGTTTTGTCTCCTGCCTCGGCGGGTGCCGCACCGCCCAGCTGCAGCGGCTCCGTGTTGTACACCTTCAAGTAGTTCTCCCGCAGCCCGCAGTAGAGGCGCTTGCCCTGCGAGTCCGCCACCATCGCAGTGATCTGCGTGTCCGAGGCAATAACGGTGTAGAGGCACTGGCGCAGGGTCAAGTCCCACGTCTTCACGAGGCCGTCCGCCGAGCCACTCAGCAGCAACGTGCGGTCACGCGACACGACAGCAGCAGCAGCAGCACTGTTCGCGCTGTTATGGCCCGTCACCGTGGCAGCAGCAGCGGGCACCATCGCTAAGGCCACCACCCCGCCGCGGTGTCCGCGCAGACGGAACGCGGCTTCCTGGCTTACGAGGTCCCACACCGTCACGTCGGTGTCCTGCCCACCGGAGCACAGCGTGGCGCGGGCCGCGTCCACCGCGACGGCCAACACCTGCGTGTCGACGCGGTGGCCCAGTGCGTAGAAGCGGCAGACCGGCATGCCGTAATTGTTGGCCCCGCTGCACGAGAAGGCCGCCACGTAACCGTTCGAGTAGCCCACGAAGAGCAGCCAGCCGTTCTGGAAAGACGCCTGTGCGTTCCCGCTTACACCGACGCCGGCGCCGCTGCCACTGCCGGCGGTGAGGGGGACGACGTGCAGCGTGCTCACCTCCACCGGCATCTTCGCCTCGGCTGGGATGAGGGTGTGCAGGAGCTCGCCGCTGCGCACCGAGTAGACGCGAACGGCCTCGAGTGAGGGGACAAACACAACGGCCGCGGCAGTTGCCACGAGCGGTCCAACAGGGCGTCCACCACGGTTATTGTTATTGTTATGGTTGAAGCCTCCGCCTCTGCCACGACCGTAGAGCGGCGCGCCTCTGTTGTGTGGTGCGTTACTGGTGCTGCCGCTGCCGCTGCTGCTGCTACCAGGGGCGGTGTAGCGCGACGGCACGACGGCGGCGTCCATCGCGAGGGAGGCGCCACTCACCACGGCGCCGCCCTGCGGGCCAACGACGTATCGCAAGTACGTCTTCTCCACCATTTCCCGATGCTAATGTGCAATGAAGAGGAGGAAAAGACAAAAATAATAACAATGCAGGAAAAAGAGTGCAGAGGGAAGTACCGACTGTGCACAGGAGTTCCCGCGACTCTGCCATGAACAGAAAGAGGCAAAAGCCAAGAGAAAAAAGGAGGAGGAAGAGAAAAAGCAGATTGAGCTGATTGACTAAAAGCCGGAGTACACACTGATAGCATTTCAAAACAACAGCAAAAGGATATGCATTGTGAGAGAAGCATTCAGTGCCCTCTGTTCACACGCCTCGCTCTCTTGCGCTGCCATGTAACCATTGCCCTTCTCTTTCATCGTAGCTCATCTTGTCTACACGACTGGCACGCGTGGAAGCGTTTCGTTCCGTACAGGTGGGATGTGAAAGTTAAACGTGTGAGTACACCCTGCAAAGGGTGATCAAAGAAGACAGACATCCCGAAGCTCCAAAAGACCAAACAACAGCAACAGCAAATTCTTCACCAACCATCACACCTACGGCACTTCAAAGCTCAGATGATGCCGCCCAGCCCATTCTCCGCCATCCACGTCCCCTTTTCGAACATAATACCCCGCACACGCGAGCTGGTCTGCCGCGACGTCACCTCAAACTCATACCGCACCTTGCGGCGATAGTAATCTTTATCTGTCACCACCAACGTCCGGTAGCCCTCCTTCAGCAGGCGGCGGTAGAGCAGGCAGGCCTGGTCGGGCGTGGGTTCGATCGGAGGCAGGTACTGACTCGCCGCCACGCGCTGCCGCTCCAGCTCCATGCGGCGACGGTTGGCACGGGTGTAGTCCGGCGACCCTTCCTTCCACCACCGCCCGCCCGTCCCGCAGAGGGCGGCGGTGCGGCGCAGCTGCAGCAGCACGTGGGAGCTGGTGAGCGACATCCTCAGCGTGGCCGTATGGGAATAGAAAGGGCGTAAAACAGCTGATCAGTTGACGCACTTTTACGCGGCCCTCCTTTCGGTGCGTGTGTGCGAGTGTGAGAGAGAGTCGAGGAGGAGAAAGGAAACAGGAGAGGAGTGAAAGCGAAGGGGAGTCGAGAGAGGCAAAGACACGCCGGTGGTGCATCCATCAGTAGAAGTTGCTTTGATGACACACAAAGGAATGTGAAGGTGAGAGGCTGCTTGCAGTTCTCTTTATCAGTAACACTTTTAGAAGAAGTAGAAATGGAGTGTCACTCTTTTTTTCCCTCTCCATTTGGCATCGTCTTTCATGGAAAAAAAACCAATAGGGGAAGCAATAAAAAAGGAGAGAGCGGTGAAAACACACACACACACACAGACAGAAAAAAAAGAAGCAAACTCCGGTGAGTAAACAACCAGAATTATCAGTGCTCCTCCACGTCGTCGGCCCACGTCACGTAGCGCTTGCGCGGCGGTCGCGTCAGCGATGGCGGCGCAGCGGATGGCGCTCGTTGAGACTGCAACACGGAGCGCCGCGGTCCTGCTCCGGGAGGGTGACTACGAGCACCCACGGCAGGCTGACCGCTGTCTCGAGCTAGGGCGATGGCCGCCGCCACCACCGACGCCGCATCCTCGTCAGGTGCTGTGGGCTTCTTAGACGTCACCGCAGTGCGCTGTTCGACGCTGTGAGGGAAGCTGGCGGTGCGGAAGAGGGGCCGAGGGCCTTCGCGAGGCTGCAGCGGTGACCGCTCAATTTTAACGTCTCCTGTGCCTCTTCGAGCGCTGCTATTCTTGCGGCTGCAGGGTGTGACAGGCACGTACCACCACCCACACGACGCAGCGTCCCCAGCGTCTGCGCTATCGTCGCCCACATTCCCGCCTGCACGCCGTCGTGCCGCCTTCATCGCATCGACTAGTGATGTTGCAGCAGGTGGTTGTTTTGGAGACGGGAGGTTGGTTTACAGGACGCACCTGCAGCGGCACAGTGGCTTTGCTTTCTTCCTCCCTGTCACACAGAGAGACGGCGATCACCGGAACGCGGCGGTGCGCACCACTGCTGGAAAAAGAAGATGGTGCGGCTGCTGCTGCTGCGGTTGTTGTTGCCGTGGAAGCCGCAGCGACAGGAGAGGAAGGGGCTCTGGTGAGGCGCCGCCGCTGCGGCGTAGAGGAGACGGGGGCGGCGGGTCGCGGCAGCAGCACCGGTGGCACGGGTGTGGGCTCGCCGTCTTCGCCTTCCTCTTGCAAGAGGAAAGCACGATGTGCCTTGGCGACATCCGCTAAGGACGTGGGTTGCAAAGCGAGACGCTGCAGTCGCTGCGGTGTGTGGCCAATGTGCTTCTTCTGCGGAACACACGTAGGTTCGTGTTGGGAGATGGTGTTGTTTTTGGTGGTGGTGGCCGTCCCTCGTGGACGCTCCTGTGCGAAGGTCTCGGCGTACAAGTTCCTCAGCACACACTCCGGTACGATAAGGACGCTCCACCGCGACTGCCACTCTTCCTGCGCGAGCGACCACATGGACACAATCAGAGAACGCTGCAGCGCCTCCTCAGCGACGAGAAGGCACTGAGCGTGCCGCTGCTGATGCACATCGCTGAGGCCGACACGCTCGCCGGCCTCTGCTTCGTGAAGGGCCTCACGCGCCGCGTTCTCATCGCAGCACAACACAATAAACGCTCTTTGTTGGAGCTGTTTCTCGGCAGCGTCTATCGTCACATTTGAGAGAGGTGGTAGTGAAGCAGGCAACAGCGTGGTGACAGGCGCAGCTTCATCCTCGTGCAGCGACTGACCACCACCACGGCTGCCGCCGCTCACCGTCTCAGCGCTTCGCCTTCGGACTGCTGCTGCAGCACACATCTTCCATGACCGCTCCGCCAGGTGCTTGAGACGGCGCCACGCCCTTGCTTCACCCTCCTCGCACGCACGTCGTCCCACACACTCGATCAGCACTGTAAACCACAGCATCTCGGAAAGCTGCACACGAATCAGCAGTGCACGCGTGTGGGCCTCGAGCTCGACTAGGTGTCTCTGGCCAAGCGTGAGAGGCAGCGTGACAATGGGAAAGGCTTCAGGCAAGGATTCGGGAGAGTCGCACGACAGCGGTGTTGCGACGCTATCCAGAGTCAAACAGTCCTCGACAGACACCTCAAAAGACGATGCATTGGCCAAATTCCTTGATGGTGTGAGAGGCCACTGCACAGCGTCAGAGGCAGCAGCAGCTTCTCGTTTCAACGCGGGCGGTGTGCGAATCGATTCAAGGGAGGAGAGAGAGGCGTCCTCCACGGCACTCCAGTGCAGTAACACACAACTCCCCTCCTCCCGGCTTTCCTCGGCTGCGAGCGCGACGGCGTCGTTGTGCAGCTGTTGGACATCTCTGCAGGACAGTTTGGCTCGCATCCACGCCTGCACCACAGCGACAGCACGCAGTGTACGCGCCTGTTTGTGTTGCTTCGCTTGCTCCCGCAGCACGCTTTCACGCAGTGCCATCGCGACCGCGCCGTGGTGACGCTCATGCACACGTAGCTGAGAGCGTCGGGCACGCAGAAACGCAAGCGCCACATTGGCGGCTGCGGTCCCCACCAGAGGCGGCGAAGAAGCGCCTACGTTGCAGACGCTCATAATATCACACGACGTGCCCGCAAGAATGCTTTGCAGGTGCCGCACTGTTCGCCAGTCACGCACAAACAGCACGCAGCGCCTACTAGAGTAGAACAGCGTGCCGCACGTGGTAAAAGCACGATGCAATTGTAGAGCTTCAGTGTCCTCTCTCCGATCGACGTCGACGAGCTGCAGCTGCATCCACAGCGCGAGCAGCAGGCACCGCCCGAGGAGTCCCAGCGGCGGCGCAGATCCCTCCACATGCGGTGTCATGGAGAGAGGAAATAGATTGACTTCTTGCGCCATGGCACACGATGGCCGCATCGACACGAACACCGACGCAAGAAGCCGCTTCACGGTCCTTTACAGCCTCGGGAGCACCGTAGCGTCGTGCCAGTGCCCAGCAGCAGTAGGACTGCCAGAAGCCGACTTCAAAGTCCACCGCGTACCACGTCAGCAGCGCAGCCACCACGCGACGACGCACCAGGGCAACAGGAGACGAAGCAGATAAAGGCACGACACCGTGCTGTGGTGGGGTGTAGAGGTGCAGGCGACACACCGTCACACCGTGTTGCGCGGGGTCAGTGAAGAGGGAGTGGGTGAGAACAACAGCATCAGAGGAACGGGACGGCGTGGTGCGGGTATTTGACAGTTCTTCGCACCCCATAGCACAAGAATAAAGCTTGTCAAGTAGACGGCTGAGTGCTCGTTCCTGTGGCGAGGCGAGCTGCTGTCTCTTGTTCTGGTCGTTGTACTGCGTTGGCGTCACCGGGTCGTGGTAAACGGAATTCGCACCGCTGCTACCTTCCCCTCCACGGAACAAGAGGTGCGTCTCTCTTTGTGTGCGTAGCACCGAGGGCTGCACAGAGAGGTGGAGACGCGATGGCATTGATTGCAGTAGACTGGACAGAAGAGCAGTGGTGGCCCACCGACACACCACACGCAGCAGCACCGGTAGTGACGCCTTCTCTTCAAATCTCTCATGCAGCAACGCAGCGCGCACTGCTGCCTCGACGTGCACCGCCACCATGTTTCGCTGCAGCGCACCGCCGAGAAAGGTAAACCATACAACAAGGTACCGCTCTAATACACGTGGGCTGTGCATACACAGTGGGGTATGGGGCGAGGCCCAGTACGCCTCCAGGACTTTAGCCTCAACGAGTACGGCCAGCAACGCAGCACACAGCTGCACCGCCTTCTTCTCATCTTCAGTGGGTGCGCGCGACCCGTGCACATCGCCGCCGGAGAGCAAAAAAAATTGTGCACGTTCTGCATTTGTGCTGTAGACGCTGGTGGGCTGCAGAGACGTCGCCATACCTCGCGTCCTCTTCCCTTGCTGCTGCGTTTCTGCGTTGCGTCTGCGTCACACCCGCCACCCAGTGCTGCCAGAGGTGCTCGCACGCAGAGCTATCGCAGAGCGGCGCACTGAACAAGCTGCCCTGCTGCAGCGCCGGCCGTGCAAATGGACCCGCAACCCACGACCAGTGCAGACGGAGACAACCGGAGTGCGTTTCTGCTGAACCGGTGTCACCCGCCTCTCCAAGAAGATAACCTTCCTCCGAAGTCAGAGTAAGACCGAGGGACACAAGAGGCCACACAGAGGGCGGAAGGAGCCGGAAGAAGACACAATAAACCTTCTCCGCGATTGCAGCGACGTGTGGGTGTGCATTGAAAGTTGACGGCAACGTCTCAGTATGTGCTGTCACCGCCAGAGAGACGGCTTCATGCAGGCGCTGCACGATGTGGCTACTAAGAGTGTCATTGCTCTGCCGTTGCTGCCCTTCATCTCCCAAGAGCACGTCGAAGAGGCGACAGGTACAACGTGAACAGCGATGAAGAAATACGGGGTGATGAGCAGTGAGGCCAGTGGAGATGTTACTTCTTTCTTCATGCAAAGGATGCGCAAAGAAGGCGTGCACATCAGCGGGCGAGATGTTGTCTGCAGACGCTCCACTTAACGAGTACGTGCCGTGCTTCTCGTCATCGCCGCACAAGGCGAACTTCACCACGCTGCACTCATCTTGCCTTCGCTGCTGTGCCGCTGCTGGTGCACTTGTTGAGAGGCAGCGGTAGGAGAGGGTGCGTTGGGGAGAAGAAGGAGAGAAGGCCGCGAGTGGCTGAAGGGGTGGTGGCGTTGATATGGCGGTGCCGTGGCGGTGCATGCGTGCCTTCTGGACGACATGGAGGAAGACACACCACTGCACACACACACACTCACACCACTGCGGGGCACAGAAAAGAGAGAAAAAAGAAAAAAAAAGAGTTTGTGAAGGACAAACAACGTGTAGCTTGTTGTGTGCGTCTATGAGATGTGGATGGGTGCCTGAGAGCTTTCTATATTTTGAACAAATCGGAATTTAGTAGTAGTGCGTATGCGACCTTGCCTTTAACAGTACAGAATTAAGAGAGAGAGAGCAGCGGTGGCACCAGAAAACAGGGCTATTTTTTTGAAAAGTGGTCCACTGTAGGCGGCGCAGCACTGAGGCGAGAGTTTCAAAAGAAAAAAAAAAGGAGAGCGACAGTAGGAGAAGCCTTTTTTTAATAATATTATTTAATAGCCGCCTTTCTTAATGCCTTCCTCAACGATAGGGAGGCGTCGGCAGCAGAATCCGCAACACCGACGACTTGTGGTAAGCACTCTCCAAGTCTTTTTTCGTTTCTTCCCCTTCACTAAAAAAATCCTTTTTTTTAATGAGACGTTGGCGGAGGTGGTGCGTTCCGCTGCAAGTGTGTAAAAAAAAAAGGCCGTAAATCCGTCATCGTCGTCAACTCGGCCGCGTCCACCGCGTTCGGTTGTTCGCGTTGCGACTCGCGAAGACGTCTCTCCACTTCTGCCCCTTCTCCCTCTCTCCCACCGCCACCGCCGGCTGCACCCCGCAGCACTCCTTCGCCGCTCGATCGTAGAGCAGCACGTTCACCGTGGCGGCGAGGTTCATGCTGCCGGTGGTGGGCATGAAAACCACGTCGTCGGCGTCGCGCTCGAGGTGGTGGGCGGAGAGCGTGCCATCCTCGGCGCCAAACACGTAGAAGACCATGGGCACGGCCACAGAGCTCTCACTCGATGCTGGTGTTGTGGTCGTGGCGCTGTCAAGGGGTGGAAACGTTGAATCTTCCGTATGGCCATCACAGAAAGGATGGGCGTAGGCTGGAAGGGGCGTGGCACCCTCCACCAGCTCCACCGCGACCACCCGCGCTAACGTCGAGGGCGAGTGGTGATGAAACTCACTGCGCAGCACCTCGAAGAGGACGTCCAAGGAGGGGAGGCAGAGCTGTGGGATGTCGCGGCCGGCGTGTGTGGGGTCGGTGCGCGCGTCTTCGCTGTGCGCCATGGCAGCGCGTAGCCGCGTGCCGGAAAAGATGAAGCCGCCTGCCCTCTGCAGCACCCCGGCAGAGTCGGAACGAGAGGTAGGAGGGGACGCTGTGGCTTCTGCCTGCGTCTCACTGGCGGTATTGGGGGAGCTTATAGAGGGTCCATGCACGCCGTAGCACTTCATGGCGCGCAGAATACCGCCGGCGTTGGCGGGTGTTTTCGGGTTCTCGACAACAATAAAGAGAAGAGGAGCAGGAGGACGCACGGGAGTACCACCGCTGCCGTTGCCGCCTTGGCTGTCTGCGAGAGCTGCGCGCTGGCACGCATGGAGAAGGTCGACCACGCCTTTGCGTGCTGCGTCCTGTCCAGCAGCTGATCGGGTGCTCTTGTTTGGTGTACGATCCACCTCGTCGCCACTCTCAGCAAGGCTTGGCGTGTGCTCCGGGGCTGAGGAGGCAAGCTTGTTGTACCGCAGCGTCCCCGCAGCACACACCGTCACCCCTGTTGCCAGGTGCGCCGTACCACCAGACGACACGCCTTCGAGGTGCTCGCACATCATCACTCCCTGGCGCGGCCTCTTCGTCGCGGCATCGAGTGGCGGGTGCAGCAACTGATGGCAGCGGCGGCAGCGCCATCTCGTTCGCGGGTCTTGCTCAAGCCGTTTGCGCAGCTTCGCAGCGTTGGTCGTTGTCGCTGGTGCCGATGCAGTCGCAGAAAGAGCAGTGGCGGGTGTGTGCAATACATCTGTTGTGTCCCCGCTGCTTTCGGCAGCAGGAGGGACGAGGTCGAAGAAGGACTGGGCCCAGGCGGACCGGCTGCCCCAACCTTTCTTGTGATGCAGCATGTATTTCTCTCTTCTTTCCCCCTCTCTCTCACACTCTGTTGCTCTGGCAGAGAAGACAACAGTGTGGGAGACGTGTTCAATTTTCAAAATGAGAAGGAAGAAGGAGGAAAACAAAAAAGAGGTTGAGAGAAAAAAAAAAAAAAAAAAAAAAAAAAAAAAAAAAAAAAAAAAAATTGAGAGTTGAGCGAGAAAAAAAAAAAAAAAAAAAAAAAAAAAAAAAAAAAAAAAAAAAAAAAAAACATCGAGCCACGGCCCAGGTGCTTCTGCGTCCCGGCCCGCACCCGCGTCGTCCGCTTCCCTTTCTTGGCAGCCCCAGATCCCCGACGACGACGCAGACGCGACCTCCCGCTTGCCGGCGCCACAAACTCACCCTCCCCTCCCGCATTGCTGCTCTCTTCGCCTTCTTCGTCTCCCTCCTCCTCCGCGACGTCGTCGTCCTCCTCGCCATCCACAAAGGCATCCAGCAACACCTTTTCGCTGCGCGTCACGAGGCGCCGCTGGTGCGCCTTGGCGATGTCAAGCAGCAGGTCCGGCGCGAAGAGGTAGCGATCGAGCTCCAGCGTGCGCAGCGCTTCGTTCTGTTCTGTTTCCACCGTCTCCTCAACGGGGGTGTAGCGCACCTGTGCAACGCTGCTTCCATCACCCTCTCCTTGCTGCTGCTGCACGCCGAGCGGCAGCTCCTGCGGCGTCGACAGCGTGAAGTACACCCGGCTCCGGAAGTCGTCCGCTTCGAAGGTGAGCTCCTTCGTGAGGTAGGTGGCCAGGCGGGCAGAGGCGAGGTGCAGCTTCGGGCTGCCGTATATGAGTCCGGTGCGACGGCCGAAGGGGATGTGGAGATGGTGAACAAAGGGCGAGACAACACGACTCGTCATGGTCGTGCCGTCCTCGTCATTCGTGCGCTGCGCTTCCCCCTCGTCTCCTTCAACGTCGTTGTTGTTTGGGCGCCGCGTGGTGGCGGGAGGGGTGATGCCAGCCTGCTGTGCGACGTGGTGGATGAGCTCGATGATGTCCTCGTGCAGCCAGTTACGCGGCATGTTGTGCAGCGTCACCCAGACGTGGTCTGGTGGTGGTGGCGGTGCGGCATCGACTCGTGCATCATCGGAAAAGCCTTCCTCCTGTTCTGTGCCGTTCGACACCGCAGCTGCGGCCTCATGATGGTTCTCTGCGTGTGCTGGTGCGCCGCTTCCCATTCGCACATCTGCCGAAGTCGTGGATGCGAGGGGACTCGATGAGATTCCTTCGGTGTCCCCCAGCGTACGCCAGAGAAGATCCGAGGCGTCCTCGCTCTCCGTGTTGTTGTCACTCTGGCTGCCGCTGCTGTAGCCACGATGTGGGCAGAGACAGGAGGATGCAGCGCAGCTGAGGAGGCTGCAGCAGCTGCAGTTGTGTTGTGTGTGCTGCGGTGCAGGCGGCGACGCGAAACAGGCCGGCCGACGCACAGAGGCGGCTGAGAGAAGGCGGCCGGCATCCCCGGCAGCGTGAGGTGGAAGCCGGCGCAGCACCGCACGCATCTTCGTCTAAGCGAGTGGAGGAGAGGACGAAGAAAAAATAAAAGAAAAGTTTGTGAGTACGTCAGATGCGGTGTAAAAGCCACCGCAAAGCGCGTAATGCTTTGAGAGCGGGAGATAGACCAGAGGGGGAAGAAGAACAAAAAGGAGGAAAGCATGAAGAGGTAGGAGGCTTGTTTCGTACTCACCTTGCACAAAGCAGACGGGGAGCGATGTCCTCAGCTTCAAAAAGCATTAACGAAGCACTCCGACCGTCTATCTTGCAACACACCGCACATCAAAAAGAGTTCGCGTTTTTTTCTTTATCGTTTCTATTTTTATTGTTGGCAGGGGAAAAACGCACGAGCGGGGGGAGATAACTCGAGGCACAGTCGGTGCGGCGGACAAAAGATAGCGAGAGAAGAACAGAGAAAAGAACATAATATGAAAGAGAGTAAGCTGTACAATAGAGGAAGACACACGGATGGTAGTACACGGGATAAAAAAATACAATAGAAGGGAACAGCAACAGACAACAAGGTGTCAAAGACACAGTGATGGGAAGATATGCGCACGCACACAACCAAACACTTGTCCCTTTATCACGTCCCAGCCAACGAGCACGGCTAGATGGCAAAAGAGAGGATTTCTACGCAGACGAAGCGGAAGGCGGCGACGAACAAAGGGAGAAAAAATTCGTCGCCAACGTACAAAACCAAAAAAAAAAGTCCACAACAACAACAACAACAACCACTACACAAGAGTCGGTAGGACGCAGAGGACAGGAAGGAAAGTTGATGTGTGTTCGTCCGTCATCGCCGATACACCCTTTGCCTGTCTCTACCAGTATCAGGCAGTACCACGCCGGATCGACTGTGTCGCACGGTGCAGCTGCTGCTCCATCTGCCGATCAAATAGCAGCGCTTCACGAATCTGCGGTGCAAGGGAGAGGAAGGTGTTCTCGGCTGTCAGGCGGTCCTCCAGCGCCGCAACTCCCTCCTCTTCCTCATACCCCATTCCACTCGCATACACACCACTCACACCACCGCTATAATAGCCGTAGTCTGTTCGCACGTTGCGCGGCGACGGCGGGTCGAGCGTGTTCGCGAAGGGCGAGCGGTTCATTGCGGCAGGAAGGCCAGCCGCACCACCCGACGGGGCGAGGCTCACACGTGAAGGGGAGCAGGTCAACGCAGCAGCGCCACCGACACGCAGCCCGTACATTCCCGTCATGCCCTCCATTGCAGACGTGCTCCCACGCAGTCGGGTCAGCGGCGATGGCACGCCGGCCACTGCAATCGTCGACGTCGGTGGCCGGCGTGGTCGCGTGTCTCCGAGCTCGAACGGCTCCGGCACCGTCAAGTCGCGTTGAAAGGTGGCAGGGTCGTAGTGGCGAAGGCGCTGCGCCTCTGCCGCGGCCTTCACGGCGTCCCGCTCCTCCTGAGCGCGGCGGATGCGTTCAATGAAGGTGTCGACGCCGTGAATCGGCTGCGTCGGGGGCAGCAGAGAGGGGACGAACTCCGCGGATGTTGCAAAGGAGGCAGAGCCGGCGGTGGTGCTGTTGGCCCTATGCTGCTGCTGATAGCGCTGCTGATGATGTCGTGGCCCCACACTCGCGCTCTCCTCTGTCGCGTCTTCCTCTCCGTACCGCGCACGTTCACCACTTTCGGCGCGACGCCGACTCCTGCTGCCGCTGCTGCTGCTCATGCTGCTGCGCTGCGGTGGGTAATACTGACGACTGTGGCTGCCGCTGCGACTATCCCCCTCCGTCAGGCGGTTGATGGAAGGCTCGAAGGTGCAGTCCTCCTGCTCCTTCTCGAGGGCTTCGTAGACAGACTGAACCCGCTTCGCCTCTCGGCGCTCCTGCCATAGCGTGAGGCGACGCACCACCGCATCCATCGAGGAGGGTGCTGCTGCGCCGTTGCTGGTATGAAGGAGGCCTCCAACCACACTACGGGCGAGACTTGTTTCAGCGCGTGTTGCACCACCACCACTGCCGCTCGTAGTGTTGTGTGCGGGACGACGCGCAGCGGCGGCAGCGGCAGCAGTGCCACGGCGAACATCCGTTGAGGCCGCACGCTGCTGCTGTTGCTGAGTGTGCGATGAGACGTGCCGTTGTGGTTGGTGGAACCGAGGTGAGGAGCTGACGGGCGACACCGAAGGCGAGGGCATCTGCAGCGAAGGACGAAAGGTGCGCTGCGTCTCGGCGAGATCGCGCGATGACGCGGCGGAGGCGACGTCAGTGGTTAAGGGGCCGGCGAGAATGCGCTCGACCAACGTGTTCAAATCCTCTTCACCTTCTGCCTTCTGAGCAGGTTGTGGGTGGGAGGGCGGTGCGGGTGCATGAGCGAGCTGGGATGAAGACGGACCGCAGCCTTGCACCGAGCTCTTCACACTCTTTCGTTCTCCTTGGTGAGTAGTGTCACGTGTGGAAGGGGTGGAGGAAGCGGGAGAGGGGGAAGCTTTACCGAGAAGGATGCGGTCGACGACGGCGTCCAGCGCGTCGTCTTCACTCGCCATGTTGATTACTGCAACAAATAAATGAATGAATGAAGCTCTGGCTACTTGTTGCGTGTACGCACACGCTAAAGCCAATCTTGTGCTTGTTGTATCAGCATAGAAGGAGGTAAGAGAAATCAAGGAATAGGAGCAAGGAGAAGAGGTGCGTGTTGAAAAGTTTAAAACAGAACATCAGCAACTGCATTTAAGGGAAATGGGGAAAGAGAGAGAGCAACATTAGCGACGAGAGCTTAACAATCCGATTCGCTCGCAACACGTGCATCTGTGAATGCCAGGATAAAACAGGGTCACGCCTTTTTTTTCTTTTATTGATAGTGGGAGAACAGCAGCTGCAACAACAACAACAACAATACACGTAAGCACATGAAAAAACGAAAGAAAGAGAGAGAGAGAGCACATTTAAAACGTTATGCACACAGCAGATCAAAGCACACGGATGCGTATCGGCGGGAGATGGCCTCGCATCGGAGGCCCATAAAACCGGACTAAAAGAAATAACAAGGGAAATCAACGCATGAGAAACAACACGTCTGCGCGATGAGAAGGCGGAACATGAGCGGCGCACTCTCTTAGTCTCTGATCACAAAATACGTGTCGCAATCATCACGGTCGGTGCGAGATGCCGCGCGGCAACTGGCGCGTTCTCGGCGCTCCCCTCTTCTCCTTCCTCTCGCCTCTTCGTCTCGCCGTCGTTGTCACCGCGTGCGGCGTCCCGTTCTTCGCGCGACGTGTGCGGACGCAGAGGCGGATCCGACGGCGACTGCCGCTGCAGCGGGTTCGGTGTTGCCGCAGCGGGTGTCGTTGAAGGCGGCGGTGGCGCAATCAGCGCCGTCGGCAGCGTCGGGTGTGACACAAAAATGGCCCTCTCTTCCTCCTCTAACCCGTCCCCCAAGTTGATGTTGCTCGGCAAGGGTGGCAGGAGCTCCTCGGGGATGTCCGTGATGGTGCCGCAGCAGGGGCAGAGGAGGGAGAGGGTGTTGATAGGGGCGTGGAGGCTCTGCCCGCACGCCTCGCAGGTGATCACCATGTTCTGGGCGGAGTTTACCGTCTTGCAGATGCGGCAGCGGCAGGTGGCGGCGCCGAGGGGGTATGAAATGATGCGCTGACACCCATAGCACACTAACTGGCCGAGGATCATTGCTATTGCTGTTGTTGAGTACGGAGGGGGAAACGTGAGCAAGAAAAAAATAAAATTCAGCGGCGTGCTGGGTAATGAGCAGGCTAGTTATTAAGGCGAGATGCACATGCGTGTTGGCGGGAAGCAGAGGCGATAAGAAAAAGAGAGAAAGAGAGAGAG
This sequence comes from Crithidia sp. LVH-60A, assembly GCA_030078075.1. Lineage (NCBI taxonomy): Eukaryota > Euglenozoa > Kinetoplastea > Trypanosomatida > Trypanosomatidae > Crithidia > Crithidia sp. LVH-60A. The sequence continues at coordinate 250,829 of CP119673.1, forward strand.
AGAAAATACAAAGCGTAAAGGACTGAGAGCAGCATAATAACAGTCCTCTCTCCGCATTTTACTTTCATTGCGCAGGGCAAAAAATATGAGACCGCATCCGACGCCTTTGCTTGCTGCATCAGCAGGAGTCACGAATCTACTATTCGACAGAGGTATACATCGAGGGAAGTGTGGTGTGCTTTGCTGTTGCACTCCTAAAACAACAACAACAACAACAACAACAACAACAGCCCAAGAGTGCATTCTGACCTCCAGAAAAGGGAGAGTTGGTGGGTGGCACATGGCACAGAGATGCGAGGATAGAACATGGAAAATGCACACAAACAAACAAACACACGCTGGAAGAAGCGTGAGTTACTCTCTTGGCACTGCAACACCACATCACTTTTATTGTTTTTTTTGCTTCGCTTTCTCTCTCATGACCTTCACACACGCCTCTCTCGCGTCTCCTATCAGCCATTCGAGCTACACGTAAACAAATAGATCAACAACGACAAGAGAAGAAAAAGAAACATGTGAAGGTCGGTGAGAGAGACAACGAAAACAACAACAAAAGAAAGACAAAAAAAAAAAGCTCTCATACACCCTTTCACACCGGCTAACAGAGGCACAAATACATAAGGGGAAACAACATACACACGCACACTGACACACATAAAGAGACGCAGTTAAGCACAGGCGCAGACGCACACACTCCTCTTTCTCGTACACACTCACACACACAAACAGAGAAGGTAGAAACACCACGTTACCCGGTTCGAGATCAGAGAGATTTAAACAGAAAAAAGGGAAAAAGGTCTGATGGTAAGGGCGGAGCAAACGCAAAGATCACCCTGGAGGAGTGCGTACGACCCACCACCGCTGCGCTGACCCACCAAACAAACAAAGGAAGGAGAAAAAAAAAAGAAACTGCGCACATATTTGAAAGAGGGCGAGGAGGACAAAGAGAAAAAAGATTCTGCACATAAGAGCCGTTGATGCCGTACCACTTTGAGAAGAGAGAGAAAGACCAACAGGTAAAAAAAAAAAAGACGTAAGGAGGAGGAGACACTACCTATACGTATGTCGAGAACTGCAACCAATGCAAACAAGCAGAGCTCATGCGTTGCACTTCGTGTTCTCTCTCGAGAGGAAGGGAGAGAGAGATACAGGAAGTCAGATGAAGTCACTTCACACACAGGAGAATAAGTCGGAGCATGACGCGTGAAGATGCAGGCGCAGGACGTACGGGGTACGGTCACAAAAAACAAAAAAAAAACGATTGATAACACATACGGGGCACATAAAAAAAGCAAAACTCCCTTCTCCCTCTGAAGCGGCAAACAACGGCGCAGAAAGAAACAAATCCTCATGGAAAGAAGTACGTGACGTAAGAGCCGTGCGTTATTGTGTGTGTGTGGGAGCATGGGGCGAATAGCCTAACAAAAATAAGTAACCAAACGAGAACTAGAGAGGGGGAAAAAAGGGTGAAAAAGAAAAACGAGCTCTCACGGGGATCATGTAGATCAGTGTAGACGGCGGGTCGTAATGAAGAGAGAACATCAAAGCGGGTAAGTGAAGAGAACCTAAGAAACAACAAACAAACGTGTGCGCTGCGCTGTTGTGCGAGTGTGCGAGACAGAAACCAAAAAGGAGAGAAAAGAAACACAGGCATGTGCGTAAGGTGTGGGCGTGCTGAGAGAGAGAAAGCGAAACTAAAAAAAAAGAACATTATTAGCCGCGCCTGCACTGCAGAGTGGAGCGTCCGTCGTACCGCACATACACACATCTCACACTCACGCTTGCAGGAAGAGGGAATGTGGATGAGAGAAAGAGAACCATAAAAGCAATGTAGGAGCTCGGGACAGACGAGAGAGTGAAAGAGAGAGAGAGAGAGAGAGAGAGAGAGAGAGAGCTAGTGGACCGGCAATCAATGCCTACTCTTCATTTTCAGTGGAAGAAGAAGGCAATGATCCGCTCCACTCTCCTCACTCCACCTTCCCCCCTCTTTTCTCCTCTGCCATCCACTTCGTTCACCTTCCACGAACGCCTTTACTTCTACTGCTTCTTCTTCTTGCTCTCACCCGCAGCGCGCTCCGCCACCGCCGGCGCCGCGTTCATCTCCCTCACCCGCAGCACCACCTCCGTCACGTACATCACGAGCGCCATCCGCACGTTTGCCTGCACCGTCATGCACCCCCGCTCGTTCGTGTAGTTCATGTAGCTCGCGTAGATGGACAGCAGGCTGCTGCCGACACACTCCGCAACGTCGATGGCGGCAATCGAGCTGGCCAAGCGCGAAGCCGCCGCCGCCTTGCCGCTCACCAGTGCGTTGTCCTGCTGCAGGTAGAGGAAGTTGCGCACCGTCGACAGCACCAGGGAGTAGGTGGCGAGCATGCCGAAGCAGCTCGTACCAATGCTGTACGTGTGCCAGAAGTAGAGGGCAATCAGAACCTGGAACCACCAGTGGGAGGGGGTCACGCGGCGGGCCTGCAGCTGCTCCTGCTCCGGCGACGCAACGATGTAGTCGCGCAGCACGAGGAAGAACGTGTCGAGCTGCTCCGCCACCTTCACCATCACCGCAGCACCCAGCGCGAAGCCGACGGTGCCCTTGAAGATGCGATCGTCCTCCCAGATGCACATCGTGTCGAAGAAGGAGTTCGCCATGACCGACCGCGCCATCGCAGGCACCAAGAGGCAGGACAGCGCCGCGCACACCACGAACACGATGGCGTGGTACACCGAGGCGGCGCGGTAGCAGGCGCGCAGCGAGGAGGCCTTCGCCTTGGTCGAGCCGTTCTGCTGCGGCGCTGCCGCCTCTGCCGCCGCGGACTTGTGAGCGTTCTTGTTCCACCAGCGAAGGATACGGTCGCCCTTGCCAACCATGACGAGGTAGGCGGAGGCGATGTAGCCCACCATGTCGATGTTCTCCAGCAGGTAGGACTGCAGCGGGTAGCCGTCGAAGTTGCCGATGTAGTTGATGAGGCCGGACATGGTGACGGTGTTGGGTGCTTTTTGAATAGTGGTATTATTAGGAAAGAAAGAGAGAGAAGGTCTGGAGAGGGAGTAAACCTGGATGTGTGTGTGGGGAGAAAGTGTGGGCTGGAGTGCACTAAGCAGACGCGTGAATTCTGGGAAAGGCGTCGGACACAAAGACCGGTTTGCGTGATCAGAAAAAGAGAAAGAGAGAGAGAGAGAGAAGAGTTGTAAAGTAGCGGTGGGTCATGCGAGCGACCTTTATGCCGATGAACACACATTGCAGCACAGCAAAACGATGACAGCAAGGGGAGGCAACTTTAAGAAGCTCGACGCACCGTAACGGCAATCTACACGTTAACACGTTATGAAGGAGTCAAAGACACACTCTTGCAGCACTCTTCTGCTACACCGCCGTTTAAATCGTGACGGTGCTCTACCGGCGCCTTCAGCTTCTCAAGGCTTCCCCCTACCCTGTCAGTGGTCTCTTCTTTCATCTCCCAGCCTGTGCTTCGCGGCTCCTTCTTCTGCCGTGTCTCGACAACAATATATCCGAACCAGAAAGACGACACCGGAGAGAAAAGAGGAAAAAAGTGAGATAAGAAGAGGCGAAAAAAACAGCAAATAATACACTGAGATGACTGAGTTTTGACCTCCGCCTTTTTTCTTATTATTTGAAAAAGAAAACAAAAACAACTTTACTCGACGCTAAGGCGCTAAGTAAGGTCACGTTAGACACCTCCGCCACCAGCGCGCTCCTGCTCACGTGGAACTAGAAGAGCTGTGTGGCGGAGTGCGTGCCGTTGGGGTGTGCGCGTGCGTGTGTGTGTGCGCGCTCTTAAAAAAAACCAAGAAACAAAACCAAAAGAAGATGGGAGACTGGCGAGTAACGGCAATGACAGTGTGTGCGTGTGTGGCCGTCAACGTTCACGAACAGACGAAAAAATAGAGAATTGGAGAGAGAGATACCAACACACACTCACAATCACCCAAGTGCATTGCCGCTACGTCGCAACACTGACACGGAATGAAGTGAGAGGAGGTAGGCGTGTATCTATGTGAAAAACTAGAAAAAAAGTTATCAGGTGCGCTTGAGAGGCCTCTCCCTCCCCTCGTCTTCTTTTTTTCAGTCTCCGCCGTTGCGCGGCCCACCACGGACCTCAGAAAGGAGAGGAAAAAAGTCCAACAACGAGCATCACCGGCAGCGCGTTCAGCACATGACAGCGAACGGCAAGCGTGTGCGAGTGCGTGCGGACGTGCTCCTGCGTTGGTCACTCCTTCACCCTTACGTTCCGTACCTTCACCACTTCTTTCCCCAACATATCGCCAAGACTCACACATGCACACACGTACGCACACTCGTTGCCGAGGATGGAGAGTAAGGGGGACATCGACAGCGTCGACGCCTGCCCACCAGCACTCAGATAGGGAGAGAGAGAGACAGACATAAAGAGAGAGAAAAAAGGGAGTCTGATGCGGTACGTGGTGTGTGTTTGTGCCTGCATGGGTACTCCATCCACTCCCGCGCCGTTCTCCTTTCATTTCTGAACTCTCTCTCTCTCTCTCAGGGCTGTAGTTGACGCATCCGCCTACTCCGCCTTCTTCGCAGCCGAGGCACGCGGAGCCGCAGCCTTCTTAGGCAGGAGGTAGCCCTTCACAAACATCTCCGAAAAGAGGTAAAAGTTGAAGATGTAAATTACAAGCTGCGTGCGACCAGCCGACAGCGACGTGCCAGGGCAGCTGGACGCATCGTAGAACATGCGGTGGTAGGTGACGTAGCCAGAGACGAAGAGACCGCCAACCATCTGTGTAATCTGCAGCAGCGTGATGTACATGGCGAAGGGCTTCACCAGGTTCTTGTACCCCGCCTCGGAGAGCGCGAAGTACATGTACATGATCGAGTGCACGAAGTAGTTCATGGCAGCGGCGCAGATGAAGATGCTCGTTCCTTGCTGGTAGCTGTACCACGCGAAGAGGTAGGTCGTCACGTGGTGGAACCAGGAGAGGAAGGAGAGACGCACGCCGCGCATCAGCAGAAAGACGGTGTCCATAAACTCCGGCACCTTCGAGATGGCGAACATGCCAATCGCGAAGCCGACCTTCGTCGTGTAGAACTCATCCTCGTGGAAGGTGCAGAAGGTGTCGTGCAGGCCGTCCTTGGCAAGGTGGCGCACCAGCGGCGGGCCAACGCGGAGGACGCCGTACATGGAGAAGACGGACAGCCCCAGGTTCCAGAAGGCCCACGCCTTCTTGATGATGCCGAGCGGGGGGTTGCCGTGGAAGAGCGCCGTCATGATCTGGGGCCCGGTGAAGACGAAGGCAAGGTAGGCACCCGCGATGTAGACGCACACGTCCACGTTACTCTCCAGCCAGCGGCGGACGGCGTGGCCGTCGTACTGGTGGTCGCCGTAGTTGTCGAGCCACTGCATGATGAGCAGGAGGGGCAGAGATAAGATCAAGGAGGTAAAGAAGGGGGGAAAGGGGTGCGGTAACGCAGTGCGAGTGGGCAAACGTTTTCTTTTTTTGTAGAACGTAATGAGTGCGCACACGCCGGAACACTCGGTAAAGAGGGGGAGGATGAAAAGAGAAGAAAGTGAAAGTGTGTGTGTGTGTGCGTATGCAACGAGGCATCGTAGGCATGGCCGAATGGAACCCACAGCAACGAGACTACAGCCATGAGAAAAACGCACAACATCGAAAGAGTAAAACAACGAAACAGCAACAACATGTCAGGCGGAGAGTCGGCCCGAGGTGCTTGCACTCTCTAAGAGCAGCGGGTGTCTCTTCTCTCTCGCTCTCTCTCTACTCGGAGCGCAAGCGTCGCCACTGACGAGACAGGGACCAACGGAGAAGACGAAACATGAGGCAAAGATGAGGTGTTGTGGAAGACTTCTCCTTTCTCTCTTCTGCTTCCACCCCATGAACGAGGTCACTACGTGTCATGTGTGTTCTTGAGGTTTTTTTTTTTTTACTTATGTTTGGGGTTTCGTGTGAGTTAGATCATCGGGCAGCCCCTCCCCCACGCACGTACGGGACAAAAAAAAAGGGAGCAGAAATCATTGCTTCCCCCTTCACCACCCTTCCCAGTGCGACGCGTGTGTGTTTTAGTTCGCACGCATGGGTGAGGCGTCACCCGCGGGTAGGACAGCGATCAGCTCCCTTTCCATCAGCTGACCTCCCATCTCTCTTGGCAAAAAGGAATTAAAAACAAAAGAAAAAAAACTGTAAACAAATGGTTTCTCCGACGTACCTGCGCAGCTGAGAAACGTGTTCTGCTACGCATCGGGGAAAAAAATAAAGAGAGAAAACAAACAAAATAAAAAAACCAGTTAGGCAACCGAATCACTGAGAGGAGAACGTTGTAAAAGGGGGAAAAAGAAAACCCTGAGGGGATATCGGCGCGGATGGCCAGATGCAGAATCTTGTTCCACTTCTGTTGTCACTTAGGCAAAGAAAAAGAGAGAGAGGGTGTGTGTTTGTGTGTGAGAGGGAAACAAATAAAACACACAGCTTGAAATCAAAAAAACAAGAAACAGAGAACGTCTCGGAAAGAAACAAGAAAAAAGAAAAGAAAAGAAGAGAAAGCTCATCTTTGCTTTTTTTTTTCTTATTTCCCTTCAAGAACATGGCTTGCGTCTCTCTCTTTTTCTCTCCAGCTCCGTTCTTCCATCAAAGTAAACGTTGCGAGGGCAGGGAGAAAACAAACAAACAAAGCTAGAATATATATATATTTAAATCGGTCGAGAGACTACGATAGGAACATCTTTAGAGAGAGAGAAAAGGAAAATCAAAGCTACACGATTGGCACATAGACACGCACACGAGAAGAGGAGGCAGGCGCACTACTTTCCTTTTTTTTTTCAAATAACACTCTTCGTCTTCCTTGTAACTTTGTTTCATCCCCCCAAGAATCGTTCCTGTCTTTTTCTTTTCACGTACTCATGGGTAATATAAGGTCACTAAATTCAGAAATCGGAAAAAGAAAAAGTGAAGTAAACAACCAAAACAAAAGAAGGAGACACTGACTAAACTAAGAGAAAGAGAAAAGAAAAAAAGAAAGCCAAAAAAGAGAAGGTCAAACCCACAGGAGAAAAAAAAACCAAGTAACGAAGACCAGGAAAAACAACAAGAGCAATAAAGGAGGAGAGAGAGTGTGTGTAGTGGCGGATGCGAAGATCATCGCCACGCGCGCAGGTCAGCACCCACTGCAAAAACCACGAAGGAAAAACAAAACTGAAAGAAGAGGCAGGGCATACGCAGCGACAGGAGGTAGAAAACCAGAAAAAAAAATGCAGGGGCGACGTATGTGGTGGTCCGACCGCGGACCAGCTCTGATCTCTTCTCTCTCGCTTTTCTCTTATCTCTTCTCTCCTCTCTTGTTTCTTGGTTGTTTTGACCTTCGTTCAAATTAGGTCCCCCTCCTTTTGGTTCACTTCATCGATGCATCAGTGTGTGTGCGCGTAGTGCGCGTTTCAATGCCATAAGCTGGTTTCTTAGCAGCATCCCCCTCTTTTCTCTCTCCATCTTTCTCTACCGGCATCTGTACTTCTTTTGCGGGCTTAGAAGAGCCTCACAGAAAGATAGACGCGAAGCGACGAGACTTTCAGAGTCCCGTTCTCACCTTCTCTGCAACACGTGGGAAAGAGAAACGCGAAGGAGGGAGAACAGGAGGGAAGAGACGCCCACACATCCACACACACACACAACAATTGCAAACGAGAAGTCATCAACACGGAGTAGACATCCGCCATACCACCAACTAAAGAGATAGAGACACACACACGTACTCGTAACGTGCTCAACCAAACAACAAAATTGCGCCGACTTGCCCCCCTTCCCCCTTTTCAACCTTCTCTCTCCCACCCGTACAACACGCACACGCGCCACGCTACCCATCCCACTTCGTGTGTATGTGTGTGTGCGTGGTCGTGTGAATGTGGATGTGGTCCCTTTGCGCGCGACAGGACGGTGGGGGAAGAGGGAAAAAGGAAAAGGAAGAGGGGAAGGCAAGGGGAGGGGCCCGCCATGTGAGAGACGCACAAGAGAAATTAGAGTAAATGAAGCGATATAAGAAAAGAAAAAAGAAGAAGAAGAGGGGAATGACTGAAGCACGGTACGGCCTGCCGCAGCATGTGTGTGCGAAACAGACGCGCGTGTGCCCACATCCCTCTCTCCCTCTTTCTCTCTTCGTCTTACTCGGCCTTCTTGTGCGCCACACGAGGACGCATGTGGTTGTTCACGAACATCTGACCGAACATGTAAAGAAAAGCGGTGTAGATGCAGAGCTGCAGGCGAGCGGTGGCCGACGTGGTGCCCGCGCAGGAGCCCTCCATGCCGTCAACGATACCCTGGCCCGCCAGGATGTACTTCTGGACCAGCACGTAGCACGACACGAACATCACGCCCACCATCTGGACCAGCTGGAGCATCGTGATGTACATGGCGAAGGGAGCCGCGATGTGCTTGAAGCCGGCCTCCGACAGGAAGAAGTAGAAGTACATGATGGTGTGCACAAAGTAGTTCATCGCGGCGGCGCAGATCAGCGTGCTGCTGCCGGTCTCGTAGGACAGCCACACGTAGAGGAACATCGCGGTGTGGTGGAAGTAGGAGAGGTAGCGCAGCTTGGCACCCTTGAGCAGCAGGAAGAACGTGTCGCCGAACTCCGGCACCTTCGACATGGTGAAGAGACCGAGCGCCACGCCGACGTCCGACGTGTAGAACTCATCGGGGCGGAAGGTGCAGAGGGTGTCGTGCAGGCCGTAGGTCTTGAGGTTGTACAGGACGACCGGCAGCGTGCGGGTTGTGCCGTAGAAGGCAAAGGCGGAGAGGAAGATGTTCCAGATCGCGAAGCACTTGTTGATGATCGGCACGAGCGGGCTGGTCTTGGCCGCCGCCGGCAGGTTCAGGTACTTGGACACGTAATGGGGGGCTGCGAAGACGAAGGTGAGGTAGGCGTAGGAGACGTAAATGGCGACGTCGTGGTTCTCCGTCAGCCACTTCTTGAACGCGTAGCCGTCGTAGCTCGTCGCTCCCCAGTTGTCGATCCACTGCATGGTGAAGGAAAGAAGTGGGTGTGTGGGTATTTTTTTTTAGAAGGGTTCTAAAACCGCAGAGGATATATTGCTTGGTTATGTTAAGTGAATCGTGTGTTCTCAGTCACTCGGGAAAGCGTGTGATGGATGAAAGAAACCGTTAGGGGACTGCACGATGGAGTGCGAGGGGCATCGTTGATAGTTTTGGGAAGGTGGTAAAGGCCAACGCAGTGGGTGTATGTGTCGGAGGCAAACAAGCAAAGATAATGAGACGCAAGAGGAGGGCGAGAAGAAGATGAAGAAGACCAGAGAGTTACGTAGGGCGTATCACATACACTCACATACAGACTAGCAGAGATTAGCAAAGGCTCCTTCAACGCGGCGAGCCCCAATTCCACCATCATTCATTTTCACAGCTTTTTTTTTCTTCCCGCCTGCGGCAGCGCGAACGGGAAGTGTGTGGTGGCGGTTCGGTCTTCTTGTCAGGACTCAGGCAAACTCTCATTGTTCGCCCAAAAAACGTTGAGGCGTTAACACGACTGTCACATCCTTTACCGCACGTGCCCCCAACACACTTACACACCTGAACAGAGCTGGGGAGGGAGGCGGAGAGGAGCGTCATCGACGTGCACTGCAGCATCGACCATGTGGTCTTTCGTTGCTTCATGTATGCCACTCGTTCATTAAGGGATCGTAAATCCTTAAGACAAAAAAAAATCGAGAGAAGAAACAAAAAAAACAGAAAAGAATATCTTCTCGCTTCTTCACACAGAAAAAACACGGCGACCCGCGTGCACATATGAGACTAGACGCCCACACTCACACATACACCCTCACTCATGCATGTCGCCAACGTACACGTAGGGGGGATTGATTTCCGCAGCTCCAACCTACCAGGTGACGCTCCACACCGAGCAGTCAGTTCCTTGTTCGAGTTTTTTATCTTTTCATCTCGTGCCGGCAAGAGGGACGAGAAAAAGAGAAAAAAAAAACATGTGGTGACGGTGCATCAGTAACTGAAAATAGAGAACTACTCTGAGGTTTTGCGGCGACATTTGATACAGATCAAACAGCAACAACAACAGAAAAAAAAGATATGATTGTGACGTGATCCCAGCTCTACTGTCTCCTTGTTCAACAACTCCCCTGATCTCGCAACCACGCAACATCTCTTATAAATATATATATCCGTTGTTTGTGTCACTAAAAGGCGGATGGGGGAAGTTGTTCCAACGAAGAACAATACGGTGAGCTCTGTGTTTTTATCTTCTTCTGCTTTCCTCAGCGGAGAAAAGCAGAAGAGATTTCAATTTACAGAAAAGGGACGTCGGTGTGGGTGGGAGAGGTGATATACACGTCCAGCACGCTTAGGTGATTAACGAAAAAACGCCAAAAAAAAGAGGAGTAAAGGTCGAACATTTTTTTTCTGTTCATCTGTTCTCTACTTGTTCTTCTTCCCGGCGGCAGCGGCGGCGTTGGCGGCAGGCGCCTTCTTGGGCAGGACGTAGCCCTTCACGAACATCTCACTGAAGAGGTAGAAGTTGAAGAAGTAGATCATGCACTGGCCGCGGGCGAGGGCCATCGTCGAGCCGTTGCAGCCCTTCGGGTCCTGCTTGTGGTAGTACATGAAGCAGAAGGTGAAGTAGAGTCCAACCACCATCTGCGTGATCTGCAACAGCGTGATGTACATGGCGAAGGGCTTCACCAGGTTCTTGAAGCCGGCCTCCGCGAAGGCGAAGTAGGTGTACATGATCGAGTGCACGAAGTAGTTGATGGAGGCGAGGATGATCCAGATGCTGGAGGCCTGCTGGTAGGCCATCCAGGCGTAGAGGAAGATGGTCACGTGGTGGAACCAGGAGAGGAAGGGCAGGGTGCGCTTGCCACCAAAGATCAGAAAGAACGTGTCGCCGAACTCCGGCAGCTTCGACAGCGAGAAGAGGCCCATGGCAACGCCGACCGGACCGGTGAAGAACTCGTCCTCGCGGAAGATGCAAAGGGTGTCGCGCTTGCCGTACTTGTAGAGGTTACCCACAAAAGTTGGGACGATGTGGTAGACACCGTACATGGAGAAGACAGCGAGGCCGACGTTCCACAGGGCCCAGCACATCTTAATCAGCTTCGTTGGCGGGTTGCCGCGGAAGATGAAGTCGACCAGCAGCGGGCCCTTGAAGACGAAGGTGAGGTAGGCGGCAGCGATGTAGACGCCGAGGTCGACGTTGTTCGCCAGCCACGCCTGCACGGCGTGTCCATCCCAGTGGGCGACGAGGTAGTTATCCAGCGCCTGCATGATGATGCCTTAAGGGAAGAAAGGGCAGCGATAGGAACAAGAGATAAAAAAATTTTCGATGTGCACGGGCGATGAGAAGGAAGACGAGAAAGATTCACAGACTTGTGAAGTGTGATGAAAAAAAAGGCAAAATACCCGTGGTTGGGATGTGTGTTTGCGAGCGTAGAGGTAAGAGGAAGGAGTGAAGATCGAGAGAGGGAGAGAACGAAGTGCGCGCGAAAGTGTTAGCTGACACACAGTAGTTCAACGAGGGACGCGTTCAAACAGCACCAAAGAAAGAGAGAGAGGCAGCGGCTTCTACTTCTTAAAAAAAAAAACTCTTTATTATTTATCCCTCGCTGAACAACACGACCAACGGCAGCGGCTGCAATTGCACAGATCACAACCATGTGCACGCTGTGTTTCGGTATGAGTGTGTTTGTGTGCCTGCTCTAGTACGTTTTCTGCCAAAGCCATTCGTCATCGTTTCTATACCTTCTCTCTCTCTCCCTGAACAAGCCGTTGGCAGCTTTGTCGTGTACTTCTGTTCATTTTCAGCTCTTTGGCTTTGCATCACATCTCAGCTGGCTCACTGCAAGAGTCCTACACGTCACAATGGAGGACTTGCCACATGCACTTACAAACACACACATACACACACGGATACAAAGCAAATACTGAGAGAGAGAGAAAGAGAGAAAAGAAAAAAAACCCGCGACATGTGTTATTACGGTAGATGGGCAATAAGCAAAAGTGAAAGTGCGTATGCGTAAATTTTTTTTTTATGTGTGCGTGTGTGTGCGCGAGCAGCGATAGCTGTTCGAGCTGACCACGAGTGCTTTCCCCTTTATTTTCCTTTTAACCTTAGTTCTTTTTTCCTTTCAGTTTTGGTGCCTCACAACGCGTCAGTACTATTGATAGAGTTGAGAGGGCACACAAACACTGTGGCCAAAGGCAGAAACAGAATCGCGGCACACCACCACAATAATGAAAAAAAAATAATCAACACACACGATACAGGAAAGAGAAAAAAAAGAAAAAAAGAAAGAGAGAAAGCCGAGTAACCACGAGAAAGCAAGGGTACCGGCGATAGAGGAAGAACACCCGTGGAAAAGGAAAAGGGGAGAAAAAAATTAGCGAAAGAAAAATCTCTGACCATCAGATTTTTCCTCTTTTTTTTTTCCTTCTCCGTTCCCATTCTTCTTCTCCGCCTCGCTACCAACGAAAGGAACGCAACGAAAGGACAATCGCCTTTGCACGCTCCTATCGTCATGAAAAAAAAAAGAAAAAGTAAACAATACCGTAAGCATTTTCGCACACACCCCGTTCACAAAAAAAAAAAAGAAGAAAAAGCAAAGTAGAGAAGCATATAACGATATATATGTATATAAGCCCAGGGAGAGAAAAAAAGACGCCTTCACACGTGACGCGGTAGATGAGGCGAGGCAGACAAAGATCAAAATAAAGAAAATAAAAAAACCAAATCGGGGGAAAAAAAACTCGAAAAGAAAGAAAAAAGAAGAGAGAAGGAGACGGAGGGAAACAGAATCAAGCAAAAAGAAAAAAAATTCCAACATCAACAACAAAGATCTGCGACGAGAATCAATAATGGGCGTTGTAGCGATGCTACAGGACATGCACTGCAAAGTTTTCCGCAACACTGGTAACTGTCCACTGATACTCTCTCTCGTTTTTTTTTCCTCAGATCAAAAAGAAAACAAAAAAAAATCAAAACAAAACCCAGAGAACAGCACACAACTGCGAGAGTAGAGAGCTGCGGTTCTTATCTCCTCCTACTCTCTCTTTTTAGCCTTTCTTTTCGTCGGAATCAACTGTGAACTTACCCGTGTATCGAGGGCTGCGGCACTGCGGAGTGGGGGACAGCGTTAATAGAGTTATGGCCGAGAACAAGCAAAATAGTCATAAAAAAAAAAAGATACGAGATGACGACTCACTCGCTATAAGGAGAAAAAAAAAACAGAAAAAACTTAGCGGGAAAAAAAACCCGGTCGATAACTATCTCTGGAGTGTGCGTCTCTCTCTCTTTCAACCGATGAAAGATGCACTACACAAGCATATGTGCTAAGACTATATATATAAATTTCTTCTTGGTGTTGGTTGGCCTCCGCCTCTTTCTCTTCGGTTTTGCCTTTACTATGTTTGGCATTTTCCCCATTTGTTTTAATAGTGGTGTTTTTTTTTTTGTGGTTGGAAGTTTGGGCTTCCAGTAGGCTTTCTGCAGCATATATATACAAGTTTTTTTTTCCTTTCCAATGGGCCTTTTTGGTGTCCTGCATCATCATGCGGGACCAAAAAAAAAGTGGACGAATAGGGGATCGAACCCTAGGCCTTCCGTATGCGAAACGGACGCTCTACCACTGAGCTATACGCCCGACGATGCCTTCTTGAGGGGGGAAGCGAGACAGAAAAAAAACAACAGAGGGAACAAGACGTGACCGCCTTATAAATTTTTGAACGCTTCTCTCGTCCTTTTTCTTTTTTCCTTTTAGTTGGCCTTCTTGACGGGTGCGGCGACAGGGGCGACGGCGGTGCGCGTCTTCTTGCGGATGTACGCGCCGACGAACATCTCGGAGAAGAGAATGAAGTTGGCGGCTGCGATGAGCATCTGCACACGCGCCGCGTCCCACGACGTGCCGGCGCAGGCGGCCGGGTCAGAGTCTGGCCGCCCCGCCTTGATGTCCTCGTACTTCTGCTGGAAGATGATGCCGCTCAGGTACATGCCAATCACCATCTGAATGATCTGCATGAGCGTGATGTACATGGCGAAGGGGCGGACGAGGCTCTTGAAGCCCATCTCAGCCAGCGCGAAGTAGAAGTACATGATGGTGTGCACCGAGTAGTTCAGCGCGGCGGCGAAGTTGAGCGCGCAGCTGCCGACGGCGTACGCGTGCCAGGCGTACAGGAACGTCGTGGAGTGGTGGAACCACTGGAGAACAGGGAGGTTGCGGCGGCCCGACATGAGGATGAAGAAGGTGTCGACGAACTCGGGACCCTTCGAGAGCGCAAAGAGGCCGACCGCCATGCCGATGGGACCGCGGTAGTACTCGTCCTCGTGCAGCACGCACACCGCGTTGCGCAGGCCGTCGTCGCGGATGTGGCCGAGAAACGCCGGTACCATGTGCCACGCACCGTAAAAGGAGAAGGCGGAAAGGAGGAAGTTCCAGAAGATCCAGGGGTAGCGCAGCCAGGCCGGCTTGCCGCCCGCCCGCTGCGCCTCCTTGTCACCATAGATGTACTTGTTAATGTACTTGGGGCAGTAGAAAACGAAGGCGAGGTAGAGGCCGGTGATGTAGATGGCGTAGTCGGGGTTGGCGAGCAGAAACGCCTTGATGGTGTAGCCATCGTAGCTCTTCGCCGCGTAGTCGTCGATGTACTGCATGGCGTCAGAGAAAAAGAAAAAGAGAAGAAAGGAGTTTAGAGAGAGAAGAGAAGAAGAAAAAAAACTAAAGGGAGTGCTTGTTTAAAAAAAATTAGGGCACCAGGACGGATATCTGTGCGGTAGGATGGGAGAAGAATGGGGAGCTCAAAGACGCAAAGTGGGAGGAATAAAATGAGAGAGAGAGAAAGAAGACTTCGGTCTTTTGCAAAAGCGGAGGGTGAAAGAGAAAGAGTGTGAGTGAGAAAAAGTAGATGAATGCTGCTGTCTGCGCGTGGTGCACATACGATAGCTGCGCGAAGCACACGTGAGTTTGGCGGCGAATTGAACCACCATAAACGCCCTACATTCTTCCCTTTCTTATCGGCCAATTCCAAGGCGCACTGCACCACGTGTGTGTGTGCTTGTCTGCTGGGTGGCTTGAGACTCTGAACCTCCTGCCATGTGTGCGATATCGCAGCACACACAGTCGGAGAAGCGGGTGAATGATCTCTTAGAGCTGTAATTTTTCAACGGCACAGACGGCGTAGTAGTCTCGACGTTGCTGCTGGCTTGATTTTGTTTTGTTTTCAGTTGGCGTTACTTGGATTGCCTTTAAGCCTTCGCTACCGCGTACACACGGACACCCGCACCCGCGCTCACGCACAGAGAGGAAAAAAAAAGGAAAACGAGAAAAGAATAAGACGGAGAGGAAAAATACCCGCCCCCACGGTGTGGAGACGTGCTCGCTACCTTCTTTGTTTTTTCTCTTTAATTGTGGGATTCACTCTGTGATGTGGCGAAGAGCGCGAGCGGCCCTTCTCCCCCTCACCCGAGAGTGAGGAGAGCGATGGTCGGATGCGTGCGTGCGTGTGCGCGCCGGAACGAGGCTGCACACCCCCCACACCCACGCAGAAATGTTTGTGTGTTTTGTCTGCATGCGTGTGGGTGCGTCTAAGGATGTAAGCGGAAGGGGAAGCTTCTGAGATGTACCCATGTACTTCCCCCGCTCGCGTGAAAGAGAAAATGAGGAAAAAAAGGGAAAAAACCAACAACAAAAAAGTAATATGTCCTCGCTATTCTTTATTTTTCTTTTTTTTCTTCTGGCTTTTCTTTTTTTATTTAGGGAGAGCACGACACTCACAAACAAATAAGGAAAACAAAACCAAAACAACAAAAACAAGTAGGAGAAAAGAGGAGGGGGAAGAGCTACCCGCAGGCACACACGCTAAGAATGCTAGGCGAAGGGAGACCGCCTCTGCGCTCACGCCCGTGTCGTCGACACGCATGAAAAATCAGAAAAAAAATGAAAAGATGAGAGTTTGTGCCACCAAGAGCTAGGGTAATGTATAACGAGCTCTCCTCCGCCTTTTTGGTGTTGCTCTTCTCGTTTTTTTTTTTTGAGGGATTTTCATGAATTGGCATTTACACACCGGTCACCCCGGCAGAGCGGAGTAGCGGGACGCATCACTACTAGAGTAAAAGAGGAGAAAAAAGAAAAATGCGGGCCGTACTTCCGCCTGCCTCCCTCCTCGCCGTCATTCTATGCAAATGCTCTTACTGTTTTTTTTTTCTCATTCGCTGCCCTTACTTAACACTTTGGACACTGAGAGAGAGAGTCTCCTCTTTTTTACAAGAGAGGAAAAAGAAAAGACGATTCTGTTTTGCTCACTGGTTTTTTCTTTTCATTGTCTTTAGCAATATAATGAGTTTAATGATGCAATATCTTTATGAGGGTATGCCATCCGCTTTTTTTTCTCTCTTTTTTTTTTGTGGGCAGCGTGAAGGGAAGGCAGGAGAGCCATGCACGCACCGAAGCACCCGTCTGCTTGTCCATCCTCCTAACAACCAGAACACGACCATCACCTTCTGCCGCTGCCCTGTCACGCCTCCTCCTCCTCTCTCTCTATATCCCCAGTCACCAAACCAAACTCCCCCCTTCGCTCCCGCCTGTTGAAAGTTCTTCGTGCGCAGCTTCTAAGGCGGTGAGAGAAAGAGTGGAGAAGGCAGCGGTGACGAGGCTGTTTGGATCGGAGGGAGTGTGAGAGTGCGGAGGCCACCTTCTGTTTCGGCTTACAACCTAATTTTCCTTTTTTTTGTGAGTTTTCCCCCTTTTTTTTGTTTCCGCCTCATGAACATTACCCGGCGTGGGAAGACACCCCCACGCCAGTCACAAACATATACTAAAAGAACAACACCCACTCAAGCACACTTGAGAACGCGCATTACTCGCCCACACGGAGACGCACCTCTTTTCCGCACTTACGCGGCGGCCTTCGCGGCCGGGGCGGGCTTCTTCAGGTAGGAGTTCACGAACAGCTTCGAGAAGAGGTAGAGGTACGAGATGTACATGAGGGCACCGAAGCGGGCCGCGGACTTGGAGACGGCGCACGGCAGCTGGTGGATGTCCTCCACACCAGCGTTGTACGCCGACACGTTCACGGCGTACGAGTAGAAGGTGAGCACGGACCCGCCGACCATCTGCGCGATCTGCAGGAAGGTGATGAACGGCGCAATCGGGCGAAGAACCTTCTTGATGCCGCAGGCGCAGAGAGCGAAGTACATGTACATGATGGAGTGCACGCAGATGTTCATGGTAGCGAAGACGGGCATCGTCGAGTTGCCGACGCTGTAGCTCGACCAGGCGAAGATGAGCACGGAGACGTGGTGGTACCAGTGCAGGAACGGCGGCGTCTTCTTCTTCTGGATCACGAGCCAGAAGGTGTCCACCAGCTCCGGGATCTTGCTCAGCACGAACATCGACGTCCAGAAGCCGCACGGGGTGGTGTAGGTGAGCGTGTCGTTGAAGGTGCACACTGTCTTCTGCATGCCGTGCTCCATGATGGAGCTGAGCAGCGCCGGCACCATCACAATAGCGCCACAGATGGAGAAGCCGGAGAGGAGGAAGTTCCACGCGATCATGCTCAGGCGCAGCCACTCGGGGTCCGCGGCGGGGCGGGCACGCTTGCCATCGGCAGCCGGGGCCGGGGCCGGGTTGTCGCCAAGAATCGCCTTGGCAATGCCCGGGCCGTAGCGCACCATGCCGAGGTAGGCAAAGGCCAGGTAGCAGCAGTAGTCGACGTTGTCCAGCATGTACTGCTGCACAACGCGGCCGCTAACGTACTCCTCGAAAGGGAACATGGCTGCTCTGTGTGTGTGTGTAAATGTTTTTTTTTGGGTGCTTTGTTTAATGACGGGTGATTGGGGGGCTGGAGAGGCGATAGGAGCGAAGGATGCGAAACCTGCGCGTGAGCACCGGAAGGGCAAAACAGAGAGAGAGAGAAGGTGAGGCGAGGAATAAAGAGTTACTAAGAAGAAGATGAAGACAGCTGAAATGAAAAAAAAAAAAAAAAGAGCGCAATGATTTTCGGGTTCTGACCCTCCGTGAAACTAAAAACGGAATAATAAAATGAAAGAGTGAAGGAGAGGGCATCAGCTGTACGCCTTCTCCGGCTCATCCTTACGAGCGCGTCGCTGCTTTCCAACTCTTCCCCTCAGACACAGCCATAGCTACGTGGAATGTCGGAAAGTGGTGCATGAAACGGGAAGACTACAAAAATAGGCGTGACAAGAGACGTTAATGTCTCGTGGCGCTCAACCCCTCACACAAAAGAAAGGCTTTCCAAAGACCACTCGCTTCGCACGCTACCCCACGTCCGCGTCGCTGTCAACACCTCCGCTTCGCTTGTTTTTTATTCTTTTTCGTTTGCTATTGGCATGCCTGCGTTGTTATTTTTCTGCCTTTTATGGCGTGTACGATATGTCCGGTTGCGTGTGTCCCTCACTTCACTACACGGCGACTTATTCTTATTCTTCTTATCCTTCTTAAGAAAAAGAACAATGAATTACCCTTCTCTTTAACTTTGCCCTTATTCCCACAAAACACACATGCACACACACCCGCGTACCGTCAAGCGTTGAGGCGGCAGACGAGCTCTGGTGCTGACGGGGGAGAAATAAAAAAAAATCAGCGCAACACAAGTAGGAGAAAAAAAGTGACAATAGAGGTGTGCTTCTGTGGGCTTAAAGAAAGAGGCAAGTAACAGGAAGAAGAACAACAGCACCAAAACATACCGCACATTCCGTGGAGCGAGAAGACAAACGGAGAGAACAAAAAAAACCAAAGGAAAAGGAAAATCGAGGAAGAACACTTTAAAAAATGAAATCGGGGAGAAGAAAAGACGGCATAAAACGCGTGCAGCCTCGGCACACCGATGCTTCTCTCGCTCTCTTTCTTTTATTATCTTTTTCTCTCTATATTATTTTTTCTTGGGTTGATATGATGCTGCACGACAGCTTACTTAACGATTCAGAAAAAACAACAACAACAACCAACTAAACAGATACTGACAACTCTAAAACAGAGCGCGGAGAGAGACGCACACACACACGCATACTACCAAACTCATTCATGCTCACAAGCTTCCTCTTTCTCTCGCACACTCACACTCACACACACACGCGCATACACCGACTTCGCAGCTAAAGAGGCTGGCAGCATCCGTGATGCTGTACAGCGTAAATCAAAAAAAAAAAAAAACAGTAAGAGAGAAAAAAAAAAACAAGCTAAAGCAGCGCGCAACGAAGACACTCCATAAGTAGCTAATTACTGTTCCTCAAGGAAGCCTTCTCCTCCACAACAACAACAACAACAACACCAGCCAAAGATTTCGAAAACAGAAAGAGAACGTGGCAGCCGATATGAAGTGCCAGGGTACGCACCTGCATCTCTCCCTTTAATCGCCAACACAACCTGTCTCCGTTTTCGTTGCTTGTGTGTCGCTCGTTTGCCATTCATGCGCGAAACTCTCGCCGTTGCCCTTCAGCCATGTCTCCCTCCATATCGCTCGCTACCCGTGCGCCAGCTCCGCTCCCTCAACCTCAAATCTGTTTTTCTTTCTGTTTCTTTTTTTTTCTTCCGCGTCGTTCTTCTCTCCACCTCTCTCAAACCCTTTACTTTCCTTCTTTCAGGAACAAGCGCTTGACGAGGCTGAGAAAAAAGAGAAAAAGAAAAAGAACAAAGGCAAAAATAAAGAAAACTAAGGTAGATAGGGAGAGGCGGAGCTCTGATGCGGCGACAGCGCACTTCATTTAGAGGGCTACATGGTGCGCACAAACACAAGCACTCACACACAAAGACACACGCGACTCGTCATTCTTAGTTATCGTAATTACCCACAAACGCCGACGCGCCAAAAACAACACTAACACAAAAAGAAATCTTGCTCTTTTACTTCGGGGACAGCGTGATTAGCGGTCAACGTGTGCCGCAGGACAGCTGTGACCTAGAAGAGAGGACAGAAAACAAACAAAAAAAAAGAGGAAAAAAAAGACATGAAAAAAAAAAAGAATTGGGAATGAGAAGCAGCGTATGTATGTGTGTGCGTGTGGCCGTCTAGGCGCTGCGCACACAGAAAGAGAGTAGAGGTTTGAAAAGCCCTACAAGGAAGAGGGGAGGATGACACGCAGGCACGCCTAGGTAGCTGTGAGGTGAACGAAACAGAGGGACACGATGTAGGCGGTAGAAGAGATGGAGGGCAAAACACACACGCACACACACACACAGAAGAAAGGTGTGAAGTCGGGGAAAAGACTAACATTAAGAGAGAACAAAGTAGCGATGGAAGGGAAAAAATAATAAGGGGGACGAGGTTGAGCACTAAAGAGGAGGGGTGAAGGCACGAAGACTCTGTAGTAGACCGTGTCTCGACACCTGCAAAAAACAAGGAAAAAAAAAAAGATAATTAAAAACGAGAATCGGGTGCATGTACGCGTGTGAGTGTTGCGGGTACGTGTGTGAAGGTATGTATGTGTTTTTGTGTGTGTGTGTGTGTGCACCTGCTCCTACCGCTATCGACGTCTTACACGGGCGAATACACGCAAACGCATACGCTTATACACTAGAACCGTGAAGGGGACGCCAACAGCAAGAACAGAAGAGAGAGGGAGAGCAAAGGGGTTGACCCTCTTTAAAAAACGATGGAAAACAAATCAACAACAACAATAACAACAACAGAGGAAGGCATTCGGCATGTGGTCATCAACGTCACAACAACACACACACACACACACATCAAAAAGAAGGGAAAGAATAGGAGCGGTAGAGAACAGGGCACCTGTCACACGTACACCCACACAGACAAACGCAAACGCAAGGCGTCAACACAATGGTGATACCACGGCAACACACTTCCCCTCACCTATCCTCCTCCTCATAGGCGCTCTCACACCCACACAGACAAAAAAAAAAAAGAAATGAAAAAAAAAATTCTCAATGTTCTGACCGAGAAGAAAGAAAGGCATGTGTGTGTGGAGCGCTCTTACTGCCCCTTCTTCTTCAGGTTCGCCTCACCGTTGGCCAGCTTGCCGTTCGGCTTCTCTGCCGCCTCGGCACCCGCAGCAGAGCGACGTGGCGCCGGCGGCTTGATGTAGCTGTCGTAGAAGAGCTTGCTGAAGAGAATGAAGTAGGACAGGTACATGAGGAAGCCAAGGCGCGCGTTCGTCGCGTTCGAGTCGCAGCGGCGGTCGGTGAAGTAGAGGATGTAAAGCGTGTACACCTCCGTGAACATGCCCACCACCATCTGCGCGATCTGCAGAAAGGTGATGAGGGAGGCAAAGGGACGCACGACGCGACGGTAGCCGCAGGCGCAGATGAAGTAGTAGAAGTACATGATGGAGTGCACGAAGTAGTTCATGCCGGCAAAGACGAGACCGCCGGAAATGTTGTACATGTACGCGTGCCAGCAGTACAGCATGACGGTGATGTGGTGGTACCAGTGCAGGAAGATGATGCGCTTCTTCTGGAAGACAAGGAAGGCCGTGTCGATCATCTCAGGAATCTTGCTGAGAATGAACATCGCCACGAAGGCACCAACCGGGCCGTCGTAGAACACGTTGTTGTTCCAGTAGCAGAACGCGTTGTACACACCACCCTTCCACGGAATCGAGCCACCCGTCGCGTAGTCGTGCATCTGGAACTCCGGCACAAAAATGGAGCGGTACAGCTGCGGGACGCAGTAGTAGGCACCAGCCATCGAGAAGACGGTCAGCAGCAGGTTCCACGCCTTGTTGAGCTGGCGCAGGTCGAAGGCCTCGCGGTCCTTCATGTAGGCATCGGGAAGGTAGAGCACCATCACCATGTAGAGGCCAACCGCCAGCACCGGCACCTCCAGGTGCTCCGTCATCCACTGGCAAACATTGTCGCCGCGGAAGTTCTCGAGGAAGTCGATCGTCATCTTTTTGCACTGCGATACCTCCTTACGAAAGATAAAAAGAAAAGAAGGAGAAGGTCTAGTGCGCCGGAGAGGTAAGCTGAGAGGCGATGAGCAATCTAGGAGAGAGAGAGACGGAATGAAATGAGGGTGGTAGTGACGGAAGGAAAAAGGAAAAACAACAACAGCAGAAGGAATGCGAGAAGATACCGTTGCGGTGTGTGCAATCTGCGTCTTAACGTCAGCGCTGCGTTATTCTCTAATTTCTGTGCGCGGGTTTTTTTTTTTGCGTTCCAAATGTTGGGAAGCAAATACAACAAAAAAAGATAAGATGAGAATAAAGCGAGGAGAGCGCGTGCAGTTTTAAACGGGAGGGGAAGCAAGAGAGAGGACGAGGAAGCAGTTAATAAAAGACGCTTTTCAACACATAAGAGGTGGTGGGAGCGGAGAGGGAAGAGCGAGATGCAGACTTTGGTGGCTATCTCTTTAAAACTCCTCTTACATTTAATTTCGTTAAACCTTCCTCTGTTATCTCTAGTGTTTTCATTTTAGCAGTCAGCCTAAACCACCTACACGAATGTGTGCGGGTGCGCTGAGGAGCGAGAGTGCTGGCCGCGGCGGGTTGCGCGCCACTTCTTCAGAGGTAAGTTGCAACGACCAAGGACACACACACAGACATTTGCGCAAAATCACGAATGCTATCCTTTCTTTTTCTTTTCTGTTTTCTTGGGTGAGCGTCAAAGCAGGTCGGCATCGAGGTACTTCTGCTAACGTCAATGTTCTGCCTCCCGCCCTTTCTCTCACCAACGCGCAAAAGAGAGGAGAACAGCGATACAACTAGCCAGACGAAGAAGAAAACAAAAAGTATTAAAAAAACAACAAAAATACACACGCGTGTAGGACCAACAAACAACGTCACCGCACCGCAAACGAATCTAATGTATGATGAAGGGGAGAGAGAAAAGGGAGAAACAAAGGAGGTAAAAGAGGCCATTGTAGGAGGTGAACAGCAGCGCCGTATCATCAGTAGTTATGTAGCCGTAGTTCTGATTTTTTTTTTGCAACCTCAAAACAAACAAACAAACAAAAAAAAAAGAACAGACAAAGAAAGCACAACCGAATAGTAGGAAAGAAAAAACAACAACAACAAAAATATGCTCATAGTGTACCATATATGATTAATTCTCGGAACTGCAACGCAAAAAAAAAAAAAATCAACAAACAGAGAAAGAAAAAGAGCGACTCGATTAGTAAGTTAAAAGAAAAAAGACGCACAAACACATAAACACGCGTGCAAACACACCTGCACATTCCAAAAAAAAAAACCAAGCAAAATTCACTAAGTTAAGAAAAGTTCAAATGCTTGAAGAGGGCGGCGAGAGAAACAGACGAACACGGCTCAGTACAACGAGTAACGTGACGAGTTGCAGGAAGAAGTGGAAAGAAAAAAAAACTGAGCGTAAGGGAAATGTACAGAACTAAGAAAAAAAAAAAGGGAAAACAAAAACAGAATGCGAATTCTTTTGACGGTATCTGCACCCATGGAGAGATCACATACACCTCCTTTCAAGGCGCTTAAGAGAGAAAACTAAAACGAAGATGATATAAGAGCAAAGAAAGAAGAAAAGAAAAAAAAGTTCCTTTTACTCCCGTCAAACCGCGCTGCACACCACGGCGGCGCTTTCCATACCGCTGTCGTGCTCCATATCATTCACCACATTTCTTCTCTCTTCTTTTTTCTCGAATCTATGAAGGAGGAAAGCGGAGAGAACAAAAGAAACTAAACCAAAATAGTTCGATGGTGCACACGGCAGGAGGAGCCCACGTTGTCGGCATGTGGAGGGCGGCACGACGCAACAACGCAAGTAGTACAGTCAGACAAGTCAAACAGAAAAAAGAAATAACCGCAACGCAAAACAACCTTCTATTTTATTTTCTCCTCCTCCTCACCGCTTCAGTGACGACGCTTGAGCGGGTGCGTCGTGCTGGCAACGATCTTCTTCCGCTCTGGGTCGTAATGCGCGTTGGTCGCACCCGCCCCTGCCGCACTGGCGCGGGCTGGCCGCTGCGCGACACGCTCCGGCGACGCCACGGCTGCCGCTGCCACGGCCGGCGGCGTGTGCTTCTGTGCGCCACCGCCCATGTAGTTGTCGTAGAAGAGCTTGCTGAAGAGACCAAAGTAGGAGACGTACATCATGAAGCCCACACGCGCGTTCGTCGCGTTCGACTCGCAGCCACGGCCGGAGATGTACATGTGGTACAACGTCACCGCCTCCACCACCATCCCCACGACCATCTGCGCGATCTGCAGAAAGGTGATGCATGGGGCAATGGGGCGGACGTACTTGCGGTAGCCGCAGGCACAGAGGAAGAAGTAGAAGTACATGATGGAGTGCACGCCGTAATTCATGCTGGCAAAGATAAGTCCACCAGAGATGCGGACGGCGTACGAGTGCCAGCAGTACAGCATCACCGTTGCGTGGTGGTACCAGTGCAGGAAGATGACCTTCTTTTTTTGAAACACCAGAAACGCCGTGTCGATCATCTCCGGGATCTTGCTGAGGATGAACAGCAGCACAAATGCACCAACCGGGCCGTCGCAGAACAGATTGTCATTCCAGCCGCAAATACCGGTGTAGAGGCCGCCGTGGAGCGTCACCTCCCCGCCTTCCTGGTAGTTGCGCACGACGAAGTCCGACACGAAGAGGGACTTCACTGCCTGCGGAATGCAGTAGTAGGCACCAGCCATCGAGAAGACCGCCAGCAACAAATTCCACGCCTTGTTGAGCGTGCGCAGGTCGTAGGCGGGGCGTGTGTTCATGAACATGTTTGGTGTGTAAAGCACCATCACGATGTAGAGCACGGTGACGACGGAGGGGATTTCGAGGTTCGCCCGCATCCACGCACAGACGGCCTCGCCGCGGTAGCCATCGAGCAGCTGGGTAATGCTGAACATGATGTTCGGCGTAGGCGTGTGCGTGTGTTTGAAAAGCGTTTTTTTTTTCGCGGAACCGAAGGTAGAAAGTAGTGAACTTCGGCAGTACGATATGAATGGAGATGATTGTTAGTCAAAAAAAAAAAAATGAGGAGCGCACAGCAGCACTGGAAAGAAAAGAAGAAAAAGAAAGTGTTCACAACGGAAGTGGAGATTGGAGGACGGCGACACACACACGACGTGGCGTACCGCCTTTACACCTTTTTGGTGGAGGAGAACAGGAGGAGAAAGACGCGAGAATGTGCTTTCGAGTCCGAGAATGGAAAAAAAAAAGAAAAGAAAAAAATGAGGCGCAAGAAGGAATAAGGGCAGCTAAATGGAAAATAAGTGAAAAAAGACAAGTACACTTACGAGAATCGGAGAGAAATCAGAAGCTAAAATTAGAAATGTAGAGAAAAAAAACCTAATAATATACGGTGCTGACGGCTTTTTGACTTCGTCTGCCTCTTGTGCAATGGATAAGGAAGAGAGAAAAAGAGAGAAGGAGAGAGGGAGAAAACGGTGTGCACTACTGTGTATCTTTTCTTCTCTCTTCTTCTCGTTGATAAAAAAAAAAACACAAACAAAAAAAAGGATGCAATACGAAAGGCTAAGAAAGAAGTACAAAAAAAAAAGAAAAGTACAACAACAAAAGGAAGGAAAGAGACTATCGATCACGAGCTGAGGTGCTAGTCAAATGCAAGGGAACACAAAGGCAAGCAACTCAACGCGATTAGAATCAAGAGGGAAAAAAAGAAAGGATGGAGATAAAAACAAAAGTCAATAATTCAGATATACACTCTTGAACGGCTATAAGAGCAACGCAAAGAGAGAGAGAGAGAGGAAGAGGAAGATACAGAAGAGAACACAAAGCAGGTCTGTGTCCAGCAGCTTTCACAATATTTTATCCTTTATTCTTAGGTTAATTTTTCTTAATATTTTACGCAACAGGGTGTTGAATCCAGCGCTTACTAACGTGAGTGAAACGCGCCTTGTTGATACCTTTAAGTTCATGCACAGAAAAAAAGTTTAGTTGTGTGTGTGTGGACGAGCAAGACGGTCAGAGTCGGTGTCGAGAGCACACAAACAGAGAAAGAGAGCGACGAAAACGGAGGCGCGCACACGAGGCGGAGTGAACACGCGAAAGCAAAGTCCAGAACAGCAACAACAACAAGATGGCTGAGAGAGGGGAGGCGTATGTGTGTGAGAGCAGGACGATGAGAACGCAAGAACCAACGAGAACGAACTCGGAAGGGGGGAAAACAACAACACAAAAAGACCGTGTAAAGGAAAGAGACGCGTGCACAAGAGAGATAAAAACAGACAAGAGGCTAGGAAAAAAAAAGGAAGAAAGATGTAGCTGTGCGAGAAGGGGCACCTGACAAAGGGGTGTAGACATGCATGCAAGACGCCACACACAAGGAGAGAGAGAGTAAGAGGTACGAAGAGAGGAGGGGCAGAGGGAGAAGCACGGCAGGGTGGAGGAGGGAGCAAAATAAAACAATATCAGAGGCACATCTGCAAGGCGGTCACGCAGAACGGCGAATCCGCACTCTCGACACGCGGTTGTGAATGACCAACCAGCGCGTACAATCGCGAGAGAGAGGTCGCGGGCAATTACTGAGGAGATGCGAAGAATTCAGCTCTGTTGAGAAATAATTTAAAGATGGCTGCGTGCCCTGGTGTGATACGCTGCCCATGGACACTAAAGCAGTGTCCAGATTCCTGAACGCGACGTACCACCGCGAACTACACGAAGGCAGACACTCAATTTTATATCATTTCGTTCTCTCATCTTTTTTTGTTTTGCTTGCCTATGTCTCTTTGCTCGAAAACGAAGCATGCAAAGACGTAAAAAAAAAACTCAGAATGCGTGACTGCGAAGCGGGGCGTGGCTCGTCTGAAATCATCAACTCTGTGTCTCTGTGCGTGTTGGTGTGCGGTGTGCACGTCGAAATTCAAGAGCCAAAAGCAAAAGAAAAAGAAAAAACGGGAACAGGAAGCCATTCTCGCTCTAACGAAAGAATAACCAACAAAAAAGAAAATAAGATAAAAGAAAAGCCCTGCAAACGCAACAGCGACGACGACGACGAAGATGACAGACCACAGCGGCTCCTGACGGAGGGAAAACGGTCGAAAAGAAACACTAAAAAAAAAAAAGGAATCGTAAGTGAGGAGAGGGAGAGCCCGCCATACAAGAGAATGAGAATCTTCATTTTTTTCTCCCGACTCCCCTTTTTTCCTGGCTTAAAATCCCTTTTTGTTTCTTTGCCCTCCTACACACGCACACACAAACATCCGCACAGCAAAAAAAAGCTGCGGCGCACCGTCAACGACGCGGCACGACACGGTGGATGCATAACGCTCAACAAAAACGCGGAAAGAAGAGAGAGAGAAGCGGTAAAGGTGGAGATTAACACTGTTTACGCCACAAGGACACAACACACATGCGCAGAACAACGGCGACGAGACAACAACTTTAAAACAATCGGACTCGGGGAGAATTAGTAAAAAAAAAAAAAAGATGTGATGCACATGGGAAAAACGAGAAGAAAATGAAAAAAAGAAAAAAACAATGCTTTTTAAGTATTAATTTGTTTTCTTTGCTTCTTTCGGTGACGAGAGAGGCGCGCGAGGTGTGCACTTTAGAAATATGCCAAAGAATGGAACTAGGGGAAGGGGGCTTCCGCGTGTGCATTTGGGGTGAGGTGAGCGAGGGTTGGTTGGAAATGAAAAAGTTTGGTGCCTTTTTTCATTATGGGTCGTGCTGGGCGGCGGTATCGAACAGCAAAAAAAAAAGGGCCGCTAGGGGAATTGAACCCCTGACCTCCCGCACCCGAAGCGGGAATCATACCACTAGACTAAGCGGCCACGTCGACAGAGGCAGACACAATGCCCTGAGCCTATTTTAACTCTTTAATGACACACCCACAAAAACAACAGCTCACAGACGTACACACACAGAGAAGAACGAGAAAGAAAAAAAAGGAGGGGAATCGCACCCCTTAAATAAGCGAGAAGGTAATGAAGGTTGGCGGGTCTTCGGTGCGAATGGGAGGAGAAGGGAGAGAAGCCGCGAACACACACAGAAGAAAAAAAAAAAAGGGGAAACAAACAAACAAATGACAAGAGAGGATGTCGAAGAGAGAGAAAAAGATGCCTATCAACATCACCGGAGAGAGAGAGAGAAAACGCACATAAAGGGTGAAACGAAGAAAATAAAAAAAAATATATAAAATAAAAAAAAAAAAAAGCCAAAAGGATAACAATAACAACGGAGAAGGAACAAAAAAAGAAAAAGGAGAGGAACATGGGGTCGGCTACACGAGAAGTGGTGGCGGTGGCGGTGGTGGCGTGTGTGTGTCGTAGCGCACACGATGGCGTGGAAAAAGACACGGTCTCACCTACCCACACTCACCCACCAGCACACCTACACATGACAAAAGAGATGAAGGGAAAACAACAATGAAGGGCCGTGAAAGGATGAAAGCGGCCGTCTACTCGAATTGTGCGCAAGACAGGAAAGAAAAGGATGGGAGTGCGTCGTGAAGCGCTGCTAAGGCCAAAGATTCACCAACCCCTTATTCCACCGTGTCCCACACAGAATCGTTATACATTTTTTTTATTTTTGTTTCCGCCCCTTCCTTTTTTATTATCTCTTTACGCCTCACTGCGCTCGCGGCGCTCGCGACGACGACGGCCGTAACGGTTGCGGTAGAGCTGAATGAAGAGTACGATGTAGGACGCATACATGCAAATGCCTAAGGCCAGCGACGTCGCGCTCGTGTCGCACCCCTTCGGGTGAAAGAGGTAGAGGCCTGTCGTGTAGAGCACCAGCAGCATGCCAGCGAACATCTGCACGAGTTGGAGCAGCGTCACCATCGGCGCAAAGGGCCGCGCCACGCTGCCGAGTCCGCAGGCACACATGAAGTAGTAAAAATACATGAGAGCGTGCACCGCCATGTTCATCACGGCAAAGCCGAGCCCGTTGCTGATGCTTGACTGGTGTGCGTGCCAGCAGAAGAGCATCACTGTCGTGTGGTGGTACCAGTGGATGAAGGGGACGGGCTTGCGCTTCAGCACCAGGAAAGCGGTGTCGGCCAGCTCGAGAATCTTGCTAAGGTCGAAGGCGACAAGCCAAAACCCTGTCGGCCCATCCAAGAAGAAGTTGCGGTTCCAGTAGCAGAGAGAGGTGTAGAGGCCGCCCCGCACGTGCGGCTCGTAGTCCCACTCCCCGGTACGCCAGTCTTGCTTCGGTGCCAAGCCGGGCAGGTCACGGTCGGTGGTCGTCATCACGCGGTACAGCACCGGCACACAGTACAGGAACCCCACGCACGAGCTGAGGCTAAAGAAGAGGTTCCATAACGGAATCACCACCGACACGCCGGGCACGGGGCGGTTGCCTGGTGTCACCCAGTCGAGGAGGCGCGGCACCGTGTGCACGAGCACCACGTACGCGGCGGCAATCAGGAGGGGCACCTGTGGGGAGTCCACCATCCAGTTGAAGGCTGCCTCGCCCTCGTAATACGTGATGTGGTGGTGGAGGTAGGCGAAGGGGTGCGCGCTGAAGGAGGGGGCGGCGCCAACCGCCGCCGTCGTGTTGGCCGAGCCGAAAAGCGACATGACTACACACGGAGAGAGCGTGTGTGTGTGTGGGTAAGAATGCACGGTGGGATGAATGAAGTGAGGGGGAGGAAAGAGAGTCGACGGCGTGAAGGTGTAACTTAGAAAAAAAACTCGAAGCTTCGTTACCGTGTCTTTTTTTTCAGATAGTGTTGCGCGTGGTTTGGTGATGGATTGCGAAGATCCGTCCGGTCCCCCAAAAAAGGGTAAAGAGAGGAGGTGGGAGATAAAAGAAAGTAATACACAGGTAAACCAGGAAGGGAAAAACGAAAACAAAGGTAAGACGAGAGTGCTGTTGCAGGGGGGAAAGTGAGAAGGAATGGGGTTTTCGCTTCGGTGTTCTTTTGTGTTTTATTTTTAAGTGTGGTGTCGCTCTTTTAAAGAGAGAATGAAGTCGAAGAGAGTGCGGACGCGCGTGTGGATCCCTGTGCTGCGGCCCGTACACGTGTTGAAGTACCAGCTTCCCACAGTAAATTGACATATATGTGAGATGATGAGCGTGTGTGACGCGTTGAAGTGGAAAGCAACAGAAAAAGATGTTGGCCGAGAAAACAAAATGGGTGAGTTGTCAAGGAAAGATTGAGCAAGGTGCAAGGAATTGAGCTGCTCGGATGTATCAGAACCTTCAGATCGACACCGAATTACCCGAAGACGGCATCAACACGGGAAAAAAACCCAACAAAAACTGGATTCCTCCCGCTGCTGGGTCTACGTGCAATCCTTGTGCCAAACGTGTCTTAATAAACGTGCGAGCAGTGGCACACACACACCCACACACACGCCTTTTCTGCCATAGTGTACTAGCAGACCCCCACCCGTTTGTCGGAAGAGGAAAACAAATTGCATTGGTTTCACCCCTTTTTTGCTCTTCGCAACCTTCCGAGGAGCACCAGGAAGGAGGAAGAACGTAGTCCGTGAGTGAACTCGCCACACAAGCCGCGTTACTTGCGGACTACCTGGGCAGCTGCTCCACACCTCAATGTCACATCCAATTTTCTCAAAGGTGCACGTGGCACCTTTTAATCTGTTCGCGCACTTAAAGTGCACCATTCATTCTTGTTTTCTTGTTCTTCTTTTTTTTTTGTTTAGATAGCTTTGGTTGTAATTAGTATCCCATACATATTTGTTTTTTTTTTCTTTCTGGCGTACCACCAACAGCAAAGGAAGCGAGGCAAGAAAAAAAAGAAACAAGTAAAGACAGGTGAACAAAAACAAACAAGAAAGAAGAGAAAACAGAGCAAAACGCAAGAGAGAGAGTACAGAACTGAGAGTGCGGAAAGCGAGAGGAGAGAGAGAGAGCAAGAAGAAAGATGGCAACAACAACAACAAACAAGAAAAAGACAAACAAACAAAAGAAAGAGACTTGAAAAAAGGTGAGTGAAGTAGGAAAGAAAATCGGGATAAAGGGTGAACACACAACAACAACAACAACAACACCATCAGCAACAACAAACACGCGAAGAGTGGAAGAGGAGAAAGACACCTATCTAAGAACCAACAAGCGAGGAGGAGAGAGAGAAAGGAAGAAACAGCGACATCACTAATAAAAGAGCGTAATCGAAGAGAGGAGACAACAAAGAGGAGCAAGAAAAAGAGAACATACAGAGATAGAGAGGAAGAGGGAAAGGACACGCACTGGCTTAACACACACCTAAACAGCACACCTCCACGAGAAAAAAAGGAGTTAAATATCAATGCGGGATCTCAACAACCTCGTCAAAAAAAAAAATCCCACACACGAGCGATAGCAGCTTACCACAACGCGCGATCTTTTTCCTTTCTCTAAGAAGGGGAAAAAATCGAAGTACAACGACACCAGATCGAAAAAAAGAAAAAACTATGCCAAGCAGAGCGATCACAATCCCAATTTGTTTCTGGGCTGCAATCATGCACAGCCTTTTTTTTTTGTTACTCCTTACCTTTTTACTTTTCGGATCTGCGCGCCTTGTACGTGTGTGCGTGTTTGTGTGTGTTTATCAGTGTACGAGTATGTCCGTACGAAAAAGCACCATAAACAATGGTTTTGGTCTTCTTCGCTTGCAGACCGCTTAAGACACCCACCATGAACCACAGTAATGGGAGAAATAAACCCCATCATACAGTGTGTGGATGCCGTTTCCCGTATTCGCTTTTCCAGCCTCTCTGTGCGATGCAAGTGCTTCTAAATCTCTCTTTCCCATCCGCAGATTACTTCTTTTTTCCTTTTCCCTTTACTCCTCTCTTATTCATCACTCTCTCTAATACTAAACAGGGGAAAAAACAAATAAAACAACCTAAAACAAACTGTATATATATGTACACCGTTACATCTTTCCCATGTCACTTGTTATTCTCTTTGTAAAGTTTCTCTCTTTTCCAAAAAACAAAAACAAAAATAGTTAATTAGTAATATCACCTTCTTCTCTTTCGCCACCGCAAGAGAAGTTGGAGGAGGCGACGCGTTGCGTCTTCTGCGCGAAGGGGATAAGAACAGTACAAGTGAAAGAAAACAAGAAAAAAGAGGAAAAATAAAGAAAGAGAGTGTGCGCTCAATTTTTTTTTTCCATTGGTATGGTTGCGTGTGTGTGTGTGTGTGCGCGCACGTTCCGGCTACGGTGTCAGCTGGGTTTCAATCTAGGTCAAAATTTCCAAACACTTACACAAAGACACACACACACACACAAAAAAAAAAAAAGAGCGCACGCACACACACGCACGAGACGGCAACGCAAAAAAGATTAAAAACTCTTACTGTCCGCAACGACACTGCAAGCCGAGAACACAAAACAGAAGAAAAAAATACACCAGAACAGCTAACAAAGGAAAAAAAAATCAGAAAAGAAGACGGGCACGGGACTGGGATAGAAAGTGACATTCACGGAAGAAGAACGCGGACGCGCAGAGACACTCTCAAAACACCTTGCCGCCTCTATTTTTGTTCTCGCGACGCGATTGCCGTAGAGACGACACGTCGCTTCAAAAAAGAAAAGAAAAAGGGGCAATATTGGGGCGAGAAGAGGACCAACAACAACAACAACAACATGAACGAAGCCAACCAAAAAGAGGCGGGAGGGATGAAGAACAACAAAAAAAAGAGAGAGGAGAGATCGGGTCAAACACTGCTGTCTGTACATGTCATCTCCTCACCCCGCAAAACACGACCACCACAACAAAGACAGCGAAGATAGAGACCATGAAACGGAAATGCATAAAAAAAAATTAAATCAACACTGATACATGCATGCAGAGAGAAGAGAAGCAACCTAAAATAATCCAGGAGAGCGGAGAGGAACCGCTCACGGGGAGAGCTTGGAGGCCGAGAGGAAAAAAAAAATGAGCAGCCCGATAAAGTGAGGAAGGACATACACTCGCACACACGGAGAAAAAACAACGAGTGCATGAGGCGTACCAGGCGTAGCCCAGCTTAACCAATCTTTGCGTTCGTCTGACTGTTACTCTCACAAAAGGGAAGTAAAAGCGACAGCAACGAGTCTTGCATCGTGAAAGACGGCGGCCGCACCTTTCCCTTCTCGTTTTTTTTTTTAACTCCCTCTTCTTCCCTCAACCTTTCCCTCTCTCTCTCTCCAATACATTCACGAACACACCAACGCACCAGCACCGATACACGGACAGGCGGACAAAAGAAAAGAGGAGGAAGAAAAAGAGATTGAATTAGGTAGTCCTGTGAAGTACTTGAGCGTTCCAGTGCGTGCGAACACACACACAAAATAATAAAGAAGGACGACGCGCGGATACAAATACACAGTAAAAAAGGTTCTTCTCTCCACCTTTCCCTTTCCCTCTTTCCTTCTCTTCCACTATTCCTTTTAGACGCCAGTGGTGTGCTGTCCGCTGCGCCGACGTGTATTACTCTCTCTCTCTCTCTTCACCTTTTCTTCTTTCTCTTCCCAACACCGCTCATGCAACGAGCAGATATAAAGGGCAGTGTTCTCTTCTGCTTTTCTCAAAAGAGGAGTAGAGTGAAGAATCTATGGGACTGCGAAGAGAACGAGAATACAAGGCAAATCGACCAGAAACAAAAAAGGATAAAAGACGACCACCATTTAGAACCTCGACAACAAGAGGAAGAGGAGAAGACAAAAGAGTCCAGAGGAAGACACTCATGCGCTGAATCACACAACGAGAAAGAAAAACGGAGAGAGAGAGAGAGAGAGAGAGGTGAGGGTGACACCGTCGCTGCCATCACACGCGCACACGCAGCAGCAGCAGGCCTGCAGAGACGCACAGCTGAGAAAAAAAATGAAGGAGAAACGGTGAGAAGGCTGCTGGACAGACAGAGAGAAGCGGACACTTGGAAAAAGAAAAATGCAGAGGAAAAAAAAACCAAGAAAAAGACACTACTCGGCCACACCAGGAGAAAAGAAAGAGAAAGGGTGAAGTGGAAAGGAGGGAAGACAGAGGGGGCAGGTGCTCTAGCTTTGATGTGAGGTAAGAATGAGGGCACGATAGGCATGTACACTACTATCAGGGCAAAGGGTTTAATCCGTTGCAGAAAACGAAGGAAAGAAAAACCAGAACTTCCACCTTAGACCACCAGCAAGAAAAGAAAAACTAGAAAAAAAAGGAGAAGCTGTATTGCCACACGTAGGCATGCTGTGTACGGGGGGAATGAGGGGGGAAAAGGAAGAAGAAGAGGGTGAGAGACCAATCAAGCAAACTAAAAAAAAAAATAAATGGTGTCAGCGAACTGTGACCGAACTAAAAGACTCGAAAAAAAAAAAAACATAAAAAATATTATTCTTTTATCATGCACTTTAAATCCCTTCCTCTCTTCTTTCCTTCTTTCTTCCTCTCCTTCTCGTTCGCCGCCGCTTCGTTGACGGGTCAAAAAACCCCTTTTTTTATCCTTCCAAGAGGAGTCCACGCATAAGGAGGAGGAAGCACCCACACACAAACCCTCACACGTACACAGACACACCCACACCCACACAGAGGCGCACACACATTCATCCCCAATAACAAAAAAACCCAAAACATAGTTTTTATTCCGCACTTAAGGTTGCCACGCTGGCATGTCACTTTTCCCTTTCTTCTCACGCCTTCAACGACTTCTCTCCTTTGCCTTTTTACTTGTTCTTGTTGACGCTCAGCGACGGCGCGGCCGAGTGCAGGGACGACGGCACGGCCGGCTTCGGCGCCTTCTTAATGTAACGGTTGCGGAAGAACTGGCTGAAGAGGATGAAGTACGAGATGTACATCATCAGCGCGAGCTTCGCGTTTGACGAGCGGCAGTCGCAGCCGCCGCCGAACTGGTCCATGTAGAAGACGTAGACGGCGATGACGGAGCCGACTACCATCTGCGCGATCTGCAGAAAGGTGATGAGCGGGGCCACCGGGCGGACCAGCTTGCCGTAGCCGCAGGCCGCGATGAAGTAGTAGAAGTACATGATGGCGTGCACAAAGTAGTTCATGCACACAAACCACAGGCCGCTGCTCGTCGGCGAGATCCAGGCGTGCCAGCAGTACAGCATCACCGTCGTGTGGTGGTACCAGTGCAGGAAGATGACCGGCTTCTTCTGAAAAACGAGGAAGGCCGTGTCGAACATCTCAGGGATCTTGCTGAACATGAAGGCGAGGCACAGCAGACCGGAGATGTTGCGGCGGTACATGTCGTCCTTGTAGACGCAGAGAGACGTGTCCAGCGAGCCACGCACGCCAACAGCGTCGACGCCCTCGCGGAAGTCGTCTGGGATCACGATGTTGCGCCGCATCGACGGCGTCATGTTCGCCACGTAGCGCAGCGAGCTCGGCTCCAGCCCGCTGATCACCGGCGCCGTCACCAGCTCATACAGCCGCGGTAGGCAGTAGTAGGCACCGACGAAGGAGAAGAAGGAGAGGAAGAGGTTCCACATAATGTTGAGGGCCCGCAGGTGGTAGGCTGGACGCGACTTCATGAAGCTGTCCCGCACCACATGAACGAGGCCGAGATACAGGACGGTGGCGATGATCGGCACGTCGATGTGGTTTTCCAGCCAGCGATCCATCAGCGGGAAGTCCACGGCATCAGCCATGGCCTGCAGGTGTTGTGTCAAGATCTCCATCTTTGGCTGACTTCTTTTTTCGTATTTTTCTCGCTGTACGTGTGTGTCACTCTGTGTGTGTGTGTGTGTGTTTAGGTGTGTTGGGGACTACGACTCGCTTTCACTACCAAGTAGGTGTCAGCAAAGAAGTCGGAGATGCCGTAGTGGCGAAGGCGAAGGGATGGGTGTTGGAGAGAGGGCTGTATCTATATTAACGCAATGACTAAAAAACAGAGGAAAAACAAACGAAAAAAGAAACAACACAAACAAAAGGGAAGAAGAAAAGAGTGCTGGGCGGCAGTGCCGCAATTTGAACACACACCGAGATGGAGAGGCAGGGAAAATGAAGAGAAGAAAGAAGAAAAAAGAATGTGGAGGAAGGGAGGAGTTAGAGAAAGTGGAGCCTATACGTCTAATTTTACTTCCGCGCTTCTCTTCACACTGCATACCGCGAAGAGCATTACGTGGTGCAAGAACGACATGCACTACGCCCCTTTCCTTCGCAGCATCCACAAGAGAGAGAGAGGAAAGGGATGCGTGCGACACTGCTTCTGACGCGTGCTGAAGCCACAGAGCGGGAAGACATGGGGAAGAGAAAGAACAACATTAGAGAAGAAGTCTTCTTAAGCACATCTGCACAACAAAAATTGATCCTTAATTTTTCCTTTTGAACATTATTATTAATAATAAAAGAATAACAAGGTAATAGAAACACTTTCTCTTTTTCTCCTCCGCACCAACCCACACACACATACACACACAAACATGCATTCATACATACATAGGCACACACATACATACACACATTGGAAGTAGAGAGAAAAATAAAAAAAGGCAAAAACTCCCACTAGTTCACAAAGCGCGTTCTGAACGCAAGAAGAGAGGGAGAACGAAGAGAAAGAGAGAGAGTGAGGAGGGGGAATAAAACGGTGCGCATAACGGTAGGAATGCGGTAAAAGGGAGCTACAGGGTAAGAGAGAAAGAGAGGTAGGGTCTGGTCACATGAAAGAGAGGAGAAAAAAAAAAGAAGAATCGGATGCGTTTGTGCGTGTTTGTGTGTGTCTGTGAAGCTTCACAGGCGTAAAGGCTCAGGAAGGCACCCGGCTCAATACCGCGAACCAGAACAAGTAGAGAAGGAGGAGGAGGAGGCTACCAGAAAAAAAAAAGCAAAGAACAATCCCACCCGGACACGCCGAAGGTTTTTAAAGGCACACAATTCGCCTTGCGGAAGATGGCCATCAAAGGACGCTGATCGACACTCCCATCGCGACACGGAGAGATAAACGGAGCAAAAAAAAAAAAAAGAGTGAGGAAGAAGCCCGTGTACTTCGCATTCTCATCGCTACCACAGGAGCAAGACAAAGAAGAGCACAACATCACGCAGCAAATATTGACAACACGCTTTTCTTAACATGGAGACAGACAAAGGAAAAAAAAAGTCAACAAGTCAACAGCAGCAACAAGTTTCATTTTAAGTACTGAGTCGAGAAGGAAAAGATGGAGTACACACATTGGTTTTTTTTTTACAGAAAAAAAGCAAAGTCGATGACGCGGGAACGTGCCCGCCTTTCGTCATCTTTACCCTACAACTTCTGCTTGCCATCCTTCTTCTTTTTCTCGCTGGCCTCGATCTTCGCATCGGCCTCACGCTTCTTGCGCAGCAGCACCAGCGAGTTCTTGTGCGCGCGCTTGTCCAGGTACAGCTCCTTGAAGAGGACGGCGAACAGCACGCAGTAGCTGCCGTACATCATCATGCCCATCCGCATGTTCGTCGGGTCGCTGTCGCAGCCCCAGAAGGTTTCGCTCATGTCGACGGCAGGGACGTGCTTAGCGAGCGCACCGGTCGCGTACAGGCTCTTGGCGTTGTACACAACAACGTTGTACATGTTCAGAAGCGCCTCGCAGAACTGGAAGAAGAAAGTGTGCTGGAACTGGGGTCCGAGCCAGTACTGGAAGTACGTGTAGACGGTAATCCACATCCCCAGAAACATTTGTGTGACCTGCAGCAGCGTGATGATGGGTGCGAAGGGGCGGATGGTCTTGCGCAGGCCCATCACGACGAGGAAGTAGTAGAAGTACATGATGGAGTGCACGAAGTAGTTCATGGCGCAGAAGGCGATGCCGCTCGGGATCGGCTTGTACGCCGTGATCCAGACGTAAATGGCGGTGACGATGTGGTGGTACCAGTGCAAGAAGGAGACCGGCTTGTCCTGCAGAATGAGGAAGAGCGTGTCAAGCAGCTCGGGTGTCTTCAGGTAGGCAAACATGGCCACGCAGAACGCACCATTTCCGTTATAGAACGGTGTGATAACGTCATGTACGTGTTCGACGGAGTATTGCCACTTGTCCGTGATGTTCATCGCCTTGTACGTCTGAACGCGCTCCGCACGCACCTCTTTGGCGCGCCGCGTGATGAGGTCGGTGGCGCCGCGCGTCGCGATCAGCTCGCAGAAGTTGTTGTGCCAGCTGCGCAGCGGCACCATTGTCCCTGCGTACCCGAACGTGTACCACGCGCCGTAGGTGGAGGCGATGGAGAGGAAGAGGTTCCAGGCGGCGACGATGTACTTCATGCGCAGCTTGATGTGGTGGCGCTCCATGTAGTCGGGCAGGTAGAAGACGATGAGCAGAAAGAGGATGGTGCTGTAGACGGGGTAGTCGGGGTAGGCGTCGAGGAAGTCGCGTCCTGCTTCGGCTTGAAAGGTGCGGGCACGATAGGTGGCCCACTCCCACCACTCAACAAGAACCTGCATGATGGCTGTTTGAAAGGGGGGAAAACAGAGACACACACAAAAGAATATGGGTAAAAAGGAAAATGTACAAACGTGGTGAGGAGTACCACACAGAATGGAATGGAGAAAAAGGGAGAAAAACAAACGAACAACAAAAAAAAAAACAGGAGATAGGCGATGACGGAGAGATCGGTGTTTGGGCTGCGAAGCGACGCAAGACAAAAACACCGCTGAGGCAGAATCAGACACCCGCAAAGAAACAAACCTCAAAAAATTTACGATTCGACGCCAGCAAAAAAGGACCTAGAGAAGAGGAGAGAGGGAGGGAAAGTTGGTACGTCACGAACAACAAAGGTGGCTCAAGAGGCGTACTGCTGCACAGCGTAAATGATAGAAAACAGGTAAAAACTGAAGTGGAGTAAGGAAAAAAAAACCTGGAATGGATTCAAAGTACTTCTGTTCAATACACAGAAGGAAAATAGATAGACCCTGATCTTTTGGTTGCAGACACCCTCAGAGGTAAGAGAAGTAAAACACAAGACAATTGGGAGGGAGAGCGAGAGGCGGTGAGTTCGTTCGAGAAGCATTTTTGTTCACAGTCGATAAGCACAACGTGGCAGCACTGGAAAGCGAGCAGCAAACATTCACGTCATTTTCTAACTCTCCTCTCCTGTCATGACGAAAGCTTTAACAGCTGGTTTGAGATCTCCAGACAACATTAGTGGAGGGGCTTACTCGAGGAGCGTTAACGGAAGTAGTGTAGTGGCACTCACAGCGTTTACGGCACGCATCGCGTGCAATTTTTGTGCACAGACGCACACGCACATACACACACGTGTTACTGCTCCTCTCATTTCGACTTTTTTTTTCCGTGTCTCTTTCGTATTTTGTCGGCACATTGGTAAAAATTAAAGGAGGAAAAAAAAAAAAGAAGTGCAGCTTTTTTCAACGCTCAACACCACCTTCTTCCGTACCACCACGACACTGAGAGAGGTGGAGGGTGGATGAAGTGGTAAAAGAGACGAAGGGAAGCTGCTGCGTCGCACACACACACTCATACACACAAAGACACGCTGACAAGTAAACGTGCATCCTTCTTTACTCGTCGCTGTGCTTAAACAGAAAAAAAAGAGAAAGGGAGAAAGTAGAAGAGTCATTTCATCAGACAACACACACGCACACGCAAGTTGCACAGGGAAGGCTTCTCGTTGCCCCTGGCAAGCTTCTGCACGCTTGATAGTCTTTTTGTTTATTTTTCTCAGTTGTGCTGGAGGGACGCCGCCACACACATACACCTACTCACACAGAGGAGAGAGGAGAGAAACAGAAAAAGAAAAATAAAAAGAAAGGCGAGCCCACAATTCCACGCGAGCGGAGTGGCTTAATGCACTAAAGGGGGAGAGAGAGGGAGGAAAGCAGGAGGAGGAAAAAAAGAGGAAAAAGATAGAAAGAATAACAAAATAAATAGAAAAAGAGATACGTGACATAACAAAACAAAAGTGAAAAACAGCGGGAAAGCACCACAATAGAGAGAGAGAGGGTAAAGTTAAAAGCAAGCTATTTCAAGTTTTGTGAGTGGGGGGCGGCCGGTCAGCGCCGATCATGTCGCTTTTGATGCTCAACTCTCCATTCTCTTTCTCTTTTATGTTTGTGTCTTCATCCGCACTTTTCCTCACAAACAAAGAACCAGTTTTTTTTTTTTTTGAGGAGTCTTCTGAACCGGAGAGAGCCGCGTGGGTGCTCGACGGGGAAACTGCACGTGCCGAGGAGCAGGAATTTGGGAAGAGAGGGTCAAAGACCAAACTCACAACGTTCCGACGGGGAAAGGAAAAAGAACGAAGCGGCGCCGGTGGGATTCACTCAGGACAGAGACGTAAAGATAAAGAGATTGAAGAAATTTTTTTTTTGCCAAACAACCAAATTTTTTTTTATACATATTCGAACCCACGCGCACCACAGAGAAAGAAATAAAGAGAAAACAAATTAAGGCTGAGCACATGGGAGAGGGAGTGCGGTGAGGGAGCGAAGGGCAATTCTAAAGAAAACGAAAGAAAGAAAAACGTGAAAAACTCACCAACACAATGGAAGAAAAGAGGAAGGTAATTTGACCACAAAGTCGCGCCTGAGCTGTCTGTGCACATAATTACATGCCGCTCAGCGAGGAGTACCCAAGGAAAAGAAAAAAAAAATGAGGGAAAAAAAAAAACAAAGACTGATTGTGAGGTAAGCGAGCGATCACGTTTAAGCCGCTGCCGTGCGCTTGAGGCACAGGCACGGCCTAATGGGGGCGTGGGTGAGGCACAGGTGTGAACCCAACGGAAGGAAAAAAGAGAACGGAATGAAACTGTTTTCATTATTATTAACATTTGGCTGAGCCGACTAAAGAAGAAAAAAAAATAAACTCACTAAAAGCAAAAAGAAGAACGTAGTGACTTAAGTTTGATTCCGTTGATAAGTACAAACGATTGTTAAAGCACGCCACGTCGGCTTCGATAAACAAAACTATTTTGAGTATATATATATATATTTTCTTTCTTTTATTGAATGCGCTACAGCGAACATCACCGACAGCGAATAAAAAAAAAGTAACAAAGGTAATGAAGGCGGTTGAGAAGAGGAGCATAGATGAGCGTCGCGTGTCACGCCAAAAAAGAAAAAAAAACAGAGAAGGAGGAGGTGGGAAGAGAAGATGATCTGTTCACATGGCGGTATCGTCCACACGCAACAACTCAGCTACTCAGACAGAAGTACATCACAAAAAAAGAAAAAAAAAAGAAAACCTCACTGATGACAGGCCATAACATAACAATAATATTCAAAAAAGAAAAGCTATTTTTTTAAATTTCGCGTAAAGGAGCGTGCCGTTAAGACTGATACTCACGAGCATCAAAAAAAAAAAAAAGAGGGGGTAAAGAATGCAAGACAAGAGCAAAAAAAAAAAAAAGTATTTTATACAAAAAAAAGAGAGTAGTTTGTCTGCACAGTGCCAGTTGGACACGAACATGCAT
Source organism: Crithidia sp. LVH-60A (assembly GCA_030078075.1). NCBI lineage: Eukaryota > Euglenozoa > Kinetoplastea > Trypanosomatida > Trypanosomatidae > Crithidia > Crithidia sp. LVH-60A. The sequence continues at coordinate 292,023 of CP119673.1, forward strand.
GGCAACAGAAGAGAAGAAAAGAAAGAGGCGCCTGAGCCTTGAAGAGGAGCTGGAGAAAGATCATGCAGCACCAACACGCACGCACGGACACTCGCTTCCACGTACAAGACGAAGGTCGCTCGGAAATACATGATCTCAAAACAATATCACCGAGAGAGAGCGGCAGAAGAATAAAAAGCTAGAGCTATTTTTCGAAGTCACTCCTTTCTTTTTTTTCCTCTTTTTCTCTCTCTCTCTCAGCTTCGATACTTCGTTGCATAAAGGCGATCCCTCCGAATCTTCGTTCTTCTGTGCATCAGCAGACAACAAACAAACGAGGTAAGGCCGGCCCACTACTGAGGTGCCTCGCGACTTTACCCCTGCTTGAGTGCGCTGGCGGCCAGCGCGTTCTCCCTCTTCTCGTTGGCTTCGATCTGCGCATCGGCCTCACGCTTCTTGCGCAGCAGCACCAGCGAGTTCTTGTGCGCGCGCTTGTCCAGGTACAGCTCCTTGAAGAGGACGGCGAACAGCACGCAGTAGCTGCCGTACATCATCATGCCCATCCGCATGTTCGTCGGGTCGCTGTCGCAGCCCCAGAAGGTCTCGCTCATATCGACGGCAGGGACGTGCTTCGCGAGCGCACCGGTCGCGTACAGGCTCTTGGCGTTGTACACCACAACGTTGTACATGTTCAGGATCGCCTCACAGAACTGGAAGAAGAAGGTGTGCTGGAACTGGGGTCCGAGCCAGTACTGGAAGTACGTGTAGACGGTGATCCACATCCCCAGAAACATTTGTGTGACCTGCAGCAGCGTGATGATGGGTGCGAAGGGGCGGATGGTCTTGCGCAGGCCCATCACGACGAGGAAGTAGTAGAAGTACATGATGGAGTGCACGAAGTAGTTCATGGCGCAGAAGGCGATGCCGCTCGGGATCGGCTTGTACGCCGTGATCCAGACGTAAATGGCGGTGACGATGTGGTGGTACCAGTGCAAGAAGGAGACCGGCTTGTCCTGCAGAATGAGGAAGAGCGTGTCAAGCAGCTCGGGTGTCTTCAGGTAGGCAAACATGGCCACGCAGAACGCACCATTTCCGTTATAGAACGGTGTGATAACGTCATGTACGTGTTCGACGGAGTATTGCCACTTGTCCGTGATGTTCATCGCCTGGTACGTCTGCACGCGCTCCGCACGCACCTCTTTGGCGCGCCGCGTGATGAGGTCGGTGGCGCCGCGCGTCGCGATCAGCTCGCAGAAGTTGTTGTGCCAGCTGCGCAGCGGCACCATCGTCCCTGCGTACCCGAACGTGTACCACGCGCCGTAGGTGGAGGCGATGGAGAGGAAGAGGTTCCAGGCGGCGACGATGTACTTCATGCGCAGCTTGATGTGGTGGCGCTCCATGTAGTCGGGCAGGTAGAAGACGATGAGCAGAAAGAGAATGGTGCTGTAGACGGGGTAGTCGGGGTAGGCGTCGAGGAAGTCGCGTCCTGTTTCGGCCTGGAAGGTGCGGGCACGATAGGTGGCCCACTCCCACCACTCGACAAGAACCTGCATGATGGCCGTTTAAAAGGGGGGAAAACAGAGACACACACAAAAGGATATGGGTAAAAAGATAAATGTACAAACGTGGTGAGGAGTACCACACAGAATGGAATGGAGAAAAAAAAGGGAGAGAAACAAACAAAAAAAACAGGAGAGAGGTGAAGACGGAGAGATCGGTGTTCGGGCTGCAAAGCGACGCAAGACAAACACACCACTGAGGCAGAATCAATCACCAGCAAAGAAACAAGCCCCCAAAAATTTACGATTCGACACCGGCAAAAAAGGACCTAGAGAAGAGGAGAGAGGGAGGGAAAGTTTGTACGTCACGAACAACAAAGGTGGCTAAGGAGGCGTACTACTGCACAGCGTAAATGATAGAAAACAGGTAAAAACTGAATTGGAGTAAGGAAAAAAAAAGTGGAATGGATTTAAAGTACTTCTGTTCAATACCCAGAAGGAAAATAGATAAACCCTGATCTTTTGGTTGCAGAACCCTGAGAGGTAAGAGAAGTAAAACACAAGATAATTGGGAGGGAGAACGAGAGGCGGTGAGTTCGTTCGAGAAGCATTTTTGTTCACAGTCGATAAGCACAACGTGGCAGCACTGGAAAGCGAGCAGCAAACATTCACGTCATCTTCGTACTCTCCTCTCCTGTCATGACGAAAGCTTTAACAGCTGGTTTGAGATCTCCAGACAACATTAGTGGAGGGGCTTACTCGAGGAGCGTTAACGGAAGTAGTGTAGTGGCACTCACAGCGTTTACGGCACGCATCGCGTGCAATTTTTGTGCACAGACGCACACGCACATACACACACGTGTTACTGCTCTTCTCATTTCGACTTTTTTTTTCCGAGTCTCTTTCGTAGTTTGTCGGCACATTGGTAAAATTAAAGGAGGAAAAAAAAAAGAAGTGCAGTTTTTTTCAACGCTCAACACCACCTTCTTCCGTACCACCACGACACTGAGAGAGGTGGAGGGTGGAGGAGGTGGTAAAAGAGACGAAGAGAAGCTGCTGCGTCGCACACACACTCATACACACACAGACACGCAGACAAGTAAACGTGCATCCTTCTTTACTCGTCGCTGTGCTTAAACAAAAAAAAAAGGAAAAGAAAAAAGTAGAAGAGTCATTTCATCAGACAACACACACGCACACGCAAGTTGCACAGGGGAGGCTTCTCGTTGCCCCTGGCAAGCTTCTGCACGCTTTATAGTCTTTTTTTTTTTCTCAGTTGTGCTGGAGGGACACCGCCACACACATACTCACACAGAGGAGAGAGGAGGGAAACGAAAAAAGAAAAATAAAAAGAAAGGCGAGCCCACAATTCCACGCGAGCGGAGTGGCTTAATGCACTAAAGGGGGAGAGAGAGGGAGGAAAGCAGGAGGAGGAAAAAAGAGGTAAAAATAGAAAGAATAACAAAATAAATAGAAAAAAGATACGTGACAGAACAAAAAAAACGGAAAACAGCGGGAAAGCACCACCATAGAGAGAGAGAGGGTAAAGTTAAAAGCAAGCTGTTTGAAGTTTTGTGAGTGGGGGGCGGCCGGTCAGCGCCGATCATGGCGCTGTTGATGCTCACCTCTCCCTTCTCTTTCTCTTTTATGTGTGTATCTTCATCCGCAACTTTTCTCACAAACAAAGAACCAGTTTTTTTTTTTTTTTTGAGGAGTCTTCTGAACCGGAGAGAGCCGCGTGGGTGCTCGACGGGGAAACTGCACGTGCCGAGGAGCAGGAGTTTGGGAAGAGAGGGTCAAAGACCAAACCCACATCGTTCCGACGGGGAAAGGAAAAAGAACGAAGCGGCGCCGGTGGGATTCACCCAGGACAGAGACGTAAAGAAAAAAGGATTGAAAAAAAAGAGATTTTCTCAAACAAAAAATTGTTTTCCTATACATGTTCGACCCCGCGCGCACTCCAGAGAAAGAAATAAAGAGAAAACAAATTAAGGCTGAACACATGGGAGAGGGAGTGCGGTGAGGGAACGAAGGGAAAAAAAAACGAAAGAAAGAACAACGTGAAGAACTCACCAACACAATGGAAGAAAAGAGGAAGGTAATTTGACCACGAAGTCGCGCCTGAGCTGTCTGTGCACATAATTATATGCCGCTCAGCGAGGAGTACCCAAATAAAAAAAAAAACAGAAAAAGAAAACTAAGACTGAAGGTGAGGTAAGCGAGCGATCGCGATTAAGCCGCTGCCGTGCGCTTGGGGCACAGGCACGGCCAAATGGGGGCGTGGGTGAGGCACAGGTGTGAACCCAGCGGAAGGAAGAAAGAGAACGGAATGAAACTGTTTTCATTATTATTAACATTTGGCTGAGCCGACTAAAGAAGAGAAAAATAAATCACTAAAAGCAAAAAGAAGAACGTAGTGACTTAAGTTCGATTCCGTTGATAAGTACAAACGATTGTAGAAGCACGCCACGTCGCCTTCGATAAACAAAACTATTTTGAATATATATAGAGTTCTTTCTTTTATTGAATGCGCTACAGTGAACATCACCGACAGCGAATAAGAAAAAAAAGTAACAAAGGTCATAAAGGCGGTCGAGAAGAGGAGCATAGATGAGCGTCGCGTGTCACGCCAAAAAGAAAAAAAAAAAACAGAGAAGGAGGAGGAGGTGGGAAGAGAAGATAATCTTTTCACATGGCGGTATCGTCCACACGCAACAACTCAGCTACTCAGACAGAAGTACATCACAAAAAATGAAAGAAAACCTCACTGATGACAGGCCATAACATAACAATAATATTCAAAATAGAAAAGCTATTTTTTAAATTTCGCGTAAAGGAGCGTGCCGTTAAGACTGATACTCACGAGCATCAAAAAAAAAGGGGGTAAAGAATGCAAGATAAGAACAGAAAAAGGATTTTATAAAGAAAGAGAGTAGCTTGTCTGCACAGTGCCAGTTTAACACAAACATGCATGACAACAGAAGAGAAGAAAAGAAAGAGGCGCCTGAGCCTTGAAGAGGAGCTGGGCAAAGATCATGCAGCACCAACACGCACGCACGGACACTCACTTCCACGCACGAGACGAAGGTCGCTTGGAAATACATGATCTCAAAACAATATCACCGAGAGAGAGCAGCAGAAGAATAAAAGCTCGAGCTATTTTTCAAAGTCGCTCCTTTTTTTTCCCCCCTTTTTTCTCTCTCTCTCAGCTTCCATGCTTCGTTGCATAAAGGCGATCCCTCCGAATCTTCGCTCTTCTGTGCATCAGCAGACAACAAACAAACGAGGTAGGGCCGGCCCACTACTGAGGTGCCTTGCGACTTTACCCCTGCTTGAGTGCGCTGGCGGCCAGCGCGTTCTCCCTCTTTTCGTTGGCTTCAATCTGCGCATCGGCCTCACGCTTCTTGCGCAGCAGCACCAGCGAGTTCTTGTGCGCGCGCTTGTCCAGGTACAGCTCCTTGAAGAGGACAGCGAACAGCACGCAGTAGCTGCCGTACATCATCATGCCCATCCGCATGTTCGTCGGGTCGCTGTCGCAGCCCCAGAAGGTCTCGCTCATATCGACGGCAGGGACGTGCTTGGCGAGCGCACCGGTCGTGTACAGGCTCTTGGCGTTGTACACCACAACGTTGTACATGTTCAGGATCGCCTCGCAGAACTGGAAGAAGAAGGTGTGCTGGAACTGGGGTCCAAGCCAGTACTGAAAGTACGTGTAGACGGTGATGCGCATGCCAAAGAACATCTGCAAGACCTGCAGGAACGTGATGATGGGTGCGAGGGGGGGGAGGGGCTTGCCCCGGCCCCCACGACAAGAAAAAAAAAAAAAAAAATAAAGAAGAAAATAAAAAAAAAAATGGAGGGGCCGAAAACGGTGGGGTTCCCCTTTGTCTTTTTTGCCCCGACTGAACGGGGAAAGGGGGTTGGGGGTGGGGGGGGAAGAAGAGAAAGGGGGAGGCCTGCAAAATGAGAAAAAACAAAAAAACCAGCACCGGCCACTTTGGGTTTCGAAAGGAAAACAAAACCCCCCACCACCCCCCACCCCCCGCCAATTAAAAAAAAAAGATAAATTATTCTTCACTTTTTCCCTTAATCTTTCCCTTTCTCCCTTTTTTTTCCCCCCCTCTACACCCCCTCCCCCCCCCCCTGCCCCCCCTCCCCCCCCCCCCCCCCTCTCCCCCCCCCCCCCCCCCCCCCCCCCACCTTTTTGCTCGAAAAAGCCCCGGCCCCCCCCCCCCCCCCCCCCCCCCCCCCCCCCCCGGGGGGGGGGGAGGGGAAAGAGGGGGGAGGGGGGAAAAAAACCGTGTCACGGAGGACCTGCATGATGGCTGAATGTGAGTACGTATTTTAATTGTGTGTGGGTGTGTTTCTGTGTATGTGCAGAAGAATGCAAAAAAAGCGATTATTAAGTGAAGGTTGTGAACTTGAAAAAAAGGGGTGGTTTATTAAGATAGCTGTACAGCACCAGCCAGCATCAAGAGAAGGGCAAAGAGGAGAGAGAGAGAGGAGGGAGAATGAGAGGAGAGGCAGTGCAAACGGCTGACAAAGAGGTAAATCAGTCTCGTCACTTTTTTTTTTTTGACGAAAAATTAGCGACGAGAAAAGAGGGGACATCTTCTTTTTCGGCGTAAACCGCCTCTTGTGTATTGCCATAGAGACGTCGCTTTGAAAAGCGCTTAACGTCGTGTTGAGACAGGCAACAGGAGAGATGACGAGTACACACACCCGACATTTTTTACGATCGTTATCATTTATCTTTTGTTCTTGTGTTTCCCATACGACTTGTAAGCTGCGAAGATGCTGTTCTGCACCGAGTAAGAGGTACGCAACATGCAGAAAGGAATAAATAAGGAAAAAAATGGGGACATGACCCATAAATGGGAATTGGAAAAGAAAAAAAATTGACAGCGAAAATGTTGGCGCAGTTTCGTGGCCTTAGATGCTTCTGGAAGGGGAAAAGTAGATGCACATGCAGCGCTGGACCAGACATAGACACAAAGAAAGGAGAACACTAATGCTTTTTTTCTTGAGGAAGCTCGAGGGAGAGAGAGAGAGAGCACATAACGCACTAGAGCGTTGCTCGGCTTGTAAAAACACGCACATACGCACTCACACTCTACCATTACAGCCACCATCAACTACCCAGCAAGAACAGCGAGAAAAGAATCAGCCCTCAAAACAGAACGAATGGATAAGGGCTCAGCGACGCCTCGCGAGATCACACACACACAGAAAAGGGCAACGAAGAATACATCCTTATGTACAAAAAGCCAAAAAAAAACAAAAACAAAATAAACTCCGCTTGAGTGCACACGCGAGACAACATTAACAACAACAAGAAGGAGCTTGCTAAAGTAAGAGGGGAGGAGTATGTGTGTGTTGCAGGTGGTCAGGCGCTGGCTGTTCACATGGGTGCCGCGAGAGCATGATAAGCAAACAATAACAATACTAACGAAACACAAAGGAAGGCGGAAAAGAGAGAATGAAAAAAGAAAACAACATCATCAACAAAGTAAAGAGAGAAAAAACAGGTCCGTGCGGCGACAATTAGGGAGGAAGAATCGGCAAACGCAAACAAGTTGTTTGTGTCTGTTTCGCAGGAGAAGAGACGCGGGCGGCCTTCCATTTCCCCACCATTAAACGAGAAGCCCTTCAGCTCGTCTTGCGAACTCAATACAAGGGAACACACAACAACACCAAATTCCCTCAAGACACAACATAGGAGCCAGGAAAAAGACACATAAAGAAAAAAAAAAAGGGTAAGCACTAGCGGGTAACAAGAGGATACGCATATTGAAGGAGATAAGGAGAAAAATAAAGCAAGTCACGGAACAAACAAAGGAAGAGAGGTGGAGCACACGCCCGTCGCCGCGTACGACTGTTTTGCGTCCGGAGTCTTCGCGGTGTGCACGACGCAGCCGCAGTCGCAACAGCAAGAAAAAAATACGAACACACACACACAAAGTAACAAAAAAATTGAGGTGCGACGTTAAATCGCCATTGATCATTTTTGTGTTTCTCAGCTTAAAAAAACATTAACTTTCTCAACGCTGCACACGCACACAAACAGGCAACAACAACGAGAGAACGTAACTAATCGGGTAGCTAGCAGCACTCACAGCACACTTGCCGTTACTACCAACACCACCACGCGCAATCGATTGCTGCTTATCCCTTCTTAGATGTCTGCAACTTCTCCTTCGCATTGCCGGCCGCCGCAGGAGCTGGCGCCTTGTTTTCGTTAACCTGCGCCGCCTTCTTCGCGTCCTTGCGGCCGAGCACCAGCGAGTTCTTGTGCACGCGCTTGTCCAGGTACAGCTCCTTGAAGAGGACGGCGAACAGCACGCAGTAGCTGCCGTACATCATCATGCCCATCCGCATGTTGTTCTTATCGCTGTCGCAGCCCCAGAAATGGTCGCCCATCACGTACGGCGGTACCTGCTTGGCGAGCGCACCGGTGGTGAGCACGCTCTTCGCCTGGAAAGCGATGCTGTTCCACGCCCCGAACACCGTCTCACAGAGGTAGTAGAACCACGTCCCGGCCATATCAGGCGCGAGCCAGTGCTGAAAGTACGTGTAGGTGGTCACGTACATGCCAATGAACATCTGTGACACCTGCAGCAGCGTGATGATGGGTGCGAAGGGGCGGATGGTCTTGCGCAGGCCCATTACGACGAGGAAGTAGTAGAAGTACATGATGGAGTGCACGAAGTAGTTCATGGTCGAAAACACAATACCGCTCGGAATCAGCACGTAGGAGGCGTGCCAGCAGTAAATGGCAGTGACGATGTGGTGGTACCAGTGCAGGAAGGAAACGGGCTTGTCCTGCAGAATGAGGAACACCGTGTCAAGCAGCTCGGGTGTCTTCAGGTACATAAAGAGCGCCGTGTAAAACGCGCGGGGGCCGTCGTAGTTCTTGTCGAGCAACTGATGCGTGTAGGTGGCGATGCGTGGGTTGTGCCGGTGAATGTTCGCGGGATCGAAGCTGCCGTCCGCGTCGGGGTCGTAGTAGTCGTTGCGGATCATGTGGTTGGCAAACGCGTCCGCGTGGCGCACGGAGAGCTGCGCGCAGCACGTCTTGTGGAAGCCCTTCTCGTAGAACACCGTGTCGTACAGGTTCCGGATGCAGTAGTAGGAGCCAAGGGAGGAGACGAGCGAGAGAAAGAGGTTCCAGAAAGCAACAAGATACTTGATGCGGAAGGTCCACCTCCGGCGCTCGATCAGGCCCGGCAGGAAGAAGACGGCAACGAGGTAGAGAAGAGCGGCGTAGCACGGGTAGTCCGGTGCGGCGTCGAGGAAGTTGCGTGCAGAGCTGCCCTTGAAGTTGGTGGGGGTGTCGAGCCACGCCTTGGCCCACGCCACAAATCCGCTCATGGTCGCAATACAAAGATATTATTAGTGTTCGAGGTGTAGCTAAAAGCAAGTAGGCAGCTAACAAGTGTGTGTGTGTGTGTGTGCAATGGAGGATAGAGTGATAGTGATCTTTTTTTTTTTTTTTCTCACTCGTTGTTCAGGCTTGGGAACTGCATCGACAGATTATTTTTGTTGTGAGGGACGAGAAACGGCATAAAGGAGGGCATTTAAAGAGGAAATTGGAGGGCGGCAGCATTGGGGCTCATCTTCCACATTGCCAGAGCACAAATCATCACGTTTGAAAATCTTCAGATGCCACCACCGCGTACGGACATCTCATCTTCTTCCTCGCGCTCCGACTTGAACAGAGACGCGACGTTAGCTGCAACACGAGGAGAGGAGAGCGAGAGCGAGAGAGCAGTGAACGCGCATTGTGGCCTATCCCAAGCACTCCTTCGATCTCCTCGTCGTCACATGGTGAGGCACATAGACACACACACGCACAAAAAATAGCAAAGATTGCAGACTTAGTTATCTTCTGCTTCATCTTGCTTCCATCTCTCTCTTTCCACTTCATTTTTCGTTTTAAAGTTTGTCGCACAGAGCTGTGCGTTGATTTTTAAGGCAAACCAAAGAGGAGGAAGAGAGAGAGAGAGAGTAGGACCAACATCCAAACACGCTCATACACACACAAGAATTGTATACCCGCAAAGGCTGATCTAGGTATTCACAAAAAAAAAAAAAACAAATACAAAAACAAAAACATTAACGAAAAAGCCCAAACTCACTGCTTGTCAGTCTTGACGCAGTGAACCCCACGCAGTCAACAACAACAACAACAACAACAACAAACAACAACAACAGGGAGAAAGAGAGTCTTGGCATGAAACGCGTCCACATGCGCCAACACGCATGCACGAAGAAAAAAGAGAAAAAGAAAACAAAAAGTATCTTTCTCCGACAGAACAAGCAGAGAAACGATGACAGTATTCACCATCACTTTCTCCGCAACATCGACAACGCAAAAGGGAGTGTTTGAGGGAGAGAAAGAAAAAAAAAGTAGAAAGCGACGCGAGACATCATTGATAAAGAAAAGAAAATGAGATGTGCAAGACAAAGGGATTGGCATTAACGGCACGTGCACATGCCGACAGTCCGTGACAGTTTCTCCAGTCCCCTCACCACAGACTTTACTGCTGCAGCCTCCACGCAGTCCGCTCACACAGGTGGAGAGGAAGAAGAAGAAGGGGGGACCAGGAAGCCACACATGGTAAGAAATATGAAGAGGAAGGAGGGAGGGCCTGACAACGTGTGTGGACCGTGACGAGAGCAACAAAGCTAAAAGAACCGAAAAAGAAAACAGCCACCGCTGAAGTAAAGGAGAGAAACAGAGGGAGGGGAAGTTCGAAAGATCCGAAGGACGTAAAGAAGAAGAACAACAACAACAAAAGAAAAGAGTGAGAGAGTCCCACACGTGGAACAATCTGGCGGTGATACCTTCGCTGGTTTCTCTCTCAAAGCGACGCAAGCCAAACCACTCACCCACACACACACACACACACACAAAAAAAAGAAATAACAGAAGGAACTTGTGCACCACACACAAGCTTCCAGATGGAACCAGTTGCAGACGTAACCGTCCTTTCCCCCACACCTCCGCTCCTCCCCACAACGATTAGTACAACACTCCGCACAGTCCAACTCTAGTCATCTCCTTCACCTCTCTCTCCCTTTTTTTTCTCGAATCAAAACACTTTACAAAAACAAGAAAACAAATGCTTTCACTTCTTCTTCTTGTCGTCCACGCTGCCGTTGCCGTTCTTCACCGCCTTGGGTGACCCGTTGCGCATGACGCCATTCTCCTTCGCCCCCGCCGCTGCCGTCTTCTTCTGTTCCTTCCGCGAGCCTTTATTCATGTAGAGGTGAATAAAAAGGGCCGCGAAGAGGACGAAGTAGCTGCCGTACATCCCCAACCCCATGCGAATCGTGCGCCGGTCCACCTCGCAGCCCTCCTCGGTGAAGTAGCTGTAGTAGAAGGTGTACAACACCACGGCGGTGCCCACGACCATCTGAAGCAGCTGCGCACCGGTGATGAGCGGCGCGATCGGGCGGATCACCTTGCGCAGACCGAGCGCGCAGAGGAAGTAGTAGAGGTACATGACGGTGTGCACGGCGTAGTTCATACCAGCAAACCACAACCCGCTCGGGATAAGGGAGAGGCCGGCGTACCAGCAGAAGATGGCCACCGTCAGGTGGTGGTACCAGTGCAGGAAGATAATGGGCTTCTTGGTCAGGACGAGGAATAGGGTGTCGATCATCTCCGGGATCTTGCTCAGCAAGAAGGCCATAAGCCAGAAGGAAAGCTCGCCGTCGTAGATGTAGTACTTGTCAAAGCGGCACGTCATCTCATACATGCCACGGTCCTCTAGCATGAACATGAGCAGCGTGCCCACACCGAAGGTGCCGCACAGGGAGAAGACGGAGAGAAGCAGGTTCCAGACCGCCACCACGGGCTTCAGCTGGAAGGGCTCGCGGTTCGCCATGGCCTTTGGGCCGAGAAAGACCATGAGGACATAGATGACTTCAAAGTACACCATCACGTCGAAGTAGTCAACGAAGATCCACTCGGCCACATCGCCGTGAAAGTAACTCGGCAGACCGCCGATGTTGGTGAGAGCGCGAATGGCCGGGTGCGACATCGTGCCACGACTGACTCCTCGTTCAATCTATATAGAAAAAAAAACTACCACAATGGCAGACCTTCTTCTCTTTTTTCCAGAAGAGGTGACTGAATGGATAAGGACGTGGTCACGTGTAAGAGAGCCAAATGAAGGGGAAAAAGTATTAGTTACGGTGATGTTAGAGAGGTGCTTAAATGTTATGGAAATTTGCGACGTCACCACTGCCGACACGTACACGCATATACACAAACGCGCGTCTGCGAACAGAAGGGGGGTTCAACAAAGGGGAAAAAGAAAGAAAGAAACACACGCACACAATCAGAGACGCGCACAAAAAAGGAGAATTGAGAGTAAGAGAGAGGAAGAAAAGAGCGGCGGGCGGCTCTTGGATGGGAGGTGCTGCACAAGAATGGAAAACAACAACACAGTTTCTCTTTTTCTAGTTCCTTGTGCTCTAAAATCTTACGAACTTAAAAGAAGGCGAAGAACAAAGGGGAGGGAAATCAAAAAAAATGAGGATGCTTCAAGCGAGAGGAGAAGACGATCAGATATCCACTTAGCAGAGCTGCAACAAACTCCGCTAAACACCACACCCAAATCGACACAGTAAGAGAGGGGGATACGTGTGCTGAGTAGCGCGGCGTGTGTGTGTTTGTTTGTGAATACACTGAATCGACGCGATGAAGAGGAAGATGTGGGATATGCTGACGGCGGTGTACAGCAAGAGGGAGGAAAGGGGAGTGGAATACCAAAAGAAAGAGAGAAAGAGAGGGAATAGTGCCATGTGGTGGTGGTGCTCAAGAGCGACGGCCAAAAAAAAGACGACGTTGCTAATACGTCTCTTAACGCATCGTTGATCCCTAAACTACCTCAATTAAAGTGGTGCAGCTTTTTGGTTGTCTTCCACCGCCCCAGACGTCAACCCACACAGACGGCTTCAGCTCCATATATTTTGATCTCTCTCCCTTTTAAACGAGTGCGTTCACTGCAAATATATAAAAAGAAAGCAAATGTGACGAAGGTGGCACAAAGTCAGCGCCATCACCACCGTTTTAGTGGCATAGACACGCATCACTTCAGCCATCGACCTTCATTACCCATTCCCCTCGAACACCAGAAAAGAAAGCTGAATGAGGCCCACTTGCAAAAAAGGGAAGACGCCTACGTTCACACCGCAAAACGTTTAGCAAGTGTCTGTGTCGTAGTCCGCACTCCTGCCCGAGTCTGACGCCGATGCCTCGCTGCTGCGATCACGTCCCTCCTCCATTCCCTCCGACGGCGTGTGTGCTGCGCGTGCTCGAATCGACGGCACGACGCTCACCGCACTCGGGTTCGCCGGACTACCTATGCGAGCCGACTGCCGTGGCAGTGCACCATCAGCGTTCGGCGGCCGCGGCGCCAGCGCAGGCGAGTTGCCAAGCGGTGAAACGCTACCCGAAATCTTGCCATTGCGCCACGCACGGATTTCTGGTGATCGGCTCGACCGCTCCTCACCGTTACTGGCACTGCGTGACGGCGATGACGTTCTGTGCTGCTGCTGTTGGGTCTCCGAGTTGTACTGCGCGCTCTGCTCCTGCCGCCGCCGACGTCGGCCCAATTTCTTCGCCTTGCGACGCAGCCGCTGCTGCTGCGGTGCCTCCGCCTCCGCGTCGTCGCTGTCGCTGCCCTCGTCCTTCTGCTCGTTACGACTGCGCTTACGTGCAGATGGGCCGAGAGAGACCACCGCTGCTGCTGCTGCTGCTGCCTGTGCTGCCTGCCCCTTATCTTCCTCCTCGTCCGTCTCATTACTTTCCGACGACGAGGAGGACGAGCTCGCGGCTGGTCGCTGCTGCTGCTGCTGCCGGCGAGTGCGCGGGTCGAATCGGCCTTCCTTTCCCTCCACCTTCTCTGCCTGCGGAGGACTGGGCCGCGGTGCACGTCCACGCTGCTGCTGCTGCTGCTGCTGCTGCTTGGTGTGGCTGATCTGCCCACGTCACCTCCGACGGCGGCAGGGAGAAGTCTGCGTCGTCGATGAGCGACACCACCGCCGTTGCATCTCGCCCTCCTCTTTCTTTTCCCCGCTGCACCGCCGCTGCTGAGCCACCACTGCTGCCGCCCACGCGCTTGGCTGCTGATGCGACCGCGTGCAGCGGCGGGGAGGAGCGACGTGGAGGGCTGAGGGGCGTCGTCGTGGACGAGCGCTGCGGCGGCCGACGCGGGCTGTTGCTGCTTGCGTGTCGTGTTGCTGCTGCAGCTGTTGATGCTGCGGGCTCTCCCGTCGCGTTGCCGTTCGCCGTCACTGCGGTCATCGTTCCAATTGCGCTACGAGGCTCTGGTGAGAGGGGAATGGGCGAGGTGCTTCCACTGCGCCGTGGGGACGTCACAAATGCGCTTCCTCCTCCTGCCTTGCCAACCACGGGATAGGGTGGTGGCGGTGGCAGCTGCTGCTGCTGTTGCTGTGATGGCTGCGGAGAGCGCAGCACACCCCCCACCGCTCCTCCTACTCCACGCAGCGGTGTGTGTGGACTACCCGTCGCAGCCTTCACACTCGTTGTGGTTGGCATCGGGGGTGAGGAGGGGACAGACGGCGGCGGCGCTTCAGGCAGGGTGCCGGCAGCCGCCAGCGCCATGCACCGCTGCTTCATCTGTACATAAGTACCAATAAAGCGGTAAAAGCGGTGGAGACGACGACGGCACTCTTCAGCGTCAAAAACGTTGAAGGGACGGTGCATCACGGCCGACTCGCACCGCTGCGGCGCTGTTGTGCTTTCCTTGGCAGCAGCGGTACGATTTAAAGCAGCCGCAGCAGCAGCAGCAGCAGCACCCGTCGCACTGCGCGTCGCGCCGCTCTCCTGGTCTTGTGTTGCACGGTGGCCAAGTCGTCGACGTCGTTCCCGCCGCAGCGCACGGCCGTCCTCCTCCTCTTCCGGATCATCGTCCTCGTCATCCTCCTCTTGAACTCCGCCGCGACGCACGGGATGTCGCCCATGCGAAACACTCGTCGGCAGATGCACCTCCGTCGCCAGGCCCAGCAACACCTCCCAGTAGGGCGGCAGTGCGCGGCGCAGCAGCCGTAGCACCTGTGAAAGTTGTTCTTCTTTCGCTGCTGCTGCTGCTGCGTGGCCACTGCGCTGGTGCTTGCCCTGCTCCTCCTCGTCACCGTTCTCGTCGTCGCTCTCGCTGCTGTCGTGTCCGCGACGGCGCGGCCCGATGCGCGGCGCTTCTCGACGTCGGCGGTACTGGCGGAGAGGCAAAGGTCGGGCGGCAGCGAGCCGAAGCCGTCCACCTCTCCCCCCGCCGCAGCAGCAGCACCAGCGCCAGAAAGCTTGCCTGTTGTGCGCTTATTCCCTGACGGAGCCGCACCACCACCCCCGCCACCGTGGTTGCTGTTACTGCTGTGCATCGCTGTCGCTGTCGTTGTCGTGGTGAAGGAGAGGGGCGGCGTGGAGCTCGTACCGTTGCCGAAGAACACGGAGGACGGCGAGGGCGGCGGCTGAAAGCGGTGCACGGGTGTTGACACAGCGTTGTGCGAAGACGTGGTGGTAATTCTGTTGGCGGTGCTGCTGCTGCTGCCTTGTGTCGTTCCACGCGCAGAGGCAGCGGTCGTCGGACGTTGCCGCTGCAGGGTTCGGTCGCAATATCGGGCTGCGCATCGGTGCCAGCGAGGGCGGCGTGGCGGTGTACGCGTGGCGCGCAAAGGCAGAAGGTGCTGCCCCGCCACGACCACTGTTGTTTCCGCTCGCATAGCTCGTGGAGAAGGCAGAACTCGGTGCCCCGCTGCCCGTCGTGTTCGCCGCCGTTGAAAAGGAGAAACCCTTTTTTTCCGCCCGGGGGGGGGCGGGGGGCCCCCCCCCCGCCTTTTGGGGGGCCGCGGCCCCCCCCCCCCCCCCCCCCCCCCTTCCCCCCCCCGCGCGGGCTTTTAATGGATTCATCACCCCCCCCCCCCCCCCCCCCCCCCCCCCCCCCCCCCCCCCCCAAAAAAAAAAAACCCCCCCCCCCCCCTTTTTCCCAACCCAGGCCCGCGGCGGGGCCCCCCCCCCCCCCCCCCCCCCCCCCCCAAAAACAAACAAAAAAAAACCCCCCCACCCCCCCACCAAACGCCCAAAACCCCCCCCCCCCCCCCCCCCCACCCCCCCGAAAGACAAAGGGGGGGGAAAGACAAAAAAAAAACACCCACCCCCCCCAACCACAAGGCCGAGAAAAGGGGGGGGGGTCGCCCTCAAGGATTGGGGGGGGGCCTTTGGGTTGTCGGCCGCGCCCCCCACCCCCCTCCCAAACCCCCCCCCCCCCCCCCCCCCAAAAAAAAAAACAAGGGGCCCCCCCCCCCCCAAAACCAAAACCCCAACCCCACAAAACAACCCCAGAGGGGAAAAAAACACAAAGGGGGGGGGGGGCCCATGCCGCCGCCGCCGCCAGTGCCAACGCCGTGACCAGGCAAGACAGGGAACTGCTGGAAGCGGCGCACGGCACTCTTGCTCTGTTCGTGGATGGAGGCCAAGGCGTCGAGGCGCGAGGCCAGCATCGGCACCCGCATCCGACGACGCACCCGGGCACACTTATCCAGGCAGCGCACCACCGTTCCCCATGGGTTGCCGTGCGTGCTCGCGCCACTCACCACAGCCCCCGAGTGCCACCTCCATCACGAGACGCGTCGACTCCGTCTCGATGGCGGCGACAACGGGCGACACGACGTGCATGTTGAGATGCGAGACAACTTTCTCCTTCGCGTTCATGTAACACAGCGAGAGTGTGTGTGAGAAGCGGTTCAGCGTGATCGTCTTGCGACCCGAGCGCAGGCAAGTGAACACCGCCAGGCCTTCTTGCCACAACACGTTTGAGAGGAAGTAGATGCCATTGAAGTGCTGCTCGTCGTCGTCGGTCACACGCACCACATAGTTCAGCTGGTAGAGCTGCGCGGCGTGGTGCTTGCGCAGGATGCGCTGCAGCAGCCTCGTCAGCGCCACCTGCCGATCACGGCTCGCGTTGAGTCCATCGTTCATCTGAAAGAGAACGGCGAGCAGCGGCAGCCGGTCGCCGGAGTGAAGGGCCATGTAGACCGACATCCACGACGACGTCAGCGGGGAAAGGCGGCGGGCGAGGGGCATCGCGTCGAAGGCGCCGCGCAGGACGGCTGTTTTCAGCGTCGCCACGAAGCCGCTGGCGTGTCCTTGGTACAGGCCACTGCGCAGCGCCATGTCTGCCAGCTCCATCGGCGTTAGGCGGAAGACGGCGGCGAAGACGTGCAGCAGCGCGTTGGCGCAGGGCGAGGTCAAGATCCACTCGAAGCGGCGGTAAAACGGCGAGCGTGATGTCGTGAGAGGAGACGACGATGACGTGGATGCATCCATCACCGTGTCGTGGCGACGCGCGTGGCGCTCTGCTGCATTTAACAGATGCGTGTCCTTCACCGCCGCCAGCTCCGTCAACGAGAGCTCCCAGGCCCGCACCGCGCTGCTGTGCCGCCGCTCTGCGTCCTCCTCCGACTCCCCACCACCGCTCTCCCGCTGCGTCGCGGCCTTTTCTTCCTCTTCCACAAGACGGTGGTAGCTGTTGACATCGCGGTAGACACGACGTGACGGGTAGAGGCCCAAAGCATCGAGCCACATCCCGATTCGCTGCGCATTCTGCGCGGCTGCTGCGGGGGATGTCGACGAGGCAGCCACCGGGTGCGCGTCAACTCGCCGCGCGAGCTCCAGCGCGACGATCATCGCCGTGTGCTCCGGACAAAGCCCCGAAACGCCTGCCGTGGTGGAGTGCAGCGGGCAGAGCGGCACCGCCTTCTCCTTCAGCGCTTTAATCACCTCCACCCGACCAGGGACACGCCCTGGGTGCCACAGCACACTTGGCACGCCGTAGGCAGCGGCAACGGTGAAGATGTTCTGCAGGTGCTGCACCGAGACCTCGGTAGACTCGAAGAAGGAAGGGGCGGCGACGCCGAGCAGCAGGCTGACGAGCTCGATGTCAATCCACTGCGGCTCCACCTCAATAAGGTGCGTGTCCACAGCAGCAGCAGCAGCAGCTGTGTGTGCGCCATCCGATGAACCGCTCCTGCCATTCTCGGCTCTAGTCCTTTCCCGCCATGCAGAAGAGAGGGAAGAGCGACACGTAGCGATGCAGCAGCAGACTCATGTACAGGGCGGCGGCACGGATGACAGCTGCGGTGCCGCGTGGCAGCCCGGGAGCGGTGAGGAGGCAGCTCATGTCATAGGCAGCCCGCAGAACGGTGGGCAGCGCTTCGCCCGTCGGCAGCATCAGGCTACTGCTGACGGTGTTGTTGATGGAGCAGCAGAGGCCGTCTGCTGCTGCTGCTGCTGTTGTTGCATCGACGCGATAGGAATGGAAGAGCGTGCTGCGCGTGTGTTGCCGGACTGCGACGAGCCGGTCGCTGCGGCTGCGCTCATCTTCCCAGTCCCATCGGCGACAGCAGTGCTACTTGCTGCCCCCAGCACAGGAATACGCTGCAGCCACTCGTAGTAAAAGAGGTAGGTTTCGATGGGCCCGCCGCCCCCGCTGCTCAACCCGCCACCACCGCCTCCGCCACCACCGTGTTTATCTTTCTCCTCCACCTCGTCGTCTTCCCCGCTGTTGTTGCCGTCGTACCCGCCGCCGTCATCGCCCTCCGGGGTGTCCTTCACGACGGCGTTGCTGCGCGTTGTGCCCGCCCCCGCGATGCAGGAGGCACACTTGAACTCGACGTCGCCCGACGGCATCCAGGCGTCCTGCATCCCACAATTCGCGCACGACGCAGGACGATAGGACCACCACACCAGGTAGAGGATCTTGTCGTACAGCCGCCACGTGACGCTCGTCGTGGGGTCGGCAAAGACGTCGATGAAGGTGCCATGCACGGCGGCGTGATCGGCGCACGGCGACGCACCCACCGCTGCTGTCGCGTCGTGTGCGCTTGCAAAGTCTCCCACGGAGGTGTTCCTTGCGTCCCCCTACGGCGTTCTGTGACGCATAGACACTGGAAACGGGCCTTGCTGATGTGGCAAGAACGGAGGTGGGGAGTGGAAGGTGCGGTGGAGGGCCAGCTCTGGTCACCAAGAGAGCTCTGGTGATGTTGGTGCTGGTGTTGCTGCGTAGGCGATGGTGGTGGTGGTGGCGGCTGTGACGCGATCGCGATGAGGCCGCGGAGGAGCGCCTCCAGCTCCAGCAGCTGATTTCGTGACAAGGGGGTGATGCGTTGCGACATCGCAATCCGCAATGTTGCCTAATTAATATATTAGAGGGTAGAAACAGAGGGTGGCTGATCTTGTCAAGGTGCCTTCCCAGCCCCCTCTCTCTCTTTCTGTGAGTGAGTGTGTCTGTGAGAGAAGGAGAAGACAACAAGAGGAGCGCTTAGTCGCTGCGATGCGCCTCTCTTTTTATTGTGCCTCTTCTCTCTTCCTTCGTCGTTGGTTTTATGAAGAATAAAGTAGATTACGTTACTGTGATACCCCACACAAGATACGAAGACGGATTTAGGTTTTCCCCTTTTCTTTCTTCTGGTTGCCAGATGGGGAACACACAGCGCAAATAACACCGAAGGGGACGGTGATAATGGTGGTAGTGGTAAGAAAAAAAAAAAAGACGCTGCTGGGGTGAAGCAGGCAAAGAAGAAGCGGGCGGAGGCGCATGTTGGGGAAAAATTAAGAAGTAGAGAATTTTGGATCAGACAGAGGGTCATTCCAGAGACGGCGCACACACGACCCGGCGGCATCTGCGATCCTTAACGACTGAAGCCACTACATATTTGTACTCTAGAAAAGTTCGCCTCTGTCTTCTTATTAGTACTGCGCTTTTTGTCTATTCTTTCTTCGTTAAAAGGTGAAGAGCAGACTTCATCATGGATCATTATCATCAGCTAGAATTCAGGAAGGTGAAAAAAAGCCCTCCAAGACATGCACGCGGTTGTGTTTGTGTGTTTGTATACCTCAGCACCCCCACGAGGGATCTCCATAGACGCCCGCGTTCGCCGCTGCAGGGGCAGACGCCCCCGTTTCTCCCGGCCCGAAGCCACGCAGGTCCAACGCCTTCTTGTGACGTCCTCCCGGCGTGCCCGACGGCGACCGAAACCCCGCCGCGTTGCCCGTCGTACCGGGTGACATGTAGCCCGACGCAGACGGCGTCATCCCCGGCGAGAGCGACGGCGGACTCGTCGTGGACGAGACGTTGCTCCCGACTCCGAACGGTGCATCGTGATGGCCACCAGTGGCCCCCGCATCATTCCACCGCCGGCTTGTGGGACTGTTGAACAGCGTTACGGGAGAGGCGGGAACGGTGGCGGCGGCGGTCCACATCTCTGACCCGCTCTTAAACATCGGCCGGGTGTGGCCGCCGCTCGTGCCAGCACCAACACCGAGCGCGTCGTGAGCCTCTTGCTCCGCCGTCTGGCAGTGGGGGAGAGGCCTGCACAGCATCAACGGCTAGTACAAGATGCGTGAAGGCCTCCAGCACGCCCTCGCCGGAGAGCGCAGACGTGAGAAAGTTCCGTGTGCCCAATGCGTGCGAGATGCGGTCGGCTTCCGTCTGGAGTGCTGCCATCTCCGCTGAAGCCCCCTGCGGCGCCTTCAACAAATCCACCTTTGCCCCGACAACGACGCACACACACTCCTCGCGTGCGAGCTCCATCACCCGCGCCACCCAGCGCGGCACATTCAGTAGTGTCTCGCGTCGCGTCACGTCATAGACGATGATGGCGCCCACCGCGTTGCGATAAAACGCGTTGCTAATGACTCCAGCGTTTCGCTCCTGCCCTGCGGTGTCCCACAGCTGCAGCACCACACTCTCTGTCTGGCCAACAGGACCAGACGGGATATCTACCTCTCGTGAGCAGAACTCCGCGCCAATCGTTGACGGCAGAGAGGGGTCGTACTGATTATGGCAGTAACGATGCATGAGGTTCGACTTGCCCACGCCTGCCTCACCGACGACCAGCACCTTGTAGGTGCGGAGGAAGCCGTTGTGGCGACCAACAGTCGAGGGCATGAGTGGCGTGGAGTGCGCTGGCACTCCATTGTGTGGCATGACGGGGCGGGGGTAGGCGACGTAGACGGAGGCGGGGTGTACCGGGTGCGAGGAGGACGTCGGCGAGCTTCCTGCGGTGCTGCTGCTGCCGACGGTGGTGGGAACCACGTTGGGTGGTAGGGGAGTCGATGTTGCTACACCGCCATCTTCGTCGTCGTCGTTGTCGCTGACGTGAAGCGTCATACTGCTATCCATCTTCGATTTACGATGCCGCAGCTTCTTTTTGTTTTTGTTTGGTGGGAATATTGAAAAAAAAAACACAGAGACAAGGATGTTGCTCAAAGGCGGTGTAATAATACAGGGGTGGAGGGAGGAACGGCGTCGGCGCCACTCTTCGTTATACCAAAAAGTGAAGAGAGGAAATACTGATAGTGAAACTTTAAGTTAGGCGGACCTTCTCAACAAAAAAAGGATGTCACGTCTCGATCTTCTCCTCACACTTTTTCAAAGCAGCTAGAAGAACCACTGCGCTGCTGGTGAGTGGTGCCCGTCCCGAATAGTCGTAACACACAACAAAGAAAGCAAAAGAGATCAAAGATGGCAGGAGAAGGGAGAGTAGGGTGAGAGGGTCAGAGGAGAGTTGCTGCAGGTTCGTTGAGCGGCACGTATAACGCGAGACGAGGAGTAGACCGAGAGAGAGAGAGGGGAGGGCGATAAGGACCAGCTCTCTTCTATGTTAGAAGTAAATTTATTATCTCACCGTTGCAATGGATGTCTCTCGTAGGGGACATGTATCTATTACGGTACATACCGCCTTGCATAAACGACAGCTCTTTCCTTTTTTGTTCTTTTAATCGTTTTAGTGTGTCATCTCTTGATGCACGTGATAACAATGATGAAAGGAAGAAGAATTCCGAACGCGGGGGAATAGAAAGGATTTTTTTTTTTTTTTGAAGGCCCACGGGAAGAGATGCAGCTGATACGAAGAGAGGGAAAAAACACACAACAAAAACAGAAAAAAAATGGCCGACGAAATGACGCGTCAGTCGAAGCTGGTGAGAAAAGGGAGGGCGCATATACAAAGGAAGAAGAACAAAAAGAGAGAGAAAGCACCAGACACGGTCAGAGGCACCAACGGAAAACAGATTTTTCGAAAATCAAATATAAAGACATACATATTATGCTGATCATGAAATGTTGAGGAGAGAAAAAAGAAGACGGACAAATGAGAGCGTCACGATGCTGAAGACCTCAATGCGTGGGACGCAAGAGAAGAACGAAGAGAAAATATATTTTAAAGAAAGAGGCTAAGTGGATCGTCGACGTCGCTGTCGAGGCGGAGAGACGCGCAAAGAAGAAAGAGCAAAAGAAGTACCAACACAACGCTACCAACGAGAAAGGGGAAAAGAAAAAAAAAGAGGAAGATGCTGCTGTGCACATCGCGCGTTCTCCGTAAAGCAAAGGAGAGTAAGAGAGAAAAAAAAACACGTGAGGCTACTAACCGTCCAAAGAGTCACAGCATTGTTAAAAGATGAAGGCGAAGACAAGGAAGAGCGTCGACACGAAGAGCGACACAATCGCTACTGCCCCTTTCGCGTTGTTCTCCGTCGTGGGGATGTCATTCCCCACATCGGCGGCCACGATCAGGCAGTCGCTGCGCAGGCGTCCCTCCAACATCGCCCGCAACACCGCCGGCTGGGCAGCGCGGCCGTTCGCGATGATGCACCGACGGCGCAGTTCCTCGTCCGAGTACACGGGTGGCGCAGCAGCGCGCCTTTCCGCCCACCCCATCCCTCCTTATCACCACCGTCTCCACAGCAGCGGTACTCTTCGTGGTGCTCGCCCCATGTTGCGCGGCATCGGTGGTGGCACGCGCCGACAGAAGAGGCGTGTGTGCCTGCAGCCTGCGAAGAGGCTGGGAGAGCAGAGGAGCGGGTCCGCCGCCGCCAGTGCGCTGCGGGCAGACCTGAGGACGCTGCGCAAGCGCCGCCGCACGCCCTTCCTCCTCCTCTTCTTCGTCCTCGGCGGCTTTATCCTCTGTCAGATGCACCACGAGGCGAAGACTCTGAAGGGCAATTTTGGTTTCATCGGCTTCCTCATCGTGTCGTGCTGAGAGGGCAGCGACGTCGCGGACGATGGGGAAAGGTGCGATGTCCTGCTGACCTTCTAGGGGCGGTGGCGGAGGTGGTGGCAGCGACTGGGGGTTTACGGCAACCTTTCGAAGGGCATCACCGGTCAATCGACGACGCGGCTCAGCGAGAATGCCGAGAGGCTCCTCCTGCTGCTCTCCTGCTGCTGCTGCTGCTGTGTGGCTGCCGCGCGAAGGCGTGCTGCACGACGTCCACCAAGGACATCTGGATTGTCTCCCTGGTGCGCCGGCAGAAGCTGATCGCCGTCGAGCTGATGCCAGTCTTGACGGTCTACTTCCCGGACAAGAGTACGGCGAGCGGCAGGCTGGGTTGCACCAGCAGTTGGGTTCTCGAGCGTGAGGGGCTTCAGCACCACGTGTCCTGCTGCTGGTGGTCGCGGCACTTCGAGTGTGGTCATCGGGAACTCAGCTTCAAGCGTCATGACGACGCCGCAGAAAAAGATGCAGAAGATGGCCGCGAGGGCCACACGCCCCCCTCGGCGATGCGGTGCGCCAGGAACACTCATGGCGCGATGCCGCACAGGCGCAAGTGCGAGGTGCTCTGCAAGCAAGCAAATGATAAAAATAAAAGAGGGGCTAAGAAGTAGAAGAAGAGAAAAAAAATTTAAAAAACGAAGAACAGGAAGAGAAGCTATGGTGTGCCTCTTCCTGCAGCTGTACGACAGTGAGACCTACACCGTCGTAATTGTAATTAGAGACTTTAGTTTTTTTAGACTAATGCGTGATGAGTCGAGCACGTAGTGTGTGTGTATGTGTGTGTGTGTGTGCGTGTGTGTGTGCGTGTGCGTTTGTGCGTGAGCGAGCAATTAAAATACAGTGAAGAAGGGTTTTAAAGAAAAGGGGAGGTAGATAGCAGGTGAAATATGGCGAGCGAAGAAGGCGCACATTTTAAGTGGGTGTCGACGAGGGACATCAGAAGTGGGTCAGTACGCCGCACTACACTACTGCAAGGTAGCCGCGATAAGATAGGAATAACAATGTGGTGCAGCGACAGCGGTCGTCTGCATCAGTTCCTTTAAATCAATTCCTTTTGAGTTGTTTCTTTGTGAGAGAAAGGGGAAAGCGTGCCCGGGGAGAGCCAACAAAGAGAAAAACAGTATCAAACAGAGACCAACAGTAACTCTCAACTCGACAGAGGTGTAGGAGCGACAACGGCTTGCATGAAAAGAAAAACACAACGCATACCCTCCCTTCCTGGCAACAGCGTCATTGCCTAGACAACAAACACCGAAGAAGAGAAAACGAAGAAAAACAACAACAACAGCTGATACAAACAGCGCCAAGACGTGGGAAGGTAAGAAAAAGAAAGAGGGAGAGAGATGACATTTTCATCTCCTCCGCCCCTCCTTTTCAACTCACTCGCTGACGTTTCACTCACCCACTCGTATTAGGAGCTTGCCGACTCCGCCGAGCCCATCATCTCCAAAAACGCAGATGCATTCTCCACCTTGTCCCAATCCTTCTTGTAGTGCACGTCATAGCCGTCGTTGGCCGTAAACACCGGGTTCGGGTGCAGCGACGCATCAAAGTCCTTCAGCACCACCCCATCGTATTTGTCCAGCTCGCCCACCACCGTCGGCTCGTAGAGCACTTCTCGAATGCGTAGGATGGTGGCGGCGTGCTGCGCATCCACCCACCGCATCCGCCGCCGTCCAGGCGTGGTGAAGAGCGAGACAACGTTGCGCATCCGCTTCTGCTCCTCAACATCGGCGGTGACGCGAACATTGGCGAGTAAAGGGCGTCCAATCGCCGTGAAAGCGCGGCCCACCCACCATCAGTACCTTCTTGAGTGCGATTTGGCTGCCGATCGGCGCACGCAGGCGCTGCACGGCGATCACGTCGCCTGGTGCGACCTTGTACTGGTGGTTGCCGCAGTACACGACGGCAAACTTCGGGCCCTCGATGAGGGGCTGGAGTGCCTTGGCGATGGCGGGGTTGGCAGCGCGGAGCATGGCAAAGATAGTATTGAGGTGTGCTAGCTGGCTTACAACGAGGTCCACGGCCACCAAAGGGGGAAAATACAGCACCGACCACCACGACTGGATATTACGAGGTGCACTCCAGTGAGTGTGCTTACGCGTGTGTGTTTGTGTGTACTGGTGAGTTTTGAGATACGAGGCAGAGAGAGAGAGAGAGAGAGAGAATTGGAAAATAACAACAACAGGAGACAGTGTCAGCCACGTGGGGGCACATCACCTCAGCTCGCGCACAGAAACATTTTTGTTTCTTTGTCTCCCCGAGCGGCATTGCCGTAAGGAGAACAAGAGAGAAAGAGAAAGTCATCTCGACCAACAAGACAGCCACAAAATCTTTTAGCGACACACTCCCAGAGAGAGGATAAAGGCAACCATAAAAAAAAAAAAGCAAGCGGGCCAACCTCCTCATCCATCCTCCACCACAGTATCCTCTCACTTTCTTTTTGTTTTGTTTGTGCTATCTTCATTACTGTGCGTGCGTGCTAAGTACCCGCAAAGCGTTGCTGATACTCACTCGGTGTCCACCGCCGCCGCCCCGCCCCCTCACCTACTTTACCAGACGGAGAAGGGGAGAGCGGGGCGTTGCTTTGCCTGGTACCTTCTCCCACGTCTGCGACGGCGCGCGGTACGGCGGCGACGCTGCGGTGGCCGTTCGCTGCTGCCGCAGTGGAGTAGAGGAGGGCGACCACGCTTGCTTGCCGCAGGGGACAGCAGCAGCAGCAGCAGTGGAAGGGAGGTGGGCTGCGCGTGTCGACGCTCTCCTGTTGTCGCAGCACCTGCAACGTCGCCAGCGACTGCCGGTCCGCCTGATGCGTTGCTTCCAGCTGCTGAACGTGTGCCTCTAGCTGACGCACACGGCGTGCTTTGCGCTGCAGCTCGTAGCGCAGCCCGAGAGGGTCCTCGAGGGACATCACCATCACGTCAGGAGAGCGCGAGCGACGCGAGGATGCGTTCTGGTTGATGCCTCGTGCTTCAGGAGCTTCGTACGCTTCGTCTCCGTTGTCATCGCGTTGCACGATATGGTTTCCAATGCGCTGTGGGAGGACTGTAAGATTCGATGCGCTGCACCTGTGGTGTTGACGCCATCGTCTGCCGCTCGACGCTGTCTGTCAGCCGCTCTACCGCAACCACCAGTGCACTCTGCCACGCCTGTTGCTGCTGCACTGCGTAGGCGCGGTGCAGGAGGTCCACCTTGGCTGCCACCCACTCCAACCCACACGCCTCCTGCGCAGACCACCAGGCAGCGTGAGTGCGGAGGAGACGCGCATGTTGAGCAGCCTCGCTGCGTTGCACAACGACCGTGGCGGCCTGTGTGGCTGTCAGGGCGGCAACGGTACGATGGTGCGCTTCTTCCTCGCGTTGCAGACGCTCACTCGCAACTGCCGCTGCGTGCTGCACGGTGGACAGTTGCTGCTGCAGCTGATCTGTCACTGCTGCATGCGCTGTCGCAGCACGCGCAACAGCCCCTTCCAGTGCCTCTCGTTGTTCACGCGTAGCGGTAGCAAGAAGGCTGCTGCACGCTTTGGCTAGGAGGTGAGACCTGGCTGCTGACCAGTCCTCCAGACACGACGTGCGGGACGCCCACCACGCCGCTGAGGTGCGATGGAAAGCCGACCGCAGTGCCTGTTGAGACTGCTGCGTCAGGAGCTGCAGTTCATCGCGTCGCTCTGCATCGGCCACTGTGCGTTTGTGTGCAGCTTCGCTGGCCTGCAGCGCCGCCCTTCCTTCCTCGGCATCAGCACGTGCCGCTGCCAACTCGTCGTGCAGCGCGGTGGCAGCAGCGGCTTGAAGTGCAATGGTATTGCGCAGACCAGCCACCACCGATGCATGCACCTCGTTGCTCTCACGCGTGTGACATTCTAGGGCGTCCACAAAACATCTATTCTGCGACTCCGCCCACGCTGACACACACGCCTGCGTCGTCTCCCACCACTCTCGCGTGCGTTGCGCCACCTGTGCGGTCTGAGCTGCCTGGACACGCTGCAGGGTGATGGCGGCTGCCTGCGTGGCGGCTGTTGTCGTTGCATTACGCTTCTCTTCTTCGAGTTCACGCCTGAGGTCGACGTCGCGTTTCGCATCATCGGCGCGCGCAGCCGCCAGTTCAGCGTGAAGGGTTGCCTGTGCCGTTTCTAGCGCTGCGACGGCGTTGCGCGACTTTTCTTCCGCTTCGCGATGCACTTGGACCGCAGCCTCGCGCACAATCTCGGCCTTCGTATGCGCAAAGGTGGAAAGTAGGTTTCCTGTTGCGAGCCCACCACACCGACGCACCGCGCTGCAGCTGCGCAACTTCCACTCTGTGAGCTACCTGCGCAGCGGAGACGGTCGAGAGGGCGGCTGCGTGTTCGAATCGCGTTCGCTGGTGCGCGTCCTCCTCGTCGCGCAGCGAGTCCTGAAGCGCCTCTGTGCTGCGCTGCGCTGCGGCTACGGCACGCTGAAGGCTGGTGAGCTCCCTCTCGTGCTGGACACGCTCGCCTGAGCGCTGTTGCTGCTCCTCGTGCAGCTCCTCACGCAGCTGCTGCTGTACGGCTTCAAGGCGGTGAATTGCTTCGTCCTTTTCCCGCATAGCTTGAGTAGCAGCAGCAGCAGCCGCTGCGTCTACAGCAATTGACGCTTCGGTTTGACGCTCACGCAGCCGCTCCGCTGCCAGCGTCTCCTCCAACTTCGCCACGCGCTCGTGCAACTGCACACACTCACGCTGATGCACTGCCGCCGCTGCCGCCGCCTCCTGCGCCGCCTGCGTTTTCTGCTCCTCCAGCCGCGTCTCTGCAGCCAACAGCCGATCGACCACACTCGCCACGCGTCGCTGCAGCGCCTCCTCTCTCCTCGACAGCTCCTCTGCCGGCGGCGTTAGCAGCGCGGTTGTTGACGCTGCTGAGGCTTGCGGCTCCACAGCGCCTGTTAAAACACTGTGCTGGTTCGACGCAGGCACCTCCACCACCACCCCTGCGCGCATCGGTACCGCTGAAACGTCTGGCGGTGAGAGGCTGCGGCTGCGACTACGACTGCTCTGCTGCCGCTGCACCCGCCGCTGCTCCCGCTCGAGCTGATGCGCGAGTTGGTCCACCTGCACCGCTCGGGCGTGGCGCTCGGCTTCCAGGAGCGCCTTCCACTGCTCCATGCGGAAGGCGGCGTTGCGTAGATCGGCCCCGAGCTCTGCGATGCGCATGTCCGCCGGCATCTGTGAAGCGATGAAGGTTTGCTCAGTGGGTGTTGTCGGCCCAGAGTCGTTGACGACGGCTTCGGCTCGTGACGGCTGCGACGCCGCAGCTGCTGTGGTGGATGTTGCTGCTAACTCAGGTACGGGGGACGTAGCAGCCTCGACTCTCAACAGCGGTGGTGATGACGCACGCAACAACACCTGCACACCACTCTCCCTTCGCTGCGGCACCACTTCCACTTTCATTGGCGTGGGAGGGACAGACGGGGAGAGCAGCAGCTGCGTCTGCGTCTGCGTGTGTTGCGGCTGACGGGTCGCCTTCGCTTCCGCGCTTGTGTTCACGGCGACCGAGCTGCGCACCACCGGTGTCGTCATCGTGGACAGCGGCGGTGGCGGTCGCAGCTGCAGACGCTCCAGCTGCGCCTCCTGCGAGCTCTCCGCCCTCCGCAGTGCCGCCTCCGCCACATCCAGCCGGCGCTGCAGCCGCGTCATCGCCTTGTCGCGCACGCGAGCCTCGTCCGTGGCCTTCTCCAGCTCTTGGCGCAGCTCCGCGACGGTGCTGTTCGAGCCGCCGAGGCGCTGCTGCAAGTCAGCGAGGGCGGTGACGGCGGCGGCGCTGCTGCGGGGCGGCGTGGAGGCTGCCGCGTTGAGAAGAGCAGAACGCGTGGTGTGCTGCTGTGCTGCTGCGGCTGGTGGTGATTGCGCTTCTCTGACAGACGCGCTGGTAAAAACCTCGTGATCGTTGTGGTGCTGGTGTTCGAGTTCGGCGCTGCGGTCGTCGTCTCGCCTCTGCGTGTACAGGCGTGACGGACTCCGTGGCAAGCGAAATGCGCCGCGCCACCTCTGGCGCTGGTGGGGACAACACCTCTTCACTCGCCCCTCCGCGCGCTTACCTCATCATCACTGTCAAGATCATCGCATCGCGTCTTGGCGGCGGCGTAGTTCTCTGGTCGCGGCCCACCATCCTGCGAGTTCATCGTGGCCGCTGCGAGAGAAGAGAGGGACACGCTCGACGGCATGGGCGAGGAGCGGCCCGACGCGATGGCGTTCGTCAGCCGGTTGGACGAGTGCTCCGAGGCGGGCGAGAGAGTAGAAGACGTGTCATCGTCACCCCCAACTTCTGTTTGCTCGTCTTCCCCTGCACCGTCGCGACTTGCTGCGTTGCGAGAGCAATCACGAGAGCGGCTCTGCTGCTGATGGTGGTGGTTGCTGCGGTGTTTGTACGGTGTGACCTCTGCTGTCTCGACGGAGCACTGCGACAGCGATCGCTGCCGTTGCTGCTGCTGCTGCTCGGCACTCGACGCGACACGCGGGCTGCGCTGATCGCCACACGGTAGTGCGGAGGTTGAGGTGGCCGCATCACTTCGCTTGGGTGGCATCGATGGAGTTGGTGGAGTTGGAGAGGCAAGTGTTTGCGTGCCAGCATCCTGCAACGCTGCTGCTGCTGTTGATGGTGGTGGGGGTGTGGAGAGTCTGTTGTGTGGCGTCGACACGCACCACCGCTGGCAGCGGCGGTGGTAAAGGTGGGACAGCCAGAAGGACGGCACGTCCATCCAACTCTTCCTCATGGCCTGCTACAGCACGCACCACCGTCTCCAACGCCGTTGCACCGTCGCCACTCACGTCATCCGCCTCCTGCTCTCTCTCTGCGACGCTTTCCTGATTCGGGCGTGCGGTGGCCGCCGAGCCTGTGTTCCGCGACCGCGCCTCTGTTGAACTGCGCGGCATACTCTCTGCCCCCTTTTGTTGTGGACGTCGCCGACACCACCACCACTGACGGTGGTTGTTGCTGCTGCTGGCGATGCAGCGACAGCGGAGCGACCAGCACACGGGGCAGGCAATTCGTCATGCCCTCCACGGACGGCCGGTGCTCGCGTGAGAGGGGCGACGTGGCCGGCATGTGCGGCACGGAAATTAGCGCACCGCTCTCCAAAGACGTCTCCCCGCTCTCTTCTTCCTCTGCCGCCGCCGCAGCGCTGGAGGTGGAAGCAGCGGAGAAAAGTGTGTTTGACTGCATCGTCAGCAGCGCGGCAGGCACCGAGGTCAACGTGTACGCGGTGCTCGTGCGACGCAGTGGTGCGAGCAGCGGGGCGAAGAGCTGCGAGGGCCCTGGGCTAGCGGGGGAGGAAACACGACGGCGGCTGCATGGCAAGGGTTGGGCGGAACCGATGGACTCGTCGGACGGCGTAGGGCAGGGCGGGCCACGCATGCCATGGCTGAGGGAGCCAAGGCGCAGCGTGTCCTCGACGCTATCGGTGTGCAGAGGCCCCAGCTTGAGCGCGTGACGCCCTCCTCTTCCCCGTTTTTCCTCGTTTTCCTTCGCGGTGTTGGAGGATGGGGGAAACACGCGCATTGCTTCTCTCCTTGCACTCTTTTCTTCGTCCTCCTCCGTCCACACCGCGGCTGCGTCTGTCGCATCTGCGCCGTTGTTGCGACCAGCAATCAGATCAAACATGCGTTGGCATAGAGCAAGTATGCGTTGGCGTTCGTGCCGCGTCTTGTCCACGAAGAGCTGCGACGCAGCAGGCAATAAGGGCGATGAGGGAGTCGTCACCGCGGGAGAGGCAAGGATTGGCGGGGAAATGCCAAAGACAGCATCACTACCACCAGCTTTATCACCAGCAGCAGCAGCAGCAGACGCGTCGTGCAGCACTGCGGGAGGCCACATATCGGGTGTTTGCGTGCTCGTAGGGAGCTGGCTCCCCAGGCGTTCGTCTTGCCCATCCTCTGGCTTCGCGGTGCTCTCAGGATGCGCGACGCCCTCCAAGTCGCTGCTGCTGCCCAGCCCGTGCGTCTCATACGACTCTTTTCTGTTGTTGTTGCTGCTGCTGCTGCTGCTGCCGTTGGCGCGACGCGGGACGGCGTGGCGGTGCGTCATGGTCCTCTAAGGCACGTGCCAGCTCGTACTGCTGAGCCGCCAGAGCCAACGCACGGCAGGCTTGCACGATGCCGCCAACGGTACACTGCAGGCTGTCCAGCTGCGCTGGTGACACACCTTGCATCTCTGCCTTCTCCCCTGGTACGGCGCTGCTCACAGGATTCTCATTTGTGATGTCCGTTACGTCGTCAGCAGCAGCCTTGTCCGTTGCAAGGGCATCTGCGGGTGCTGCTGGAGGCGTCGGCACGCCGCACAGACCAGGCAAGCTGCCACCGGACTCCGTGGTGGCTACTGTTGCTCCTGGCGTTGCTTCTGCTGCCGTGATGACGGCGGGGTCCTCCACCGTGTTCGGCGCCACGTCGACACGCTTCTCCGCCTCTGCCGCCGTGTGCGTTTGCGCGGTCGTTGTCACATTGTCTGCTTTGACAGCTTCGTTGGCCACTTCGCCCCACTGCACTACGGTCCGCCTCGCGAGTGTAAGGAGCTGCCACCGCGGCAGCACCCACTGACACAAAAAGGCGCCAATCAGTACTCTCTTCGCGTCTTCGACGTAGGGGCTGAGCAGACGGCTCTCGACGACATCACCAACGCGAAGGTGCGCGACGAACGGCTGCGCTTCCCGCTCTCCGCTCTCCTGCGTTAGCGGTGTTGCTGATGCTGCTGATGTCTGCGCGTCGTGCTTGAAGCGCGCCGGCAGGGATGCACCTCCGCCCGCAACCGTCACTACCGGGACGCGAGGGGAGCTCCGCTGCCTCACGGATGCGTTAGTGATGGCCAGGAAGCTCGCAGGGGAGTTCGCATCCGCCACGCTGTCTAACCGTGGGCCGTCTCGCGGCGTCAGCAGCCGCAGCCACAAAGGAGAAAGCAGTGTTGCACCCGAGGTGCGATGCGCGACGGTATTGGCGATGAGAGGCTGCGTAGGCGACCCATTCTTCGTCGCGTCATTCTCACGATAGCGCTCGGTGCTCTTCAGGGCATTCGGCACCACCAAGCGACTGGAGCTGAGCAGGATGCCCGCGGTAGACGAGGTCGTGGTGGTCGCCGTGTTGCCCGTGGCGCTCGCTGCAGTGGCGCTTATCGCCGGGGAAAGAGAGAAGGCGCTTGGGACATGGTAGTTGTGCTGTTGCGGCACTGACACGTGCAGATGTTGATGTTGTTGCTGTTGTTGTTGTGTTTGGGGTGTGAGGTGCAGCGCTGGTGGTGGACGCAGCTGCAGCGGCGTGGCGGCCGCCACAGCCACAGCGAAGTCACTGGCCGCGGCTGCCAAGCTGCTTGCCCCGCCGCTGAGCCGAAGCGAACGCCAATCACAGCCGTACGAGCTGTGCAGGTCAAAGCTGGTATCACTCTCCACCTCTGCTGGATTCCACACCGCTAGGGCGTTGAGCCACGGAGTTTGAGGGTAAGAGAGCCGCCGCTTCGTCGGCTGCTGCTGCTGCTGCTGACCCCGCGGACTCGCAGACGCCTCTGGCGCATTCACAAACGTCGACATCGACGTCTTTTGATAGCGGGTCGCATCATTAAAGCAGAGCGGCACAAACGCGTCGCCGCTGACGCCGCCGCCCTGCAGCTCTGCTGCTGCTGCTGACGTAACTGCTGCGCGGTTGTCCACGCTGGCAGCGGTGACGACTCCACGTCCGCACCGAGTGACGACGACTCTGGCGCCGACAGCGACGTGGCCGCCCCATCATCATCGTCATCGTCTTCTTCGCTGTCACCCGGGCTGAGCTGCACGGCGCGAGACGCACCGACACGGCTGCGAAGGCGCGGCAGCACGAGGCAGTCGTCGTAGAGCTCCACGGCACGCCGCACACGCGTGCACAGGCCGTCCTCAACGGCCGCCCAGCGACGCAGCACTGCTTCACGCTCTGCCAGCGTATAGTGCTTGATAGTTGCCACCGCCGCCGCCGCCGATGACGACGACGTTGCCACGGCCGCTTCCGCCAGCGCCACCGCGTCCCCGTGCGCCTTCCAAAAGTCAACCAGCGGGGTACAGAGGAGGTGCTGTCGATGCCGCGCGAAGCAGCGAGCCAGTCGGCGCAGCGCCAGCTGTAGTGGGCGAGCGAGGCTTTCTAATACTTCGTGCTGGACACGACTCGTGCACACAGCAGAGACGATGTGGAGCCGCTGGAATACGTCGTGCGGTAAGGCGGGGGAAAAGGCGGAGATGATCGGGCCGGACGACGCGCCGTGTCGCGCACTGCGCGCCATGTCCGCTGCTGCTAGGAAAGTACCGTCCCTCCCCTCAGAGATGCTGGCCGCGGCGTCGCTGTCGCTCTCGTCGCTGCTTCCCTCCGTCTCACCACGACTTGCATCGTTGTCGTTGTTGCGATCTGCATCAACACCGGAAGCGCTTTGTTTCTCCTCTTTCGTCTTCTCCTTGTCACCGACAATAACCTGCAGCGCTTCCGGCACCCCGGCGACGCACACAATCGGTGCGAGTGCAGCGCGCACGACTGCCTCGGCCACACCGCTGGCCAGCGGCAAGATGTCTTCGCAGCGGAAGGCGTTGTTTGTGGTGTAGTGGCGCCGCTCACGCATGGTGTTGTCACCATCGAAATCGCCCTGCTGCTGTGTCTTCTATGTGCGTGGTCGCTGCTGGAGTTGGCAATAGCACGCGTACTGCTCCGCCTGCAACATCGACAGCAGCAGAGATGTCACCACGTCGGAGGCCACCCGCACGGCCGCCGCCTGCGCCTCTGCCAGATAAAATGCAGACGTTAAGTGAAGCGCGGGTGACAAGTCTGCTGCTGCTGTTGTTGCTGTTGTTGTTGAAGTGCCTCACCGCCGTACGACACGAGGTAGCCCACACCTCCGCCGCCAGCCACCGCCACAGCATGAAGCTGCGGAAGGGAACGACGGACACCGCCGGCGCGCTGCTCCGCACCAGCTTCTCCGCCTTGTAGCGATGCCCCGACTTGAGGATACTCTTCGGTGAGGGGAAGGGGGAGGCAGAGCGGCGTTGCGTGGCGTCCGCAGACATACCACTGGCATCAACGTCGTCGTTGTCGGCCGCTGCACTCTGTGCAACGCGCTGGCGTGGTGGCGTGCCAGCCGCCGTGTCGTCCTGAAAGCTCACCCGTCGCCGCTCCTGCTGGACGCGGCGCGTGGGGACTGTGCGGAGCGGCAGATAAGGCACGCCGCTGCTGTCGCAGCTGATCAGTACCCACACCATTCCCTGATGGACGAGAGGAACGACCAGCTGCACCGGCACTCTCGTCCGTTGCAAGAGCAGCTTGTTGAGGAAGAGGTGCCGAGTGCGCACGGCGTGTCGGTGCGGCGGTTGACGCTGCTGTTGTCGATGCTGCTGCTGCTATTGTAGTATCGAAGAAGAGTTGACGGAGCAGAAGATAAGAGAGAAGATCCGACTCAGCAAGAGGCAGGTGCAGCTCCCTCACAAGAAATTACCCGTGCCCCAGCCACGGCACCTCTCGTGCTGCTATTCATGTTGTCACTGGAAAGATGCTGGTGCACCATGGCTGCCGTGACAACCTGAACGCGGCCAAGCAGCGCACGCTGACGACGCAGCCGATATCGATGTCTACGACCACCACCACTGCTGCTGTTGCCGCTGCTGCCATGCTTGTCCCCTCCCACACTCGCCGCTGCCGTCGTGCCGCCCTCGACGCCGTCCGCCTCCTCTGCGGTGCTGCACGTCACGGTCGTCTCGTAAAAGATGGGAATCAGCACGTCATGCATCCACCGCATCACCACGTCGTCCGCAGCAGCAACAACTACCGCCGTTGGTGATGGCGGTGGTGGTGGTGAAGGTGTCCGAGGTAGTGGCTTGCGGCGTGGGGCTTCATGGGCCTTCGAAGGCGCTGCTGTGGCAGCTGCGGTGGGCTCGAGGGTCTTCGTTGCGACGGATGTTGGTGGCGGTGGTGGTGGTGGTGGGTTGGAGCGCCAGCCAAGCAGCGCACGCAGACCGAGTCCTGGACCAGAGGAAAACAAACCTTGCCGCTGAGATGGCGGCTGTGTTGGTGTGCTCGAGACAGGCTGCACCACCACCGCTGCTGCTGTTGCTCCCGCCCTCTTCCCGTCCTTCTCATTTCGAGTTGGCGCATCCTCCCTCCCCGCCGCCGCATCCACCCGATGCTGTTGCTTGTTGTTCTTGCTCGTGTTGGTCCTCACGCACGTCGGCGTCGAACTGCAGCGTGCGTGTCGCAGCCGCCATCGCAACATCGAGTGCGTGCGTCAGGGCTGGCGTCTGTGTCAGCGTAAAGAAGAAGGCAGGGACGGAGGCGGCGTGGGCAGCAGCAGCGATGGAGGGTGAACCGCTTGCCGGTGCTGTCGCCGCTGCTGCTGCGGGGAAAGCTGCATCGGTGACGTGCGACTGCCGTTGCTGCTGCTGCTGCACCTGCTGACGTGCCTCGCGGCGGTGGCGGATCGCCAAGGCAACGTAGCGTGCGGTGGTGGCCACCTGCGCAGGAGTGCCGGCGACGTGGACGAACTGCGCCATGGCAAGAAGCTGCTGCCATAGGCGACACTGCTGACGCGACAACGGCGTGTGCGATGCATCTTCTTGCGTCTCCGTGTGCTCTCCAGCTGCTGCTGCTGCGCCACCGTGGTGGACTCACGCAGCGGCGACGCTGAGGTGCGCGGCCTGCGGTAGCTCTCCGGCACATCAGCGCTGTACCGTGTCTTGACGTCTTCCTCTTCAGCGAGTGGCACCGCATCGTCATCATCGTCTGCGCCGACAGCTGCATCGCTGCCTGTAACTTCGATTACCAGCGCGTTGTAGAAGAAGTGCGTGTTTGCGTCGCCTTGTGCTCTTCCAGGCGGTGAAGCACCCGACGTCGTGTCCTTCGTCATGCCCGGCACCAGCAGCGCCTCCGCGGCAGGCAGCAGACGCACCTGCAGCCGCCCATTCGTCGCGGACGTATCCGTACTGTACCGCCGCAGCACGCCCACCACCAGCGGCGTGGTGCACATCGTTGTGTTGTGCCAGGAGGGAGAAAGACGTAGCAGCCGACGCAGCACGCGGCGAATCAGAGCGGGGGCGGAGGGAAAAACAGGCGCTTCAAGAGTTGCCTTCGCCGTCCCGGCTGGCGGAGCGGACGGATCGACTGCGGTGAAGGAGGCGGAGGAGACGAGCACAGTCGGCGTGTATCGCAGCAGCAGCTCCACGTCCTTCACCATGTCCCCTGTCATGACCACGTCTGGCAGCAGCGCGGTGCGGCTCTGTTGCTGCGCCTCACCGCGGTCCCCGACAGCAGCGTCCCCAACAGCAGCAGCAGCGTTGTCGTCCTCCGTGTCGTGGTTCTCCTCGTCTTCCTCCACCTCCTCTCTCTCATCTGCATCGTCTGGTACGACGGCAGCCATCACAAGGGCGTCCGTCAGCTCCGCCAGAAAGCGTTGCACAACGTCGCCTCTTCCAGCGATTGCGTCAGAGGACGGGTGGGCGAGGTAGAAGCGTGCAAAGGTGGGAAAGATAATGTCCACATCTGCTTTTTGCTTGTCCTCTCCATTTGTGGTAACAGGCAGAGTGGTGTGCTGCAAGACATCGCGAAGGCGCCGCAGCAGCGCATGCAGCTCCACAGCCGTGCCCACATTCTCCCCCTCCTCGTCAGCTTCTCCGCTGGCATGCGTTGGTTGCTGCTGACACGGCTGCGGCTGCGATGACGGTGGCGATAGCGGTGACGATGGCTCCTCCATCACGCTTGACAGCTCGCCGGCCTTTCATCTTGGGGCTGGCCGGAATTCAGCGTCGACGGTGAGCTTTCCGATTTGCTTTGTCAAGGTGTATTGAGCGATGCGGGAGGGCCACGAGCCGAGTGCGGCGGCAACCCCGCGGGGGGGGGAGAAGCCCCCCCCCCCCCCCCCCCTTTTTTTAAAAAAAAAAAAAACCCAATTTTTTTTTTGCCTTTAAAAAAAAGGAAAAAAAAGCCCCCCTTTTTTCCTTTTGGGCCACCTCTCCACCACCCACCCCCCCCCCCCCCCTTTGTTTGTTTTTTTTTTTTTTTTGGGTTCCTGTGGTTCCCCCCCCCGCCGCCCCCCCCCCGCCCCCCCCCGCCCCCCCCCCTCTCCCTCCCCCCCCCCCTCATGGGGGGGGGGGGGGGGGGGTGCTCCCCCCCCCCCCCCGGGGGGGTGGGGGGGGGGGGGGGGGGGGGGGGGGGGGGGGGGGCCGCTGTGGGTGGGGTTCTTTTGTTTTTTTGTGGGGGGGGGGGGGGATGGTGGGGGTTTTCGTTGGGAAAAAAAAAAAAAAAAAAAAAAGGGGGGGGGGGGGGGGGAGGGGGGAGAAGGGGGGGGGGGGGGGGGGGGGGGGGGGTTTGGGGGAAGGGGGAGAGAAGGAAAAAAAAGAAAAAAAAAAAAAAGATCTGCGGGTGATACCGCGTGGCTGTGGTGGACGCGGCGGCGGCGATGCAGCTTCAGCAGCGGCATTAGCAGCTGCGACAACGCCTGTGGTGGTGGCAATGGGACGTGTTGTGGCCGCCGCTGTGGAGGGCGATCGAGAAGCACGTGACTGGCCGTCACTGCCTCTTCGTGCGTGCACGCTGCGTCGAAGCCTCTCTCCTTCCTCCTCTTTTTGTCCTCCCTCGTCGGCTTCCTTCTGTTCGTCCTCGTCACCGCTTCCAGCACGCCAAGCCCACGTCACTGGGCAGCTCCGGTTGACTTGGCACCTCCTGCGCGTCAAGGCGGACATGGATTAAGACACCGCAGCAGCTGCATCTCTACGGCCTCCACCGCCGAGATGAGCTCTGCTTCCTCCTTCTCTTCATCTCGAGAAGCGGACGAGTCGGCTGCTGTTGTACCACTGCTCCGCGTGTCGGAGAGTCGTCGCAGGCGGTGCGCGATGTAGTGCGTCAGGGCCACCGTCAGCGCGTGAGACGGTTCCGCCTCGCTGGACTGCGGGGCGTCTTCTCTTCTATTAATGGAGGCTGACGGAGCTGCCGCTGCGTTAGTGTCGCGTGGTTCCATGGAGATGTTTTTTTAGATTTCTATGAGTTCTTTTATTGCTTTATTTTTGTGATTTTGGTTGTATGCTGTTGTCTCGTTGCGGCTCCCATAAAAAAAAAAGGAGCTGAAGTGCTTGCAAGGTGATAAATCGGGGTATAGAATCAGTTGTAGAAGGACAGAGGGGAAAAAAAAACAAGTAGCGCAGGCCTTCAAACAGGGTGAATCGGAAAAAAAAAACAGAAGTATAGAGGAGGATTTTACACGTGGTCTGTTGGAAGGGCCGCCACGTGGTTGCTTCACATCAACAAAGAGAGGAAGAGAGGAAGAGAGAAAAAAAAAGACAATAAGCGACCGACAGCAACAACAAACAAATACAGGAAAAAAAAAGCAATTTGCTGTAGTAAACTTTTTTCTGGTTTGTTTGCCGCTCTTCCTCACCTTTGTCTTCGCCTTCTCTCCCCCAACTTTTTGATACTCTCACACAAATGTACTACCCGGTGACAACGCGTGAGAAGGTAAAGAATAGAAGAGAGAAATAGAGGGAAGGAGGGAGGGAGAGTTAGATTATAAGACAGAACCACAAAGCAGCGTACATGCATTTCTCTTGTTTGTTGTCGCCCCTTCGCGGCTTCTATTGTGGGCCTACGACTGAACTTTCGACGTTGACACCAGTCAGAGGCGAACCAAAACACACAAAGAGAGGGAGAAAGAGAGCCAGCGCAGGATGTCCTCCCCTTTTTCTCTATTTTGCCAATTTCGTCATACTCCACACAGTACGTGTGCCCTCATCATGCGCACACACTAACCAGCACGCCTTTCGAGAGGAAAAGGGGAAAGAGATCGTCTTCCCTCCCCGATCACATTTTCTCTCCCTCTTACACTAAGTAAGGCTTCTCAGCTCACCTACAACAGCAGTACATCCACACACGCACACAAAGTGTTGGACATCGCTCGCACCTCCTTTTTTTTTAAACACTCTGCGATCATTTTTTTATTTTCAGTAGCACGTTATGATGACGATCAAAACATAAAAACCCGAATAAGAGAGAGTTAAAGCCGATTAACGCCGATTTAATCTGAGAAACATCACCAACAACAACAAAGAACACGAGGCGGAGAGCGGAAAGAACAGAGAAAAAAAGAGAGAATGAAATGCCCAACAGACAGAAAAAAAAAAGAACAAGGAAGCGGGAGGCGTTGCGTTGACCGTGCAGCAGCACCTCTGTCCAATCCTTCTTCTTTTTTTTTCCCTTGTCTTGTCGCCTCTAACTCCGCCTCCGCAACGGCTCTGCCACAGCACTAAATCAACAAAAGTAAAACCCTTGCAAAGAGAGGGATAAATGTTTACATTGTAGCGGCCCACGCACGTCAACAGCGTCCACCAAAATATCTGTCGTTTGTTTTTCTTTCTCTGCTTTCATAGATAGTAGTGCACACGGTGCAACTCTGCAAGACACGAACAACAACCACAC
This sequence comes from Crithidia sp. LVH-60A, assembly GCA_030078075.1. NCBI lineage: Eukaryota > Euglenozoa > Kinetoplastea > Trypanosomatida > Trypanosomatidae > Crithidia > Crithidia sp. LVH-60A. The sequence continues at coordinate 330,986 of CP119673.1, forward strand.
AAGAAGAAAACAAAATAAAGACCTACCACCACGCATGCTTAATAGATAGTAGGAGACACCACCCAACACCGCCAACGCCTCATGCCAGCGAGGGCAGAAAAACAAACAAAAAAGGACAGCAAGTGAGAAGAATCACCGTACTCACATAGTCATATGAGCACAGTTGCTTCAACAACAATAGGTAGCAACACAGGGCTACACATCCCACTCATACACACCACACTCATCACGGGTAGCTACACAGAAAGATAAGAAAAAAAAATGCAGCTAGAAGAAAGAGCTAGACTGTTCACGAGAGAAGAGAGAATGAAGAAGCAAGAGAGACCGCCCTTAAAAAAGTAAAGAATATAAATATAAAGCGAATCGCTTAGGCACTCGGAGCATCGCGCTTCGACGGCGGCTTGTAGGCGCCAGCGCTGCCGCTGCTGCTCGGCGGCTTGTACGCCCCTGCACCCGACGACGCCGGAGGCTTGTACGCACCTGCGCCAGAGGACGCTGGTGGCTTGTAGGCACCGGCACCCGAAGAGGCTGCAGGCCGGTAGGCGCCAGCTCCAGAAGGTGCTGGGGGCTTGTAGGCGCCTGCGCTGGTGGTGGCCGGCGCCGGGCTCGGCGGTCTCGGCCGGCGTTGCGGCCGGAGGACGGTACGCGCCAGCCCCCGACGCCGCCGGCGGCTTGTACGCCCCCGCGCTGCTCGGCGGCTTGTAGGCACCCGCACCGGAGGACGCTGCAGGCCGGTAGGCACCAGCACTGGCGGTCGTGGACGCGGGCTCAGTCACAGGGGCGGTCTCCGCCGGCGCCGCTGCTGCCACTGCGGTCTGCGCCGGTGGGCGGTAGGAACCCGCACCCGACGACGCCGGCGGCCGGTACGCGCCACTGCTGGGCGGCTTGTAGGCGTTGTCGCCCGAGGCGGCAGGGGGCCGGTACGCGCCGGCGGCACCCGAGGCCGCTGGTGGGCGGTACGCACCCGCACCCGACGGCGCCGGAGGCTTGTACGCACCCGTCCCGCTCGACGCCGGCGCGCTGCCGGCCACTCCCTCCTCCTTCGCTGCCTCGGCTTGCGGCGCCGGCGAGCTGGCCTTCTCGGCGCTCTCCGGCTTTGGTGACGACTGCGGGGTTGGGTTGTTGTTCTTCTTCTTCGCCGCGGCGCCAAACGTCTCCTCCAGCGTCGGGAGGTTGTCCAGGCTGATGCCCTGCGAGCGCGGCCCCATGCGGCCACCCGCCGCGCCAGACGACGTCGGACTGCCGCTGTCGTTCAGCGTGCCGGTGGCGTTGCGGTGGCCACGCGCGACGAACTTCGCGGGCTTCGCCTCCGCCTTCTCCGCCGACTCCTCCCCCGCGTCGTCGTCCTCGCCGGCAGCAGCGCGCTCGGCGGCACGGGCGGCGGCTTCCGCCTCTGCCTTTGCCTTTGCCTCCGCCGCCGCAGCTTCCTCCTCCTGCCGCTTTGCGTCCTGCGCGGACTTCACGGCATCCCACGTCTTGGCCGACTTGGCAGCGCTCTGCGACGCGTAGTTCGACACGACCACTGGTGCGGTGACCGTCTTCTCTGGCACCGGGGACGCCGCACCGCTGTCGGTGGCCGACGTGGCCGTGGCGGAGGCGGTGGTGCCTGCTGCGGGCTCGAGGGCGGTTAAGGGCTTCGCCTTGGCCTTGTTGACGGGGGCAACATCGAGGCCGAAGCTGCCGAGCCCTGCCTCGTCGCTAGACTTCTGCTTGGTGGTCTTCTTCGTCTTCTTCGTGTTCTTGGCAAGAAAGGCGTCGAGATCCATGGCGACTGTTGGATGTGTGAGTGTGTGTGAGTTAAATATTGAGAATGAGTGAGTGTGCAACACAGGAAAAACAAGGTGTAAGTGGTAAGGAGCGACGGCAATCTTTAAAGAAGAGAAAGAGAGAGAGAGAAAAGGAAGAAGAGAGAAAGTCTGAGTGTATGTATAGCAAGCGCGATAAGAAGGATGAAATGAGACACAGCCGTGGCACTAGCTTAACGTTCCACAAACGTATAGTTCTATTGCATCCATTGCGCACGTCATTGGCACGAGGTGCGTCGGCGATGAAAGCGCCAGAGTCCAGCTGTTAAACGTATATATTATTTAAACTGATGCTTCTGCGCTTTTTCAGTTTTTACCTCTTTCTTTTTTGTTAACGTCGATTGCAGAGAGGAGCTACCATAATAGTGTTCGCCTGTCGAACACAACCATGTGGGACAATATTGTCATTGAAGCAGACATCAAGTCGGAAAAAAAAATGGGAGAAAGAGCGCAATAATGCCACGTGAGAAAAGAGAGAAAAAAAAAGGGTTCAAGAAAGAGGGGCAAAAGACTTGTATCCAAAGGGGAGAGAGAAAAGCTAAAGGCAGTGGAAGAGTGCAAATCTGGAATAAGTAAACAAGGCAATAGGGCAAATAAAACAAGCAAGAAAAAACCAGAAAAAAAAAGCAAATGAAACATCGGACGGGAAAAAAATCGATCAGAAGCTTGAAGGTAAGAGAGGAAGAAGGAGAGGGAAAGACATGCGTCGCGGGCGCGTGACGTTGGAGTGACACTCACCACAACGCGACTACAGCAGCACCAGCGACACGTCAACTTTCTCAGCAACTTGCTTAGAGCGCTCCTGCCCTCACGAGAAAGGTAGAAAAAAGAAAACAAGCATTCACAACCTTTCTTTGGCCCTCACATGCAGCTATTGGCGAAGGGTGATAATAATCTACATAAACGACATGCTCACACTCTAAAAAAAAAACAACAACGAGAAACTCTTTCTCTTTCCGTTTAGCTCAGTGCAGCGTGTCCACTGTTGAGTAGTGTCGTGCGTCTGCCGATGCAGCCGGTGTTCAGGTGACTAGCCCCGCCTGCCTTTGTTTTCTTTGTCGTCTTGTGCAGCGACGGCATGGCATTCGCTGCCAGGGCGGAGGAGGGGTTGAGCGACGCCGCAGCGCTGTCGACGTCGTCGGCGAACATCTCCTCCCCCGTCGGCTCCTGCGCATTCCAGTAATCCTCTTCATACTCATCCCCCTCGTCGGTATCGTGATGGGGCACCTTAGCTACACCGCGAGCCACATTACCAAACGCATCAACACTGCTGCTACTGCCAGACAGCATCCGCTGCTGCCGCCGCTGCTGCTCCTCGCCTCCCAGCTGATCCTCCGGGTTGGCGGAGTGCATCTCGGTGAGGCCCTCCTCGCCGTGTGGGGTGTGCGGCGACGAAGGGGCGCGTGTCGTGTACGGCGTCGCTCTTCACGTGATGTGCCGCATGTGCAGCGTGCGCTGACGCTGACACCGATGCTGCTGCTGCTGGTGCGGACGGGAGCTCGAACGATGTCGAGGTCTCTCCCGGCGGCCAGCCTTCGTTTTCCTCGGTCCCCGCTCGCTCCTCTGACACCCCACGCGACGCTCCGCCCTCCTTTCACCGCAGCGCCACCCTTCCCCGTCTTCTTCTTCAGCTTCATCTTCTTGTTCTTGGTGTTCTGCTGCCGCGCCGTGGCGGCCGCCGTCGTGGAGCTGCGACGCCGGTCACTGGCGGCCTGGCTCTTGCGTGCGGCGGCGACACGCGGCGAGCTGGTCGGCCACTGCCGCCGCGACGGCGTCGCCGCCACCTCCCTCGATCTCCAGTCCACCCTCGAAGGTGCCACTCGTGCCACCGACGCGCAGCGCTTCTTCCTGCAACTGTGTAAAGTCCAATTGTTCATAGGTGGAATGTGGCGGGGCGTTGTGTGGCACGACGGCAGCAGCAGCAGCAGGGGCGTGGTCGTCGGCGTAGTCGTCACTCGCCGCAACAGCAAGAAAGTGCTCGGTGTGATAAAAGGCGGGAACGTCGGCTTCACCAGTTCTCCCTCTCCACGAAATCATTGTCAGCGGCAGCAGGGCCATCGACGTCGTCATCGTTCACGTCACCGTAGCCTTTCGTAGACAGCGGGGGCCGTCCCATGACGCCGTTCACACGTGTCCGCGCTGCGAGTGCACGTGCCTCGCCAGAAGAGGGTGCTGACGCGACTACCGGGCCACTGTCTAGACTCGCACGCCGTGTCTTATCTGGCGCGCTAGCAGGTGCCTCTGGTAAGGGTCGAGAGCGAGGGACGCTTCTTGGATTTGGTGCGCGCGTCACCGAGGAGGGAGAGCGGCGTGGCACGCGCACGTGAGGCACGGCCGTCTCGCGCAGACACCGCTGCCAGCCGCTGCCGCCGCGGCTGCTCCTGAGGAGGACGGTGCGGAGGCCGGCTCCACTGCAAGCGACGAGCCACGGCGCTTCTTTGCAGGCGATTGCTGTTGTTGCTGCTGAGACTTGCTGCGCTTCTTTGAAGTTGCCGCCGCACCCGCACCCGGGCGCCACGTGGATCCGTCAGCGAGGGCAAATGCACGCCGCTGCTCTGTGCGCCGTTCTGCGTGGCTTCGAAGAGCGCCTCCCGCAGCTCTTCCACCTCCCGCTGCTGCCGCCGCGCCTCGTCACGCCAGTACGTCTCCTGCCGCTTGTGCGCCTCCACCGCCTCCTGCAGCGCGGCGGCCTCCTCGGCCTGCGCCTGCAGCTGCGCTTCATAGTCTCCCTCGCGATTCTTCATCTCACGCAACAGCGCCTCGCTGAGCTGCACGCCCTCCTCAAGCGCGGCGACGTGCGACGGGTCAGGGGCACTGCGCAACGCCTCCTGCATCACCCGGAGCTGATCGCGCATCTCGCGAATCACGCGTGCCGTTGGCGCCTCGTTCAGCTTTGCGTGGTTCACGACGGCCTTCGCTAGGGTGGCGTAGCGCAGCGTCGATTCTGTTTCGCCCGCGCTGCTGGCGCACGGGGACACGTTGGCGCACATCACGGTGAAGCTGTTGCCGCCGAGGTTGTCGGACAGCACGTAGGTAAGAAGGCTCTCCCGGTACGGTATGACGACGGCACTCTTCTTTCCTTTACCGCCAGCACCGGTGCCGCCACTCAGCGCAGCAGCTCGGTTGGCAATAAGGCCGTCCAACACGCGGCGCAGTGTCGAGAGCGACGCGTTAATGCTGTTCGCCTCTGCCAGGTGCTTCCCCGTCGTCTTGGACTGCGTGTTGCGCTCACTGCCGGCGAGGTCGACAAGGTTGATCTTGCTGAAGGTTTCGAGGGCCACCTCCCGCCCCCGCACGCGACCACCAGTGCTTTCTCGCTGTGTCATTTGAAGCTGGAAGATGGCGTGGGAGCGGCTGGATTTGGCGTTCATCGCGGTGCTGCACTGCGTCCGCAGCGCGTTTCCGGCTTGCAAGTACGCCTCACACTCGTCCCAGGTGCGCACCGGCACGCTGGTTAAGCCATCTACATAAATGCCCTTCGAAGGGTGGTGGCGCACCTTCAGCGTGCGGTACTCGTCGCTGTCCACGTCCTTCTTGTCAAAACGACTCTTGTAGTGCAGAATGGCGTTCTTGGGTCGCTGCTTTAGCAGGTCACGCACCTGCTCATTGTAGATCTCCATGTAAGAGAGCTGCAGCGTCACCAGAGCGGGGCTCGACGCCGACGCGGTGCTGTTGAGCCCGCCACCCTCCTCGTTGCGGGTGGTGATCTCAGAGAAGAGTCGACGGCACAGCCTGGGAATGAGGCCAGGGTGCCGCGGCGTCCCCATCATCGTGTACGTCTTCCCACTCCCTGTCTGGCCGTAGGCGAACATGCAGGTGTTGTAGCCACGCATCGCGGCATCCACGAGCGGGATCGCAAGCTGCTCGTATATCGCGACTTGCTCCGCCTCCGCTTGCAACTCCTGCGCCGGCGTGTGCCGCGAGGACGTCTGCCGCTCACTCGCGCTGGCCCCCTCATCATCACCCTCGAGAATAACGTACGGGGACGGCGCTCCGTTATTACCACCGCCCTATTATTATTGCCGTGACGACCTGCAGGGCCGCACTGCGTGTCGAGCACCACGTTCGGCGCAAAGCTGCTGTAAACGTAGTCGTAGGTGAAGGCGTTGCGCACTGCCGGGGCAAGGGCACCGTCTTGCGTAACACTCTGCGGGTCCAGCAGGGCAATCGTCGTGCCGTCGCTCTCCACCTCCACCACGGGCTGTGGCACATCGCTCGCGTCGAAGGCGCCGTGCTGCCCATTGGCGTTGATGTTGTCCTCTTCGTTGTCATGGCGTCGCGTCCACGTGCTATCCAGCCCACCTTGTGTTGCGTTCAAGGACTTGTGGCCCGGGCCAAAGGGCTGCCGCAGTGCCGCGCGTGCGCGCCGCGCCTCCTCGACGTCCTCGGGCGACTCCACGGCGCGCCGCTCGCGTCGCCACTGCTGTACCTCGCGTGCGGTGAAGGGGCGAATGCGGGCGGCGACAACGATGCGGAAATCAGACGCATCACGCCTATCCAACGCTGCTGCTGCTGCTGCTGCTGCGGTTGCTTGTGCTACTAGCGCCTGTATTCGAGACGCTGTCGTCGAAGGACTCGGGCGAGGCGTATGGCGCGTTCGCGGGGTTGTTCTGCCGCTTTGTTTGCCGCGGCTGCTGCCCCCGCGTCGTGGGATGCCTGACCTCTCGCCACTTATGGGAGGAAGAGACATGGCTGTCTCCTAAAAAAAAAAAGAAAGAAAAAAAAGAAAGAAAGCAGCTGACCTTCGCAAATTTTCGATGTCGTTGGTCGGCAACGCGACACACCCCTCCCCGTCCTCCCTCCTCAATTGCGCGGGTGTCTTCTTTATTTTTAACTTTAAAAGTAGAAGACTCTCTTGTGCGTGCTGCTTACCTTCTTGTGTGTGTATTGGTATGTGTAGACTACACCAGCGAAGAGGAAGCGCACAGAGGCCGCGTACACGTCACCCTGAACCAGAATGAACTGTGAATGAAGTCGGAAAAAAAGTCAGTAAGACAGGAGAGAGAGAGAGGGCAGATATATACGCGAAGTGGTGAGAAGGGAAGAAGCTCGAAGGGCAAAAAAGGACCTGTCTTGCACGTCAGCCAGGCATTTGAAAAAGCGAAGGCGTATGCAAATGTGCGTGGCAGATCAAGAAGACGGACGTACCACAGTAGTTATCCTTGTACACTGCCCTGGAGCAACTCGCGCAGACACACACCAAAGAGCAAGACGCGTGCGACTCAATAGAAACTCCAAAAAGGCATCGTGTCGCTTCTCACCAACAGAGAAGCAGATGAAGAGTTTTCAAAGGAGATGCTGCTAGGTGCGTGCTATCTTTCCCTCTTTCTGTTTTTTTTTCGTGTGTGTGTAAATGTGGGCGTCTTTCAGCGAGTGTGCCGAAAAGGACCAAAGGGGATAGGTGCATCGAAGAAAGAAAAGAAGGAGAAAAGAACGGATAAACAAGAATAACTGAACATGCGAGCGCAAAAAACTCTGCGTCAGACAGGAAACAAATGTAGGTTTAGTTTACATAACAACACAAAAGCGCAAAACGAACAGGCTACCAGCAAGACGTGGAGACGCCACCACCACGGCAGCAAAGAAAAAAAGGGAAAAAAACGGGAAGGGATTTAGAGCGAAAGCAGCGGTGCTCAGCACACCAGAGAAAACAACAACAACAACATCAACAAAAACACGCTTCATACTTCAGTCGGTTCGGCCGCTACGGGTGACGCATCTGCCGCAGGCGCACTCGCTGCTGCCGCCACCGGCACGTGCAGCTCCTCCTCTCTTTGCGGCTGCGCGTCCTCTGCTGCAAGCATCAACCCATCTTCCTGCTGCTTCTGCTGCTGCCGGCGCTGTTGGAGAAGACTGCGCGCACCGCCCACCAGTGGCTTAGACGAGGCCGTCATGTTTCCACCGCGCTGCTGCTGCTGCTGCTGCTGCATGCTGCTGCAGGAGGTGCTGCTGTTGCTGGACGTGATGCTGCCGCTTCTCGCTCGCGTAACGTACCGCAGCGGTGCGCTGCGTTTGCATGCGACGCACATGCTGCCGCACCACGGTGGCCTGGCCCTCGGCAATCTGCACCTTACGCTCCCAATTTTTCACCGCCTTCTCCAGCTCCACCTCTTCTGCCTTCTGTGCCATGTACTCTTCAATCTTTGGCGCTTTAATGGCTTCTTGCTGCGCCTTCAGCGCGTCGTGCTTCGACTCTGCCTGGACCGCTTCTGCGGATGCCGTGGCGTACTCCTTGTCACACCGTGAGAGGTACTCGCTCCGGTTCTTCGATTCCCGCTTCAAGCCGCGTCTGCTCACTCGCCAACTCGTTGAGCTGCCCCATGAGCTGGTTTAGCTGCTGCACGGTGCGCGTTGATGTCCCCTTGAGCTCGGCCAGCTCGTTGTTCTTGGCCGCCATGCGCTCCGCGAACTGCTTGTGCTCAATACGGAGCTGCTCTAGATCGACCGCCTGGAACGCCTCTCCGGCGATGCGGCGTTGACGGACGAGCTGCTGTGCACGCGCGATGTCCTGCTCCACCGCCTGACACTGCACTTCCAGCTTGTCGAGGTAGTTCACCTGGGTTGTGTGACGACGCTCCAGGTAGCGCAGGAGCTCGTCGGCGGTGGTCGAGGCAGCCGCCACGGAAATCGGAACTTCCTTTGCTTCCTCCAGCGTGCGACGGTGCGCTGACACGGCGGCAGACGCGTCACCGTCCACTCTCTCGACGTCTCCCACCACCTCGCGATCGAACTGCAGGACCTCTAGTTGGAGTTCTTGCTGACGGCGAAGGGCCTCCTCCACCGTCGCGACGAGCACCTCCTGCACGCCATCGGCCTCCTTCGTGATGCGCTCCTCCTGCGAGCGGAGTCGCACTGTTTCCTGCCGCAGCAGCGTGGCCTTGTCGTCAACGCGCATGAAGAGATCGAGCGCGCCGAGAGAGCGGCGACGGTAGCTGCGACCACGCCGGCTGCCCGGGCTGCCGCCACGGTGTGGACCAAGCGATCCTGCCGACGTTGCCGCGTGTGGGTTCATCGTGACCATGCTGCTGTCGTTGCCGATGAGCGTGGCGGCCGTCACGCTGGCCTCATTCTGCGTACTTGCAGCTGTTGCAGCAACACCACCACCACCAACGTTAAAACCATCGAGCGCTGCATCGCCCACTGCGCTGCCGTCCACACCACTACCACCACCCGGTCGTCGCTGCTGCAGCGTCTGCACGTGTGCGCCGAGCACCTCTGTCTCCTCCCGCAGCGCCGCAACTTCAGTCGCGAGCTCCGCCACTGCATCGTTGATCTCCGCCACCTCGAGATCGGCCGCGTCGTCTGCGAAAGGCGTTGGCAGAAGGGTAGGCACGTGTGTAGAAGGTGACGAGAAGGGCGTTGAAATCGTCGTCCACCGCGGCGCCGCTGCCGCCGTCTGCGGTGCTGCCGCTGTTGCTGTGGTGGCGGCTGCGCAGCAGCGGGCTTGAGGAGCCGTCCATCTCGTGCCTGGATAGCGTACGAGAGAGAGAGAGAGAGAGAGAGAGGGAAAGGGGGCACGCGCGGTCTCAGCGCAAGAGGAGACACACACACACACACAGAAAAAAAAGGTCTCGAAATGAGATGAAAATGTGTGGCGTCAAAATTAAAATGATGTCGCTGCTCTCTCTAAGTAGAGCACGTTTGACAGGCGCGCTACTGCACGCAGCGGGACAAGAAAACACAGAGAGCCGAAAGAAGGGAGAGAAAGACGGGAAATGTGGCAGGGGCATTTAAAAGAGCAGCACAAACACCAAGGAGCACATGAAGTCTAGGAAACGTATAGCATGATACCTCGATGCAGCCAAGGTGAAAAAAGCCTTGAGAATCAAGGGCAGGAGAGATGGTGAGGGGAGAGGAGAAGAACACCAGCGCCATCCTTCGATTGATGCCAACGCCCGTTCATTTCTTCCCCCTTCCCTCTTTTACTGATGTGTGGCCGCGTACCTCTCCTGTGCACACCCCATAGCAGTATCCGCCATCCGAATAGGAAGAGAAAACAGTCAGCACATGTGGGATAAACGTTGAAGTGGCACTTGCGTGGTGGATATACACAAAAAAAACTCACGCACAGGCAGACATGACTCTACGAGAGAAGCGCACGGACGCATGAAGCGCAGCGCAGTTGAAGGAGGCAAATAAGAGTGAAGAGGAACAAAAAAGATAAATGAGGTCAGAGAACAGAAAAAAAAAACAAGTTGGTCCTCATCGGTGTTCCATCGAGAGAGGGAAAAATAGACCTCAGAGTGTTTGTGTGTGTGCGCAAATGAACAAGCAGCCCCACACTAATTGACTGTAACAGATCAAAAAAAAAAAAAAAAGGCCACACACAGACGATCATGGAAGCGGAAAATGAACAAATAACGTGAGAAGGGAAGACATAAATTCGTGCGTGTGCGTCATCCTCCTCATTCATTATTTTCGCTCCTCCTCTTCCTCGAAGCTTCACACGTCGGCGGCGTCGCTGCTGGGCGGCAGCGCCACAGTCACAGTCGGCCCACCCGCCACACCATCCACCACCGGCGGCGGAGACGCGGCCGCAACAGCATCTGAATGTGCTGGTGGAGCTGCTGTCGCCGCCGCCGCTGCTGCCGCTGCTGCTGCTGCACGAGCTTCCAAAACGCGTATCGGCTCCAAGAACGGATGCTGCATCGCCTCTGCGCAACTCATCCGCTTCCGCGGGTCGTACTGCAGCAGCCTCTGGATAAAGTCGTAGAAGGTTTTGTAGGCGGCTTCATCGTGCCCGGGCTGACCGGCGCGACACCCACGCGGGCCACCGGTGTGCACACCCAGCACGCGTTCCAGCGGAGCACCACCACCGCCGCCCTCACGTACGGCGTGCGCAGTTGCGGAGGCCGTGTCTTCCACCTGCGCCGCACGGAGAAAGAAGGGCGACCCCGCGGCGTGTCCAGGGGCCGCCGTCGACGGCGTCAAGACAGGCGACGACGGTGCGGTGAAGGCCAGCAGCGGCGAGGCGGCGCGTTGCTGACGCTGGAGCTGATGCTGTGCCTGTGCAACACTCGAAGTGGTTGCTGTGGATGCTGCGGAGGCGAGTCCGCTTCCCTCCCCGCCGCTCTCCATCGGACATGTATGGTAGAGGCGTGTGCGCTTCGGACTGGCCGCGATCATGTAGTCCGGTAGCGGCCCCAACACCATGGTGAAGTACGCGATCATATCCGCCTCGTGGTTGCCTTGGAAGAGGGGCCGGCCGGTGTGCATCTCTGTCAAGAAGCAGCCAAGAGACCAGCGATCAATCGCGGTCGTGTAGCCGAGCTCGAGAATGACTTCGGGGCTGCGGTAGTAGCGGGATTGAATGTACTTGGGCATCACCACTTCAACATCGCCGCTGGACGGCTGCGTGGAAGACGAGGCACACTGCTGCTGCTGTTGTTGTTGAGTGTGACCTGCGGCGAAGGATGCTTCGCTGCCTCCAACAGCGGTGTGCTCTTGGCAAGCCGTGTTGCAGTTGCTGCTTGTCGCGGTGGTCACAGCAGTTGCGGATGCCGTACCTGCGTGTTTGCCCTCCTCCACGTTATCCCACGGCGGACCAGCAGACGAGCTGGGTGACGACGCAGGCAGCGGCACCTGCGCCGACGGGAGACGCCACGTTGGCTGCTGTTGATAGCACGCAGACCCGAAGTCAATAACACGCACCCCGCTACGGCTCGGGTCTTGCAGCAGCACGTTCTCCGGCTTCAAGTCACAGTGAATGATCGGTGGTTGGTGCTGCTCGAGCACTAGCAGCACTTTCACAATCTGGAAGGCGAACTTGCGCGTCAGGTCGAGACTCACACCGTTGTGCTTTGTCAAGGTAATGAGCTTGTAAAGGCTGAAGCTGAGCGGTTCAAAGACAAGCACCATGTGGCCCTTCCACAGGAACACCTTGCGCAGCTGCACGACAAGGTTTTGCAGGGCGGCGTCGTTGTTCAGGTGCGCGACCACCTGCGCTTCGAACCAGCCTTGACTCTCAAAGTACGGCCCACTGCGGATCACCTTGACGGCAACCGGTTCGTTGTACTTGCGATCCATGCAGTGCAGCACCTTCCCAAAGCTGCCTTGTCCGACCAGCTCCTTAAACACGTAGCGATCGGCAATCACTTCCCCTTCACAGGGGATGTAATGACCCGCGGTGTCTTCGTAGGTGCGAGTTGCAGCGTACTTGACCGGCGCCGCCAACAGCTTCTGCCGCTCCTGGTAAAAGATCTCGTTGATGGTTTGGTAGACGGAGAGGACGTTGAGGGAGAGGGCCACGGTGGGACGCTCTTCGCCGTGAGGGCGGGTGTAGCGTGCACCACCAGCAACACTCCCACCACTCATAGTGGCAGCAGCAGCAGCGTGTTGTTGTTGTTGTTGCAGATGACGCAGATACCGCAGACCGACTGATCGGCTGCTGCAGCTGGTGTTGTTGCGGCACTGTCGATGATGCGGGAGAGGTGCCTGTACCTGCTACGCCATCCCCTCCGCCATGACTGCTCGCTGGCAGCCCACCCGCAGCGGACGCCGCCGCCGCCACCAGTTGGTGTTGCTGCGGGTGTTGGTGCGTGAAGGGAGAATCCACTGCTGCTGCTGCTGCGTGTGGCAGCGCACTACCGCCAACACTACCGCTGCCGCTACCACTACTTACACCACTGCCGCGGCGTCCCGTACGTCCACTGCCGGCGCTGTGCGTCAGCGATGTCGCTGCACTGGTTGTCGGTAGTTCCGGAGCAGCATGGTGGCTCTCGCCGCCCTCCGCTGCTAAAGGATGAGACATTTCCGTCAACGCCTCTAGAGGCAGAGACTGCCCATACATGTGACCACCGCCTCCACGCTGACGGCCAAAGGATTGCTGCTGCTGCTGCTGAAAACGTTGCTGCGTGGCGGGCTGTCGACGCGTTCCCTGCATCACATCACTGTGCCCGCCAGCGCTGCGCCGACGGGTATAGTCGCTGTGGCTGCTACGCCCTCCACTACCGCCACCACGCCAGTGAGAGTGAGCAGCCGCACCTCCAGAGTAGTGTTCCTCGCCGCCACCGCTGCTGCTGCTGCTCGCCCCCACAACAATCGGCACCTGAATCACGTGGGCAGACGGCACCTCGTTCACGGACTTGCTACCTGTGTTGGTGCTCTCGGTAGTATGACTAGAGATGCCGGTGGAAGAGATCGGAGCTGCACCATACACAGGAGCACGTGAAGCTTGCGGCTGCGGCTGCGGCTGTTGCTGTTGATAAGACTGTCGTCTGGGAGGCCGGTAGGCGTTGCTGGACTGTGCGGCAAACGAAAATAGGGTGTCGAGGAGCTCGTGTTCACGACCGGAACGCAAGTCGACCAGGACAAATTAAGAGGCACACGTTGTTTTATGAATCGAAAGAAATATAATAATCTGAAAAAAAATGGAAAGATGGCGACGCAAGCAACGACACCAGAAAAAGAAAGAAAAGCCTGTATGCTAGAAGCTCTAAGCGCCTTTTGTTTTTTACAAAACGGCGAATATTTTTTAAAATACTTTCAATGGGAAAATAATGTCGGTCTATGCGAATAGAGAAGAAAGTCCAAGGACGAAGAGGCGGACAACACACACATCACACACAACAATTCAGTTGTAATGATGGCTGCTCCTTTTCTCTTCCTCCCTTTATCTTCTTTTTCTTGTGTAGTGGTACAAACGGCTGCTCTCTCTCTCCCCTCTTCACGATGATGAATGTGTGCGTGCGTGCGGAGAGGAGAAGTAAAGTTTGTCGTGTTCGTGACGTCAAGATGCAGCAGCGGGTATATTAGAAAAAGGAATAAAATATGTCTAAAGGCTGTAAATGAAAGAAGCTGGGAAAAAAAACCAAACCTGCCGCCTTTCTAATTTCAGTGATAGCCAAGACGCACAAAATACAAGTGTTAGACTACAAGCAATAGCACAACGCCAGTGACAACAGCTAAAAAAACAATAATAATAATAATAGAGACAATAGTCACCAGCAGCAGTCGAAAAAAAAAAAAGAAGAGTCGAGGCGGCGAAAGACGAAGTGGAGCGAGGGTTGCGTTAATGAACGCAGCAGAGGAAAAAGCAAAAAAAAAAAAAAATAGATGATAGCGAGAAAAGGGGAAACTACACAACCAACCAAAGAGAAGAAAAAGAGAGAGAGAGCGGTTGGGTTTAGCGTGGCGGGGCGGAAAGCACACGCAAGGGGAGGACCAGTCAAGAACGTCGGGTGAAGTTGTAATGGGAGTGGGGATCTGCCCCACTTCAAGAGCGCGGACTGCACCCAGAGCACATCACGTGGTGCGTTAGAGTCGGGTGGTGTTCAGTAAAGCAAGAAGAAAAATAAAGGAGAGGAAAGAATTGAGACGAATAGTTTAGCAGGTTGAGTACGGGCAAGATACGCAGAGCAGAGGTCGAGGGGAAGCACACACATACATATACTGACACATGCATACCGCTAAGCTTCACACCAACACGAACGGTGCTCATGCAGCAGTAGCAGCAAACCGTGCCACGCACGGCTTGACGCACTTCTTGTTAGTAGAAGCACTTCTCTTTTCGTAAATTATTGTTGTTTCCAAAGTGGGCAACGTCTCAGGTTGATGAGTATAAGAGAGAAGAAATTATAACAGCAACAATAACCAGACAGTGGTGTTGCGTAAAGCACAGAACAAGAAGTCGCTCCTCAAAGAAGCAGACGGAAATATGTATTTCATGTGGAAGTAAACACGTCAGGGTATCACAGTAGAGGCCAATCGTCGCAAAAAAAAAAAAACCCTGCACTGAGCATTACCGCTCAGGCCCTTCACAGGCGGCGCCGCTTCGTTGCCGCCTCTGCTGCCAGCTCCTCCTTGTAGTACTGCCGCTGCTCCTCCCGCTCCGCAGCCTCCTCGGCCTTCTTGGCTTCCAGCGCACTACGCAGACTGAACTGCCGCTGCTGCTCCCGCATAACCTCGAGCACCGACTGCTGCGACGAGACACGCCGGATCATCTCCTCCGCCTTGCGGCGTGCGAGGCGCTGCGCCACGCGATCGCTGCCGGCAACGACGACATCCTGCTGGTCCACTAAATCCTGCAGCAGCTGCGTCTCGCCTCTGCCCTTCGCGGGCCGCGCAGAAGCCGCTGCGTCACCCTCGCGCGACGAAGCGGTCACGCCGGTGGTGTTCGCGTCATCAGCCTCATCCTTCACGGGCACCAACAGACCAAAGTCACGCTCGGCGCGGGCAGGCTGGACATCTTGTTCCGCTTTCTTCACCGCCGCGCCGTTGGCCACTACCACGTCCACCTCCTTCTCCTCTGCGTCGCTGACCTCCTCGCTGCTCTTCTCTTCCTCGTCATCAGCGGCGCCGCCGTAGTCGCCCAGCGACTCATCCACCTGCGGGCCACGCCGCGCCGACGCCGACGCCGCCGACTTGTTTAGCTGGTGTGCCGTGAGAAGGTAGCGCTTGTCCAGTGGCACGCGTGCTTCATACTCGGAGCCGAGCAGGAAGCTCTCCATGAAGCTGTCCTGCACGTGGAAGAAGCGCTGCAACTCGGGGTCGTTCAGCACCTTGTCGGTGACGTACATCTTCGCCAGCTGACGACGCAGGATGGACTCCTCGACGCTGCCGCTCGTGATGAGGCGGTACACGCAGACCTCGCGACGCTGGCCGATGCGCCACGCCCGCTCCCGCGCCTGCACATCGGTGATCGGGTTCCAGTCCGGGTCGAAGATCACGACGCGATCTGCGCCGATCAAATTCACACCGATGCCACCGACGCGTGTGGTGAGGAGCGCGACGAAGATGTTGGGGTCCTCGTTGAAGCGGTCCATCAGCTCCTGGCGGTGGTGCCCGCTCGTCATGCCGTCCATGCGGATGTAGGTGTAGCTCTGCTGCTCACACATGTTTTCAATAATGTCGAGCATCATGCGCGTCTGAGAGAAGACAAGCACCCGGCGCCCGAAAGACTTCCACTCCTTCAGCATCATCAGCAGCGCGTTCAGCTTCCCGCTCCCGAGGAGGTTGACAGGGTTGTTGCTGCGAAAGGAGCGGTGCTGGTACTTGCCAGAGCGCTGCGGTGGACGCTGCAGCTGCGAGGCAAGACTGCCGCCGCGGTGCAGTGTCATCCGATCCTCCTCGTCGGCGCCGCGCTGCACTGCGTAAATATCAGCGTGGTTGCAGATCTGCCGCAGCTGGTTCATCAACCGGAAAGACTCCAGCCGCACCCCACTGTTGTTGCGCCGCGTCGCCATGTTCAGCCGGGCACCTGCCACGTGCAAGGAACCGGTGCTATCGCGGCCGTCACGGTCCAACCCACCGTAGCTCGAGCCGTACATGACCGTCTGCGCGAAGAGCCGCTGCACCACCGGGGAGGTGAGCACCTGCAGGTACTGCTCCAGCTGCTGATCTGTCAGCGGCACACGCAGCACCCGCTCATACTTTGGTGGGAGCTGCGTGTTCACCTGCCGCTTCAGGCGGCGGAGGAGGAAGGGTGCGATGTGCAACTGCAGCGTCTTCGCGCACTCCACCGCCGTGGCGAGGGCCAGCGGGGTGGCGCGCACGTTGCGGCTCTGCGCGATTGGTGTCTCAAACTCGTCGATGAAGCGATTCATCGTCCCCAGCAAGCCCGGCCGCACGAAATCAAAGAGGCACCACAGCTCCTTCAGCGAGTTCTGGATGGGGCTGCCGCTGAGGATGAGCCGGTGCGGTGTGGTGAAGGACTTGGCCGCCAGCGTCACCCCAGCCTCCGGGTTGCTGATCTTGTGCCCCTCGTCCAGAATCACGTACTGGAAGCCGGTGCGCTGCAGCATGCCGCAGTGCTCTCGCATGGCAGAGAAGGTCGTGATTACGACAGCAGGCGTGCCCTGCACGGAGCGGAGGAAGGGTTCGCGTGCGCTGCCGCTGCTGCCGCTCTCGTGCATGACGCAGCTGCGCACGTACGGCGCCCAGCGATGCAGCTCCGCCAGCCACTGCCGCAGCACCGTCATCGGAGCCACAATCAGCACCGGACCACGCAGCAGCGAGGAGTGATGCAAGGCGTTGATGAGCGCTGCGACCTGGATCGTCTTTCCAAGGCCCATCTCATCGCCGAGAATGCCACCGGCACGGCGGCTGTGCAGCGAGAGCAGCCACAGGAGCCCCTCTTGTTGGTAGTCGAGGAGGCGGCTGTGAATCACGGCATCCATGCGTACGCCGGGCATCAGCGTCACCTCCTCCATCTCCACCGTCAAGTCGGCTGGGCCGGCAGCATCGGCCGGACTGGACTGTGAGGCAAGCGGCGTGGCAGAGCGGCTGCGGTCGTCTTGGCTGTTCCCGGCGCGCTGCAACTGCGTCGCCGCTCTGTCCACCGCCGCCGCCACCGCAGCGTCGTCGTCGTCTTCCATCAGCGCATCGACGTCGATGACGTCACCATCATCATCATCGTCGGAGCCACTCACGCTGTCCTCCACCTTCACCTGTTGCTGCGTCGTCTTCTCCTCCTCTTCCTTCTTCTTCGCTGTTGTTGATCTCCGTGTGCGTGACGTCGTGCCGGGTTCCTCCTTCACCTGCAGTGCACCTTCTTCCTTCTTCAGCCCTGCAGCCGCGCCGATCGTTGCTGACAGAGGCGTTGTCATCGTCTCCGCAGCCCGCCGGCGTTGTTGATACGCCACCGACTCCAGCCGCTGCCGCTTCGCGATGCGGTCGACGAAGTGTTCCATGTCGGTGTCGTCCTGGTAGCGCCGCTGCTTGGAGCGGATGTCCGCGCGGGTGACCTGCACGCGGCTCAGCGAGGGGAGGACGTCGCCGCCGCTGTAGTCGCTCCGTGTGACGCCGCGGAGGTGCTGCGGAGCGCGAAAGAGCACGCGTGTTGTTGTGGTGCGTGTCCCTGCTGGTGTGGCAGCTCCGTTGGGAGTGGACGCTCGATTCAGAGCACTGCGTGGCGATCCGTTGGTGGGCGAGGCATCAGTAGCCGCAGCAGGGGCTGGTATACGCCTCGCTACAGTGCTGGTTGCCGCGGCAGACCCTGTCGGCTGCTGTGGTTGGTGCTGCTGCTGTTGCTGCTGCTCTGCAGCGAGGCTTTCCTTCTCCTTGCGTTTCGCCTCCGCAAGGCGGGCAGCCTGGCGACGCTCCACCTCGACCTGCACCTTGCGCACCGCGGCGTCTGCACGGCTCAGCTCGCGTTTCGCCGCGTTGAGCTGGAAGCGGATGTCCGACACGCGCCGCACAGACGAGGAGGGTGCACTTGCAGCTGTCGTTGTTGTTGTTGCGAGAAGGGGCGATGCCTCCTCGGCTGCGGCGCGCGTTGCATCGTCTAGCTCGCCTTCCAGCTCCGAGACGCGGTGCTCGGCCTGCTCGAGCGCACGCCACGCCTGCTGAACTTTCTCCTCATCTTCAATGGCGGCGCGGGACGAGCTGGCGACCACGCGTGCTGCGACTTCCAGGCGCACTTCTTCCTCGTCCTGGAAGACACCGAACTGGTGCAGAGTGGCAAGGTCGTCGGCCATGTCCTTCGCTGTTGTTGTTGATGCAGTTGAAGCTGGTGATGTGTGTGCCAGCAGTGACCTGCAGGTAAGAAGAAGACGGAGGACAAGCCAGAAGCAGTGAGCCCGTGCACAAGACGAGACAAGAGAAAAAGAGAAAGCTATCTCAGCTCTCTATTTCAAACAAGTTGCGCAACAAGACACTCACGAAAAAAAGAAAAAGCAAAAGCAATTTTTTTTTGCAAAAAGACAAGCGGAGTTCTTTTCAGAATTTAGTGATTGTATAATGTAGCTCCCTTTTTTTTAAAATCCGATTTTAATTTTAGGTGTCTGTGCTTGTGGTTATGTCAAGCAGGCTGGCACGAGGAGAGGGATTGACTGACTGCTTTGCCCACACACTCGCAGACAACAACAATTGTTTTCCCTCTCCGAATAATTATAAGAGAAAAAGAGGTGAGAAAGCAGGAGAAAGAAAGAAATCCAGCTCTGTTTTTTTTTTTTCGAGGAAAGCGTGTTCGTTTTTCTGTCAAAGAGCAAAGATGTACCGTTACGGTCACCGGGTGAACAAAGAGAAAAAAAAACAG
Organism: Crithidia sp. LVH-60A; assembly: GCA_030078075.1. Classification (NCBI taxonomy): domain Eukaryota; phylum Euglenozoa; class Kinetoplastea; order Trypanosomatida; family Trypanosomatidae; genus Crithidia; species Crithidia sp. LVH-60A. The sequence continues at coordinate 349,766 of CP119673.1, forward strand.
GAAGACGCGGAAGAAGAGAGCAAACAAACAAGCGGAGTGAGAAGAGGAAAATAAATAATAACAGGGATGAGCAGAAAAAAAAACGAAGGCAGAAGATGTCGACAATGCAACGCAAACACACACACAGCTCAATTTTATGTGAGCAGCGCAACCGCTTTGTATGACGTCACGCGCCTCTTCGCGTGCTCAATAGTATTGGTGTGTCGTCGAGGAAACACGTGGGTTTATAATGATTTTTTTTTTTGTGGTATAAGTAGGGGGTATAATGAAAAAAAAAATGGGGGCTATAATATGGTACTTCTAAGAAAGAGAATGTGCGAGGGTGAGCGAGCGTAGCCAGCAATAAAGGTATTGCCTACGGACACACGAACGCAAACAATCGTGCACTACTTAGGTTTTGGCTGAGATTAGGCCAATAAGACAAACAACACAGTTGATGGTGAACTACTGCAGCTGGTGTGAGTGCGTTGCCTGCTGGCGGAGAATGTTCCTTGAGTTTCATAGCGTTGAGCAGAGAGAGAGAGAGAGAACGTTTCAGAGAGATAGGCCAGGTGAAGGAACATTGGGAATGTTGGGCGGCGTAAATAATTTGAGACCCGCGATTAACATTTAAATGACTGCTATTTTTTCCCCCTTTTTCGCAATCTTCGCTTTTCAATTCTGCATTCTTCTCGAATGCCGTATTGCGTTCTCGAATATCCACAGGTATACATGTGCGTGCGTGGGTGCACACCGCCTTTTTTGGAAGGACGGCGCCTTTTCTCACCTTCATCTTGTAATCCCTTTTTTTTTTTGTCTGCGCCTCGTCGCCTGCACTGATAGCTTCGTTTCTCTCTGTTTTTTTTTTCTGGAGTTCTTGTTTTTCACCGATTCACTGACTTAGAAGAAGAAGAGAGAAAGAGAGCGACACATACACCTGCCGCGGCATGCGCCGCTTTGTCAATCATGTGCACCTCTTTCCTTTTCGTCCTCGTTGTTCAGTCATCTGCACAATCCGCACTCTTTTCGCGTTGTCAACACATTCACCAAAAACGACAACAAAGAAAGATAGAAGAGGAGATACAGGAAAAATACGCGCGGAGAAAAACAAAACAAGGCAAACCAGAGAAAAAAATAGAAAAGAAAAAAAGAAGAAAGGTGTCGGGGGTGACGCCGTTTTTTTTTTTGTTTAGATGGTGTACTCACCTACCAGACACGCAGACGCACACCAGCGTACACAGACTCACACACAAAACACACTTACACAGACGTACATAGATATGGGTGAGAGATGTCTGCGGTTGTGTGCCTGTGCACGCAGGAGGGGGAGAGCAGGTGCAAGAGGGGTGGTCACGACCACTTCCATTGCGTACAAGGGGGGAAAAAAGAGAGAAAGAAAATAGAAAGAAAAAAAAAACATGAGAAGTAAGAAAAGAGAAGATGGAAAAAGAAGAAAGAGAAAAAAGTTATAGTCTACACTGCGGGTGCGAATGTGCGGAAGAGGGAGAGAAGAGAAGAACGAAACAAGCAAAAAAAAAAAAACATGGCCGCAGTACACGGCCACAATGACGGAAATAAACTACGAGTTAGAGAGAGAAAGAGAGACACGACACACCCAACTTGCCATGCTTTCTTTTCTCCTTTCTTTTGTTTATTCGTCAGTGGCTCCCAACGCACAGCAGCCACATGAAGAAAAAGAGAAGAACAACCCTACTCGCTGCAGGGAATTCCTTCCTCCCCTCTACAAAAGCATTTTTTTTTTAGATACAGTTCTCCTCGTTCAAAAACCTTCACGCTGCTCCGCTCCACACACACACACACCGGCATTTTTTCTTTCCTTTTTTTTTTTCGTTGCTTTACAGAAGAACGAGAAGAGAGAGGAGAGGAGACGAGATGCATGGACGCATGCCCGCCCGCGCTCTCACTCCTTACGCCTTGGGGATCGGGTTGGCCTCGAAGCTGATCTTGAAGCCGTTCGGCTCGCCCTCGATGAACATCTCCGTCGTCTGCGGCGCAATGCTCAGGTTGCACTTGAACTCGCCCGTCTCCTCGTCCTTCTCCATCGCGGTGTTGCCGATGGCCTCGATCTTGCTGTCCTTGCCGAAGGTCACCTTCACCACCATGTTGTAGTTGGTGGTGTCGTTGTAGAAGGCCCACTTGTGCTCGTCGCTGTTGACGATGCGGAAGAGCAGGCCGTTGCCGTTGTCCTTGAAGCACTTCACGACGGTGTCGCCCGTGTAGGACGGCTGGCCGTTCTCGTAGTTGATCTCAGACATGGTGATGGGTGTTGCGGGGGGGAAAGAGAGGGAGAGAGATTGTAAAGTCGGGGCTGTGAGGCTAGTTGATAATCTGATCAGTAGAAAAATTTGTTTTTGTGTGTTTGGAGGGGGTTTAAGGAAAGTGCATGTGTGTGTGCGCAATTCGCCGTATGGGCATGAGAAGAAGGTGCGCAGCAGCGCGCAACAACAAAACGAAGAAGAAAACAGCGAATGAAAAAGATGTGGTAGAATGTGAAACAGTGAGAGAGAGAGAGAGAGTGAGAGAGAAGTGAAAGAGAACCCAGAGACCCCTCCCCCTTCTTCCCCCCCCCCCCCCCCCTCTCCCCTCCCCTTTTTTAAAAAAAAAAAAAAAAAAAATTTAACTTACCCCCCACCCCCCCCCCCCCCCCCCCCCCCCCCTCTTTTTCTCCCCCCCCCCCCAAGAAAGAAAACGAAAAAAAAAAAAAAAAAACAAAACCCACCCCCCCCCCCCCACCCCCCCCCCTACTTTTAATAAATTTTTTCCCACCCCCCCAACACCCCCCACAAACCAAAAAAAACACCCAAAAAAAAAAAAAAAAAAAAAAAAAAAAAAAAAAAAAAAAAAAAAAGGAAAAAAAAAAAAAAAAAAAAAAAAAAAAAAAAAAAAAAAAAAAAAAAAAAAAAAAAAAAAAAAAAAAAAAAAAAATAACAATAGTATAAAAAAAAATAAAAAAAAAAAATAAAAAAAAAAAAAAAAAAAAAAAAAAAAAAAAAAAAAAAAAAAAAAAAAAAAAAAAAAAATCAGATTCGCATCGAAGCTTGTGAGTTTTTATTATTATTCCTCTTTACGTTTTTCGTTTGGTTGTTGCCGTCGACTTCCCTGGCATGCTCTTTCACCAAATAAGAATCCCCTTTTTTCCCTCTACTCTACTTCGTCGTTTAGGAAAACAACACAGAAAACGACAACAAACAAAAGGTAAAAAGCCATTTCAATGAGATATATATTTTGCTGTTTGTTGTTGAGCTTCACAAACGCGACCTCTGTGCTTTCTGAACTCGAGAGAGAGAGAAGCGCGCAGAATAATAATAATTATGTTAATGAGCAAACAACATATGTGTGTAGAGGTAAACAACAAGGAAAATGAGAGAAGGAGGGAGAGAGAGAGTGCGTGAGGGGAAGAGAAGAAGAAAAAGATTGTAAAGGAGGAACAGAGAGCCAAGAACCACTGCCACTGCACAGCAGAGGGATCGACGCCTCAAAGACACACTTACACCCACTTACACCCGCACGCACTCACGCAGGTGCAAAAAAAAAAAAAAAAAGCGCACTTGAAGAAAAAAAAAAAAAAAAGACATTTATCGGGCACACACACGTACAAAATTGAGGGAGTAGCAGTACAGAAACATCTTGAGCGTCAGCCACAAGCAGCAAAGCGGGCAAGAGTGAGTGGGGCAAAGAGAGAGAAATTGGGGAAAAAATGCAACACTTTTTGCCCCCACAATAACAGTGAGTGTGTGAACGGAATAACAACAACAACCAAAATAAAGAAGGGAAAAAGTGCTAGCCCTCGCAACCCTTGCGTAGAATACGTGAATTTATGAGAGGTGAAAGTCACTGAGGGCAGAAAGGGACTGCATGGGGAAGCATCTTTTCTAACAGACTTAGTTGCGCTAGATGTCCAACAAGAGAGAAAAAGAACTCGCTATTGGGGGCTGGTCCCATCTCTCTCGCCTACTTGCATGCACGCATAATGCATGAGCGTAGGCCTATTGCAAGCACCTTCACAAACTGCTAATCCACTGCGATTCTTGCAAGGGGAAAAAAAAAAAAAAGGCAGAACAACAACAGCAGCAACAACAACAAAAAGTAAAGTAGGGGTGATAGTGAGCTGTGATAAAGCAGCAAAAAAAAAAGAAAAAAAAAAAAGCTCGGGTATGCCCAATCGCTGGAATTCCATAAAAAACAACAACAACAACAAATCTCACGCGGCGACGGGCGACGAGGCATCAACGGCCGCCGCCGACGTACTCGTACGCGCACGACACACCGACAGGTAATCATGTGCTGGCATAGCAGTACGGCGCGGCCATCAACAGCGGTAACACGAAGCAACTCTACCAACAACAATACAAAAAGAGAGAGAGAGAGAAGGAAGAGATGCTCAGGTCGAAATCAAACACGTAGATCAGACTAAGAGGTGATGAGAGAGAAAAGAAAAAAAGAGAGAGAGAGAGAGAAGACAGTGAGTACAGGATAGAAAGGAAAAAAGGAAAAAAAGATGAGGTTTCAGTAAAGAGAGACTAGGATTGTGTCGATTACTGGCGCGGTCAACACGAAGAGGAGGAGTAGACGGGGGAAGAAGCAGCGGGAAAAACAAAACAAAAAAAAAAAACTGAGTGCGGTAATGACTACAGGTAGAGGAAAAAAAAAAAGAACAGAGAAAAAGAGAGGAACAGGAAAACGCACAACTGCACCCACATGCATACACACTTGAGGATAGAAAAAGAGCGTGTAAGAGGAGCCCTTCATCGAGGTCTCTGCTTCATCAAGGGGCATTTTGTTGAGCCGTTGACGTGATCGAACTCTCTCTTTCTTCTACCTACACTTAGGCTTCACCGCCAACAGTAGAACGAAGATGGAAAAACAACAACAACAACAACATACTTTTCCTTTTAAGATGCGAATATCAACAGAGAAAAAAAAGCAGGCGATTATTCCAGGTGTGCGTACTGTGTGCGCCTGCGAGTACGCGAGTCTAGTTTTTATCCCCCTTCTTTCCTTTCCTTGTGAGTGTGTGCCCGGTCGTGTTGGAACAGATTCATTTTATAGCACGCATCCGTCGAAGGAATAAAAAGCGAGTTTTAAAATAAGAAAAAATATATAATATATATTAAGAGAAAGTGAGCAAAGAGAGAAAACACGTGTTGAGAGACACCCACGGGTTCAAAAAAGAAGCGTACTCGTTCATCTTGTTCTCTTCTTTATTTTACTTTTATTTTTGAGGTGTTTCCGGTATCCTGAGGAGCCTCCATCATGTTCCATCCGCTGTAGCGGGGAAAGAGGGGGCAAAGAAAAAAACGCAAAAAAAAGAAGGAAACACAGTGGAGAGAAAAAAAAAAAAGATGAGTGCGAGAAGACTCAGATAAAAATAATACTAATATCAAAAACCAAGGGCGATCAGAAAAGGAACGCAGAGAGGGAGAACACCAGCAAAATAAGGAAAAACAAGTATAGCTGCGACAAAAATCTTTTTTTTGTTTCACTCTTCCTTTTTCTGCAAAGTCCACCTTTTTTTGTTCGAGACTTTGTGCGTGGATCTCAAAGTTTTCCTTGCCGATCTCCTGCAATTGTTTTTTTTTTTTCATTGGCCGCCGGTAGAGAAGAAAAAAAAAGAAACACAACAACAGGAAGAAGAGAGAAGGCAATTGGAAAAAAAAAAAGAGAAAGAATAGAAGCAAGTTCAAGGAAACGATGAGAGCGGTGGAGGAATATCCACGAAACAACAACTCACACTCCCTTACTGACTAACTCTCTTTCTCTCTGCAAACTCTTTACTAAAATTACCCATTTCGTCTAAAAGCAGGCAGAATAAAAATAATAATAAATGAAAACGTCTGCGTGCGGAGGTGTCGAACACCACACATACAACCCCCGCCCACACGCACACAAAAGCTAATTTCTTTCGTTCAATGAGACAGAAACAAAAACAAAAACAAAAACTGGATGAGGGCAGAGTGGAGAATAGGAAGAGAGAGAGAGAGAGACGGAGGAGTAGGAAGAGGGGAGTGGGCTACTTTATTCTACTAGAAAGAATAAAAAGTGAACAGGGGAAGAAACCGGGAAAGAGGGACGGAGGCGACGTTGTCGACTGTGAGGATATGCATGGTATTGCTCAATGAGATGGAGAAAGGAAAAAAGAATACCGGGAGGAACAAAGGAAGGTCGTAAACATAGTTTGCGTATGCGCGGCTGCTCAACCACCTTCCTTCCTGACGATGAAGAACCAGACAACAAAAAAAAAAGAGTAGAGAGGGTGGTAGTAGCCACCTTCTTTTCTTCAGCGGAGAGACACACACTCACACATGAAAAAGGAAAAAAGCCGCTTTAGCTCTCGTAAACTCCTCATTAAGTCACGTATGGCTTTCCTTTTTTTTTCTCCCTCCTTTTTTCCCTTTTTCGAAATACTCACTTGGTGCCATTCTTCTGCGCACTGCCACGCGGCAGCGAGTCGTCATCCGAGACGCCCTGCTGATTCATCGAGAGGCCGTTGAAGTCCGAAATCTTCAAATGGCGGGCCAGACACTCGGCCCGTGGAATCGGCCGCGCCTCATAGCTCAGCTTGAAGCCCTTCGGCACGCCGTCGAGGAACATCTCGGTCTCACGCGGGCCAACCGTCACGACGAGCACCTTTTCGCCGGTAGTGGGGTTCACGTGCTGCACCGTCTTCCCCAAGGGCCGCGCGTGGCTTGAGGCGCCCAACGCACAACTCACCGTCATGTTGTAGTCGTTCATGTCGTTGTAGAAGGCCCACTTGAAGTCGTCGTCGTTGACGATGCGGAAGAGCAGGCCGTTGCCGCGGTTTTTGAAGCACTTGAAGACGCGGTTGCCCTTGAAGGATGGCTCTCCGTTTTCGTACTCGACGTCCTCGTCGCCGAAGGCTGAGATGTTGCTGATCGAAGCGCCACGCAGGACCGACTCCCGCGTAAGCTGCGGGCGGCTCACCTCCATGGCGAGCGGTGCCGTCGGCGCCTCCGCCTCCTGGGCAGCGATGGGGGGCACCACGAAGGAGAGAATAGTGGGCAGCATTGCGTGAGGGAAAGTATTTATGTAACGCCTTTCTATTGTGTTAGTGTGTGTGTGGAGAAGGAAAAACAAAAAGGGAAGAAAGCAAGAGGAAATTCAAGCGATGCTTTTACCTTCTTGCAACACACAGGGTGGAGAGAAAGAGAGGGAGAAGCGGCGATGGCCAAAAATCGCACAAATACGGGCGAGAAAAAAAAAAGAGAAACGGTACTGATCGTGAGGGTGACGGCAATGGGGATACTAGGGAAGAAGAAGAAGATGAGGGAGCTGCACCGAAAACCAGGAAAAAAAAAGGGCACTGAAGACAGCTGCCGTGTAAGAAAAAACAATAAATGAAAAGGTACGAGGAGAGAGATGAGGAAAAAAAAAAAAGAAGGGATCAACAAAGGTGAATTTAGATGTGAGCGATGCTGCGGTGTTGAGACAAAGTGACAGATGGAAGCAGTGACGTCGCACGGAGGACCGAAATTTATGGGCTTTGCGCTGTTTTTTTTTTTTTTGGTATGTAGGGGCGATGTGGGTGTGCGAGGAGATACGGACACCAAGCATGCAAGCTTCCCGAGATGGTAGTGAGATATTATTATTATTATTATTTAGTTGGTGTTGTTGACAGAGGTGGAGACATGAAACGACGAATAGATGGAGAGAGAGAGAGAGAGAAAAAAGAGGAATGGAGAGAGAACACAAATCTGTTCATCTCTTATCTTTTTTCTCATCATCATACACACACGTCGCATCCGAGCCATAAGGGTGCCCAAACGGCATTTCGTTCTCAACATAAAGACAACCACCAACCATACGCAGCATAACTCCTTTTTTTTTTTTGCAATTTGACGCTCTTCATTTTCGTTTTTTTTTTTTGACCGCAGTACCCGGTAGTGTCGCCGCATAGGAGACGCATGAAACATCAACTGAGGGTGACGAGGGGCCGCGCGAGGAGGAGTCGACGACGCGCACGCAGCATGAAGAGGCGCGCGCCACACTCACACAAACTTATAGAAACAACAACAACAAAAAAAACAAAAAAAAACAAGATAAGAGGCACAAATGCACTCTAGACTGCACTCACAACACTATAATACACACACAAAAAAAGAAAGGTTTAAAATGTGTGTGTAAGCGATAACATTTAGTATAGTAGCGAAGCTAGCACGAGAAAAAAAAAGTTTTTTGCTGTGCGAAGTAGAAAGATGAAACGCGACGTCCACAAAGAGACGTGCCAGCACCGGAGGGAGCAGCAGAGTAAATAGAAAAAAAAAAAAAAGTGGCATGCGTTTCGGTCGCCTCAATAATTTTATTTCCCCTCTTTTAAGGCACCCATCTGAAATTAGCAAAGAAAAGAGGGGGAAAAAAGGAAGAAAACACGGAACAACACACACGCACACACACACACACACACACGAAGGGGAGACATCGAGTAGGCTTCTCGTTTATTCACTTCAGTCTCTTTTGCGGATCTTTATTAATTTTTTAATACACTTTATATGTTTTGAGAGTCTCGAGTCCCTTCCTTTACTCCTTATACCCTTCTCTTCCAATCCCCCTTTCTCTCTCGTTCTCATATACCGAATTAAGAAAGAGAGAAAACAAAGAAGGAGATTAGAAGCCGATGGCATTTCAGAGGGAAAAGAAAAGAAATACAATGAAAATCAGTAAACAGAAAGCAATGAAACAGAAACGATGATAACACGCCGCTGATGTCGGCGACTGTAGGAACAAACACAAACACACACACACACAAGAACATCCAACACTGCAAATCTTCTCCCCGTCTCGATGGAGGACAGCAGCACTGGTACTTCCTTCTTGTTTGTTTTTTTACTCTTGACCTTTTACTTGCCGCTCCCGCTGGCCCGCTGTACCATAATTGCGGTTATGTGCCGAGAAAGCGATGGAAAAAAGGAAAAGAGGCTGGCTTGCACACATGCACACACACAATGCGCACACAGGTGTGTGACGCCGACAAGGAAGACGAGCAACTAAAGTACGCAGTGAGAGAGAGAGAGAGAGAGAGAGAGTGAAGGATGAATTAATAAGCTAAAAAAATGGCAGTGGGGAACACACACGAAGAGCTCGGAAAAAAGAAGATTTGTGAGACAGCAACGAGAGAAAATGATAATAAAAGATCCCATTTTAGATGGAGCAATGCGAGGCACACTTGCGGCGACGATGCACCACCACCATCATCATCACGTGAAAAGAAAGGCAGAAAAAAAAAACTACTTTAAAGCTTTGCTCTTGCTTGGCAGCAAGGAGAGAGAGGAAGAAGAAGAGGGAGCGGCCTGTCTGCAAAAAAAAAAAAAGGAGAAAAGCTCAACGAAATACGAGCTGAAGATGCCGTTGGTGTATAAATAGATAGTGAGAGAAAGGGTGAAAACAAAGGGGACCAAAATTTTACATTTTTTTTTCCGTGAAGGGGGAGAGAGAAGAAAAAATCACACAGAAAGAATGGGATGAGCAGGCCCAACGCTTTTTTAAGAAAAATTTCCTCTTAAGCTCTCTCTCTTTCTGCATCATCAACAATGTCATCGGCACTGGCAGCTGCGTGCCCCTCTCTGCACCCTTCCCTGTCGAATACATGTAGAGAACACACACAAACACAACATACAAAGGGAAAGAGAGACGGGATTATGCGCACTCGTTTCTCTGCGAGGTGTGTGATCGATGAGACGCACACGAGACAACAATCTCAATCGACGTACGGACACGCAGTTTAAAGACGAGAAAAAAAACCCTCCCAAAAAGGTTGGCATTGAAAGCCAGAAGAACAGAAAACAGAAAAAAAACGGGGAATACGAGTGCACGTGGTGCAAATTAGTCGAATAAGAGAAAGAAAAAAGAGAAGCGAGAGGCGGCAGAGAAAAGAACAGAACAGGCACAACGCGTGCCTTGAAGCAATGAGGAGCACCGAAGAGATGGTGGACAGCACACACACATGCACCTCCTCACTATCTCGCTGTACTTCTGCTTTTTTTTTTTCGACTCCCCTTCCACAAACGTTTGCCTCGTGAGCATCGGCAAAAAAAAAAAAAAACAATTGGCGAGAGGGGAAGCGATAAAAGTAGGTGATAGCGCGCGAAGCTGCGCAATGAGGGAGGAGAGAGAGAGAAGGATGCAAACACACACACACACACACACACGAGTGTGATGCGGCGGTGATAGCAGCTAAAACGAAGCGAAGTCATTGTTGCGGTGAATAAGATGTCACATACAGACACATACATACACAGTAAAGGAGAGCGGAAAGAAGGCAGACGCACCGAGAGCTTCGTATGCGCTTCTGATAGAAAAAAAAAGTAAAGTCGGATAAACATCTTCGAGGGCACGGAGAAGGACTGCAGTGTATGCGCTCGTCCGTTAAGGTGTGTGCGTGCGTGTGCTCCTACACACGTGCCAGCGATCATCTCTGCACCACCACAACTACAACAACAACAACAACAAAGAGAAAAAAAACACACCAAAAAAAATGTGTTTCTTCTCCTCCCCGCTCTCTTCCACCGTTTTAGAAGCCGACACTGGCAGCGGGAGAGTAAATCACATCGCTGCTCGCCCGCCGCGGCACACCCCTCGCGTTGTCCTCCGAGCCACTCAGACAGGCATCGTGGTACGCCGGCGGCGGTGGCGGCGGCGCTTCCACCACCACAGGCTCCAACAGGGTCTTCAACTTGCGTGAGTAGCGCTGCGCCACGTAGCTGATTTGAAAGCCGTTTGGCTCGCCCTCCATGAACATCTCCGTCGCTCCTGGCGCGACCAGCACTTCGAAGTCGAACGTCGTGGCAGCGCGGTTGCGATGCATTACCGTGCGGCCCAACGGCTCCACCTTGCTGAGTCCGCCGAAGCTGACGCGCACCGTGATGTGGTAGGACGTCGTGTCGTTGTAAAAGGCCCAGCGGTACTCGTCGCTGTTGACGATGCGGAAGAGCAGGCCGTTGTGGCTGCCGGCGAAGCAGCGCACGACGGTGTCGCCCGTGTAGGACGGTCGCCCGTTCGCGTAGTGGATGCCATCAATCATGGTGCACGTAGCAGGTAAAGAGAGAGAGAGAGAGAGAGAGAAAGAGCGGCGAGGTGTTGTGGGTTGATGACCTTCGTCGCTCAGTTTGTCGCTCTCAGATGGGCGTATGTGGGTGTGGGGACGGTGTGAAGGACGTGAGCGCCGCTGCATCACCGTTCAGCAGCACATAGGGGAGAAAGAAGAAAAAGAGAAGAATAAGTAAGAGGACAAAGTTAAGAGAACAGCGAAGAGCGTTTTTTTGCTTGCATAATGGCGAACAACAAGACGTAACATTTTTTTTCTATCCAATACCTGAGCAAGACAACGCTGTTAATAGAAAGAGAGGGAGTTGCTTTGTGCTCTCTCTCCGTGTGCTTTCCGCCCTCCATAAGATAGAGGGCCAATGCAGGGGGAGCAGAGGAAGAACACATGCAAGGAATGGGCACATTGCGAAGGAAAAGTCTCTAACCCAAACAGAAAACGATGAGAAGAAAAAGCGGCCGAGACTCTTCCCTTCTACAGCACGCACACACACGTACACACACGCACATACGTTCGCCACAAACCAATTTTCCCACCGCACTCATTTCCGTTTTTTTTTTCTATAGTTTGTTTCTTCAGGGGTGAGCTTTTTTTGACGCGAGAGAAAGGTAGGAAACATGGGAAAAGAATGAAAAAGAAAACAAAAAAATGAAAAGGAGAGGAGGTCAACCACACGAGGCAAGAGAAAAAAAAAAAAAAACAAGACACGAGTGCGGTTTAACAGAAGAGAAAGAGAGATCAAAAAAAGACGAAAGGAGGAGATGCAGGAGACATCGGGGAAGGAGGACCGACCACACCACTCAACACACCGGGTAGTGTTGTCGGGCAATGTTGACGCTAGGGTTGGAGGAAATAATAAAAAAAAGTAACACCAAAATCTACGTGCTGCTCTACATCGAAAGGCTATAAAGAGCGGCGGTGTATACTATTGTTTTTTTTTTCCACGATCATCGCCGCAAACCCCCTACGTCAACATGACGAATGAATAGAGAGGGAGAGAGGCGGTAAAGAGAGAGCGCGAGACACAGGCACACACGCCCCAGAGGGAAGGCACCGTCTTGCATTGACGTTTACATGTCCTTCCCAGGACAACGCGTGACCCTCTGCGTGTCCAGCACAAACACCCCGCTTCACACCCCTCTCTCTATCTCTTCTCTTTCATCTCCTTCCCACATAATTTTGTTTCTCAGTTTAGGTACTGCACTCGTTTCCCCTTTCTTTCTTTCTACCGCTCTACTGAAACAACAGACGTGCCTGTCCTTCTCCCCCCTCCTCTCACTCTTCCGTTCTCTCCTTGAAGCATCATTGGAGCCGCGTGCGGCGAGGAGATTTTCAAACGAAAAAAGAAGAAAAAAATGAAGACAAAAAAAGTAAAAAAAAAAAAAAAGAAGGACACGGGGAAGTGAGGCGTCGCTGAACACGTCACGACACACACACATACACGCACGTTCAGCGAGGCGCTTCTCCTCTCCTGTCCTCTTTTCGCCTTGTCCGAGGAACGCGAGGAGAGAGGAGAGGGACGCATGCCCGCCCGCGCTCTCACTCCTTACGCCTTGGGGATCGGGTTGGCCTCGAAGCTGATCTTGAAGCCGTTCGGCTCGCCCTCGATGAACATCTCCGTCGTCTGCGGCGCAATGCTCAGGTTGCACTTGAACTCGCCCGTCTCCTCGTCCTTCTCCATCGCGGTGTTGCCGATGGCCTCGATCTTGCTGTCCTTGCCGAAGGTCACCTTCACCACCATGTTGTAGTTGGTGGTGTCGTTGTAGAAGGCCCACTTGTGCTCGTCGCTGTTGACGATGCGGAAGAGCAGGCCGTTGCCGTTGTCCTTGAAGCACTTCACGACGGTGTCGCCCGTGTAGGACGGCTGGCCGTTCTCGTAGTTGATCTCAGACATGGTGATGGGTGGTGGAGGGGAAAGAGAGAGAGAGGGATTGTAAAGTCGGGGCTGTAGGGCGAAATTGCGTAGGCTGTGAGTGAATAGAGAATCTGCGGGTTGACGAAAGAAAAAAAACAACAACAACCAGTTATTTTTTCGAGATTGGGAGGTGGAGGAGAGGAAGATGGACGCGACGAAATAGAAGCACGAGAGAGAGAGGGGAACACGGAATGAGAATGTTTGAATGTACACGTGTGGTTTGTGCACTGCCTGGGGATAAGCGGCGAAAGTGGCCGCTGATTCACCTTCCGACTCGTACGCGAGGGAACATCGACTAGAAGAATAACACCAAAACATAAGAAAATTATACCGAATTCGTTGTTGGCGGGCGTACGGTCGCGCGATGTCTCACTTTGGGTCAAAGTCGGAAGGTCGAAACCCTTCGTCAAAGCATCCCCGAATAACGTTTCCTGTTTTACTTTGTTTGTCTGCGACTTCAGTCCAGTGATACGTCAGGGGCACATGCGCTGTCTCGCAGCCTCGTCTCCCACGTTTATCCTCTAGCTTTTTCTTTTCTGCCTTTACGGACACTCCAAAGAACGGCAGCGAGAACAACAGGAAGCATTCACGTCTGTGGTGGCAGAGGAGAGGAGGCTAACGAACTGGGAGGTGACACAAAAGACACAACGTGATGCAGCGTCCCCACACGGGAGAAACGAAGTAGAAAAAAAAAACAGAGTTCAACAAGGGCGGTAATTAAAACAGCCCCCCAAAAGAATTAGATGCGAGTATCATCCCGCACACGTTGAGCTAAGAAATAGAAGAAAACCGGTAAAGATTTCAGCTTTTTTGTTCGGCCTCAAAGACGAAGAAGCTGACGCAACGAAAACAACAATTTTAGTATATATCTGTGTTGATACACAAACGTGAAGAGGTGGCAGCGACTGCATGGAGGTGTGGGGATTCTGTACCGTGAAGCGGGTAATGCGCACATTAAGGGTTACACCACAATTTGATAAAAAAAGTTAATGTCGCATCTTTCTATCTCTCCTAGACGCACGTCGCGCAGCAAACAGACAAAAAAAAAAAGAATAAATAAATAAAGGAGGAGATACGTTTTTCGTTTTCGTTTTTTTTTTTCAGAAATTAGAAGAGTAAGCCGAATGAGAAGCAAACTTTTGATAGGCATCGATAATGTCGTGCGTGCCGCCGAGGATTTTGCCGCTTAGCTACGCGTAGACATTCTCTTTGTGATTAGTTCCCTACTCGTTACGCACCACCACCTAAGAAGCCTTTCTACATAGAAGGCTTCTTAAAAAAGAGGATGGCGAAAGCGCCACGCAGCTCCATTCGATCCGTAGGCTTTTTTTCTTTCCGCTTCACCTTCGTTCTCTCCTCACTCGATGTTGCGGTGGCGAGACTCCATCTCTGCGTGGCTCAACCCCATCTGCGTCTCCAGCATCATCGCCATAACGTCGAAAAGCAGAAAGAGATGCTGCTCGAACAGGTTGCCCATCGGCTGCGCAGACGGCACGACGTCCGGGCACGTCCCCTTGTACACCATCGCTGGCAGAAAAAGGGTGTGCTGGACGTCCTTCGGGCACCGCAGCGGGTCGCCGGTGATCATCGCCACGGCGGCGCCGGTCTGCTTCGCCTGCTCGTACATGTACATGATGTTTCCAATCGCGCCAGAGCCGTTCACCAGAATGAAGAGATCACCAGCGTGCATGCCAGGCGTGGTGTCGTCCCAGAGCCAGTAGGTGCGCTTTCCAAGGTGGGTGAGGCGCATCGCGAAGGCGCGGGCGGCGATGCCCTCGCGACCGCAGCCGTGCACAAAGACGCTGCCGTTGCAGTTTTGGATAGCAGCGAGGAAGTCGCGCAGCTGGCCAAGGTCCTGCTGGGCGAACACCGCCTCGTGCTCCCGCAGCATCGTCATGTAGAGGCTCTTGTACGTCTCTTCCATTGCTGGATACACGTAAAATGCTGTTTTTTTGTGTGGGTAGTGGTGGTGGTGGTTGGCCGTGTGAGACTAAGTATGTCGTGTGGTGAGATACTGTGCGGTATTTAGTGAAGAGAAGAGCTGGACAACAACAACGCGACGAAAAAAAAAAAAAAAATTGGGGGTCTCGTAGAGGGGTTGGTATCTGATTCCGGATTTGGCGAGGCAACGGAGATAGATTTTTTTTTTTGGGACAGAGAATAAGACCAATTAAAAAATTGTGTGATAGTTGCGCGTTAAGGAGCGCGATGCAGTGAGAAGCCCGCAAGGAGGAAGCAAAACAAAACAGGACAGAACTTGCGGTACGCTCCGGTTTTTGCGTGCATCTTTTGTCTGTGTGCAAAAATGGTACGAGCAAGTCTACCCAACTATTTCTTACTGGATCTTTCGGAAGAGGTGAGACGAAGCGGTGGCGCCGGCTTATACACTCCCCGTGCCTCACACGCAATTTAAATTCGTGAACGATGTCGCTGTGCACTGCTCCTTTACGGCACTAGACAACAGCAAGTGATAAAAAATCACACCTACAAGCACGCACAGCTACATGCAAAGAAAACGTCTAAAAATTAAAACAATGTGAAGAGTCCAAACACCGAAACACACCCATATACGCAAAGGTGAGCGCCCAAACAGTAGCCAAGAACAATACACAATACACTCCGTTTACTGCTGCAAAGTCGACCGCAGGTCAGGCGAGAGGTCCGCCATCAACGTCTCCCGATCGCGCCGCACTACGGATGCCATCTCCTCCTGCGAAAGCTCCTCGACTGAGAAGTCGCCGGCGCTCAGCGTCGCTGGCGGTGGCAGCGGCCGCAGCAGTGCGATGCGACTCGTGCTCCGCTGCTCGCCGTCCAACTCCTGGTGCGCCACCA
Source organism: Crithidia sp. LVH-60A (assembly GCA_030078075.1). NCBI lineage: Eukaryota > Euglenozoa > Kinetoplastea > Trypanosomatida > Trypanosomatidae > Crithidia > Crithidia sp. LVH-60A. The sequence goes on from CP119673.1 coordinate 365,569, forward strand.
TGAAGTACTCGGGGTGCTCCTCCAGGAGGACGGTCAGGTGCCGATGATGCAGGCGGATCGTCTCACGGGCGAAGAATGGAAGGCAGTTGTAGAGATGCACCGCGTTCTTCACCACGCCGGGCCCCAGCTGCGCGGCGACCAGGTACAAGATTTCATCCTTCGTGTAGGAGTCGCGCAGCCGCCCGTCGGGCAGCGGGTTCCCGACGCGTGTCAGCCGCAGGTGCTGCGCGGTGCGGAACTCGAAAAGCCGGACTTTGTCTGGTGCGTTGAGGAATAAGCGAACTTTGTCGTTTGGCAAAAAGTCCGTCATGGTCGACGGCAGGGAGGCGAGAAGCGCGCGCAGCGATACGTGTCCTTTCTCAGGGAGGTAGCGCAAAATGGCATCGAGCAGCACGGCAGGATCGCTGTAAGGGGAGTCGGGGTTCTCGAGAGCGGCACGGCGCCGCCGCAGCTTGCGATTTTGATTCCGCGAGCCTGACGACGGCAACCGAGCGAGCTGCTCCTCGTGCGAAGCGGAGCGTCGCTCACGCAGAACGGCCCGCCGCTCGCTCAGCACCACAAGATCACGCGATGACAACCAGCAAGGAAAGCCGTCCTCGTCGAGCTGGGCGTCGCGGCCGACCATGGACACCTGTCCCGGCAGCACTGTTGCCTCGGAGTTGTTGCCTCCGATCACCAGGGCGGGCTGTTCCACCGTCGCGAAGCCCATCCCCGGGCGTGGCAGGGAGGCGGGCAGCGGGGGAAGCGACGGGTCCGCTGCCTCGGTTGACTTCGTGGCCGGTGCCGGCGTGTGTTTCTTGCAGTCTGTCGCAGCTGCCGCTCGTGCCTGCTCCTTAAATTGCGTCGCAGGCGAGGTGAGCACCATGAGACGGAAGAACTTCTCATGCTGGTACAGAAAGCGCCGCAGCGTGCCAAAGTGGGCGATGATGCACCGCTTCGTGTAGTCGCTCACCTTCAGTCCCATCTCGCACTCCAGCTGATCCACATAGATGGCTCCAGACTTCCACAACACATCGCACAGCTCTGACAGGGCAGCGGGCAGCGGCGTCGTCTCGGCACGAAGGTGACGGGTGGGTGGGTAGTGCAGCGCAACACCGCCGCCGTTCTGCGGCGTAAACTGGACGCGATGCTGCTGCTGGGCAAAGTAGAGGAGCGTGCGCTGCATTTCCAGCGGCAGCAGGGCCTTCTGCACGGCTGTCGGTGCGTGCTGGACGAGGTCGTAGAGTGGCACCCACTCGAAGGGACGCCGCAGCCGTGGCAGAAAGGCGCGAAGAAGAAAAGGATCGGGCATGAAGGCCGTGATGTAGCGCCGCAAACGAACCTCTGCCTCTCCTTCTTCTCCCTCCGCCGTGCCGCCCTGTGTGGTGTTGCTGTTGCTGCTGCCGTCGTCGTCGTCCTGCTCGTAGCTGCCGTCGTCGCGGTCACGAAGCCGCGCCTCCTCCGGCGTTACCAGCCCAAAGCGCTCCGCCTGCACTCGCAACATCTCAGGCGAGAAAGAGGCTCCCTTGGAGCCACCGCAGAAGCGCACGAAAGTCTCCTTCCCAACCTGCACGAGCTCCACCGTGCCCGTCTCGCCAAAGCTGGCCCGGACGTGGGCTTCTGTGTAGCCCTCCGGCAGCTGTGCAAGCAGGGCATCTATCGGCACGAAGTAGAAGGGCAGCAGCGACGCGAGCTGCTCCGGTTTGAACACCGCCCGAGCCTTCCCTCCGCCAACACGCGACGCTGACGGAGACTGCTGCTGCTGCTGTTGCTGCTGCTGCTGTTGCGGCGGCGTACCGCCAAGCTGGAGCTGCGGTGGGGGCGGGGGCACAAAGTCATCACCGAAGTATGGGATGTACGTCTCCTGCAACGTTTCCTCCTGGCGGCGGAGGCGTGGTTGCAGCACCTGCGCCAGAACACGACGGCAGCGCACCATCTCAGCATGCGCGTTCAATCCGGCTTCGCTTCGGTCTGCGCTCTCGTCCCGGGTGGGCATACAGTAGGCCTCTGGTGGCACGCCGGCAGCACAACCGAACATCTCGTCGCTCGTCGTGTCAGCCCTCACAACGCCGTCGCCCTCGATGCTGTCCCGACTCGCTGTGGTGGCGGTGCGCGGCAGCACCGCACGCACCTGCTCGTAACTCTTCGGCGTGAGGGGTGTAGTGGTGGCGTGCGAAGGCGTCTCCGGCTTCCGCTGGCGAGGCGGCAGCAGTGACAAAGCACCCAGTGCACGACACGTATACGTTGTAGCTGCTGTCATTCGCCATGTTCTGCAGTATCGCCTTCACCGTCGGGGGGCGAAGGTTGAGCAGTACCGCACGGACGTCAGTGACGGGGCTTTTCTTGTCGCTGTCCATGTTGTTGTTGTGCCACGGCGCCCATGCCACACACTCCGGATCCATGTGCTGCAGGAGTCGCGCAATTGTTTGGGGCTGGGCACAGAGCGGGGCGTGGGGCACGCACAGCAGCAACAACTCCTTGAGCTGTGTCATGCGGTCGCTGTGGAGAAGAGGGACTCTGCCGGGGACGTGTGTAGGGGCCTGAGCGCTGGGCGGCGGCTGCCACGACGGTGGCGGTCGTGTTGGTGGCGTCGTGGAGCTCCAGCATCGCACCGGTGTACACAACGCGCTTCGGCAACGACTGCAAAGCTTCCTGGCTTCACCACCGCGTATCTGGACAGCGACCTGCCATCGGTGTATCCACCTGACTGTGCCTCGTGAAACAGAAGCGGCTGCGATTATGCCACGTGCGCTACCGCTCTTCATGGCTATGTTATCAGCATGGAGATGCCCCTCGTGGTGTTGTTGTTGCTGCTGCTGCTGCTGTGCGTGAGCAGGAGCGGCAGTGGACGCGTGCGGCGCTTCTTGCGTGACTCCCTCAAGCACTGTGGGGGCGGCGGCGGCTGTCGAAGACGATGCTGCGCTGAAGGGGAAGCATGCGGTTGCAAGAGGCGGTAGGACAGCTCGCTTCAGCAGTGGTAGCCGCATGGCCACGAAACCCTTTCCTCTACCTCTGCTCCACTCTTCCTCGTATAGTATATTTTTCTGTGTATTAAAGGTGTGCGCACGACCATAAGGGGATGTTGTACGCGGCGAGAAGGAGAACGGAATAGCAGTGAGAAAAGGAAGGAGAATGGGAAAGAAAAAAAAGGAAAGTGAGGGAAAAAAGACATGCGCACACACACGTGCGGTGCGAAAAGGGGTGCCGCGGGACGCACTGGAGAGGGGGCTGCGCGCGTGCACGCAATGCTGGCCGGCAGGGGGCCGAAGAGGGCGGCCTCCACCGCACAGTTGGGCGGCAGCGAGCGCGCCGTCGGGGGCGGTGTTATCGAGGAAATGGTCAGACACGGTCGGTGTATAGCACGGGGTGCGTAGAGGAGACGTGGGAAACAAACGGAAGACAGAAAGAGGACGACGAGAGAGCGCGCGCGGCAGCGGGCAGCGTGCGCTCAGAGCGGGGCTCCAGTCACACGCAGCACGCCGCTGCGGGCTTCTCGGCGATCCACGGCGGCGACCTCGGCGGTGGGGATGATGCCTCGCTGCCCGCGCAGTGGCAGAGCAGCCCTCGTGCGGCGCGGGGTGCATCCAGCTCGCCACACAACTCGGCGCACGAGGGAAAGAGGGAGGTGGAGGGACCAGGCGGCTCTACGGGCCACAACGGCGCGCACTGGCGGTCCCTCCGCCGCACACCAGTGACGGACGGTGCCCACCGGCCAAGTCACCGCCACAAGATAAGACAATAAAAATAAAATTAAAACACACACGACGTTTGAATCGGTGGAGGGCAATAGCAATGTGGACTGCCGCGGGTGGGGAACAGAAAAGAAAAGAAAAGAAATCCGAAAAGAAAACGAGGCGCCGCGCACACGTTACGTTTGCTGTGGGTGCCGTTGTTAGTCCGCCACCACGTCGCACTCCTTCCAGGGACAGTACAACACCGAAGGAGGGTGTCGAGGTGGTGGCGCAGCACTGTGTGGCGGGTTAGCCCTCAAAGCCGCGGAGAAGACGACAGAAAAAAAAAAAGAAGAACCAAATCGAGGAAACTGAATTAATAGAATTCATCGAAGAAATAGGAGTTTGGCCAGAGCAAAGAGAGAAGAGAAAAATGGGAACAGAAAGCGTTGCCTCCTTCTGCACCGCCAGACCGTGGCCGGGGTGCAGGTGCGGAGCCGCAGGCACTCCGCGGTGGTGCGTGGGTGGCCAGGTGACATTTGGCGCCAACACGCGTCGGGAGTCCCGCGGCGCGCCACGAAACGTGCGACAAAGGAGAAGGTAAATGGGGGAGGGGAGGGAGAAAAGAAAAGAAAAGAAGAGGGAAAAGGAAGAAAAAAAGAAGAAGTAAAGAAAAAAGAAGAAGGTATGCGCGCGTGGTAAGGCAGCGAATAAAGGAAAGAAAGAGAAACACGAGAACAGAAGGAGGAGAGGCTTCTCTCTCTGCACCTCATCCCTCCCACCACAGAAACAGCTTCCGGGCTCTCCCTGAACGCAGCCAGTGAGGCAGCTGCGCCAGCAAAGAGGCGAGGCAGGCAAAACGATAATAAAAAAAAATAAAGCGAAGACGACGTGCTGATGCGGTCGCCACGATCGGTGTTCGCCGAGGACAGGGACACGGGAGCAGCGTGCGGGGGACCGACGGCCCACCGGTGCCGCTCCAACAGCCCAGAGCAGCGGCCACACGCGGAGAGAAGAAGGAGAAAGAGAGAGAGGGAGAGCCACGAACGAGCGCGGTCCTCCTCACTTGCTGCGCTCCTCGTTGCGGGTGCTGTACGGCTCCTCCGGCGCCTCGTCCGTCGACGACCCGCTGTCCTTCTTCTTGTCCCCGCGCTCCTTCGCCGCCTTCTTCACCGCGTGGCCGTCCACGTCGATGTCGTCGCAGATGCGCGCCGACGGCAGCAGCAGGTAGCTCAGCGGGATGATCAGCAGCGGCATGCACAGGTGGCCCACAACCAGCAGCATCGTCAGGTTGTGGAAGTCGCACGTGCCAACGCCCTTCGACACGATCGGCCACACCTTCTCCAGCAGGATCGACCCGATCGTGCCGGACATCGACTGGCCGAGGTTCGCGAAGCCGGCAACCAGCGCGTAGATCATGCTCTCCGACCCGCGCGGGCAGATGCGCGAGATCAGCACGATCATCGGCATCCACGCGAGGTAGAAGCACACCTCGTACACGATGGCGTCACCCATGATGTACATCGCGTGGTCCGGCACGCCGATGGCCAGGTTCCACCGCTTCACAATGATGATGTCGAAGACAGACGCCAGCACCTGCACGGTCGTCGTCACAATGAACGTCATGCAGTAGCTGTGGTTCGCGAAGATGTACGTGAACGCCGTCACACCCGCAATACCGCCGACGTTGCCGATCACGGACGCCACCGTGTTGAAGAAGATGTAGTCGAAGTGCGGGCCTTCCGGGTAGCACTCCTTCCTCGCCATGTAGAAGCTCTCCATCGCACCAGTGATCTGCAGGTACAGTACCATGTTGAAGTAGATGAACACGATCGCCTTCGCAATCACCATCGGCGTCGCCCAGAACGCAAGCCCGCAGTTCACCACGGCGACGGCGATGGCCGCGTAGAACAGGTTCCACGTGGTGCCGAGGATGGTGACGCACGTCATCGCAATCACGGAGCACACCATCACCGCCGAGTACACCAGCACGCGCCAGTTGCGGAGGCACACCTCCTTGTTGAACTCCACGGCGCCGCAGCACAGCGGCACGATCGTCGGGTCCGTGAAGGTGGCCCACATGTCCTCGTCGTCGTCGTCGTCGTCCACGCCCACGTTGGCGCCAGTCACCAGCTCGTCCTCGAGATCGTGCGGCGAGTGGCGGTGGCTCGAGTGCTCGTGGTTGCTGTCGTCGCGCTCGGGGTGCAGGTCCTTCGCCGGCGCCGCGTCTGCGACGGCCAGCGCCTGCTGGTGGCCCGCAGCCAGCTGCAGCCGGTACACCTCCGCATGCAGCGCGCGCGCGTCGTTCATGCGCTCCTCGCGGTTGCGCAGCTCGTTGTACCAGTTGAAGACGAAGAAGACGGCCGACACGAACTGGCAGGCGGCGGACACCATCAGGCCCACCTGCGGGATGCCCTTGTCCGACAGCGGGCCCTGGATGGCCGCAGCGATCACGTTGGCGCCCAGAATGAACCACCAGATCCAGCTCACCAGCGCGGGGCCGGAGGCGGGCTGCTGCCGCATCAGCCGGCTGTAATGGCCCTCCGACAGAATGTCGATGTTCGCCATGCAGAAGTTGCTCAGGAACAGGAAGCCAGCCGCGATGTCGGCGCTGGACGTCTTCTTCGGCAGCAGCGCGAAGCCGAGGGCGAAGGCAGCACCCGCCACCGCAGAGCCGCCGCAGCACCACCGCTTCGTGTAGCCGAACAGCGCGAACGCGTCGGACAGCGACGCCGTGAAGGCCTTCACGGACCAGCCCATCTTCGAGATGCCCTGCAGGCGCTGGTAGCGCGTGCCGTCGATGCCGAAGCGGTCCGTGAACATGGCGAAGCGCGAGAGCGACATGAGGTTGTTGCCGAGGCCCTTGTTCAGGAAGTAGCACAGGCCGAGGGCCGTCACGCACCGCGGGCCGTAGCCCTCGCTGGCCTTGCTGAAGATGGGGATGTGCTTCGTGCAGGGCAAGGCGCCGAACATGCGCGCCGCCTCCGGGTGCACGTACGGCTGCGTGCCCTTCTCCTCGTTCATGATATGCGCCTCCGCCGCACCCAGGCTGGCGAGGTCGCCGTTCGACTGTCCGTTCTGCATCACTGCGGCGGCAAGTAGACTGGGGCGTAGAGTAGAAAGAACGGGGAGAGAGAGGGTGAAAGGGTGCGTAGCGCAAAGGTAGTGACACGCTGCAAGGAGAGGTGGCGGGCGTGTGTCGAAAGAGGACGGCGGCGTGTCGCTCCTAGTCTAGAGTGTGCGTGTGCGCGCGTAAAAGAAGGGAAAGGGCAAGTGTCTTTGTTAAATGGTTTAGGCAGATGCAACCAAGCGTAGGCCGGGACCTCAAATCGGCTCGGAGGGAATGCGTAGCTTTGCGTCAAAAAAAAACTTAGAGCTGCCGGAGAGGGAGGTGAAAAGGGATGGAGAGAAAGAGAGAGAGAGAAGAGAGTGAAACAGGACCAGCGAAGAGAGAGCAGGCATACACGCAAAACACGCACACAGTAGCGAAGAAGCGACCTTCGCCGATCCGGGGACGTAACAGCACACACACCGCTCCTCGCTAAGGGGTGCCCCTCAACAGCAGCAGCAGGAGTGGGAGTGAGACGCGGCGGCGACACGCGACGCACGCATCGCGGTAGAGAGCAAACACACACACACACACACACACCCACAATTGCACACAGCGGGGGAAGAGACGGTTGGGGACACGACGCAACGCACACGAGAGGGGGTGCCGGCGGGGGAGGCACCAAGAGGTGCGCAGCCGCTGACACCACGCGGGACCACGCAAGGGTCCGAAAAAAAAGAGAGGCAACAGAGAGGGAAGAGAGGGGTGGGAACGCGGCATCAGGTCCGGCGCGAGGCGCCGCTGCCCGGGCAGTGCTGCGTCTCGATCGCGCCACGCGGCGGCGGCGTTGGGCGAGAGTCGCGGCGGCGGCGGCGGCAGCGGGCCCGCTCCACCCACCCACCGCGCTCGCACTCCCCCGACTCCCCTCCCGCTCAGCCACGCGCGCACACGCGGAGGGGGGAGGGGGGAGGGGAGAGGAGGGAGGGACGGCAGGGTGCGGGGGGAGTGGCGGAGCAGCCGGTGGGGGGTCGCACACAGATGCGTGGCGCGTTCCGGGTCGCACAAACAAGGGGAAACACAACTGTCGAGAAAAAGAAAGGAAGAGAGGGAGGGAGTGGAGGAAAAGACGGGCGGAGGGCCGCAGAGTCGTGGCATCAGTCAACGCCAGAGAAACAGAGAGGGAGGGAGGGGGAGAAAGGGAGAGAGGGGGAGCACACAGCGGGGCACGCAGCCACAGCACGGCACGCTCACGCACCAGGGGCGGCGGCGCACTCGCCGTTCACGTGCTCCTCGCGCATGAAGGGCACGCGGCACTCCAGCAGCATGTTGTTCTCCGCCGGCAGCCCCACCATCGCGCGCAGCACGTTCTCGATCGCAGCCTTCTGCCGGTTCAGCGCGTTCACCACCGGCGCACCCGCGGGCACCGCCGGCGCTTTCAGCAGGTACGACAGGATCGACAGCACCGTCTCCATGTGCTCGAAGGAGCCCTCCGGCGGCGTCAGCGTCCCGTTGCTCGCGCTGATCGTCACGCGCTCCATCAGCTCCGTCAGCACAAGCAGGTCGATGATCAGCGGCGACGCAAGCAGCGAGTCCTCGCACGTGTTGTGCAGCACCACCGTCTGCTGCCCGCCCATGAAGATCGAGAAGGTGTACTCGTCCATCGCACGCTTGCTGTCGCCGACGTAGGGCAGGTACTTGATCACGATGCAGTGGTCCGGCTTCGGCGTCCCGGGCGGGAACAGGATCGAGTTCGACGCCACCATGTCGTCCACCACGTTGCTCTTCGTGATCTCCTTCGAGCGGAACTGCTTCGGGCTCGACAGGTTGTAGCCGTCGTTGTTGCCCAGGTGGTTGTAGCTCGCGATGCACTCCGGCTTGATGCCGGCGCCAACGAAGAACTCCACCAGCGCGCTCTTCATCTTCGTCTGCCCGCTCTTGAAGTCGTCGCCGCTCACAAACACCTGCGCCGCGCGCGCCATCTCGATCAGCCCCGGGCACAGCGTGTTCTGCGGCGCGCCGTTGATGAAGCTGCACTTCTCCAGGATCGCAGCCATCGCGTACAGCGCGGACGGCGCCACCTCGCGCTCGTTGCGCTTCACCGCAGCCAGCAGGTTGTCCGCCGTGTCGTGGATCCCGTCCTGGTGCTCGCTGAAGCGCTCCGTGTTCGCCGTCCACAGCACGATCACCTTGTCCAGCTCGTTCGCCGCCTTGAAGCTGCGGATGTCCGCGCGCACGCGCTCCACCGCGTCCCAGCGGTCGCGCGCGACCACCACGTTGTTCGCACGCTCCTGCTGGTTCGTCGCCACGAACTCGATGTCGAAGATCGCCGGCAGCGGACGCAGCTCCTTCATGTGGTCGTACAGCGCGTCCTGCACCTGCACGTCCAGCACACCAGCGCGCCGCATCGCGTCGCCGAGGTTCATGTTGTTGCAGTCCCACCCGCCAATCACCAGGTCGTTCGGCGACACCATCGGCACCACGTCCTTCAGCGGCACGAAGGTCTCCCGCATGTCGCGCGTCATGCCCATGTTGATCGTGCTCGCCTGCGTGATGGAGCCGAAGTAGTTCGCCGACTGCGTCCCGCGGCGCGTGCGCCACGACAGGCCCAGCCGGTTCGCAAGGATGCCCGCCGTCACCGTCGTCCCGTTGTTGCCGCACCACCCAATCAGCATCACGCCCACGCGCGGCACCTTGCGCTGCGTCCGGAACATCAGCTGGTGCGTCACGGGCTCCACCTCCACCGCCCCGTGCGCGCCGCGGCTCACGCGCGTGCTGTGGTAGTCGTACTGCGTCTCGATCGCCGAGTCCGTGTAGCGCACCTTGTCGCTCTTCACGTGGATCGCCGGCATCGTCGCGGTCGGGCGTGCGCGAATGCGGGGGGCTTCGGTGTGTATGTTTGTGTGTGGAGACGGAGTCGGCAACGAGCACGGAGTGAGGGGCGGAGGGGAAGGGGAGGGCGGGCGGGCGGTCCGTTGCAACGGCGTCGGCGCAGCACGAGTGAGTGGGAGAGAGACTGCGTGTCCGCGCGTGCCGGCGCGTGTGTGGGTGAGGGGAGCGGCGGAGAGAGGGAAGAGAAATGGGGAGAGAAGAGAGGAGTGAGGGTTGCGGAGAGGAGGACAGAGGGACAGCAGCACACAGACGCGTACAGTGCGAAGAGGGGATGCCGCGGGACGCACTGGAGAGGGGGCTGCGCGCGTGCACGCAATGCTGGCCGGCAGGGGGCCGAAGAGGGCGGCCGCTGCGAGACAGTTGGGCGGCAGCGTTGCGCGGTGAGGGGGCGGTGGTATTGAGAGAATGGTCAGACACGGTCGGTGTACAGCACGGGGTGCGTAGAGGAGACGTGGGAAACAAACGGAAGACAGAAAGAGGACGACGAGAGAGCGCGCGCGGCAGCGGGCAGCGTGTGCACAGGGCGGGGCTCCGGTCACACGCAGCACGCCGCTGCGGGCTTCTCAGCGATCCACGGCGGTGACCTCGGCGGTGGGGATACCTCGCTGCCCGCGCAGCGGCAGAGCAGCCCTCGTGCGGCGCGGGGTGCATCCAGCTCGCCACACAACTCGGCGCACGAGGGAAAGAGGGAGGTGGAGGGACCAGGCGGCTCTACGGGCCACAACGGCGCGCACCGGCGGTCCCTCCGCCGCACACCAGTGACGGACGGTGCCCACCGGCCAAGTCACCGCCACAAGATAAGACAAGATAAGGGAATAGAAAAAACAAACACGCGGCGCTTGAATCAGTGGAGGGCAATGGTAATGTGGACTGCCGCGGGTGGGGAACACAAAAGGAAAGAAAAGAAATCCGAAAAGAAAACGAGGCGCCGCGCACACGTTACGTTTGCTGTGGGTGCCGTTGTTAGTCCGCCGCCACGTCGCACTCCTTCCAGGGACAGTACAACACCGAAGGAGGGTGTCGAGGTGGTGGCGCAGCACTGTGTGGCGGGTTAGCCCTCAAAGCCGCGGAGAAGACGACCGAAAAAAAAAGAGAAGTACCAAATCGAGGAAACTGAATTAATAGAATTCATCGAAGAAATAGGAGTTTGGCCAGAGCAAAGAGAGAAGAGAAAAATGGGAACAGAAAGCGTTGCCTCCTTCTGCACCGCCAGACCGTGGCCGGGGTGCAGGTGCGGAGCCGCAGGCACTCCGCGGTGGTGCGTGGGTGGCCAGGTGACATTTGGCGCCAACACGCGTCGGGGAGTCCCGCGGCGCGCCACGAAACGTGCGACAAAGGAGAAGGTAAATGGGGGAGGGGAGGGAAAGGCAAAAAAAAGAGAAGAAAGAAAACAGTAAAAAAAGAAAAGGAAAGAAGGTAGGCGTGCGTGGTTTGGCAGCGGATAAAGAAAACAAAGAAAAGCACGAGTACAGAAGAAGGAGAGGCTCCTCTCTCTGCACCTCATCTCTCCCACCACAGAAACAGCTTGTGGGCTCTCCCTGAACGCAGCCAGTGAGGCAGCTGCGCCAGCAAAGAGGCGAGGCAGGCAAAACGATAGAAGAATAATAAAAAGCGAAGACGACGTGCTGATGCGATCGCCACGATCGGTGTTCGCCGAGGACAGGGACAAGGGAGCAGCGTGCGGGGGACCGACGGCCCACCGGTGCCGCTCCAACAACCCAGAGCAGCGACCACACGCGGAGAGAAAGAAGGAGAAAGAGAGAGAGGGGGAGAGCCGCGGACGAGCGCGGTCCTCCTCACTTGCGGCGCTCCTCGTTGCGGGTGCTGTACGGCTCCTCCGGCGCCTCGTCCGTCGACGACCCGCTGTCCTTCTTCTTGTCCCCGCGCTCCTTCGCCGCCTTCTTCACCGCGTGGCCGTCCACGTCGATGTCGTCGCAGATGCGCGCCGACGGCAGCAGCAGGTAGCTCAGCGGGATGATCAGCAGCGGCATGCACAGGTGGCCCACAACCAGCAGCATCGTCAGGTTGTGGAAGTCGCACGTGCCAACGCCCTTCGACACGATCGGCCACACCTTCTCCAGCAGGATCGACCCGATCGTGCCGGACATCGACTGGCCGAGGTTCGCGAAGCCGGCCACCAGCGCGTAGATCATGCTCTCCGACCCGCGCGGGCAGATGCGCGAGATCAGCACGATCATCGGCATCCACGCGAGGTAGAAGCACACCTCGTACACGATGGCGTCGCCCATGATGTACATCGCGTGGTCCGGCACGCCGATGGCCAGGTTCCACCGCTTCACAATGATGATGTCGAACAGCGACGCCAGCACCTGCACAAACGTCGTCACAATGAAGGTCATGCAGTAGCTGTGGTTCGCGAAGATGTACGTGAACGCCGTCACACCCACAATCCCGCCGACGTTGCCGATCACGGACGCCACCGTCGTGTAGAAGACGTAGTCGAAGTGCGGGCCGTCCGCCAGACACTCCTTCTTCGCCATGTAGAAGCTGTCCATCGCGCCGTTGATCTGCAGGTACAGCAGCATGTTGAAGTAGATGAACACGATCGCCTTCGCAATCACCAGCGGCGTCGCCCAGAACGCGAGCCCGCAGTTCACCACGGCGACGGCGATGGCCGCGTAGAACAGGTTCCACGTGGTGCCGAGGATGGTGACGCACGTCATCGCAATCACGGAGCACACCATCACCGCCGAGTACACCAGCACGCGCCAGTTGCGGAGGCACACCTCCTTGTTGAACTCCACGGCGCCGCAGCACAGCGGCACGATCGTCGGGTCCGTGAAGGTGGCCCACATGTCCTCGTCGTCGTCGTCGTCGTCCACGCCCACGTTGGCGCCAGTCACCAGCTCGTCCTCGAGATCGTGCGGTGAGTTGCGGTGGCTCGAGTGCTCGTGGTTGCTGTCGTCGCGCTCGGGGTGCAGGTCCTTCGCCGGCGCCGCGTCTGCGACGGCCAGCGCCTGCTGGTGACCCGCAGCCAGCTGCAGCCGGTACACCTCCGCATGCAGCGCGCGCGCGTCGTTCATGCGCTCCTCGCGGTTGCGCAGCTCGTTGTACCAGTTGAAGACGAAGAAGACGGCCGACACGAACTGGCAGGCGGCGGACACCATCAGGCCCACCTGCGGGATGCCCTTGTCCGACAGCGGGCCCTGGATGGCCGCAGCGATCACGTTGGCACCCAGAATGAACCACCAGATCCAGCTCACCAGCGCGGGGCCGGAGGCAGGCTGCTGCCGCATCAGCCGGCTGTAGTGGCCCTCCGACAGAATGTCGATGTTCGCCATGCAGAAGTTGCTCAGGAACAGGAAGCCGGCCGCGATGTCGGCGCTGGACGTCTTCTTCGGCAGCAGCGCGAAGCCGAGAGCGAAGGCGGCACCCGCCACCGCAGAGCCGCCGCAGCACCACCGCTTCGTGTAGCCGAACAGCGCGAACGCGTCGGACAGCGACGCCGTGAAGGCCTTCACGGACCAGCCCATCTTCGAGATGCCCTGCAGGCGCTGATAGCGCGTGCCGTCGATGCCGAAGCGGTCCGTGAACATGGCGAAGCGCGAGAGCGACATGAGGTTGTTGCCGAGGCCCTTGTTCAGGAAGTAGCACAGGCCGAGGGCCGTCACGCACCGCGGGCCGTAGCCCTCGCTGGCCTTGCTGAAGATGGGGATGTGCTTCGTGCAGGGCAAGGCGCCGAACATGCGCGCCGCCTCCGGGTGCACGTACGGCTGCGTGCCCTTCTCCTCGCTCATGATATGCGCCTCCGCAGCACCCAGGCTGGCGAGGTCGCCGTTCGACTGTCCGTTCTGCATCACTGCGGTGGCGAGTAGAGGGGCGTAGGATGAAGAGAGAGTGAGTGAGAAAGAAAGGGTGTGAACCACAAAGTCAGTGTCACGTCGCAAGGGAAGGTGGCGGACGTTTGTCAAAAGAGGACGGCGGTGTGTCGCTCCTAGTCTGACGTGTGCGTGCGCGCGCGTTGAGAGATGAAAAAGAGAATGAAAACAAGAAAGAGAGAACAGGCAAGTGTCTTTGTTAAATGGTTTAGGCAGATGCAACCAAGCGTAGGCCGGGACTGCGACTTGGCTCGGACGAAATGCGTAGCTTTGCGTTGAAAAAAACCTTTAGAGCTGCGGGGCGGGGGGTGAAAAGGGATGGAGAGAGAGAGAGAGAGAGAGAGAGAGAGAGTGAAACAGGACCAGCGAAGAGAGAGCAGGCATACACGCAAAACACGCACACAGTAGCGAAGAAGCGACCTTCGCCGATTCGGGGACGTAACAGCACACACACCGCTCCTCGCTAAGGGGTGCCCCTCAGCAGCAGCAGCGGGGGTGGGAGTGGGATGCGGCGGCAACACGCGACGCACGCATCGCGGTAGAGAGCAAACACACACACACACACACACACAATTGCACACGGCGGGGGAAGAGACGGTTGGGGACACGACGCAACGCACACGAGAGGGGGTGCCGGCGGGGGAGGCACCAAGAGGTGCGCAGCCGCTGACACCACGCGGGACCACGCAAGGGTCCGAAAAAGAGAGAGGCAAAAGAGAGGAAAGAGAGGGGTGGGAACGCGGCATCAGGTCCGGCGCGAGGCGCCGCTGCCCGGGCAGTGCTGCGTCTCGATCGCGCCACGCGGCGGCGGCGTTGGGCGAGAGTCGCGGCGGCGGCGGCGGCGGCAGCGGGCCCGCTCCACCCACCCACCGCGCTCGCACTCCCCCGACTCCCCTCCCGCTCAGCCACGCGCGCACACGCGGAGGGGGGAGGGGAGAGGAGAGAGGAGGGAGGGACGGCAGGGTGCGGGGGGAGTGGCGGAGCAGCCGGTGGGGGTCGCACACAGATGCGTGGCGCGTTCCGGGTCGCACAAACAAGGGGAAACACAACTGTCGAGAAAAAGAAAGGAAGAGAGGGAAAGAGTGGAGGGAAAAGACGGGCGGAGGGCCGCAGAGTCCCGGCACCAGTCAACGCCAGAGAAACAGAGAGGGAGGGAGGGGGAGAAAGGGAGAGAGGGGGAGCACACAGCGGGGCACGCAGCCACAGCGCGGCACGCTCACGCACCAGGGGCGGCGGCGCACTCGCCGTTCACGTGCTCCTCGCGCATGAAGGGCACGCGGCACTCCAGCAGCATGTTGTTCTCCGCCGGCAGCCCCACCATCGCGCGCAGCACGTTCTCGATCGCAGCCTTCTGCCGGTTCAGCGCGTTCACCACCGGCGCACCCGCGGGCACCGCCGGCGCCTTCAGCAGGTACGACAGGATCGACAGCACCGTCTCCATGTGCTCGAAGGAGCCCTCCGGCGGCGTCAGCGTCCCGTTGCTCGCGCTGATCGTCACGCGCTCCATCAGCTCCGTCAGCACAAGCAGGTCGATGATCAGCGGCGACGCAAGCAGCGAGTCCTCGCACGTGTTGTGCAGCACCACCGTCTGCTGCCCGCCCATGAAGATCGAGAAGGTGTACTCGTCCATCGCGCGCTTGCTGTCGCCGACGTAGGGCAGGTACTTGATCACGATGCAGTGGTCCGGCTTCGGCGTCCCGGGCGGGAACAGGATCGAGTTTGACGCCACCATGTCGTCCACCACGTTGCTCTTCGTGATCTCCTTCGAGCGGAACTGCTTCGGGCTCGACAGGTTGTAGCCGTCGTTGTTGCCCAGGTGGTTGTAGCTCGCGATGCACTCCGGCTTGATGCCGGCGCCAACGAAGAACTCCACCAGCGCGCTCTTCATCTTCGTCTGCCCGCTCTTGAAGTCGTCGCCGCTCACAAACACCTGCGCCGCGCGCGCCATCTCGATCAGCCCCGGGCACAGCGTGTTCTGCGGCGCGCCGTTGATGAAGCTGCACTTCTCCAGGATCGCAGCCATCGCGTACAGCGCGGACGGCGCCACCTCGCGCTCGTTGCGCTTCACCGCAGCCAGCAGGTTGTCCGCCGTGTCGTGGATCCCGTCCTGGTGCTCGCTGAAGCGCTCCGTGTTCGCCGTCCACAGCACGATCACCTTGTCCAGCTCGTTCGCCGCCTTGAAGCTGCGGATGTCCGCGCGCACGCGCTCCACCGCGTCCCAGCGGTCGCGCGCGACCACCACGTTGTTCGCACGCTCCTGCTGGTTCGTCGCCACGAACTCGATGTCGAAGATCGCCGGCAGCGGACGCAGCTCCTTCATGTGGTCGTACAGCGCGTCCTGCACCTGCACGTCCAGCACACCAGCGCGCCGCATCGCGTCGCCGAGGTTCATGTTGTTGCAGTCCCACCCGCCAATCACCAGGTCGTTCGGCGACACCATCGGCACCACGTCCTTCAGCGGCACGAAGGTCTCCCGCATGTCGCGCGTCATGCCCATGTTGATCGTGCTCGCCTGCGTGATGGAGCCGAAGTAGTTCGCCGACTGCGTCCCGCGGCGCGTGCGCCACGACAGGCCCAGCCGGTTCGCAAGGATGCCCGCCGTCACCGTCGTCCCGTTGTTGCCGCACCACCCAATCAGCATCACGCCCACGCGCGGCACCTTGCGCTGCGTCCGGAACATCAGCTGGTGCGTCACGGGCTCCACCTCCACCGCCCCGTGCGCGCCGCGGCTCACGCGCGTGCTGTGGTAGTCGTACTGCGTCTCGATCGCCGAGTCCGTGTAGCGCACCTTGTCGCTCTTCACGTGGATCGCCGGCATCGTCGCGGTCGGGCGTGCGCGAATGCGGGGAGGCTTCGGTGTGTGTGTTTTTTTTTGTTTGGAGACGGAGTCGGCAACGAGCACGGAGTGAGGGGCGGGAGGGGAAGGGGGAGGGCGGGCGGTTCGCCGCAACGGCGTCGGCGCAGCACGAGTGAGTGGGAGAGAGACTGCGTGTCCGCGCGTGCCGGCGCGTGTGTGGGTGAGGGGAGCGGCGGAGAGAGGGAAGAGAAATGGGGAGAGCAGAGAGGAGTGAGGGTTGCGGAGAGGAGGACAGAGGGACAGCAGCACACAGACGCGTACGGTGCGAAGGGGGGGTGCCGCGGGACGCACTGGAGAGGGGGCTGCGCGCGTGCACGCAATGCTGGCCGGCAGGGGGCCGAAGAGGGCGGCCGCTGCGAGACAGTTGGGCGGCAGCGTTGCGCGGTGAGGGGGCGGTGTTATCGAGGGAATGGTCAGACACGGTCGGTGTACAGCACGGGGTGCGTAGAGGAGACGTGGGAAACAAACGGAAGACAGAAAGAGGACGACGAGAGAGCACGCGCGGCAGCGGGCAGCGTGCGCTCAGAGCGGGGCTCCAGTCACACGCAGCACGCCGCTGCGGGCTTCTCGGCGATCCACGGCGGCGACCTCGGCGGTGGGGATGATGCCTCGCTGCCCGCGCAGTGGCAGAGCAGCCCTCGTGCGGCGCGGGGTGCGTCCAGCTCGCCACACAACCCGGCGCACGAGGGAAAGAGGGAGGTGGAGGGACCAGGCGGCTCTACGGGCCACGACGGCGCGCACCGGCGGTCCCTCCGCCGCACACCCGTGACGGACGGTGCCCACCGGCCAAGTCACCGCCACAAGATAAGACAAGACAAGGGAATAGAAAAAAACACACAGGTGGCGCTTGAATCGGTGGAGGGCAATGGTAATGTGGACTGCCGCGGGTGGGGAACAGAAAAGAAAAAAGAAAAATCTGAAAACAAAACGAGGCGCCGCGCACACGTTACGTTTGCTGTGGGTGCCGTTGTTAGTCCGCCACCACGTCGCACTCCTTCCAGGGACAGTACAACACCGAAGGAGGGTGTCGAGGTGGTGGCGCAGCACTGTGTGGCGGGTTAGCCCTCAAAGCCGCGGAGAAGACGACAGGAAAAAAAAAAGAAGAACCAAATCGAGGAAACTGAATTAATAGAATTCATCGAAGAAATAGGAGTTTGGCCAGAGCAAAGAGAGAAGAGAAAAATGGGAACAGAAAGCGTTGCCTCCTTCTGCACCGCCAGACCGTGGCCGGGGTGCAGGTGCGGAGCCGCAGGCACTCCGCGGTGGTGCGTGGGTGGCCAGGTGACATTTGGCGCCAACACGCGTCGGGGAGTCCCGCGGCGCGCCACGAAACGTGCGACAAAGGAGAAGGTAAATGGGGGAGGGGAGGGAAAGGCAAAAAAAAGAGAAGAAAGAAAACAGTAAAAAAAGAAAAGGAAAGAAGGTAGGCGTGCGTGGTTTGGCAGCGGATAAAGAAAACAAAGAAAAGCACGAGTACAGAAGAAGGAGAGGCTCCTCTCTCTGCACCTCATCCCTCCCACCACAGAAACAGTTTGTGGGCTCTCCCTGAACGCAGCCAGTGAGGCAGCTGCGCCAGCAAAGAGGCGAGGCAGGCAAAACGATAGAAATAAAAAAAGAAGCGAAGATGATGTGCTGATGCGGTCGCCACGATCGGTGTTCGCCGAGGACAGGGACACGGGAGCAGCGTGCGGGGGACCGACGGCCCACCGGTGCCGCTCCAACAACCCAGAGCAGCGGCCACACGCGGAGAGAAAGAAGGAGAAAGAGAGAGAGAGAGGGAGAAAGAGCCACGGACGAGCGCGGTCCTCCTCACTTGCTGCGCTCCTCGTTGCGGGTGCTGTACGGCTCCTCCGGCGCCTCGTCCGTCGACGACCCGCTGTCCTTCTTCTTGTCCCCGCGCTCCTTCGCCGCCTTCTTCACCGCGTGGCCGTCCACGTCGATGTCGTCGCAGATGCGCGCCGACGGCAGCAGCAGGTAGCTCAGCGGGATGATCAGCAGCGGCATGCACAGGTGGCCCACAACCAGCAGCATCGTCAGGTTGTGGAAGTCGCACGTGCCAACGCCCTTCGACACGATCGGCCACACCTTCTCCAACAGGATCGACCCGATCGTGCCGGACATCGACTGGCCGAGGTTCGCGAAGCCGGCCACCAGCGCGTAGATCATGCTCTCCGACCCGCGCGGGCAGATGCGCGAGATCAGCACGATCATCGGCATCCACGCGAGGTAGAAGCACACCTCGTACACGATGGCGTCGCCCATGATGTACATCGCGTGGTCCGGCACGCCGATGGCCAGGTTCCACCGCTTCACAATGATGATGTCGAACAGCGACGCCAGCACCTGCACAAACGTCGTCACAATGAAGGTCATGCAGTAGCTGTGGTTCGCGAAGATGTACGTGAACGCCGTCACACCCACAATCCCGCCGACGTTGCCGATCACGGACGCCACCGTCGTGTAGAAGACGTAGTCGAAGTGCGGGCCGTCCGCCAGACACTCCTTCTTCGCCATGTAGAAGCTGTCCATCGCGCCGTTGATCTGCAGGTACAGCAGCATGTTGAAGTAGATGAACACGATCGCCTTCGCGATCACCAGCGGCGTCGCCCAGAACGCAAGCCCGCAGTTCACCACGGCGACGGCGATGGCCGCGTAGAACAGGTTCCACGTGGTGCCGAGGATGGTGACGCACGTCATCGCAATCACGGAGCACACCATCACCGCCGAGTACACCAGCACGCGCCAGTTGCGGAGGCACACCTCCTTGTTGAACTCCACGGCGCCGCAGCACAGCGGCACGATCGTCGGGTCCGTGAAGGTGGCCCACATGTCCTCGTCGTCGTCGTCGTCCACGCCCACGTTGGCGCCAGTCACCAGCTCGTCCTCGAGATCGTGCGGCGAGTGGCGGTGGCTCGAGTGCTCGTGGTTGCTGTCGTCGCGCTCGGGGTGCAGGTCCTTCGCCGGTGCCGCGTCTGCGACGGCCAGCGCCTGCTGGTGGCACGCAGCCAGCTGCAGCCGGTACACCTCCGCATGCAGCGCGCGCGCGTCGTTCATGCGCTCCTCGCGGTTGCGCAGCTCGTTGTACCAGTTGAAGACGAAGAAGACGGCCGACACGAACTGGCAGGCGGCGGACACCATCAGGCCCACCTGCGGGATGCCCTTGTCCGACAGCGGGCCCTGGATGGCCGCAGCGATCACGTTGGCGCCGAGAATGAACCACCAGATCCAGCTCACCAGCGCGGGGCCGGAGGCGGGCTGCTGCCGCATCAGCCGGCTGTAGTGGCCCTCCGACAGAATGTCGATGTTCGCCATGCAGAAGTTGCTTAGGAACAGGAAGCCGGCCGCGATGTCGGCGCTGGACGTCTTCTTCGGCAGCAGCGCGAAGCCGAGGGCAAAGGCGGCACCCGCCACCGCTGAGCCGCCGCAGCACCACCGCTTCGTGTAGCCGAACAGCGCGAACGCGTCGGACAGCGACGCCGTGAAGGCCTTCACGGACCAGCCCATCTTCGAGATGCCCTGCAGGCGCTGGTAGCGCGTGCCGTCGATGCCGAAGCGGTCCGTGAACATGGCGAAGCGCGAGAGCGACATGAGGTTGTTGCCGAGGCCCTTGTTCAGGAAGTAGCACAGACCGAGGGCCGTCACGCACCGCGGGCCGTAGCCCTCGCTGGCCTTGCTGAAGATGGGGATGTGCTTCGTGCAGGGCAAGGCGCCGAACATGCGCGCCGCCTCCGGGTGCACGTACGGCTGCGTGCCCTTCTCCTCGTTCATGATATGCGCCTCCGCAGCACCCAGGCTGGCGAGGTCGCCGTTCGACTGTCCGTTCTGCATCACTGCGGCGGCGAGTAGACTGGGGCGTAGGGTAAAGAGAACGGAGGGAGAGAGAAAGGGTGCGAAGCACAACGGCAGTGTCACGCTGCAAGGGGAGGTGGCGGACGTTCGTCGAAAGAGGACGGCGGCGTGTCGCTCCTAGTCTGGAGTGTGCGCGTGCGCGCGTTGAGAGGTGGAAAAACGAAAAAAAAAGAGAGAACAGGCGAGTGTCTTTGTTAAATGGTTTAGGCAGATGCAACCAAGCGTAGGCCGGGACCGCAACTTGGCTTGGATATAATGCGTGGCTTTGCGTTAGAAAAAACTTTAGAGCTGTGTGGGAAAGAGGGAGCGAGAGAGAGAGAGAGAAAGAGAGGAGTAAGGTTTAGGGGAGAGGAGAACAGAGGGACAGCAGTAAAGACCCACGCACACATGCACATATGCATACATCCACAAGACACACGCAACAAAGCGCATTGGGTAAAGGTGCATCAGTGAACTCTAGTATTGCTTTTTCGCTTCAACACACATATGCCTACCACTCTTGCAAATTAATTACGGCAATGCGGCTCGAGTTGTTAAGACCCGTCTTTATGCACTCCCGGTAATGAGACCGACGGCGTTTAGTGTTTGACGTTCATTTCTTGTGGTGGGGAACTTGGTTCAACTCCGTTTTTGAGAGATAGAGAAAAAAAAAAAGCATGCGCGGCCATCACGACGTCGAGGCAGCTCCACTCGGCCGCTCCGCCTCGCGGCACTCCTGCTCCACCTTACGCAGGCCCTCCACGACGTGCTCCAGCCGGGCTGTGTACCGCTGCAGGTACGTGTTTTGAGTGTAGGCGATTCGGATCTCTGCGAGCAGCGACTGAGCTATCGGGTTCACTTCCATCATAGCGGACGAGTCGTCGTACAGGTAGCGCTCCATCTCCTGCTCCACCTCTCGAGCCAGGCGTGGCAGCGAAGGCGGCAGGGAGAGCAGGACAGCTTCGCCAGTGTGGCTGACGACGCGGTTGCACACCTGCGTCGCACTCATCTTGCGGAGAGCGTTGTACTCGTCGTCTTTTAAAATGGGGCGGAGGCGCGCGGAGGCGTCCGTAGCCTTGGCGGCGTCACCAGCAGACTCGCTGGGTGCCACAGCGTTGCTGCTGTTGTTGTTGCACAGACTCGTACTCAAGCGTCCGTCATGTGCTGCTGGGATGGCGACGGCACTCACTTCTTTCTCTTCCAATCGATCCGTCAAGGTTTGCGAAAGCGCCGGGAGGGGAGGCAGCATCCAGCCCGCCTGCGCAGCAACACGCAGCCGCGTGCAGCGGAAGGGCACGACGTCGCGAAGAAAAGCTGCCAGGATGCGATACGGGCCGTCGGTGAGTGTCGTACCACCGTTAAGGTGTCGGCTGTGCGTTTTGTCATCGACATCGGCGTCGTCAAGATCCAGCTCCGACACGTGGGCCGCTGCCTCGGCGTCCTCTTCGTGACTGCTGCTGCTGCTGCTGCTTTTAGAGTCTGTGTCATCGTCGTCAGACGCACTGTCACTCGCGGCATCGCTCTCGCTCCTGCTGTCATCACTTTCTGCCTCAGAGCTGCTCTGCGAGTCCTCACTGCTGCCGTTACCAAGCCCGTCATCGCCAATCGTCTCCTCCTCTCCTTCTTCCTGCTTCACTATACCCTTCAAAACCTCTTTATCCTTCACGCTACGCTTCGCTGCCCGCGCAGACGTGGCGCTGCGACGAACAGCTGGCCGAGGACGCTTGCGAGAGCGCTGGGAGGAAGTAGTTGTCACCGCCAGTGCAGCAGCCGCAGCAGCCGCAGAGCCAAGTGCCTCGGTGGCGGCCTTCCGCAGCGTCGTCTCTGCCGATCGCCACGCCGCTGGGTCGACCTGCGGAAGGCCGCGCAGGCGCACCGTAAAGGCATTACGCGGTGGTACACTAAATTGAAATGTAGGCGTCCCCGCTTCCCCCAGCTGCTGCTGCTGCTGTCGTGACTGCTCTGCCCTATCGCGGTCGTCAAAGAAGCACGCAGCGCGTTGCAAAGCTTGAGCGGCAGCCGTGGCCAACCGCAAGTACTGCGCCACGGCTTGCTGATAGGGAATGTTGGTCGCCCGCTCACAACGCAAGAGTTCCGCTGCATCGGCACGCCGCTGTACCTCTTCCGCGTAGTTGTACCACGGGTTCGGCGTGATGCAGTGTGTCAGGCGCTGCGCCAGGGGAAACATGGGGAGGAGGGGCTTGGGAGGGGAGTTGCCACGGACGATGTGCAGCGTGCATTGCTCGCTCTCTTTTCAAGAGGATTAACATCCCCCTGCGGTGGTGGTGGTGCTGTTGCGCTGTGTGGGACTGTGGGTGAAAGAGAAGAAAGCGGTGCTGACCCTGAGCCCACCTCCTTTCCCTCCTCTCCCTCCTTCTTCACGTCTGTGCTGCCTGTCGACGCGTGCAGAAGCGCGTAGCGATCGAAAGAGGCAACGAAGGGAGTTGATGCGTGTGCGATAGTACTGCTTCCCGACTGTGCTGCGGGTGTCGTAGTCGTGTTAGTGAAGAGGGTGGTGGTAGTGGTCGTAGCTGCGTTCTCCTTCTTCGATTGATACTGCTGCTGTTGTTGTTGTTGTTGAGCCAGGACAGCGTGAAGAAGACGCTGCTGACGCTGCCGTAGCACACCGGTGGTAACGCGGCTGTATTCCGCACACACTTGCTCCACCGTCGGCACCAGGCCAGCAGTGGCAGCATCGCCGCCAGTGCTGTTCTCCCCTACCGCATTGCGCGATGCCGTCGTTGGGTTCCACCGGTCCACCACCACTATTGGGTTCCCAAAGCGTGCCCACAACCAACACAAGTAGCACGATGAGGCGTAGTTGAAGGCGAAGGTGGACGGCGTCGCACATGACGCGGATGTTGAGGTTGGGGGTGCCTGCGGTAGTGCACCGTATTCGTCCTCCGTGAACGTGAAGAAAGCCAACGTGTCGCAGGAAGCAGACGACGCAGCAGGTGGAAGCGAGAGACGCGCCGGCAGCGTCGCGGAGCCTCGTGCAGCCTCCGTGCAAAATTTCAAACCTTGTCGATAAAATGTCGTTCTTGTTCGTGTGTCTGCATCGTCCTCCTCGTTCTTGCAGCCCCGTTCGTACTTGTTCTCCTCTTGGTGCACGGCTTGCAGCAAGACACGGGCCTGAGCCAAGTCGTCTGAGCGCTCCCACCGCTGCCCTAACGCCCACGGGTGTGACGTCGTGTCAGAGGATGAAGCACTGCGCTGCTCGGCTGCCATCAGTCTCCATGAGTACCGCAGCGTACGCGACGAGGCGTCGCTGTCGTTGCCCTTCTTGTCGCTGCTGCAGCTGCCGGTGTGAAGTCCAAGTTTGTCCTCGTGCATCGTTCCCCAGCGCATCACGGCTGCTTGCAGGGCCGCAGAGGTGCGCAGCGCTGGTTGTGGTGATGGCGAAGAAGATGATGACGTTTGTGTCGTGTCATTCCTTGTCGCGTTTCCTAGCGATGCCGACTCGCCGTCGTACATGGCAAAGCGGCGCTGGTCTTCGAGGAGACGGCTCAGCTGCGAGAGCGGCTTAGACCTTTTTTGGTGTTGCTGTGCTGCACTATCGAAGGCACCCTCAGCATGTGCGTGACGCAGTGAATGTTTTCTCGCATGCTGCTGCTGCTGCTGCTCCGACGCAGGAGAGAAGGTGGGTTGTGGCGGAGAAGGTGAAGCCGAGGTGTCGGACACGAGCTCGGCGGCCAGCTGCAAGGCGGAGACATCGGAGCGGAGGCTGTCCATACCGCCGTGTCGTGCTGATATCTTTGTCCCTCCCTTTCTTTTACACAAGAAGGTAGCGATGAATGGCGTCGCTGCTGCTGTTGCTGCCGTGCCCTCACCTCCAGATAGAGAGGGAGAAAATGACAAGGCAAAAAAAAAATGGATCTAGTGAAGGAGAGGGGGAGAGAAAGGAAAGGAAATGTTTATGTGAGGACGAGGGAGAAGTGAAGGAACAAAACAAATGCTCAGACTTTTAAGTTATCACCATGGGATTGCAGTGGCACAAAGCTTTTAAATTTTGTATCTGAACACTGAACCCCTCCTCAGTATCTCTGCGTCTTTCTCTTCCGGAAATGCGAGAAGATCTTGAGCGGAAAGAGATGTCAGGAAGGGAGAGAGAGAGACTTGCCATGCTGTTCGTGTCCAATAGGTAGACTACACAAGAGGAAAGCCAGCAACACTCTCACCTTCGTTTATTTCCTTTCCTGCCGACAAATTTGCTGTTCTTCATTTTCTCTCATTTCCGCTTTAAAAAGATCTGCTCTGCAGAAAACGAGGGACACATAATGGGAAAGAAGAGAAGGTACAAAAGCTTCGGGTATTAAGAGAGAAAAGGGATGAAGTATGCGAAGTCGAACCGGTGACGCTGCCGCTCTCATTATCCACTTACTACGCAAACTATCTCTTTTTTTTTCTTGTTCGGTGTGTATTTGTGTCTTGTGGGTGAGTGCAAAGAAAAAAAGGGGCGACTGCCCCATCATCAATTAACTCAACCGCGAGCCCACACAGACACACATACATACACACGCAGACATGGGCATGCCAATTTCACCACCCACCACGTGACACACACCCCACATACACGTACGCATGCAAGCGCGCACACACGTGGGGGCACACCACTGTTATACAGCACCAACAACAACAACAACAAAAGAGAAACAACTTACTAGGCTTACTCGTCCCGCTGGCGTTTTGCCATGCGAATCGTGCTGCGATGCACCAGCTGCGCCTGCACCGACTGCGACGTAGCCGCCTCTGTGTTTAACCGGTTCGGCAGCGCACGGCGCACCGCCCGACGTCCCGACCATCGGCGACGAAGCCGCCGCGTTTTGCCCCGCTGCGCCACCCGCAGCTGCTGTCGTCGATGCAGCCTGCAGAATGGCGTCGACGTCGGCGTCGGCCTCGCCCAGCAGCTCATCAGCGCAGCCCGCGAACGAAATTTTCTGTGCGTCGTGGTAGGCTTTGAACTTCTCCGCAAAGATGTCCTCGGCGCTGCGTGTCTTGTCGTTGTTGTCGCCCGCACCACTGCCAGCGACTGCGTTTGTGGACGCACCCTTCTCCTCGTTCTTCGTCGACTCGGAGAGCCCCGAGGCGGACGCTTTCACGGTCCTCTTCTTGCGCTCTGTGCCCGCTCCTTCTCGTCAATCCACAAGCCCCGCGCCCCCAAAAATCCCCCCCCCCCCCAACCCCCCCCCCCCCCCCCCCCCCCCCCTCGCGCTTCTCATCGCTGACGTAGCGGTAGAAGGAGTCCTTGCGCGCCGAGCAGCGCGCGATCGTTGCGTCGCCCCCGCCTGCGCTGCCCCTTGGTTTCCCCGGTGTGTGGGGGGGGGGTATGGGGGGGTTGTGTTGAGGAAAAGAATATAAAAGGGGAGTGTTCTGTTCAGCGAGACTGCCGACGGCGAGGACGGGGGAATGGCCGACAGCGTAGACTGCTGGGTCTGCGTCACGTGATGGTCGACCCCGCTGCTGCTACCCGGCGCGTCGTAGGACTCCCTCGCGTGCTGCGAGAGAGGATCCTGCGTCACCTCCACATCCTCCAGCAGGTGCGACACTGGACTAGCCTGCGACGGCCGCTGCTGCTGCTGCTGCTGCTTGCGTGTCACCACACGGTGCTCCTGCTCATAGGCGACGGTGCGCACCGGGGCGGCAGCCACGCCGATGCTGCTGTACCGCTGCCGCAGCGCCTTTGATGCCTCGATTTCCGACTCCACCCACTGATGATGGCTGAAGTGCTGCTTTCTTGTAGTCCTTTAGCAGCGCCACCTGGCGCTTCGTTGGCACAAAAGCACGCGGGTCGAGCGAGGCAAGGCTTGCGCTCTCACCGCCCTCGGCTGTTGCGGCCGCCGCACCCTCCACCGCCCCCTCCGCTGTCGTCACAGGGGTTTCGCCTGACAGCACTGCCGGGGCATCGCCAAGCACGCCATCACTGTACTTTTCCGTCGGCCGACGATTTGCGCTTGCGACACAGAAAGCCAGCACCTCCTCGTCCTCCGGTACCGTGTTCGACAGCTGGGGCAACATTACAAGCTCCTCCGCCTCGGCTGAGCCCGGCTGCACCGCCTCCACAGCGAAGCAGAGCCAGACCGTCTTGCCACGCCAGTCCACCGTCGCTGTCGTGCACGGCGGCGCCAGGCCACTCGCACGCGCGGCTGCAATCGCGTCCTCTAGCAGCACCACGCGACGCACCCGCGACCACGAGTAGCGCTCCGGGGCATCGCGGTGGTGGTAGCGGACGAAGAAGTTGAGAAAGGGCTGGTCGCCGAGGCGCTGCGGCGCGTTGTCGATCTCGCCGGCAAAGAAGGCCTGGTCGGCGTACTTGTGGACGAACTTGGCGTTGAGGGTGATGGACTGGATGGCTTCCTTAGAGAGCAGCATGGTGCATGCAACACAAGAGAGAGAGAGAGAGGAAAAAAACTATCACAACAACAACAACAACAAAAAAAAAACGCGTCAATTTCACGAGCGAGGCAACCAGCCACAACAGCAAAATAAAGCGTTGCAGCTCACGAAAGGGCAAAAGGTGCCTGGGGATGTTGCCCAGCAGTAGAGAAAGATGAAGAAAAGAGAGGCGAGACACGCGACAACACCTGTAATTAGCAACCTGCGAGAGAAAAAAATTTTTTGCATGGGGGAGAAAGAGGGAGAGGGAGGGAGAGATGAGTGTGTATGTGGGTGGAGCATTAGCCCACGAGCAGCGTACAAGAGCCCCACTTTCCTCAACACAGCACCGACGACACCATTCTCGAGAATAAGAGAGAGAAAGAGAGAGCGTTGGTCGTCAGTCTTGACACTTCCTTTGTGCTAACAAGAGAAATGTGCGCTGCTGCAAATATCGAGTTCACCCGTTTTTCTTCTCTTTTTTTTCTTTTTCTCTGCCCACCTCTCCTTCTCTCCTTCAACAACGCTAAAACACCGTGTTGTGGAGCCACAGTCCACATCTCTCACCGCCGCGTCGCTCGTGTGTGTGGCGTGCGTTCCTCTACGCGTATCACATCTTTTTCTCCAAATTTTTGTACCGCAACGCTTATATATGAATGTAAATTAGAGATCGTACCACTGTGCTCTTCTTCTCAGGTCTTAAGTGTGCATGTATGAGTGTGAGTGTGAGAGAGCGAATAGGTGCGTGACTGCAGGCTTGCGCGTGCCTGTCAACGTTTCCCCGCGGAGGACACAGCTGACACACCCACGCTGACATACACACAAACACATACACACTCCGACGCAAGAGTTGGCTATACAACGCAGAAGCAGACAAGGCGTGGTCACCACACGCAACACAACTACCATCAGAGGAAAAGACAAGTAATGAAAATGAGAAAAAACACGTTCCTCTCTCTCCTCTCCTCTTCTCTCTCTCTCTCCACCAAACAAATCCCACGTCCTTTTAAAAAGAAAGAAAGAGAAACAAGATCACAGAATACATAAAAGATATCGCAAAAACGGGAGTGAATTGACAGGCAGACACTTACACACAAACACACATGCACGCACATCGACGCACGTGGAGGGAGTGTGTGTGTGTGTGTGTGTGTGTGTGTGTAAACGGAAAGCGGAAATGGGCAAAGAAAGAACAATAAAGAGAAAGATAAAGAAAGACTGCTATGTACAACATAGAAATAATAAAAAAGAAATGAGCCAACAAGAAAAAGGCAGCAAGCACTTCAACAGCAGCACACCCAACGACACACACATACACATACACACCTTCCAACCAATTAATGGGTGCGCTCTCTCAGTGCAGCAACAGCTGGGAAAAAAAAAACGAAGAGAAAACAAAAGTCAAGAGCAACACGTTGGATGCGATAACGAGAGAAAGAGAGAGAAAGAGGGAGACGGCAGGACGAACACACACACAGCGGCGAAAGGTAAAGAAAAATAAAATCTCCTGTTGCTTTGCCCTTCTCTCATCTTCCTCTCTTCCATCTCAGTCACGGCCATTCAAACAACGGTGAGACTAATTTCTCGTTGCCTGCTTAAACTCCTTTTTTCCACGTTTTTTTTTCCATCGAAGTCCACAAAGAATCTCATGGCGTCGCTCTAGACGGGTATCTGTACATAAAAGAGAAAGAGAAAATCAGGAGAAGGAAGGGAGGGTTTGGATAGGCAGAGAGAGAGAGAGAGCAGAGAAGAGCCGAGAAGAAAATCAATAATAAGAGTAGTAGTGACTGTACGAGGTGAACGTGGTGCTGAGCACGTAAGCTACACGTGCAGCTGCGTGCAGCAAAAACGTTAAGATAATAACAAGGGAAACAGACAAAAAAAAGTGGTCAGGGAGGAGCAACAACCTCTCAGCCCCCGATTTTCCAACAGCGACTCATCTGCGCGTCACCACACGTCCGTTGCGCACCTTCACCTGGTTGTTCGTCAGCTCAAAGCTTGACGACGACGGCGAGGGCTGGACGGAGCCGCGGCCAAGCCGCACACGCGACCCCCGCGCCGAGCTCGTCCCGCTCACCACGCCGCTGTCGTTGCCACTTGCCGGTTCCCGCGAGGGCGGCAGACGGCCGTTGAAGCGCGCAACGGTGTCGACGACGTCGTGGAAGAACAACACCATCGCCGAGACGTTGTCCATGCTGCCGCGGTCGACCGCGAATTCGGTCAGCTTCTGGCAGCAGTTGTTCAGCACGCGGCGTATCACCTCCGGTGAGGGACGCGGCTTCTCGCCGGAGAGGATGCGTGGGTCGCAGACGTCTGGCGTGTAGCTCAAAGGAAGTCGCGCACAAACTCGGTGGCTTCTTCGTTGCTGAGCACGTCCCAGAGGCCGTCGCAGGCGAGCAGGAGGAAGGCAGAGGCGTCGGTGAGATTCAGCTGACGGACATCCGCGACGTTGCTCACCATCAAGTCCCGGTTCGAGATGAAGCGGCGGTTGGCCTGCGAAGAGGGCTGGGAGGGCGGGCTCGAGCCAGACGTGTTCGCCGCGCTCTCCCCACCGCCCTCGCGCTGGGCACCGAAAGGGAAGTCCGTCAGCAGCCCCTCCTCCTCTGAGGTCGACGAGGGCTGAAACTTAAACTCGAAGTCACCCAAGGCGCGACTCACGGCGAGAATGCCGCAGACACGGCCGAACTGCACGAAGCCGCCGCAGCGGGCAATGCGGCGCGACTCGTCCGTGTTGCCAGGCTTGTGGTCCTCGCTCATCGCGATGGTCGTCTGGCCGTCGTACAGCACCGCCCGGGCGTCGCCCAGACAGGCAACGTAGAGCATGCGACCACACACCGCAGCAGTGATCAGCGTCGAGCCGCCGTTCGCGCCGGTCGTCTCCTCCACCATCTCCTCGTAGACGTCGCGGCGGCGGCGTCCGTTGCCGCGGCCCGCCTTCCGCTGCTGCTCCAGCTCGCTCTTCTTCGCCTGCAGGATGTGAAAAATCTCGCGGTCGGTTTGCAGGATGGCCTCCACGAGAGCCAGCGCGTTGTTCTCGCCGAGGGCGGCGTGGTTCAGCACGTAGTGCGGCAGCCACCTTGCCCCGAGATCAGCGACGCGCCGCCCGCAGTGCCCATCGAGCACGGCCATCAGTGACACCGGCTGCCCCCGCACGTGCGTTGCGTTGAGCTCTATGAAATGTGCGTCTTCCATTGTCGGCCGCATCCCCTGCACACACCCACTTCCCGCGACGAGGGCGATCGGAACGGTGGCTGTCTTCCCACTGCTGAGCACGACGTTGAACTTGTAAGATGGAGCGCTCTCGGCACCTGCAGCAGCAGCGGCGTTGGCGGCGGGGGCAGTAGACGGGGCGGCGTGCGGACGCGCACCGGGCGGCCCACCAGCTGGCTGCCGAGGTGCTTGCAAGTTCCCTCCTGAAGTTTCTCCTTTGGGGTGCGGACGGAGGCTCGAGAGAAGCTGCGTGCTGCTGAACATGTGGCCCGGCGTGTCCTCTGGGCCGCTCTCCGGGTCGCCCCAGTTTTCATCGTCGTCGTCATCCGCTACGTTGAGCTGCCTCGACGCGCCGCCCGACGGCGCGGCGTTCTGCGCCACAAAGGTGGAATGCGGCACGTGGCCGTCCTTGTGCGGCCGCCCTGCGCCGTTACTGCTGTGGCTCGCCGTGCTGCCGCTGCCACCACGACCACCTCCGCTCTCCGCTGGTGCCTCCCGCCCCGCAGGCGCGTCGCCACCACCACCACCGCCTTTGGCGCTCCCACGATCCCGCGTGCGACGGGGCTGCAGCCGTGGCGACGTGCTCTTCGTCAGCTCGGCAAAGGCTTCCGGTGGGGCACTCAGCACCTCCCGCAAATCACCCGGCTCCGCATCGCCCTGCAGCGAGCGGCTCAACACACCACCATTACCACTTAGGTGACTGCTCAGTGACGGTGGCGTGGCTGAGCCCGATGTCGGCGGTGGCGTGGGCCGCAGCGCGTCTCCCCCCGTGACGCTGCCACGCACCGGTCGCAGACGCGGCAGCACCTCGCCGACGCTGTCACGTGTCCGCGGCAGCGACAGCGCTCGCGGGCGACCGGTGCTTGTCCCGCTGCGACCACTGCCCCCACTCTCGGAGCTCATCTGCGACGCGTCGTGCGGCAGGCTGCGGCTGCTGGCGTTGCGCTGTGCGGACTGATTTGCCTGCAGCTGCTTACTGACGCGGCTGCGGAACGTGGCGGAGCTCGGCGACGTGCCGGTCGCCACGGCCTCTGCGGCAGCTACGCTGGTGCTGCTACTGACCGTTGTGGTTGTTGTCGTCGTGCTTGGCAGCGGCTCCGAGACGATCAGGCGAGGGTTTTCGTTCGCGTAGCTGCCGCCGTTCGCTACTGGGCGTGGCAGCACCGTGTCGTCGCTGGTGGTGTGCAGAATGCGTGCGCGTGACGCCGCCGCTGGCGCAGTAGATGGTGGCGCAGGTGCGTTCTTGCTGTTGGTGTTGCTGTTGCTCGCTTTCCGTGGTCGTGGTGCGCTTGACGGTGTCCCACTGCCTCCCCCGCTCGCTGCACTCGACTGGCCACCGTTTCCGCTACCGCCACTGCGTCGAGAGGCGGGCGGCGGCGGCGGCACCTGTCCACCTGGGTTGGCGAGCACGGCGGCGGCGGCCACGACAGCCGCGGCGTGGGATGGAGAGGGGGTGTTTGTGGCCGCGGCGGTGGACGACGAGTCGTAAACCTGGTAAAGCATGCTGGTGCGACGGGTGGTGTTTTGTAGATCAATGGGGCGTACACCGCGGCGCTGTCCGCTCGACGGGGGGTTGGAGCGGGGGCTGCTACTGCTGCTGGCAGACGGCGTCGCGGCCGATGCGTTCTGCCCGGGCTTCCTACTTGCTTTTCGCACCATGTTTATTTTTTTCTGCAGACTTGTTGCGTGTGTAGTTTGTGAGTGTGTGTGTCTGCACACGAGTCGATTACGTCGCGCGCTCGAGCACGTGTTTAAGCGGGGGGTAGAGAGTAAAGCAACAGGGAAAAACAAAAATACAAAATAGCGGTGAAAGGTATCGAAGGCAGAAAGCGCGCTCGTCGACCGCCGAGACGCCGGAGTTGTATAGAGTGGGGGGAGTTTAATCCAAGAATGAAAAAGGAAGACAAAAAAAAAGAGCGAGAAAAAATAAACGGAAAGTGGGAGAAGGCGTCACACAGGTGGCCCACAAGACAAGGAGAGAAAGAGAGGGGGACAGAGGTGTGAAGGTGTGTATTGCCTGGCAAAGAAACAGAAGAAGAAGGGATTAACGACAACGAAGTATACAACTATAAAGAAGAGAAATATAGAAAAGGAAGTAGATCGAGGAAAGCGGAGAAAAAAATACGTACCGAGCAGAGAAGGTACTAGTTTCCTTCCTTCTTTCTTATTTATGGGTGGGAAGTGTGCGCAGTCCGTACCTCTGTATGCTTCTTCTCCGTCGCTCACCAACCCAGGGGATGGCGCAAAATACACACACACACACACACGCACACAGCTGCTTGTGGTCCCTTCTCCGCTACTACTCACCAATCAATACGCGCCACTGCCCTGCGAAGGAGAGTGGGAGAGAGTGTGTGTGTGTGTCTGTGTGTGAGAGCGGTGAGTGGTCACGGCGAAGTCACCGGTGGTGTGTGAGCTGCACACACAGGCAAAACACAAAGCGGTGGTATTTCAAGAAAACAACGTGTGACACGTTGAAATGAAGTAAGAAAGAGGAGGGAGGAAATAGGGAGAGATGGGGAAGAAGGGTGACGACGGGTAGGAGTATCAGTGCAACGCGCATCTGTCAAGTTGCAGGTATCTAGAAAAGACATGACTCCTATAGCCAGGAAGCGCGCTTGCTGCTGTTTCTCACCTGATTCGCCAGCATGGTGCACAACACCGGACTGTCCCACCATTAGTAGGGTCATCGGCTCTCTCTTGGCTTTACAGGCACCGCCACAGAAGGACTTGCGCAGCATTCCAGTTCCGTGGTGCTCTACTAAATGACATTGTGAGTTTCGTTATTCTCTTTTAAACTTTTGTGTGTGTGTGTGTCTGTGTACTACTCCTCCGAGTTGCGGCGGCTCTTGCCGAACTCTCGCGTCACCTTTGGATGCACATCTTGCGCCTTTGGACGGTCCAGCACGCCCTTCCGCATCATCTCCGCCCGTGCCACGGTGGCCAAGGCGAGAAAGGCCACGCAGCCGAAGAAGATGTCGCGCTTGTTGGCGAGGTAAAAGTTGTGAAGACGCGCTTTCCAGCTCAGCTGCTGCTGCGCCTGCTGCCGTGACGACGGCGCCATGACGACTTGCTAAATGCGCGTGCGGGTGTGTATGTGGACTGAAGAGAACAGAAAAGGCGTAAAACAGTCTTCTTCCTGAACGCCCCTTTCTTTGTTTTGTG
The DNA here is from genome assembly GCA_030078075.1 of Crithidia sp. LVH-60A. Lineage (NCBI taxonomy): Eukaryota > Euglenozoa > Kinetoplastea > Trypanosomatida > Trypanosomatidae > Crithidia > Crithidia sp. LVH-60A. The sequence goes on from CP119673.1 coordinate 398,428, forward strand.
CTGTTCGATATAAAGCTTAAGGGAGGAAGACAGGAGAAGAAAAGTACAGATGACGACGTTGCTGAAAGCGATTTTGGAGTTTGTGGATGCACCGCAGGGTGACATACTATGAAGCGTCGCCGCCGCGCCTTCCACGCCTCTGCGGCTTCGTTCCTGGCGGACAAGGAGAGTTACACACGATACTCTCCTTCTTGACCTAGAGATCAGATTGAGAGAGAAGAGCCTCGGCGGGGCGAAGCACCTGTCACTGCAGCAACCTCCATTTTCGTTTCAATTGAGACACTTGTTCTTTTCTTTTGTTTGTTTGTTTGTTTGTTTGTTGAGTAACACGAAGGGGGATACATGGGCGAACACGCAGACATCCACGACGCAGTCACCACTTCCAGGATAGCAATCAAACCTGTCAGAAAGATCCGGGGAAAGCTACAAAAAAAAAAAACGGCGAAGAAGAAGCAAGGCACAGCTGCAGTGAGAGCAGACCTCCGTGAGCACCGCAAACACCAGCCGTTTTGGTCAACGCTTACCGCGGGGTGCGCGTCTCAGAGCAGAAGAAGTACGACAGGGCTGAGGCAACCCGCTTATCCGCGACGCCGCCCTCAGCACTACTGTGCATCGCCTCCATCGTCTCCTCCTCCCGCAGCGCCGCCGCCGCCGCCGCATCCTCGGCTGCCTCCGTCACCTCCAACTCCACCACCCCACGCGCCGCATCGCGACGGGTCAGCAAGACATGCCGTACCAGCCACCGATCAACGCGGAGGTTCAGCAAGACGGTGTTGAAGTACACCGCCTCGTGGTGCGAGCGACCGCCACCGTCGGTGCGCACAGCAGCCGCCGCAACGTCGAGGCTCTCGACGGACGGCGCGCCGGAGTCGATAGAGGACGACGACTCATGGAAGGGACGGCCGCTGTGGCTGTGCGAGTGCGTGTGCTGATCCTCGTCGCGGTGTGCGGGGGAGATAGAAGGGGAGGCAGAGGCGCCACGCGAACCACTCCGACCACCACCACCAACAACGTGCACCCCTTCAGCCTCGGCAACCACAGCCGCTACGCGTTGCTGTCGGCGCCGCGACACACTACAGACGCGCTCCCCAACTCCTTCATCGTCATCGCCGATCCCACACAGGTCGCTGTGCACGCCGTGCTGCTGCTGGCGCCGCGCGACGGCGGCGGTGGAGCCGGTCAGCACGCGAAAGACGAAGAAGCGATGCACGGCGGCCCACCAAACCATTCGCTTTAACTCCTGCACCACCTCCAGCGGGTGAAACACAAAGAGGCGGAAAACGGGGATGGGGGCAGGAGGCAGCTCTACCGGGTGGCCGCCGCCGTCACCGTCGTCATCGTCGGTGGTGGTGGTCGCGTCCGCCGCGCAGTGGGAAGCGTGAGACATTTAAATCGTCTGTGAAGGGCGAGGCAGCAGCGGCGGCAGCAGCAGTAGCAGCAACGGTGGAGCTGGTGATGGTGGAAGATTGTGATTGATGTGCTGCAACGTGCGTGGTGTTATTGTGTTGACTGCTGAGGAGGCTATCCACTGGTGCTGCCGGAGAGGGAGAGGCACTTGCTGGAGCTTCTGGCATGTCTTCTGCAGGCGGTGGTTGCAGCGGCGGAGATGGCGAAGGCGCCTGAACCACCGTTGCTGTCGTTGCAGTAGCGGCGACGGAAGTTGTTGCTGCGGCTGCCTTGCTCGCCACTGCCGACGACGACGATGACTTGCGCGCCGGTTCTGCCCTTGACGCAGCAGCAGTTGTGGATCTGGTAGTGTCCGGCTTCGCGGCGGACTTGGACGTGCTGCCTGACGCAGCCTTCGTCCCCTCTACCTTTGTCTTGTGGTGCGTCGGCGACGTCTTCTCTTCCTTCGCAGCAGTCTTCTTGTTCTTCTTCACTCCGAAGGCGTCTGCTAGCCACGTCAGAAACGTTGGCGCCCCCCCCCCCCCTTCTTTTTTCCCTTTTTCTTTTTTTTTTTGGTGGGGGGCGACTTTTTTTATTTCGCCAGAGCCTTTTCTCTGCTTTGTGGCTGGTGCTGAGGTGGCCGCCGCGTTGCCAGACGTGGTTCCACTCGCCGCACGTGTGGCAGACTTCCCCGGAGCGGTGCAGCGCATCCCTGCCGCTGGCGTGCTCGCAGCTCGCAGTGCCGATGCCGATGTTGCTGCCGCTGCTGGCGGCGCTGCGTGCGCATTCGGCGCTGTCTGTCCCCGCGCTGCGTGGACGGTGGAGGCGGGTTTTGCCTTTGCCTCCTGTGCCGGTGGCTTTCCTGCCTCCTCCACGTCGCTGTCCGAGTAGTCGGGGTTGTGCAGCGAGGCGCGGCGTTGCGCAGCCGCACCGGCGGTGGATGCAGGTTTGTGCGGCGAGGGAGAAGAGGCCGGCGCTGCGGCTCGCGCCTTCGTCGGCGATGGCAGGACCGATGCATCGCCCAGTGCAGCCGCTGCAGTACTCATCTCCCTCGCATCGGCGTCCTTGTTGTGGTAGCCGCTCTTTTTGGGCGACGGCGTGGCACCTCGATACGCCGACGGACTACTCACCGCGGTGGCATCACATACACGCATGGCAGGGGGAGGCGAGGCCACCACTGCCGCTGCCGCTGCCGCCGCCGCACGCAACAGCTGCGTGCACTGCGCTTCGTGCCGCGCGCGTAGCTCCAGCGCCGCCGACCAGTTCTCTCGCTCGAGGGCGTACCGAATCACACGTGCCATGTGCCGGAAATCGTCTAACATCATCGCCCCAACTCCGCCGCTGCGCTGGTCGAGCATCATCGTCATGGGCAGCCACGCGGTGTTGCGCAGCAGCGCGCGCTGCTCGTGCAGGAGCGCCTTCTTGTAGTGTTGGGGGGCGTGCAGCCTGTGCCGGTTGTACATGCCCTGCTCGTAGTAGGAGAGCGGCCGCTCCATGATCGGAGGCATCTCCATGCGCTCGTTGAGCGACGGGGGGTCGACGGTGACGGCGTGGTAAATGAAACGGTCCATCACCTCCATCGACAGCGCGGTTGGCTGCTGCGGAGGGCTGTTGTTGTTAAGGTGGCTCATGTTGTTCGCGTCGTGCTGATGGAATGGGGGAGGTGGTGGAGAGGCGAGAGACGGCGCCGCAGGGGTGCCGCGTCGCGAAGAAGCCGCAGAGGATTCTCGCGTAGATCTAGCTTTGCTCTTTTGCTGCTGCTGCTGCTGCTGGCTCTGCTGAGCTTCGTACGCGCGTGTGTTCAGCGGCTCCGAGTTGCTCCGGCGCAACGCGGACGCACCGCTGCTCCCGTTATTGGGTGTTGTGGGGCGTTGCTGCGTTGCGGCGGCGGCGGCCGCAACGGCCGCACGTCGTGCACGACGCCGCGCCACGGAGCTCTCCACCGGCGAGGACTCTGCGAGAGAGGATGTGCGCGAAAAGCGCGCAGGAGACGGCGCTGCGGCGTGTGTGTGCGGGGAGGCGAAGGAGTTGCTCCTGTGAAGCATCGTGGGCGACGCCATGGGTGGTGGTGGTGGTGTTGCACCTTTCTGGCGCTGCTGCTGCGGCTGCGCCGGTGCGTTGGCCAGCCGTGCACGTGCGCGTGAGACAGCTGGGCTGGGGCTGACGGATGGCGAAACAGGTGTTGAGGCCGCTGCGCTGGCAGGCGTGACCCCGACTGAAGGACATGCCGCCGTGTCTGGCATGCTACGTAGATGTAGTGAAACAGGAGCCTCGGCGGATGGCGGTGGTGGTGTTGTCAATCCGGCTTCCACCACCACCACCGCAGCACGGTCTCCGTCTTCCTCCTGTGGAACTTCGTTGTTGTGTGCCTCCTTCACTGCTTCGTTCGGTGTCGTCTCGCCATGCGGCACCGCTGCTGATGCCACCTTCTCTTTCTCTTCTCCATCCTGCGCCAACACGGCAGCAGGACTGCGTGGTGCCTCGACATGCTTTCTCTCTCCTCCATCAGCATTGAAAGCGATCACAGGCACCGGACCCGCAGCTTCGGTATGGACATCGCTGCTGCCTTCCTCATCGTCCCGTAGCTGCTCAGCCAGAACGCTTTTGTTTGCAGCTTTATCGCTCTCTTCCTTCTCCTCCTCAACAAAGTCCACCTCCACCGACGCTGCTTCTGCGTGGGCAAGATCCCTTTCCCGCTGCTGTTGCTGCGTGGAGGCGGGTGACGCTGCTGGTGGTGGCGATGGCGTCATGGAAGCTTCTAATACCGGTGGTGACGACCGGGACGAGGAGACCGACGCAGCTGCTCTGCCGGGTGTCAGCGATGGGCTCTGCAGGTCGGTGACACTCTGCGCGGACACGGCAGCAGCAACTCGCGCGTGTGCCGCGGCGTGATCGTGGGCGGAGAGCGACGGCGAAGAAAGATGACGCCTCTCTACGCTTTCTGCTGGTGTACGCGACGCAGCGGTGAGGGGAGCCGACGCGGGTGCTACTGCTGCGGCGGCTGCGGCGGGAGAGGAGACCGCTTGCGACGTGGGCGTGGCCGCCACGCTCGTCGTGGTGTCTTCGGTCTGAAAATCGAATTCGGATTCCTCGCTGCTGCTGGTCTGCGAGGACACGTCAAGTACATCTCCGTTGCCGCCGCCGCCACGACCACTCTCTTTGGAACCGTCTGCCTCGTCCGGCAGTTGCCCCTGCCGTTCATGAGCGCCGTTGTTACGCACCAACGTTGTGTTGGGATCGTTGCTGCGACGGCAGGCATCAAAGATTGCGTCATGCTGCGAGGCTGCCGTGTCCGTTGCCGTGAAGGCGATAGACCGGGTTGTTGTGACCGGAGTGGTGGAGAGCGACGTGCTCGACAGCGTTGCAGCATCCTCGGTGGCGCATACTTTCCCAAGGCTACTCGTCCTCGCCGTCGCTGTTTTTCTCGTTTTGTTTTTCTTCTCGGTTGGTGTCACCGACGCACGTTCTGCAGGTGACGCCTTCGCCTTTCTCACCTTCTTCAACTTCTTTGGCAACACCGACGAGCTTTCTGCGTCCTTCTCTGTCTTCGCCAACTCGACAGGCGCCGGCGCTGGAACGGCTGGCGGTGCGTGTTGCAGGCGCAGTGGCCGCTTTCTTTGCACGTTGATGCGGCCATCCCACACCGGCGAGGAGTGGGCAGTTGTGTTTTGCGTGAAGGAAAGCGGAGCAGCTGGTGTTGTCGCTGCTGATGCATTGCGCGCGGGGTCGGCGGAGAGGCGTGGGTTGCGTCCGAGAGAGGTGCGGCGACGACTCACCGAGTCGTGTGCCCTCTGCACAGTGCTCATGCGTGGAGAAGGGCGAGTTGCAACTGTTGTCCAGTCTTGCTGTTGGAGGGGTTCAGTGATAACTTCACGACTTCCTGGCGGGGAGAATCAATGAAGAGGAAAACAAAGCAAAAAAAAAAAACAAGAGAGGAAGCGCTGAAAGAAGGGCGGACAGGGGTGTACGCGCGTACGTCCGTGAGTGTGATGCACCGCGTAAAGCAACGAAGGGAGGAATTCAAGGAGATAAAAAAGGATTATTGAAAGAAACAGAAAAGGGGTTAATTTAGAGATACGCTAACGACCTAAACCACACAACCCCCACGCACACACACAAACGCAATAGGAATGAGATGAACGAGACGGTACTTCGTCTGTACTTGGCCACACGGAAAAACGGGGAGAAAAAGAGAAGAAGGGAAAAAAGGTTCTTTCGTGACACCGCTCTTCTCTCGTTCTCTCTCACTATCGATGTTGTACTACAAATAAAAAATGAGTTTAAAAACCTAAGAAGTGAAATTTGAAAAAGCAGTCAGCTGCCAGTCAGGACAGACGGAGGGGGAAAATAAGGCAAAACCGAAGAAAAAGTCAAAGGTAAGTGTCAGTGGGGGAAAAGAGGATCGCAGAAAGAAGAGAAGAAAGAAGGCGGTGGTGGCTGTTCGGTGCGGCTTGATCGGGCTGAGACACGTGCAGGCGAATGCAGGAGAGAAAGAAAGAGAATAGGAGAAGACGAATAAAACTGTGTTTGATTGCTCAAACACATAAGGGAGCAGAAATCAAAGAAAAAATATCTCAGGAGCCACTGCACTGAAAAAACAAAGAGCGGAGGGGAAGAGATGCGCAGACAGAGAACATAAAAAAAAAGAGGAAAATAAAATAGAGAAGATGAGAGAAGAGAATAGCACAAACGTGCGCGAGGAACGTGAAAGCAAAAGCAAGGAAAAAAAGGGATTATTGTTAAATGCGTACTTTGCTTCTTTTTCAGCGTACACCTCTCGCTCGCTCTATCTCTCAGCTTGAGCTGCGAGTCAGCAAGTAAGCAAATCAGCGGCGATGCGGAAGAGGAGAAGAAGGAGACAGCAGTAGTAGCACGCTCGAACTAAATATCAACTAAAGAAAAAAGAAATTAGTCGAGGATAGAAAAAGATCTCCGCGTTTTGTTCTTGCGGCTTCACTAGAACTCTTCTTACTGTGTTCTTCCTCAACTTGTACTTCTCCCCGAAAGGGAGAGAAAGAGAGAGGCGATGACGTGCAGTTAACACACGTGTGGAAAGGTCCAAGACAGCACACACAGACAAAAAAAAATGGATGCGCTCAACACAAACACACGATGCGACGCCGACGACAACAACAAAAAGAAAAAAAAAGGAATGAGAGCGAGAAGAGATCTACTCTATTTGAATAGAAGCTTCTAAAAAAAAAGGATACAAAGATAATTGGGCAAAGGACCAGCCCGTGGCGTCGTTCGCTGTTTCGTTTGGTATAGCACAAGCCACTGGGGTTGGCTCTGAGGGCGTGATACGTGAGAAATATGATGTTGTGCTCTCTTTGCGTGCTCTACAACCTACTAGATTCACCTTTGAGCAAGTTTACGGTGTGGTGCGTGTTGTTCTCGATGGGGTAAGAGAAACAGGAAGGGTAAGAGGGAAGAAGTGAGGGTGACGGAAGCGCTTTACAGCCGGCAAAAATAAAGAGTGGAGAGACAGGGATCAGAAAAAGGGGGATAACGACGCGTGTCAAATTGCCAAGAACCCATCAAAGGCACGTGTTGTCAGACGATGTGCGTGCAGCACCATTGTTTACCCCGCTAAGGTAGTAACCTCGGTTTTGTTTTTGTTCTTATTATTATTATTGCTTCTCTTTAGCTGAAGCTTTTCATCACTGGTGCGTCCAACAGGTCGAGAGCGTGTCGGCAGTGCACGCCAGTAAGAACGGAAGGCACTGCGGAAAAGGCAAAGACAACATAAGCACATGTGCGCAAATGTGGCGAAACAGAAGTTGTTTTGAACGCACGTCGCGCGAACACGCCCACCATGCAGGCAGTTGCCCATCACATCTAGCCCCGTTAACTACATCGCTGGAACACTGGTGTCGAAGCTCCCCGCTGCACGCATCGGTCCTGCCAGCACTTTCTCTCTCCCGTTTCCCTCTTCTTCTCCTCGTGCACATCATGGCTGACATCCACAGCGAGAAGGAAAGAAAAAAAAAAGAAAAAAAAGAAAGCGAGACGGAATAGACGCTGTGCCGCGATGATGAGCTCCATTCAACAACGATGACTCTAGAAAGGCAGCAGAATACAGTCACACACGCACTTCCATTTCCCACACGTTTCTCTCCTTCCCTAATTCAGCAAGAGGTAAGGGAAAGAAGTTGTACCTCCACCGACTCAAAGAAAGGATACCGCACACTCCTCCCTTCGTTCTGTATCTCCTCTCTCTCTTCCGTTGTCAGCCAAGACGCACCCGCTCACGGGCACAGCAATATGTGGTTGTATCATGCTAAACCTGATCAAACTGACGTGCAAATATTGGTTGTGTCCTCATGCCGGAAGTTCTCTCACACACACAAAGGGGGTAACACACACACACACGTAAAAGCTCTCCTACTCGTTGAGCGTGGCACATCGCAGGTGTTCAGCCTTCTCTGCGGATTGTCAAATGTTGTCTTCCGAAGTTGGTATAGGTCAGCGGATAAATGGTTGAAGGACGTTGGCATCATAACAGCGATATGCACACATAAACACACAGAGAGACAGAGAGACAGAGGCGTGTATGATGTCACACGTGGCATTGATGCGCTCAATGAAGGAGGAGGGGAGAGGGAGAAAGGAGGCAACACTGCTCTGGCCCTCCCTACTACGTCATCAGCCGCCATTAAAAATCCCCACAAGCGAAGCAGCGAAAGAAAAAGAGGGAGAGGGAGAAAGAGAGAGAAAAACAAGCGCGGCCGTGCGCCAACACCTCTTCCTCGCCTCTCTCGCTCTCCACCGTTGCCTGCACAAGCGGGAAAGGGGAAAAGACGCTCCTGTGTCCTCCCTCCACCGAGAGTCAATGCACACAGAGAAAATTAGAATTGAAAAAGCGTCCTGTGACCTACCGTAGAGGGCTGCGGTATCTTCCCTCTCCTCCCCTCTCTTTCTGCTCACTCTCTTCCACTCAAGCATGGCTGCATCACGAATACAGACACACACACACACACACACACACACACACACACACACACAATCGCTTACTCTCCAGACGGGTTTAAACTCCCGGGACGATGGAGTCCAGCGTGGCGCCGCATCCCGTAGTTGACTTCCCGTGTGTTGTGATCCGTGTCGCACACACACACACACACACACACGCTGCGGTGCCGCGGCATCTTCAAGCGGTGTAACGCCGTGGCCGTCGACGGGAAAAGAGTGCACCCGCGAGGGGTACGCGACAAGGCACAGCTGACTGACCGCTTGTGAACACGCAACGCAGCACTTGGCAATCCTTCTTGCATAGATACGCAGATCTCAACGGGATAAGCACATGTCCAAGGCCGAGACAACCAGCCTTCGCCGCGGATGACCATGCCTTAGCCTCTGCCACTAGAATGGGTCAGAGGCATATGGTCGAAGGAGCACCCGCACGGCTACATGTCTTTCCCTGTCAACGACGTCCTGGGCAGCACGCCCGAGAGAAGTGCGTTGCACCCACCACACGAGGCCGTGTGAGGCTAAGAGAGAGGAAACAAACAAAAAAAAAACCCCGAGGCAGCAGCACTGTTGCACTGCCGCTGTCGTGGCTGCCTTACTCCCCTCTTTCATGAACGCACAAACACATACAATGAGAGAGAGACACACGTGTACCATCACTCTGCTGTGCCGCACTTGCCACCCACACATTTCTCTCCTTCCCTAATTCAGCAAGAGGTAAGGGAAAAAAGTTGTACCTCCACCGACTCAAAGAAAGGATACCGCACACTCCTCCCTTCGTTCTGTATCTCCTCTCTCTCTTCCGTTGTCAGCCAAGACGCACCCGCTCACGGGCACAGCAATATGTGGTTGTATCATGCTAAACCTGATCAAACTGACGTGCAAATATTGGTTGTGTCCTCATGCCGGAAGCTCTCACACACACACAAAGGGGGTAACACACAAACACACGTAAAAGCTCTCCTACTCGTTGAGCGTGGCACATCGCAGGTGTTCAGCCTTCTCTGCGGATTGTCAGATGTTGTCTTCCGAAGTTGGTATAGGTCAGCAGATAAATGGTTGAAGGACGTTGGCATCATAACACCACCACATACATGAATGAGAATGCAGAAAAACAATCGCGTGCTCTCCAGACGGGTTTAAACTCCCGGGACGATGGAGTCCAGCGTGGCGCCGCATCCCGTAGTTGACTTCCCATGTGTTGTGATCTGTTTCGCACACACACATACACGCTGCTGCGGTGCCGCGGCATCTTCAAGCAGTGTAACGCCGTGGCCGTCGACGGGAAAAGAGTGCACCCGCGAGGGGTACGCGACAAGGCACAGCTGACTGACCACTTGTGAACACGCAACGCAGCACTTGGCAACCGTTCTCCTCCGGAGAATTGGGGCAAATGCCGTTTTTTTTCTTGTGTGTGGGTGTACAGGGGAACGCCGAAGGGCAAGTCTGTGATGGTGTAGAACATGCAAGGGTAAAAAGCAGCAAGTGTCGAGAAAGAGAAAGAAAGAGGAAGAGTGAGAATGGCACGAGGTACAGCAGGCGTGCTACAGCAGCGCACACAGACGTCGCAGCGGCGCACAAAGAGAAAAATAAAATCGCACTAACACAATTCACTGAGAGCCTGTCTTTTCTTCTTCTTCTTTTGTTGCTCTGTCGCTTCGGTGTTTGACGTGACTCTCCCTCTGCGCCTGTGTGGGAAGGCGAGAAATAGAATATATTTCAGACATCTCCGTCGCCTTTCATAAAGCCCTTTAACAATGCTGGCGCGATGTTGTTCGTTGTTTTGTTTTTTCCCTTGCAAAGGTTGCTGACGCTCCATAAAGACAACTCACTCTCTTTCCGAAATAAACACGATCACCGTGCTGGACACAGGTGTTTCTTTCTCCCTTATTTCCCTTTTCTCTTTTCTCGCTGCTGTTGTAGCTGCCGCTGTGCACTGCACACCCGAATGCCCACACAAGCGAATTGGAAATTTAAAAAAGGCAGAGTGTGTAAAAGACTGTTGGAGAGAGGCAACGCAGTCGGAAGGACTTATGGTAATAATAATAATAGTGATAAGAATAAATAGGTAACAAGAAAGATTCTTGCGACGTCGTACAACAGCGGTGAGAGATGAAGCCCTGCGAAGACGTCCAGCAGACGCATACGCACGCACATAACCCGCGGTGATGCTCAGTCATCACAAAGGAAGAAAAAAAAAATAGGGCAACAACAGCGAAGGAACGCGAAGAGAAGGTGAAGCGCGAAGGTGGGCGTGCAGGAGTGAGGGGAAAGTGAACCAGCAAACATAATAATAATAATGATAAGAGTGACGATATGGGAGAAAAAAAAAAACACGCAACAGTGCGCATCTATGACTCTGATCAGCCCAACTGTGTCTGCTGATAAGAAGCCCCAAGAGGATTCATCAAGCGAAGAAGTTAGTGGAGGGAGGAACACAGACAAAGAGAAAAAGGAAAAAAAAAACAAAGTCGTTACCAACTCAGGCTGCTTTAAGAAAAGCAAAACTTAATACTAGCTCACACACACACACACAAACAACTTCTTCCAAGTACCACATCGGGTATCTTATTGCACCTCACAACACACAAAATACTTCGTGCAACGTCCTGTGCTCTTTTGCACCACGTTTTTGTTTTTCTTCTCTCCTGAGGCGTTGACAGCGCTGAACACAGAGCAAACCTAAAAAAAGAGGAGAGTGACGTGCAGAGGAGATGAAGATGAAGAAGAAACAATTGAAGTACGCCTCGACTGTGCTTTCCTTCAAGAAGTGCAGCTGAACTCCCACCCGATCGCACTCGAACCTCTCACTCTCACTCTCTCCTCCACACACACACAAATGCACACACCGGAGCTGACGTGCACCTTCTCTGCAACACTGCAAGAGGAGGCGCGCACATCTCCCCTTGTGTGTGTGTGTGTGTGTGTTATGTATTTATTGTTCTTCATTCCTTGCTGCGTCCTCACGACGTGGAGCGCCGCTTAGCCGCCCATGCCACGACGGCCACGACGCCCCCGGCAACTCCCAGCGCTGACCAGGCGCGGCAGCTTCCGCACCACATTCCTCCCGGTCCTCCGTGCCCGCTCTTCCCAATCAGCAACACGCTGTCGAGCGCCGCCACGCCGGCCATCACCCCGCCATCTTCCACATCCGCTGGCTTCGATCGCACAAGACAACCCGCAGCCGCGTTCACCAAGTAACGCCCCGCCTCAGCGGAGAGCGTCACACCGTAAATGCCCAGTTCGGAGCAGACGTTGTTCTCCAGGACATGAATCTTGTTCTGGCGGAACATGATGCCGGTTGAGATAGGATAGTGGATCTTGCGCATCAGAATGTACTCGCGGCGGATTTCGTTGTACAGTGGGTCGTCCGGCGTGGTGTCGCGCAACATGCGCTGCATGCTCTCTCCGGCAATCAGGTTGCCCCCGCCCTCGAGCTGCGGCTTCAAGACGTAGCGCTCCGGGTGCGCGGCAGCGTCGCGAATCCAATACTCCGGGTCCGTGATGACCTCCCCGGCGTCGTTCTTCTGATGCTGCTCCGTCGACGTTGCGTACTCGTCCTTGTTGAGGGAGTACTGCGGGACAAAATGCTGCGCCATCGCCTCAGCCTTGCGACGGTCACCGGCAAAGCTGATGGGTGTCAGCACTGCCGGCACGTTCGACATGAGCTGCTGCATCTTCTTGAAGGTCATGAGGTGGTACGGGATGCTCGGGCACTTTACGGCGTTGGCCTCCTCCAGGGCAGTGCGCGCCTGCCACGTTCCCTCGCTCGGGAAGTCCTCCGGCACATACGCGCAGCGGAAGTACGCGACGGCCACCACATATTTGTCCTCTACGACCGCGAAGGGTGGCTGCGGCTGCTCAGCGGCGCGACGGCTTGCTGTGGTGCGGTCGCGGCTGTGGTCGCCGCAGGTGGCGTGCTCGAGCCGCATGGACGCGTGCAGCTGAGACATGGTGCGGCGAATGCTCAGCACCCCGTGCCTCTCCAGCAGCTCGAGCAGCAGCTTGTACTGGTCCGCCGTGTTGCGTTCGTTCTCCTGGATTACCACCAGCACAATCGGCTTCAGCGCGACGCTTGTGCGCTGCTCGTACTGACGGAGGAAGCTGGCAAGCGGCACGGAGTGTTGCCACGCTGCCACGGCAGCCGCCAGCGAGGCCGGCACCTGCCGCGCGGAGTTCAGCTGGTGGTCGGCCGTGTGCACCGTGTCGTGACGCGACGCCGCAGCGGCGACGATAGAGGACGACTGTGCCGTGTCCACCGCCGCCACGGCGCTCATGGATGCCGCCCGGTACGTGTCCAGGTATGCGTGGAAGCGCTGGACAAGCGGGGACAGCCCTGCGAAGGAGCAGCTGATCGTGTTGATCTCGATGTTCTTCCACTGCCGGGCCGTTTCGCGCTCGACCGAGTCCACCGCAGAAACCGCGCCGCTGGTCGCCTCAGGGTCGACAGAGCGCATGTAATCGGTGCGGAAGATGCCAAGCATGAGGGGCTGAAAGACTGGCGCCGTGGCCCCGGGCGGAGTCGTCAAATACACGCGTTCGAGAATCGAGAGGAGACGACCTGTGAAGGCGCTATCGCTCTCGGCGGTGGCCCGCATTGAGTCCCGCAGGAACTCATAACTGCGTGCGGTGCGGTTGATCGCTTCGTTCCAGAGCAGCTGGTGGTCGTAGAGCTCCTCCAAGACTTCTGTTCTCATCGGCATCGGGCGGAGGGCGATCGCGGGGTGGGTGATGGTGAAGGCGGGTGCCTGTCGCATCGCGAGGCCCAGTTCGAGGCACTTCGCCGTCAGCTCCTCCTCGCTAGGGAGGGAGTCGAGCACTTGTTTCAGCGATGACATTTGGTCAATAAGGGGGGACCAAAAACAAAACTGTTGTGTTGTTGTTGTGGTGGTTCTGATATAAATTTCTTTCTTGATATTTTTGTGGGGTGGGGGAGATACGGAATTGTAGTAGGTGAAGGTCAAAGGAGAGATGGTGAGCCTCTATCCTGTGTGTTCTGTCACCTCTTGGTTTCGGATTTTGGTTTCTGCTCAGAGCTGATATGTTGTGGGAGGATAAAGCAGGGAGAGAGGGAGAGTAGAGGAAGGAAGAGAGGAACGCACGGAGACTATGACGCCAAATACACTACGCAAATAATCACAAAACTTATTCTCCAAATTGCATTTTCTCCAGCTGCAGGAAGAAGAAGTTTCTTTTCGGGACGCAAAGCGCTTCCTTTTTTTAGTTACTGGCTACAAGAGAGGGAGAGGGAGAGGCGATACGTACTGCGGTTAAGGGCAGATGATGTTCGATGCAAAGCGAGCGAGGTACGTATGACGGAGAAAGAGTCGCGGAAAGTAAAAATCGCATCTTCTCCCTCTCGTCTTTCTTCATCGAGCCAAACGCAGAAAGGTGCTATACTCTCTGTTTTTTTTTGTTTCCGGTTGTGCTTCAGCTGTGGTGTACACACAGGTAGGAGACGGAAGAAGAAAGAAAAGGTAAGGAGAAGAGCGTTAAAAACCAAAACGCCCCTGCAGTATCTGCGCACGTAACACAGAGAAAAGAGATGCAACCGAAAACTAGAAAAAACATATATGTATTGAAAGCTTGCAGCCGACACAATCACCGCCAGAGAACCAAACAAGGAGACAGACCTAAACACACACACACGCAACTTGATCGTGGTAGAAGCAGGCAAGAGGAGAGAGGGAGAGAGAGCAGCTTCCCATCGCGTACGTCAAACAGCCACGCGGAAAAAAAAAAGACAGTACTCGGAAGAGCTTCCGTATTATGTGCGGCAGCGCTTCACGTGTGCAGCAGAATTATTCAAAGAAAGAAAGAAAAAAAAACTCATTTCAAAGTAATGTTTATCTATGGTGAATTTCTTCACACCCGCACACACGCACTCTTCTATATTTACAACGAACACCCCCACCCCACACACCATCGGACAACGGCAAACAAACAGAAAAAAAAAAGTGCGCATCAACGAGACACGCTTGACATGAGAGAGAGAATAAAAAAAGAAGTTATGTAGAACCAAAAGATGCACATGGCAGCAGAACTCCTTTCGCGCCTTTTCCTCTCTCTACACAGACAACTCACCCAGCGACGGCCCGGAGTGGATCTCAGCCTTAAAGGGCACATCCAGCTTCATGTCGGGCCACAACGCGGCAATTGTCTCCTGCGTGTGGCCCATAATTCGCGTCAAATCCGCCCGCACCTCGTCGGCCACGGACTTGTGCGCGTCCACCCACACACAGTCGTGCACCGTGTTCACCAAGAACGCCTTCTCGCCGTAATTGCGTTTGCGGTAGAACTCGCGGACCACCTCGCCACACATAATCTGCACCACCTCACCAGCCAAGCCCTGCACCGGGTAGTTCTTCAGCCGAGGCCCGCTCCGCCGATCTTTGGTAAAGTCAAACTTGCTGCCCGTCTGCACCACGAAGTAGCTTGTCGGCTCGGTCAGCATCACAACACGCCGGATGTTCGCGTTCCACAGCGCCGTGTCGAGAGTGCGGAGGCGCAGCAGGCGATCGGCGCCGGCCAACACACAATTCGTCACGAGCTGGTAGTACCGGGCGAGTTCCTTGTAGTGGTGCTCCTCGGCAACAATCAGCCGCTCCACCTCCTGCTCCGTCAAGCCCGTTGTCGTGGCGATGGTGGAGACGCCGGCACCGTACTGACGCTGGAAGGAGAAGACCTTGGCCTGCTGCCGCAGCTGGATGTACTGCGGATCCTTCAGCACCTTGGCCTTGCGCACAATGTCCTCGTACGGCTCCTTCGTCATCAACGAGACACGCAAGCAGTGGAAGTCGACGTTCTCGCGCAACTCCTGCATCATGCGCGGGTCCCGGCTCAGCGCCGCCAACACCACCACCTCCAGCTGGCTGTAATCGGCCTCAATCATCATGCCCTGAGCGCCAAAGCGCGAGACAATCAGCCGGCGCAAATCCTCCTCTTTTGGGATGTTCTGCAGGTTCGGTGACTGTGAGGAGAGACGACCGGTTGCCGTGACGCAGTGGCAGAGCTCACCGTGCACGCGGTCGTGGCACTCCGGCAGCACCGCGCGGAAGAGACAGCCCTCCTCGAAGAGCTGCATCTTCTTCTCGGTGAAGCGCAGCTGCTGAAGAGCGGAGAAGAAGGAGAGATCGATATCCTTGTAGGGAGACAGCAACACCGTCACCCGCTCCATCGCATCTGCGCCAGACGAGGCCGCCTTCCCACGCAGGAAGCGCTGCAGCAGCGGGTGCAGCTGCGGCGGAGTCACCATCCACAGCATGCCAGGCGTGGAGGCCTGCTCCTGTCCGTGCAGGCCCTGCAGAGCACTCGACGGGAGCGGGTGCGAGCTGCGGAAGGCGTCCCGCGGCGTGCCGATCACCGAGGCACACTGCGACACGATGCTCTTCACCGCACCCTCCACGCCGCCCAGCGAGACAAGCTCCTTCGCGTGGGCTTCCCAATTGGCCTTGGCGGAGAACGGGAGGGCGTTGGAGGAGGAGAGTTCGGAGAAGTCCGACTCGAACGAGTCAGCGCCTTGCGGAGGCGGGGGAAAGGCCTTGGCGAGATCGGCAAAGCACAAACGCTCCAGTGGGACGGGCTCATCCGGCAGCGGAGCCACCGCACCTAAAATGGCTTTCTTCAGCGCGGCCACCACGCCGGTGTCCACCAGCGGCTCCAGCCGGTCGTACACGCACGATGTGAGAATGAGAATGTTCCGCAGATCAGGCGGAGCACCGCCGTCGCCGCTGCTGCTGTTCGCGCCGCCACCACGCTTGCCACCTGCCTTGCGTGAAGACGCACCCTTCGACGTCTTACCGCCTGTCGCGGTCGCCGCCGCCGCCGCCGCAACTGGTGCGCGTGGCAGCAGGTTCTTCAGCGGTGCGTAGTTCGCAATGCGCTCCTTCAGCTGCGTCACCGTCACGATGTCCGGCCGCTCCATCACAGGGATGATGTCATCCACCGCGACACGCAACGTCATCTCGCGCGCCTCTGGCCCGGTGGCGCCGGGGCAGTAGAGGGAGATCTGCTCCAGCAGGCCGCCCATCTTGACGCGCGCGATCACCACCACCACCGCGGTCTGCTGCACCAGCTCGTCGAGGGTGCAGCGGCGGCACAGCTGCTGTATCGAGTCCAGGCCACGGCGCACCTCGCGAATGGTGATGGCGTTGTTGGAGAAGGCATCGTTGCCGCTGCTGCTGCTGCCGCTGCTGCTTCCACCGCCGCCGCCAATCAGCGCCTCCGCCTGCGTGTACGACTCCGGCACGGTGGTGCCTGTCACGTGGCACACGGCGTGCGGAAACAGGCTCGTCACCGGCACCTTGGTGGGCTTCATGGGAATGAAGCGCGAGCCCAGGTGCCGGCACAGCCCACCACCGTAGATGATGGTACTGATGTCCTGCGGGGAGCGGAAGTTGATGCGCTGCCGCACGTCGTCGTCCATCGCCTGTGTAAAGTCCATAATCTTCGCCTGCAGCAGCTTCTCTAGGCGCTCATGATCGAGTCGCAGCGTGTTGGAGAAGTAGGTTACCTGCGACTGCGGGGCAAGCTGCAGACCCTGCAACTCCATCTCCATCGAGGCCAGCAAGCCGTCCATGCGGTGCTGCAGGGAGGACATCTGTCGCGTGCCCACCGCCACCTCCAGCTGGGTTTCGTAGATGAGCTTCAGCTTCGCCAGCGGCTGCATCGAGCCTTGCAAAGGGCCATCGTGGAACTGCAGCACCGTCCGCTCCATCGTGGAAAGGTGGAGGTGGTTAAAGCCTTTCAGGAGGTACTGCGCGTACTGCGCACACCAAATCTTGCCGCCGTTGTACAGGAAGCGGCGCAGCTTCACGCTACGGCGGAGGAAGAGGAGGATGCGTTTTAGATCCCACCCAACGAGGACAGCGTTCTCGGCGCGGTCTTTTGGGTCGGGTGCGTCGGGCGGACCGAGCGGCAGCGTGTCCGGCAGCACCACCTCCGGGTCGACAAACTCTCGCGTCTCGCCTGTCTTGTCGTCCACCTTCGCCGTCCAGTGACGCACCGGCGGAGGATTCATGAGGGACAGCGAAGGCCACATCTGCCCCAGCACGTCCACCATGCCGTTGCGAGAAGAGAAGGGGTTGTCCGCCCGACGCGCCGCCGTCACGGACGCGGTGGTGACGTGCATGAAGTACGCGACGCGGCCGCGCATCTCGTCACGCAGCTTTGTCTCGCGTGCGAGGCGCTCTGTGTTGTTGAAGATCACCTGCACGTGCTGCTCTACGAGGCGGGTGGTTTGGTTGCCCGCGGACGCCTCGCCACGACGGTGGCCAGGAGCGCCACTGGGATGACCACTACCGCCACCACTATGACTATGACCACCACCACCGGCGCCGCCGTGCATGGAGCGACCCATTGAATCTGTCGCACCACCGGGGCCACGACCGCTCATAAACCGCGGCCCCGGCGCGAAGACCGGCTCCAGGAAGCTCGGCATAATCTCGCGCTGCACGCTGCGCCGCTGCAGCTGGTAGAAGGCGGTGCTCGGGTGCGGCGTGTGCGGCTCGCCCGTCTCCTCCTTCATGAGCCCCATCCATGTAATGCGCGAGAAGCTGTCGAGCGCCTGCGTCAGCAGCGCCGTCACGTTCGAGCGCTGCGGGCGGCTCATGCCGATCTGCGACTCCACGTCCTGCAGCAGGATCGAAAAAGCGCAGCGACCTTTACGCGCCAGCGGGAAGCGGCCGAAGGACTCGGCGGCGGTGCCGGTGCCGATGATGTAAATCACGTTCCGCTCCGACAGCGTCAGCGGCTCGACAAATTGGCCGGTGAGGAGATCCTGCATGGGCGGGATCGCTGCCGTCCCGGCTGCTGTCTTGGCGGGGGCGGAGACAAAGATGAGGCTCCAGCGGTCGCTGTCGCTGCGGAGGTAGCCCGTCGAGGTTGCAGACACGGACGTCGCGATCGCGCCGGTACGGCGCCGCGCACTCTGCGACCCGCTCGTGGAGGAGTAGAGCACGATGGCGTCCGCTGCGGCGCCGAGCTGGGCCTGCAGCAGCTCCTTGTTCAGCATCGCCCCCACGCTGTTGTCGCGTGCCTGTCCCTGGAAGTTGAAGGCGGCGAGGAGGAACGCCTGTGGGACGCACGAGAGCGGGGTTGCGATGAAGTTCTTCCACTCCTCCGCGTAGGCGTTCAGCACCGTCACCGTCAGCAGCTGCGGGTTCACGGCGGAGTCCTTCTTCTTGTGTGCTATCACCTCGCGCAGCTTCACGTATGAGAGAAAGAGGTGATCAGGGTCCTCGTTCAGGCGGGGGTGGTAGCTGCCTGGCGGCGGCGGCGGCCGTGCTGGACGCGCCGCGCCGATCGCGTTCTGCAGCAACGCCGCGTTTGGCGACTGCAGGGTGGGGACGACGAGCGCGACAAAGGAGGCACGGAAGAGGCTGATCCACTCGAAGTAGCGCGTCTTTACCTCGTCCAGCTTGCACACGAGACGGGCGCCACTCGCGATGTCCTCAAAGGTGAGGTCGAAGTTCATCGTGGTGCGCTGTTCGGGCATGTAGACGGCGATGGCGCGAAAGGCCTTGCCGTGCTGGCGTGTGAGGGTGGCGAGGCGCAGGTTCAGGGGGCTCTCGAAGTCCAGAAGAGACCCGATAACCGGCCTGCTCGCCGTGGCGGACGCCGGCACCGCCGAAGCAGAAGACCCTCCGTGCTGCGCTGTCGACGACGCGGACGGGGCAGCAGCACCAGACGTGAGGCCGGACGCACCGTTGGCGCCGCCCTCCTCCGACACGAAGTCGCCCTCTTCCCGCACCTCCGCAGCCATGCCGACCTCTTCGGCTTCACCCATATCCCCCGCGCGCGTCTCCTTCAAGCCTTCAGCACCACCACCACCACCTCTGTCTAGAGTCTGCGCTGTTGCGTTGGCTAGCTCGTCTTCCATATCCGTTGCAGCTTCTCCCCCTTCATCTTCGCGCAGCATCTGCGGGGCCGCCACGTCCTCCACCTCAGCAGCGACTGCCCGATCGGAAACGGTTTCGTTGTCCATCTCCTCCCGCTCCACCGAGCGGCGGTACTGCTCGTCCGCCTCCTTCGCAACCGCCTGCTCCGTGCGCGCGTCGCTATCACCTGCCTCGTCGACAGCTGCCTCTGCGGCGGCGCGCGTGGCGAATTTGTTGTTGTGGTTGCTGCTGCTGCCAGTGCGATGCGCTGCGGACGGCGATGACGTGCGTGGGCTTCGTACCTTTTTCTTCGTCCTCTTGGTCGTGCCGCTACCATGCGATGCCGCCGCTGCATGGCTGGCGGTGGCCGTCGACGCCGCCCCCGCTGCGTCGGAGGAGGTGCTTCGTGTGGCTGCCTGTCGCACGCGCTGCGCCTTTGTGATGTGGCGCCGCTTCGAGCCAGCGCCATCCGCGGCGGCGTGCAGCACGGCGGAGGTGTGGAAGGGCTGTGCCGCCGTGTGCAGAGCCCAGAGGGAGGAGAGAGCAGAGCGAGCGGGAAAGCGTAGCGCGGAGGCGACCACGGCTGCCCGTTGCGCACCCACAGCGCGGAACATTGTTGTGCAGCGAGTGGTGTTGGCTGGGTCGCGCGCGAGGCGCAGAAGAGCGTAGAAAGTAGCCTGTGCTTTCCGGATAACTCACCAGATGGTAGGTGAGCCTAAATAACAAAGAAAAAAAAAAACTCCGGCCAATGTCGGTAAACCAGTTCTATAGGTGCGTTCTTCTATATATCTACCTCACCGCTCGTCCTCAAACACCTCTTTTGCCGTTGCAGGAAGGGGGGAAAAAAGAGAGGAGAGAAGAAGAAAAAAGAGGGAAAACAAGCTAGAAGAAGGGTGAATTAATGTGTGCGTGTGTGGGTGTGTCTTTCTACGCGCGTATCTCGTCTCTCTTGGAAGGTGTGCTCTGAAAACTACCAAAGGAGAAGCTAAGAGAAAAAAAAAAGGCCAGCTTTCTGATTATGCGAGTAGACACGCTTACACTTCCGCGCGTGGCGCAGCACTGAACGAACAAATTCAATAAGTTGTCGCTCTGTCTGTAAATGCGAGTGTTCTTGTGCAAGCGCTTTCACATGCACCTTCCTTTTTTATGTTGCCTTCCCGCGCACGGGCTGTCTGGAAAACGTTCGCGCGTCAGCACGCAAATATAAGTAAAGTGGGTGGAAACACCCTTTGCTTTCGCGTTGCTCTCTTCGCGACGTCCGTCTCGAAAAAATTTATGCGTGCTTGTGTGTTCTATTCTGTATATTTTGTGTTCTTTTCTCTCTCTGTGTTTGTGAGTGGGCGTAAGTGTGTGTACCCTGTGAGTGCTTTTTCCCTCTGGCGTAGGCTGTTCGCCGTGCCAGCGGATAAAGGGAGAGAAATAAAAACGCGGGAACGGTAGTAATGAAGTGTATCGACTCTGCGACGCCGCATGGAGAGACACGACGAGTTGCTCCCCCGAGTTATGTGTCTCGGCGTACCGGTTTTTTTCTTTTCTTTTGTTGTTCTTGTTCGTGCTTTGCGATCAGTGAAGTGATATCGTAATTGAGAAAGAGAGAACGAGAGAAAGAGTCAGTGAAGGCAAATGCAGTGTGGTCGATGAAGGAGGACAGATGTGCGTGCGAACCTTTTTTTTTCATTTTTTTCTCTCTCATACCTTCGTTGGCACTTGCGCATCACGTGCCGGAGAGGGGATGAGAAGCAAGATGCACAGAGCGCATTAAGCGGCACCTACACAAACATTACACCCATTCACTCATCAACACGTGTATTGTGTGCGTGTGTGTGCTATTTTGTAACTCCGCCCCATCATCACCGCAAGAGAAAAGAGAAGCCGCCTTCGCGATAGATGTACACACATTCGAAAGCGTGTAAGACTGGTGAGGGAAACACAGAGCCAACAGAGGGTCGACCCTCATCGCCCACTCCAACTTCCCCGGCATTCTCCGTTTCTCCAGTCTACAAGACGTCGCTCCCAACCTCTCAGCGGTGTCTGCGTCGTCCGCTGCTACAGCGTGTTCTACCGCAAAAAAAAAAGCCACAAACACACATCCTACTTTGTATTCCATATTGCATTTCCTTCCCGTGCTACTATTCTTCTCTTTTTTTTTTCGTTTCAGAGCCATAGGATTTTTCTTCATAAAGCGACGACGGCCGAGCAAGAGGGAAATAGACCTACGGGCACGACTACACCCACATTCAAACCCAGAACAAGGCTTATGTTAAGAGAACCAACGCCGCAACACTACCAACACGTCTCTTCACCATACAACGTGTGCGCGCAAACGCACAAGACAGTAAAAGAAAGAAAGAGGAAAAAAAACACGCCGCAAAACCGCTTCGGGTACACCAAGCTGAAAACAAACAGAGAAAAAAAAGGAAAATAACAACAACAAAAGAAAAACGCCACAACTGCGCTCGAAGGAGGTTCAGCATCTCCCCAATAAATTCAACACAACTGAAGCGTATAAATCAAATCTCAAAAAAAAAAAAAAAAAACATCTTGACATGTCAGGCACGGACGACGACGCACAATCGACTAAAAAGAAAAGAAAAGAAGAAAGAGAGAGGTACGCGATCGACGGCCTACTGAATGCTCTTCTCCAGGTCCTTCAGGACACGGCGGCCCTCGCTGCTGTCGATCTTGCCCCGCGCACGCGCGACCAGGTGACGCACGTCGCTGCGGATCTGCTGCGCCTTCGCCGTCTTCTTCGAGATGACCTCCTCGTGCTCCGACAGCACGTCGAACAGAAACGAGGCCACCAGCTCCACCTCGCTAGCCGACTCCGCTGCATCGGCTTCGCAGAGCTGCGCCACAATCTTCGACCACGTCGTCTCCGGCGTCTCCGCGTCCGACACGACCGTCGCCACCTCATCCTCAGACAGCCGCGCCAGCAGCTGCACGACGCAGCGCGGGTTCTGTGCCATGGTGACGTAGGCGATACCCTGCGCCACCTGGCCCTCCTTGATGTACTTCTCTGCCGTCTCGATCACCGTCTGCGGGGACGGCGCCGACGGCGCAGCGGCGTTGGCGCCATCGCCCAGCACACTCGCACCACTCTGGATGGCCGCACGCAGCTGCGCCAGCTCTGCCCGCATCGCCTCCACCTCCTGCACCGCACCGGAGCTGACGATCTGCTGCAGGGCCGTCTGCAGCTTACGGTTCTGCTCCTCTAGGGCCGACATGCTCGCATTCACACGCGCCAGCGACTCGCTCAGCTCCTTCTCGATGTAGGTGTCGACCCGCTTCGCCACGTCGGCGCCAAGCTCACGCACGCTGCTCTGCAGAGCTTCATCAAGGCGGCGGCGCAGCACCGCCTTCTGAGAGGCGTGCACGTTGGCGCCGAATGCCGCGTTCACGGCGGAGTCGAGCTCCACACGCAGGGTGTCGCGCAGTCCGCGAGCGACGCCCTGCGCAATTTCCTTCGCGACCGGCGGCAGCAGCTTGGCCAGCACGTAGCTGTTGAAGGCCTCGCTGTGCCGGCGGCTCACCTCCGTGACTGGCGCAGCAGCCGCAGCCGCAGTCGCAGTGGCCGGCGTCGTCGTCGTCGCGGCTGCGGACTGCTGCAGCTCCGTCATCTGCGCCTCCAGCGCCAGCGACACGAGCTGCTGGTGGTCGCGCAGCAGCTGGTCCGGCGTCAGCTGCAAAATCTGCGAGATGTTCTTCAGCACGTTCTGCAGGCGCTCCACATCGCGGCGCACGCTCTCGTCGCTCTGGTAGACGGCGCTGGCTACGATGCCGTCGAGGCTCTGCGGCAGCGTTGCGTTCTGCAGGGCCACACGCGCCGACTGGTAGGCCGCCATGGCCGCCATCGGGTTTGCGTTGATGGCGGCAGCGGAGGTCGCGCCGCCAGCGGCAGGCGGAGCAGGCAGGGCGGACGACGACGGCACCGGCGCCGCAGCCGGCATCGCCTCTGGCGCCTTCACAGCGCTCGGCGTGTTGTTCATGACAGGGC
Source organism: Crithidia sp. LVH-60A (assembly GCA_030078075.1). NCBI lineage: Eukaryota > Euglenozoa > Kinetoplastea > Trypanosomatida > Trypanosomatidae > Crithidia > Crithidia sp. LVH-60A. The sequence goes on from CP119673.1 coordinate 421,651, forward strand.
GGAACGGTGCCCCAGTGCTGATGATCGACGGGTCCATGAAGCGTGCAGCCGCTGCCGCCGCAGCAGCAGCATTCGTGGGCTTGGTGGTCGCTGTCGCAGCCGTCTTCGCACCAGCCGGCACAGCGTTGGGCGAGGCCTTTCCGCTCTTGGCTGCCGTCGACGTGCCGTTCGTTGCCAGCTCATACAGGTTCAGCTCGTTTACGCTGTCTACTAGCAACGTGGCGAAGCGGATGGCTTCGTGGTAGCGCACACTCGTCGGTCGCACCGGCGCGCGCAGCTCGTAGGCGACGGAGTCCATGCGAGCTTCATCCTGCACGACAACGCGGGCCATCAAGCCGGCGTCGTTGAACACCGCGAGGGCGTTGCGTGAGGAGAGCATCGTGACAATGTTGCCGAACGTAAAGGTGCGCAGCAGCACCGGCTCGGCCACGCCCGTCAGCTTCCAGAGGTACACCTTCTTAGCAGAGCAGATGGCGAGCAGGGCAGAGCTGGAGTTCGCGGCACCACCAGCAGCAGCCGTCACAGCACCACCAGCCGCAGCAGACGACGCGCTCTCCGTCGCGGCGGCGCTGCCAACGAAGCAGAGCTGCAAAATCTCTTCACCCTCGCAGCCGCTCCAGGCAGGGGTGGCCGGGTTGCGCAGCGTGCAGGCCATCACACGGGTCGCCTCCGCGGTAAAGGCGAGCCAACCTCCGCTGAACGTGCTGCAGAGACTGTTGGGGGACGCCTCCTGCGGCAGCTGGCGCAGCTCGTGGCTTTGCTCGCCCAGCTTCGCGTTCAGCATCTCCGTCGTGTACTCGGAGATGAGCTTCGAACTCTGCAGCACCGCCGCCGACTTGTTGTACAGCAGCAGCAGATCGGGCATGTTGTTGGACGGGTTGATGAAGAAGTGGAAGCACTGCACCACGACGGGGTCGACCAGCCGGAAGTATGGCTTCACCGTCAGACGGTGCGTCGGGGCCGTCTTCTCATCTGCCTGGCCCTCCCACACCGTCTCCAGCACCGCAACCCAGACGAAGAAGTCCTTGTCGGACGCCGACGCGGCAACGTTGCTGTGGAAGTTGACGAAGCGAAGGTCGTGCACGATGCCCTCGTGCCGGCGAAACGCCGCGCGCTCGTTGTTGGCGCGGCAAATAACGCGAATGGCGCGGCGGTTCTTCAGGGTGTAGGCGATGAAGGCATCGGACTCGCCAAGGACGCGCGGCACCTCGGCCTCCTCCTTGAAGACGGCGACGGCGGTCTGCGGCACCTTGTCGCGCGGGATGACCGGCGCCGTCGTGAGGTCGACGTTGAGGGCCATGCTTGATGGTAGGAGTTGAACAAATTCTTGAAGAAAAAAAACAGTCGTGTGTATTTGTATGTGTGTTTGTCTCACGTGATGCACCTGTACCTTCTCAATATGGAGTCAGTAGAGGGGGCCTCTCTAAGTGCAGCTCCGCTCTCTCTCTACGTGTAGAAATGTTGGCGGCAGTGGGTGGCGGGACTAGATCTGACAAGATAATAGTAACAATAATAGAAGCAGGACGCGACGAGGACGTGAAGAAACACAAAACAGAAAGAGGGAGAGAGAGTGAAGTGCAAGAAAGAGATAGAGGGCACGTGTGTCTTCTGCATGCGTGCTGTACAGCTGCCTTCTTCTCAACAAGACCACTTAATGGAGCTGCGGCGGCAAAAGAAGAAAAAAATTTTCTCCCACTTCACACAGCTGTCAAAAAAACCTTCTACACGGGGGGCAGAGAACGACGCGTTGGCATGCCACTTATTCAGCTTCCTTGCCACACCACCGCGTCTGCACCTTTCTGCCATTTTTTTTTTGCCTCTCCTCTATTGGAGCGTAAACGTCCCACACCACCGGTACAACGCCATCGTCTCCGCGTGCCACCTCCCTCTGTGAGAAATCGCCAGCCCCCCTTTTTGTATCATTCAATCTTTTCTTCGTTTTTTTTTTAGTGCATGAATGTATATTTTTTCATCAGAGAGAGAGAAGCGCGACAAGCACGCATGCGTAAAGACAGAGATGTCGGTCGCTTTATACACTGAAAAAAACAAAAGAGCATAAAGGCTTTACATGAAGCTCAGAAGGTGTGTAGATGGTGTGTACTTGGTTATTGAAGCACGGCAGGTGATAAAAATAAAACAAAAAGAGAGAAAGACAGGAAGAGGAAGATTAAGAAATAGAGAAAAGGAAAGAGGCGTAGGCTACGCTACTGAAATACACTGTAGAGTTAAAAGAGAAGACACAATCAGCACCAACAGCCGCAACACAAATAAAGAACAAAAAAAAGAGCCAATAAAATTAAAAAAAAATGTTTGCGAGTCATTTTGAAGTGCGTGTGTGAACGACTTCCATCATATACACAGTTTTGTTTTTGAAAAACATACGATTCAAGACGACTTCATACATGTCGGGAAGGAAAAAAAAAAAGGGTGTACTAACGTGAGCACATGAATTTTATCACGCACATGGTCACACAGACACACACAGAGACACACACACAACATCACGCAAGAGACATAAAGAGGGAAAAAGGGGAAGAGAATAAAAAAAGATGCACGAGAGGAAGACAATTAAGAGCCAGCGAGGCACCGGGCACGACACCAGAGGAACACGCTGTGCCCCTACGACAAGCTAATACCATAAGGTGCGCCATTCTCGCTCTTGTTGATGCTGAAAGATTACATCGAGTTCAAGTAGAGTACGGAGAAACAAAAAAGTGACAGAAAGAGAGAGAGGGGAGGAAGGAGCGTTTAAAAAAAAAAAAAGAGAGCTGTCTTTGTTCGGGTATTTGGCATTTGCTTCTCCTGTCTCATTGGAGGAGCGACGAAAACAAAAAAATAGATGAAGAGAGGAAGTGAAAAAGCAAAGGGGAAAAAGATGCGGGGGAGCGCAGGAAAGTGATGTGAGAGAGAGAGAACACGTCACCAGGACTGCGCCACCACCTCAGAGAAATAGAAAAAGTGACAAGAAGGTAATTCAGAAATTAAAGCAGGGAAACGTCGAAGATTGCGAGGAATAGGAAGAAAAAAAAAGCCAAAAGTATAGAAGACGTTAGCAAAGGTAAAAGAGAAGAAAAGGAAAAACCCGCACGTGTGTTTAGGTGGGTGTCTGCGTCTGTCTGGTTGTATAAATCTAACGACAAGCGCATCTCTGTATGTGTGCGCGTGCGACAGGGAGACAAGTCCTTCATTCGTGGGTAAATGCGTGTGAGCTGGCCCGCGAGGGTAGGAAAGAAAAGAAGACCCACGCACGCGTCGTGACCACAAAGCCAGCGGAGAAAAAAAAATAGGAGCAACAAGAACACGTATTGACACATCCGCTACGACAGAAGAGTATAAAGTTTCACTCGTATTTTGCGATGCTGCACAAGCAGTTAGAAAAAAAAATAGAAACTAAATTTGGCAAAGAGAGGAAGCACACACACACACATACAACGTTAAGCAGACTCATGCTCGAGGTGTCTCTTCCCGTCATTCCTCTCACCCTCTGTCATAAAAAAAAGGGGGGAAAAAAAACACACGCGTTAGGAAAAAAAATCATGACGTGCGGAAGCCTACGCGTACATCGTGTACATCCCCGTCATCGGAGGTGAGTGGAGGTGCTGTGGCTGCGGCTGGTGGTGATGCTGCGGCTGTGCGTAGTGCGACTGAAAGTGCTGCTGTGCGTACTGCTGCTGCTGCTGTGGGTACTGCTGCTGCTGCTGTTGTGGGTACTGCGGCTGCTGCTGTTGTGGGTACTGCGGCTGCTGGTACCGCTGCTGCGGATGTGGCTGTGGCAGCAGCGAAGGCGGGGACGTTAACCCGGCGCCAGGCATCGCGTAAGGGGTGTAGGGCGAGGTCGGCATGGTTGCGTAAGGGTGCTCTGGGGACATCGGCGTGGTCACCGATCCCGTCCCGCTCAGCACGCTCATGCCCACATGCCCGCTTCCCATTCCCGCGTGGAAGGGCTGCCCAGACTCGTAGCCCGTCATCACCATCGACGTCGGTGCCCAGCCGTACATCGACCCCGTGTTGCTGCTCTGCTGCGGCGCCGTGTACGTCGCGGGGAGGGGGAAGCCCTGCGGGATGTGCTGACGCCGCGAGGTGAAGGAGTGCGGGTGGACGTAGCACAGCCACCACGAGTTCAGGTCCTTTGCCCACTGCACGGCACGGTCGACGTACGTCACGTGCAGACGCGCCGTGCCGTCGGTATTCTTCTCGTTCACATTCACCTCCGCCGTGGCCTTTGCAGCCGCCCCCTCCTCCGGGTGAGAGTTGTCGGAGAAGAGAGAATACTTGCGGTCTCCCTCACCCACTGGTCCGCCAGCAGCACCGCCGTCCTGCCCAGCAACAGCGAGGCTGGATGGGATATCGCAGCGAGGCATGTACTGCTCCAGGCGCGGGCACAACACCGGCACCTCGCCCCCACCGGCCGTACGCCGCGTGCGCGTCGTCGCCGCAGTGGTGGTGGTGTTCGATGCGGCAGCAGAAGCTGGAACGCCGCCGTTCGCTGTCGTCGCAAAGCTGCTGAGCGCGAAGGGTGTGGTGCTCGGTGTCGTACCAGGCGTCGATGCCGCAATTGTGGCCGGACTGCATGGCGCAAGCGCGGTCGATGGCGGCAGCATGCCACTGTTCTGCAACGTGGTATGACTCGCATCAAGACTCGTGACACCGCCGCCATTGTTGTTAGTGGTGGTGGTGGCGGGGTTGGCCGTCGCGGCGGCATTAGGATGGTTCAACCCAACAAAGTCGGCCTCATCGGCGAGAATGCGCTCATACCACCGCAGCAGCACGCTGTAGTAGTGGTCGAAATCAATCCCCGCGCTCGGCTGCATCGCGGTGGACGCCGGGTCGCCATAAGGGGCTGGCAGCGGCGGCGGCGGCGGCGGCAGAAACTTCATTTCCGTGGCCGGGGCCAGATCTTCCAGGAACTTCAGCTTGCGGTTGCGACGGGCGCGCTTCTTCTTCTTGTTCTTCGCCTTCTTCCCACCCGCGCCAGCTGCTGCACCCGCCAGTGGCGCCTCCTCGTCCTCGTCGTCCCCTTCCTCATCTGAGACCTCCTCGCTCGCCAACCCTTGTGCTGCCGCGCCTGCCGCCTTCACAGCGGAGGCGTGCTGCTGTTGCTGGTGCTGCTGCGATGAAGGGGCCAGCACCGCGTTTGCCTCCTCGGCCGCCGTGGCAGCAGCAACGCCGTTGTCTGACGACGTCTCCGGCAGACCCGCCATCGTTCGCGTCATGCCGTTCGCCGACGTCAGTGAGTTGAGCAGCGCACCCTTCGCGGCGTTGGCGCCGACACCGTGCTGTGTCGTACCGTTGTACGCAGCGACGGCATTCCCAGCAGCAGCAGCTGCAGCAGCAGCCATCGCGGCAGCAGCGCGTTCCTCGTCCTGGCTTGCAATGCTGCCCGCCCCGCTCCGGACAGCCGCGCCAAGCGAGCAAAATTGCGTCGGTGCGGCGTGGTCGCTGAGTATGTCCGTCGCGTCCGGCGTGGTGGCAGCCGAGACGTTCTCGAAGGACGACGCAGCGGGCAGGGCAGCTATCGTCTGGTCCAGCTGCAGCGGGTGCTCGGTGCCGTGGTGTGGGTGGTTGTCGAAATAGTCCGCCGCGTCCACCGGCGAGACGGAGCCGGCGCGCTCCGACTCGAACGTGTGCAGGAACTGTATGCCCCCGTTGTACGGCGGCGGTGGTGGCGCGTGTGCGTTGGCGGCCTGCGCGGCGGTGGACGGCGGCATGAAGGGCAGCGGGGGCAGCCCTGTTGCGTACGGCGGCGATGGGTGGTGGTAGGGGTGGTACACACCGCTGTTCTGGCTGCCGCTGCTGAGCTCCGACCGCACCACGTCTGTCGCCAGCGCGTACGACGGCAGGCCCGATCGCGTCGCGGCGGCTGGGTGGCCTGGTGGGACGATCATGTTGGCCGTGTCGGGGGACAGCGGCGCACTGCCGGGCTGGTTGTACGGCGGCGGCGTGTCGGAGTGGTGTGAGAGCGCCGCTGCTGTCGACCACGCGGCGTGCGGAGAGGCAGCCGCCGCGCTGGCGGTGGTGGTTGTCGCGGTCGTCACGCCCGCCGAACTTGGATGCATTAAGCCAGAGGTGACGCTCATGATGGACTCGCTCGTGTTCAGCACGACGGCACCGGGGGAGTTGTGGGGGGTGTTGGAGTACGAGGACGAGGCCGGGAAGACGCGCGTCACGCGTACCGCCGCGTTGTCAACGACCGGGGTGCGGCGTGCGGCGTAGCTGCCACCAGCAGCGTTGACGGCCCCGCGTGGGAGCGGGATGTTTTGGTACGGTTGCTGCGGAAGCGCTGCCGTGTACGGCGACACCCCGTCCTGACTGCCGACGTGCGTCGCGGGCAGCTCTGCGGTGATGCGGACGCCGATGTACGGGTTGTTGCTCGTGCTCATCCCGCCCCCGGTGCTTTGGTTGCCAAAGCTGTAGTACAAGGACGACGTCTCGGGGCTGCCGTGGCTGACGGAGTGGTTGTTGGTGTTGCTCAGGCGGCTCATCGCCGGGCTCTCCGTGCGGCGGCGGGTGTAGGGCGAGAACGTAATCGGCGACGCCGGGGCGTGCACGAGCGAGGTGAGGTGCCCGGGCGACATCCCAGCGTGCTGGGAGGCGGAAGACGATCCGGCGCAGGAGTACAGCGCTGCGTCGTACGAGCTGTCGCAGGACAGCGAGGCCGCTGAATCGCGCCGCGACAGGTGCGGCTCCGCGGCGTCGGTGTAGTGCGGCTCCCCGAGCGGATTCATCGCGGCGGGCGAGAGCGTTCGCATTGGGGTGGGGAAGCCCTCCGAGGTTGAGCGGGCCGACGGAGAGCAGCCACGGCGACTGCGTGCACGCACCACAAGACGGCGGTCAGACGTCACGTCGAAGCTGCGGCTGTTGCTTGGGGGGCTGCGCATGTTGCGCTCCGCATCATCGAAGGCGAGGCTATCGTGCGGCGCAACCACCAGATGCGCCTCGGAGGTTGGAGAGGCGAGGTAAGGGTTGTGGCGGTACGAGGGAGAGGCCGTGCGTGCCAGTGCTGCTGCTGCTCCGCTGGCAGTGGAGCGTGAGGCCGAGCCGCTCTCGTTTGCAGCGGTCACAAGACTGTGTTCTCCGGTCGAGCGAGGACAGCGCAGGGAGGAGCTGACGCTGCTGCTGCTGTTGCTGCGCAGCGGTCCCCCGCCGTTGCCATAACGCCGTCGTGCCGATGACGTGGGGGAATCTGGAGTGCTTGCTTGCGAGGGGGCGACGGGGTGGACGACGGCGGTGTCGGTCATATCGACCGGGATGGAGACGACAGCGCGGAGCGACATCGACGACGTGCGTTGTCTTTCTCTTCTCCCTTCTCACTGCGTGTGCTTTCTTTCTTTGTAGTTGTTGCTGTTGTTCTCTGGTGGAAGATGCACAGTTACGCGTGAAGGTGTGTGCGTGGGGGTGTCTCAGTAAAAAGGGAGCAAAAAAAAACACCCCCACAAAAAAAAAAAAAAAAAAGAGGAAAAAAAAAAAAAAAAAAAAATTAGCGATGTGCGTGTGTATGTGTATTTGTGTGTAAGTGAGTGAGCGGAAACAGAAACAAAAAAAAAGAGAAAAAACAATTGCAAAGGAGGAAAAGAAGAAGTTTGTGCTGGAATAAAATCAGAAAAGACTTAAAAGAGATTCAAATAGGGAAGAATATGAGGAAGTGGGTATAGATGAGCGCGTTGGTGTGCCAGGGTGTGTGGGCCAGTATGCTGGTGGTATGTACAGGAGGAGGGCAACGGCAACCCTTCACAGACAAAAAAAAATAGTAGTAGTTAATAAGTGCTAGTGGTTGCGAGGGAGTGATGACGCACGCACACGCACACACAAAAACGCTTATGGAGGGAGCAACGAAAAAAAAATTGAGTGAGGGAAGAAGGGGATAATAAAGAGAGGAAAGAAAAAGGAGAAAAGTGAAAGTGCGTGTGTATATGGGTGTATGTACAGGGTACGGGTAATAGCGGAGGTTGTTGTTTTTGTTGTTGCTGTCGTGCTTGCGTGCGTGTAGCGTCTCTTCAAGCCGACGTAGAGCAACGATTGCAATAAAAGAGAAAGAAGGGCAACAAGCCAGGTAGTAGGCGGAAGCGTCCGCCGTGAAAAAAATAGTAATAATAGTAGCGAACACCTCAAAGCGGATAGCACGTTGTAATATAGGTGATGCAAAGGAGATGAATTATAAAGTAAATAAAAAAAGGAGAACAACCGTGTGACGTCCTCTGCAGAGAGAATAGAGAGAGAGCGCGCTTGTGCGAGGAATGGTCTCCGTTCAACTTGTGGTGCTCAGTCGCGCACACGCCGCTCACCGTCTTTCTGCTACTAACTACCGCTAGAAGCTACCTGGCTTGCTTTCTGCGCACCGTCTGGTGGTAATGGTGGTAGAGGAGTTGGATAGGTTTATGTTTCTCCTTTCTTACTTACGTGTTGCTGTCGGCTTGAGCGAACGATGACAACGCACAAGGAAGAGCGCCATTACATCAGACGTGTCAATTGCAGCGTCACGTGCGTGGCGGTAACGGCAAAGAAGGAGTAAAGTAATGGAAGAGAGAGAGAGAGAGAGAAAGAGTGCGTAAAATTGTTGGGATGGAGTAAGGAGACAGAAACAGCACGGCAGAGCTCACTGTCCTCTCAGCAGCTGGCATGCGTCGCCGAAAAAGAAACGCAGCTCTACCGGACCTCAGTAGGAGAGCCTTCGCGAAGTCCGAGACGACCAAGAGGGGATGCAGAAAAGCCGGCGTGGCGCATCGACCACACAAGCATCGGGAGTGTCAAAAATACCGGTTGTTATCTTCGCTTTCATCACACGACCGCCTCCTCACTACGTGAGTGAGGGTCTTCAGCAAAGGCTCTCCTTGCCGGGGCAGCTTTAGTATCGAAACAAAAGACGTTGTGTGTGTGAAAGAAACAGAGATGCAATGGAGAAGGAAAGAGGGGCAGCGACAACAACTAGAGCAACTTGCACATGGGCAAAGGATGCTCCCCTCTCTACCACAACACAAATACGCACGCACGCACCGAAGCACTCTCTTCCTCAGACGAGATGCAACACCAGATATAAATCTGGTGCTACTTGAAGACGTGGTACTCATCCACACGTCCACGCGGCACCACCGCCGTCTGCAGCGGGATGAAGGGCCGTCCGGCCAAAAAAATGCCCTCTGCCTCTGCCTGATTGAGCCGCCGCGACGTCAGCGCGGTAATCTCGAAGAGCGGCACACCCGTCGTGAACTTGTACGCGAAGTGGTGAATGTTGCTCTTACCTGCACCCATACGCGACTCGGGGCTTTTCTTCATGACGGGGAACTCCTCGTAGTCGGTGTGCATCGTGAGCGCGAAGGAGCCACGCGGCATGCGGCGCAGAATGGCCAGTCGCGCGTTCTCCAGCTGCGACTGCGTTACCATTCCGAAGTCGGTGGTGATGAGTCCGAAGAGGCCGTGGATGAGGGCGGCCTCGTTGTTGATGAATCGCGGGTCGCCGTACTTGCGGTACTGCCGGATGGGGCGGCCGGTCTTGGGGTGGACGTAGTGGTAGGCCCGCAGCGGAGCAGTGGGGCGGAGAAATGCGCACTGCATGGCGGTGGCTAGCTAGTCTCCCTGCTCGTACGCCGATGTTTGTAGGGTTGAACCCTGAGAGAAAGAGAGAACAGCTCTCAATACTGCGATAAAGCATGAGGGAAGAGAGAAAAGAATTAGAAGAATAATATTAGTCAGAAAGATACGAAGGTCACATCGAAGGCGACAAGAGGAACAGAAAGATGGAGAGAAAGGGACTGCCTCTTCGATCTTCTTCCATCTCCGCCTTCTCACCTTCGCTGCACCCATACAACACGCAGTGATCACGAGTTTCATACGAGCGTAGCATCATGCAATGGACCATACGCCTCAAGCAACCACAGATAGCTCCTACTCGAGGTAGTAAAAAAGCTTACGCGCTTTTTTTCTCTTCTCCGGCAGTCTCCTTAGTGCATTGCTTCGGTCAGCCACCCTTGTCAGCTGCTAAATTGCTTGTCTTAAATATTTTTTTTTGTCCTTTACTTAGCTCGCCATCTGTGAATCGAAAAAAAAAAAAGAGAGGGCAAGGCAGTGTGTGTGCAAAGCATCTATACCTCCGTCGCCCTTCCCTCTTCAAAGAACCAGAACGAATACCGACCGCGCTCACGCAGGCTCGCAAAACGCACCCATTTCCACGACTCTTCGTCTGCCGCGCTAACGGCGAAGCAGCACACGCCAGGCACGGCGCAGCGCAGCGGAGGAGACAACACGCGGCGGCGGCGCAAGACCAGCAGTACCCTGCGTCGGCACAGCCGCAGTGCCCGCTGATGACCACACCTGTCGTGACGAGCTGGCACGAAGCAGCTGCGTGCGGGTAGTTCGCATGGCACCCATTGGCTGCTCTGGATGTGCCCCCACTCGCTGCGAGGGAGAGGCATTAGCAGCAGCGGTGCCTACTGCATTTGCCGAAAGCGGTGGCGCCGCTGTTGTTGTGGATGGAGACTGTTGCATGATCTCCTCCCTGCGGTCCGTCCACCACGCCGACACGGCGGCCCACGGCTTCGACCACGCCACCCACGCCGGCGTCAAACACGCGTAGCCGCGCGTGATGGCCATCAGCATGTCCGTCGACAGGTGCTGAGTGCTGAGGGAGCCCAGCAGGCGGCTGTTCTGCTCCGCAATCCGCGCCGTCGTGGACGCCTCCACATCAACACCAAGACTCTGCGCAGAGGGCTGTGCAAGTTTAATTTTCGGCTCCGGGGCGTGGGACGGCACCACACCTGGCGGTGGCGCAGAGGCGCCGTGCTGCCGTCGAGCTCCGACGGTGCGCCGTGGCAACACCTGCGTCCCGCCGTGAAGCTTCAGACCCAGGCGGTGGACCACCTGCTGCACGTTCCACGCGCTGCACGCCACCTTCCACTCCGCCGGCGCCTGAGCGGCGAAGGCGGCCGTCAGCTGCGCGAGAGGAAGCCCCGGGAACTCGCCCGACGTTGAAGGTGAGAGTGATGGAGAAGACGAGGAGAGGTGGCGTTGATGTGCAGATCGCGCCACCGCCATCTCACGCGTTGCGATGGCCATGAGTCGGAAGAGCACCCGCAGCGGCAGCTCTGTCGGCTCCACCACACCCTTCGCACCAGCAGCGCCATCGCTTTGAGTCACTTTCTCCCGCGTCGTTGTTGATGTGCTACTGCTTCCAAAAACAGCGCTGTGTGCCACGTCGTCCTTCAGCAAGGAGAGCAGCCCGCGGTAGAGCTCCGTCTGTACCCGCAGCGTCTTCGTCACGCCCATATGCCGGCCCAGGTTGAGGTTCTCTTCATAGGGGTCCTCAATGCAGAAGGAGTAGCGCGTCGTCGAACGATTTCGTCGCGCAGCCGCGCCAGCATCGCCCACACTGCTGCTGCTGCTGTTGCTACCGCCGTCCTGTTGCGGAAAGGACTGACTCAAGGCAAACAGCGTGCCCGTACTACCGCCTGCAGCAGCAGCAGCAGCCGCACCACCGTCCATCGCGCCGCCATTCAAGCTTGCCGTGCTGCCCTGCAGCTGCTGCTGTCCACCCACGAAAGCGGACTCCTCGACGTCCCACCCCAGCGACGCCTTCGTCGTCACGCCAGGCTGGTTCAGCGAGACCACGTCCTTCTCCCAGTCAAAGTCGAAGGCGTAGTAGTAGAAGAAGCCGAGCAGCAGCTCTCCCGCCTGAGCTTCCATCGCCGCTCGCTCCTCTGCCGTCCAGGCCGGATCCACCATCGCCGTGTATTCTGGATCGCCCGACACGTTGCCGCGCAGCGAGGCAGGGATGTCACCTGTTGGGCTCACGTAGGGGATGATGTTGTGGTGGACGAGGTAGTAGATCCACATGATGTTGATGGCGTAGCTCGTCAGGTACCCGTTTACAGAGTTGTTCACCCCACTGCTCTTTGACCAGTCCTTCAGTACAAGGGCACCGGGACGCGCACAGGGGTGGCTGAGCAGGTAGCGCCGCAGCAGGTGCGAGTTGCGAATCCCAAAGGCACGGAAACTCAAATCGAAGTCCATGCCGTGCAGCTCTGGCCGGCACTCTTCGTGTAAGGGCTGCACTCGTGCCCGCATGCCCGCAGTGACGAAGTGTAAGGGGCATGTGGCCGCCTTCACGGCGTTCGTTGTCGTGTCGAGCGTGACGCAGCACATGTCACGGGTGCGGTTCCACCACAGCTGCTGCACCGCAGCGTTGCCCACGGCGAGACGGATGCTCGCCTCGAGAACGGCGCTGTCGAGTGGGCTGGCGGGCAGGTTCAGGTTGTAGCGGACGCTGCGCGCGATGACCAGCTCCGCCTCTAACTGCCCCACGCCGCTCTCCGATTCTCCGACCGGCAAGGCGGCGTCTCTCCCCTGACACGCAGCGGCACTGCCGCTCGTGGTCGCAGCAGCGACGGCGCGGTGTGCTTCATCGCACAAACGCTGCCGTTGCTCGTCTGTCAATCGAATCGGCAGCGAAGCGTGGTGCTTGATGATCGGCACACGTGCATGGGCGATCGGCTCGAGATTAATGAACGAGAAGCCAGCCCGCCGCAGCAGCTCGGTGATGGTGCGCACCGCATTCTTCTCCGACGGCGGCCACGTCCCTGCCTCCAGCTCGTCGACGTCCACCACTGTGAAGTCGATGTCCGACATGCCGTCCCACACACCGAAGGCGACGGAGCTGCCAAAGATAAAGACGCGCGCACCGGGGTGCCACCGCTTTACCACCAGCTCGAGTTGTGCACGCGCGCGGTGAGCCTCCGCCATTTTTGCAGCCCCGGCGTCCCGCTGCACCGCCACACGAAACACCTCCTGCCCAAGCTTCTGGATAGCGGTGTGCTTGCGCCGTACCACCTCCGCCCAGACAGGCACCAGCTTCTCCGCCACGGTACGGAGGCGAGTGTAGTCGACGAGAGCGTCTGCGTGGTGCTGCAGGGCGTGGCGCTCGAGATCGTGATAGGAGGAGGTGACAAAGTGCGCACAGGCGTCGCAGGAGTAGAGCGTGACGGTGGAACTGCGCGAGGGGGCATTAATGGTGCTGCCGCTGGACGTGGCGCCGTGGCCGCTTTCGTCGCCGCTGGGCTCGTCAAGATCGACGGCGGTGGCGGCGGCAGCACTGCCAGACTCCACCGCCGCCGCCTCTTTCACAGGTACACCACCGCCTTCATCACTGTTCGCAGCAGCGTTGCTGTGTACCGCTGCTGGACCCGGAGACGCACCATCACTTACATTGGCACTACCGCTGCTTCCCTCAGCACCGTCACGACGCCGACGAAGGAGTCGTCGACGCGGAGAGGACGACGCACTCGCTGCGCTTACTGAAGCATCGGCACTAGCAGTCGCACCGGCAGCATGATCACTGTTGTTGTTGTTCATCGCCGCCGCGTTAGAAGAAGCTGACGGAGATGCTGATGGCGACGAAGACGTGACATCAGTTGATGATGCGGCTACGGAATCGGATGGCGAAGAAGCAGAGGCGTCTGAATTTGTCCGGCTGCCGCTCTCGCGCTGGAAGAGCGTCGCGTACTTGCTCATGTTAGTCGGAGGGTTGTACTGCTCTTCGACAAAAAAGGCAAAGGATTGTGAGAGCCAGAGAACCTTTTTTATTATTGCGGCGTCACGGTACGAGACAAAAAGTGGCACGACACCACAACACTACCGCGAAGTAAGAACGAAGAACGGAGAAGGATAAAGCCAGTAAGCAGTCTGAAACAGTTAACACAGAAAAAAACAACCAACAAAATACAGAAGGAGAAGAGAAGGTCCAGAAGAGAACACGCAACGTCGCACACCTCCACTTTCTCTTTTTCTTCACTTCTTGGCGCAACTATGATGACTCACATACACACGCGGGGTAAGAGAAAAAAAAGCGTAGCCAAACGCCCGTGCCCCCTTCTTTCCAGTGAGAAGACCTTTGGATGAAAAGGGAGAGAAAGAAGAGAAGGCCGCGACACAGTCCGTCGGGAGTGCGCCAGTACTGGCGTGCATCAACGAGAGGAAGAGAGAAAGAGGAGAGAAGAAGAGTGTATGAGTCCGAAAGAGGAAGCAGGAGGAATAAAAGTATGCGGACATGAGCGGATCAAACAAACAAGCAGAAAAAGATTCATTGCTATCACCGCACTCATTCGCCTCTGCACCGATACAGGTTGATTACAACCGTTGGGCATCTCGCGGGGGAGAAAAATGGCCTTTTGACTTTTTTTTTTCAGTTTTTTTTTACGTTTTTTTTGTTCTTATGTTTTCTCTCCTCAAGTAGAAGAGTAGCTACGATCACCTTCACCAATCAGCAACGTTGGCACGTCACTATCCAACACTAGCCCAGGCGGCAACGTCATCACCTTCATTAGCCTGTTTTAGAAGTTTTTTTTTTTGGCACAACACCCTCTGCTGCGTTGAGGAGGAAAAGAAAGAAGGGGAGACGCGGCAGTCGATAACACACAAACAGTAGAAAGAAAAAAGTAAAAGAAAATGAAGTAAGTAAAGAGCACAGCAGCCGTGCAGTCCCAGAAGATAAAGTGTCTTCTTTGCCCTTCTTTGTACCGACTTCTGTCCGGACTTTCGCTGATGTTGCTACTCTTTGAAAAGGAAAGAAAAAAAGAGAAAATATGTTGCCGCAGCTCTCGACAGGAACGAGGGAACGGAATGTCGAAGTAATACGACCGGGTTTAGAACAGAACCCAAACTAAAAAAAAAGTTGTTACAAGCAAAAGTAAAAAAAAAAGCGTTTTGCGAGAATGGCGTTACTTTTTTTCTCCTACCACTCCTTATTTACCTATCTTCCTTCTTTTGAGAACAAGGTGTTAGCGCAGCGTTGAGGGAATAATGAGACAAAATGGGATCCAGTCAGCGCAATACCACCTCGCCACACACATTCACACACACTACAACCGCAGGGAACCAATTTGCTTCGACAAGCCGGAGAGACGTCAACGCGCATGCACGCAGGCTACAAGTTGCTCTTCGGGACCTCAACGGAGTACATCACGATGTCGGCGTTCGCCTGTGTCGTATCCGCCAGATCGCCGTTCACGGTGTCGCTGCCCTGCGCACGCACCATCGCCGCCTCCCACGTGATCTTCCACGCCTTCATGTGGCGCGTCGCGAGACGGCGAATGCACACGTCGCGGTCACAGGCAAGGTACACCTTCACATCGAAGCAGTCGTTCACCGCTGCCCAGGCAGGCGTGCCGCGGTAGAGGACGTAATTTCCCTCTACAAGAATCACACCGGCAGAGCCGGGGATGCGAATGTCGCGCTCCACCGGATCGCCCACGCCGTGGTCGAAGGAGGGCACGAGCACGTCGTCGTAGAGTCCCCGCTCGTTGTACTGCTTCATCGCAGCGAGATCCTTTCCCAGCTGCACCGGGTTGAAGGTCCACTCCGCACCGCGGCGCCGCACCGCCTCCTCTGCGTTCGGCATCGCCTGCAAGTCGGAGCGGTAAAGATGGTAGCCGTCCATCGGCATCACGCACACCTCCACCCCCCGCGCCACGCCGCGGTCCTTGTTGTCGATGTCGCGGTAGGTGTCGCGTGGGTCGCCCTCCGTCTCGCGGCGCTCTGCATCGAGAATGTCCGGCTTACGGTACGGCGCCAACGGATCGGGGTGGTGCTGCAGGGCGGTGCGCACCGCATCGGCAACGATGCTGGCGACGGTGGACTTGCCGCTGCCGGGGCGGCCCGCGATGGCGACGAGAACGCGTGGCACGCGTGCCTCGGGAGAGGCGGGGTTGTACGACTTCACACTCTCCGCCTGCATCTCGTAGGCCTGGACGATCTTTGCCACCACCTTGGCAAGGTCCGCCTCACTAACGTACTTCGGTGGGCTGGCGCTCATCGTCGCTCTTTTTTTTGTTGTTGTTGTTTTTGGTTGCTTTTGCTTTTTCAAAGCGCGTTAAAGTGTTGAGTGCGACGAGCACCAGACGGTCGCTGCTGGTTGTTTGTTTGCGAAAGAATGAAAATGCAGGTTTCCCTAATGGATTAAGTCAACGAGTAAGAAGGAGCGAAAGAAAAAGTCTTTTGAATAATTGTTTAAAAGGCAAAAAAAAAAATGAAAAAGGGGTGAGCGTGGAGAGATGGAAGTCAAGATTGGTGTTTTTTTTTGTCTGTGGTTCAGACAGCTGCGAGGTGTGGCACGCAGTGAAGAGAGAGAGAGGAAGATGAGGCAGGTGGGAGTGGTAGAGGAGACGCGGGAGGTTGAATGGCGTGTGCTTCGTGGCGCAGCGACTCTGTTCCCTTTCTCGTAGCGGCAACGCTGCTCCTAAAGCCGCTTGAAGTAGAGCACCGGGATGTAGCAGCTGTATCCGTTGCTTCCTGCTGTGTGTTGTAATACTGTGACAGATAGCTTGCACGCAGAACTTCAGCGGCGCAGATCTTTTTCTTTCAGTTTTTTTTTTTAACAAGTCGTCCGCATGCACCTCGTAACCCATTCACTCTGCGGCTGGCAGTTGCACGGCTGAGGCGCACAGCGATGACAGCGGTTGACTCGTGTACACCTCTGTTTCATATTTCTGTTTTTGTTTGTTTGGAGTGTGCAGCCCGCGTACCAGGCACGAACCACACACACTCGTGCTTCGCCATCGCGACGTCGAAAGAATCGAGAAAAGAGAGGGAGAACAGAAAAAAAGTAAAGGCAGAAAAAAAAAACTTTACGTGCGATAGAAAAAGTAAGTCAATAAAAGCAACAAACGGCCTGCTATAAGAGAGAGGGAGAGAGAGTAGAAAATAGAGAACAACGTCGCAGGCATCCATCAAGTTAGACTCCTTACGGGTCGCATTGCACTTACCAAGAAAGGAAGCAAAAGAGAAAATCAAACGTGCTTCTTATTTTTCTTTCCCTTTTTCAAGGTACACCTGCCTCTCCCGCACAACACGCATCACTCAGGCATTACTCTTGTGCAAGAGTTCAGAAAACAAAACAAGATCCACATCGAGATCAAAGCGGGAATGAGCTGCGTGCCACACGCACGGAACAGCGCGGCATGCATGGCGTTGAACGGCGCGCAACGGGGGTCAACAACAAAACAGGCACATACATGGGAAAAAAAAATAGCTGTTGTGTCAGAGGAAAACTTTTTTTTCTTTTTTTTTCTCTTCATGTTTACAACTCAAGAGGCGGTGCTCTTGACTGTCGGCCGACAAAAAAAAAAAATCGAAGTGGACAAACACAGAAGAAGCACTAGTGAAGCATGAAGTAAAGTCAGAGATGAACACTACTGCGCGTGGAGAAAAAAGAGAAAAAGTGGTAGAGAGTGAGCGGAGAGGCGGGGTTTAAAAAAAAAAAAGCACAAAAAAAATAGTGGGAACAAAAACAAAAATGACAAGAGAGAGAGAGAGAGAAGCGTTGACTGTCCGTATGGTGACAAAAAAAAAGCGAAACAAAATATCTCAGGAAATATTACTCATCGCAACGTAAAGAGAAATAAAAGAGTTTTTTTTTAATAATATTATTTTCACTGGTGGTAGCATGCGTCTCTCAGTTAAAAAGAGAAAAAATAATTTAAAAAAAAAAGCAAAGAGAGGGAAAAAATCGAAACAAGGCGTAAGAGTGCAACAACAGCGAGCTTATTTAGTGTATTTCTTTTTTTTTTTTTGCTTTCCTTCCGTGTGTCCTGAAGTGCTTGCAGGTAACCGCTTCCAGTTCTGTTCTCTTATCGAGACGGAGGAAGGAGTTTAAAAAAAAAGATAGTGAAAACAACGCGAAGGAAAGCAATGTACTCGTTGGTCTGTCTTTGTGTGCCTTAAAAAACAGACGAGTGGAGACAAAAAAATAGACAAAAAGCACGAGAGGCGTGCTCACACTCGCACTCTTCGTGTTGGCCATCAACGTCTCGCTTCCACTCCTTTTCAACAAAAACACAAAGAGAGAGAGAGAGCTGCAATAGTTGTTTTTATCCTCAACTCTCACTCTCTCTCTCTCTCTCTCTCGCAAACTCCTTAGAGTGGGTTGTTGTCGGCGCGCACCTCCTTGTGCAGAGGCTCGAAGGTTGCGAAAGAGACGTGGTGGTCGTTGCCGCCGTGGCTTGCACGGGCAGAGAAGCTGCCCTCACGCGGAACGCAGCTGCCTTCCACAGCACCACGCGTCGGCCTCACCGCCGGCTTGCCATCTGCAAGTGCGTCACTCGTGTGCGTGCCACTCACATCTTCCTCCTCCTCTGCCGCCGCGTCCTCGCCGGCAGCGGCTGCAGCGGCTCCAGAGGATGACGTGTCGCCGCCCTGCCCGTTCTTCTTCGACTTCTTCTTCTTCTTGACGCTGCCGTCCCGCTTCAGCACAATCTGGCCGCCGCGGACGAGACCGAAGGAGGCAATGCAGGCCATGAACATCACGTACATCGCGCTGATCTGCTGCACGTTGTTCGCGTACTCGGCCATCGTGTCGAGCGAGTGCCTCTGGTCAACGGGAAGCTGAGCGACCATGGTGGCGACGAGGTTCGCCGCGATGGGACCGACAGAGGCCTGCGCGGACGCCTTGCCCAAATAGCCCACACACACCAGCAGCTTCTCCTTGTACGGCATCCCACTGCCGAGCTGGATGACAAACGTGACGATGAGGCGGACGGCGGTGCTGCACGCCATGCAGATGATCGCCTTGGGGAAAAAGTCCGCGTTGAAGATGGCCATCACGTTGATCTTCGCACCCATCGTGGCGAACAGAATCGGCATCATCGCCTGATCCCAGGTGAAGGCAAGCCACGACGCCACGTACTTCTTATGGTCCTCGTGCTCCGACTTGCCGGTGCGGGTCCACATGTGCGCCACCGTTGCGGAGAAGAAGACGCACATAACACAACCACCACCGGCCAGGTTCAACTTGTAGCCCAGAAACACCATCGTGTAGCAGGCAAAGAGAAAGATGACGTAGGCGAAGTCAATGCAGCTGTTCAGGTGGCTGCGGGTGTACTTGCCGTTCGGCAGCCGGTCCGCCTCCTGCTTGATAAGCTCCACAACGTAGTAGAAGAGCACCCCAAGGGCGATGCCGATGATGATGCCGCCGACGAACTGCACAGGACCGAGCACGATCGCGACGGCAAGCTTCTGGTCGTAAAAGATAAGGCCGATGATGAAGTTGGCACACCACACGCCAATCACGATCTCAATACCGACGGCGGAGAGCATGAGGGAGAGAGGGCCCACGCCGCGGCCGTAGCCGAGGTCCTGCAGGTACAAGCTGCCAGGCACGACAACGGCAGGGGACACGATGCTGCACAGCATTCCCTGCAGGAAGGCCCAGTTGTAGTTGTCCTTGTAGTCGAAGATCTTGTTGGCGATGAGGCTGTGCGAGACGCCCTCCATCGCGAAGGGAATTGTGGCGAGCAGCGCCGTCTGCCGCCAGTGCGGGATGATCTCCTTGATGGCCAGCTTGTACCCCGCGCGGGCCAGAATCACCGTGAGTCCGAGCTTCGAGCAGATGTCGAACACCTCCTTCACAATCCCGTGCGTCAGGTACTTGAGATGGGGGATGTTGTTCCACATAATGCCCATCCACAGCACACCCACCAGCGGTGGCATCTGGACGATGCGGCACACCAGACCGCCAACGATGGCAGAGACGACGACGAGCACGGCGGGGTCCCAGACGTAGCCGCCGGGCTCCACCAACCACCGCGGCAGCATGTTCCACAGCATGAACCAAATCAGCACAAGAAAGCAGACCCGAATGAAGACGTTCAGCAGCCGGATAGCGAGACGGCGTCCACCAATCGCGATGATCAGGCCCTCCTTCCAGGTGTAACGCAGCTCCCAGTGCTTCTCGTCGTCCTCGCACTCGCGGATCGACGGCAGGAACCAGTTGCTACCCGTGTAGGGCAAGAGGGAGTAGAGGTCGCGGTTCGCCATGGTGTGGGTGACGTCCGAGATGTAGGCGAGATCATCGTCATCGAGCTTGTGGATCTCGTTTGCCAAGGGCATCAGGTGAACCGGTAAATCCTTCACGTAGGACTGGTTGCGGAAGGACTCAGAGTAGCGGAGGCGCTGCCGGTTTGCGCCGCCCTCGCCGGTGCGAGCGGAGCCGCAGTCAGCAGCGATGTCGTCATCGATGTCGTCACTGTCGTTGCTGCCTGGAGCACCACCACCATTTCCATTTCCAGCAGCGTTGCCAGCGCCAGTGGGCGAGTACAGCTCCCCGTGCCCTCCCGCCGCACCACCACCAGCAGCGGTAGGCTCGGTAGGACGGTGGCCGTGGCGGCGCTTCGTTGGCTCGCCAGCGGCGCGCTTCTCCGGCGCGAAGGGTTCGCCGCTCACCACAAGCACATCGCTGCCGGCGTCGGTGTGCTGTTCCTCGAACGTTGGGTGGCGACTCTCCGGCCGGCTGCCAGCGCTGAAGACCGACCCGGCGCCCCTCGTCGTGTGAAAGAAAGGCGAGACGGGAGAGGCCGGCGACACGCTGCGCTGACTGGAGGGACGCGGAAACACAGAGCCACCACCTGACTCAGCTGCGTGGAGAGAAGATGCAGAGGACTGGCCCTGCACCTGGGCGAACGGTGGTGACTGCGGTGGTGGCACGGCCGATGCAGCCGGCACGTTTGCCTGACCCGCGTTCGTTGTCATGACGCTGCCGACACCATTGGCGCCGCTGGTGTGCTGCTTCGTGTCGTGGGGCTGCGCACGAGTGCTGTCCTGTCCGTTGTGCATCTAACACTGACGGAAAAAATAAAGGGAAGGAGAGCGGGAATACTTAACAGTAAAGGAGCGAGTGGCTCTGTGAAGCGTGAACTTTTAGCTTTCTAGAATGCTTTGTACAGCTGACAGAAGCTCGCGTGCTACAAAGAAGTAGAGAACAAGGACAACACAGGTATTTGTCCCTTTATGAGCAAAAACACTTTTTCACACACACAACCTGATACAGGTATGCAAAAATAAAATAGAAGAGGACAAGAAGACAGCGCTATACGAATGAGTGCGGCTTTCTTTTTCTTCTTGTTACCTTGGTGTGTTTTTTTCGGTGTATGTGTGCGGCAAAGGTGTGAATGCGATCGAATTGAGAATGTAAGTGGGCTCTGCTACAACTGCGCTCTTGAGTGGAGAGAGGAAAGAGAAGAAGAAGCGCAGCAAAAAAAAAAAATAGAAGAGAAGAGAAAGAGAGAAACGTATCGACGAGAGGAAGCAAGAAAAAACAATAATAGAAAGAGAGAAATAGGAAAGGCAATAGATAGCTAAAAAGAAAAAGAGAAATTTTGTAAGCGAGAAGACTGTGAGCTGAGAGAAGTTCTAGTCGTGGTCGTGATGTTGATAGGTGAGTCACGGGGAATGCTGGAAAACGTCAAGATGGGTTAGTATTATAATTTTTTTGTACGCGAGACGGCACGGTAGAGGTGTTGAAAAAAGGAAGTGCGATGTGCATGAGAGCAGAGTCGGTTATTGCAGGACGGCACCGTGGGGAGAAGTAAGAGTTATGTATATGTAATAGAGACAGAAACAAGCAGGAGAGAGGCAGAGGAGTTAAGTAATTTTTTTTTCGTGCGGTCCATCTGGATAGCAGGTGCAAAGGGGAAGTGCGGTTTCCAGCGCCGCATGAGAACCACCTTGAAGGCTTCGATCCACTTTTTTTGTCAAAAGGGCTATTCCTGTCCGACTTGAGAAGGACGCGCTCATTTTAACAGAAGTTGATTCTACAACTAACAGCAACTTCTCCTTCGTTCGAGAAGAGGAGCACAGCGCGCAAACACCGAGCACGTCGATTTCACTTGTACATCTTACCTTCTTCCTGCTCTGCAGTAGACAGGCACAGACACCAACTAGCCTATACACTCTCTCTATTCGATAAGCGAGTCTGATGGAGTAGGCATGCCTGTCGTCTCCTTGACTGCTCCTTTTCTTTGTTTGTTGAATTTAGTATTGCTGCTAGACTTGTCGTCGTCGCTGCTTCGATAGGCTCTCCATCTCCTACTTTCCAGCTGTATTTGGCCCTGCTGCGAAAAAACACACGCCAACATACACGAGCTCCGCAGAATTGCATACACACCCAAGAACATAAACACGCATAGAGGGAAGAGAACGGCCACCTCTTCACGCACGCGCACATCCTCGCCGAAACGCGCTTTCTACGGCGAGAAAGCAAACAAACACACCAATTTGCACCATCGCACAGAGTGGCGCGTCGTCCCGCTGCACTCACGAGGTTGTGTGTGCGTGCATGCATCAAGAAGCCCCGTCTTTCTGTTTCGAAGCGGAAGACAAGGCTCTAACGCTGTGTTTCACAAGGCAACACTGGCATTTCCCTCCCCGAAGAACAAGCGGGCACACAGCTCTGCAGCAAAAGAAAAACGAATAAAGCCCGCAGGAAGAGACGCTTATAGATAACAGTCGAGGAAGACGAAGAAGAAGCGAGGTAACTGTGATACGAAAAAAAAAATACTGATTGCACCCAACAAAAAGAAAAAGAGCATGACGAAACAGTCACTACGAGAGACACACATCTGCAAACAACCTGAAGTAGCATTCTGCGGCCGACGAACCACCGCACGTCACGGCGACGCGCGCTTTCGACTGAACAGAGGAAGCGGTAGCATAAGACCAGCAACAGCACCAACAGTAACGCCAAATAAAAAAAGGAGGGCACGATCGCCGAGACAGCGAGAGGGGAACGAGAGAAAGAGAGAGCGACCGCCTTCTCTCGTCTTTGTCCCTTGCTTCCGAGAAACAAACAAACAAAAAAGAACACTGAGAGGGGCAAAGCAGGCACGCCCTCAGTCCATGGCACCGAAGCTGGCAATGTACACCCAGCGAATGGCAATGCTGGCCCCGCTCACCATCAAGCGAAAGCGCAGACCCGACCACAGCGCCGTCACGCCCTCCTCCTTCACAATCGTGCGGGCACAGTCCACCACGCCCTGGTAGCGACGCCCCTCCTTCTCATCCGAGGACGTCAGCACCAGACGGCGGCTCACCACCTCCAGCGGCTGGGTGATGACATCGGCAACGATCGCCAAGCCACGCGCCACCGCGTAGGGGTAGGCCATCTGCAGGCGCTCGCTCACCAGCACCGAGGCGATCAGGTAGAGGCCACGGTAGGCGCACACGGTGACGGGCTCCACAGCCGCGCCGCGGTAGAAGCCGCGCCAGCCCTTGCGGGTGTAAATCTGCCGCGCCGTCTCCGTCGCCGTCGCGTAGCGGTACGCCTCCTCCTGCACCTCGCCCACCTTCGCCGCAGCCTCGTCCGCACTCGCGTCCACCGGCGCCACGACGTCGGCCATGTAGTTCGTCATGATCGTCTTGCGGATTGCGTTGTACGGCGTCGCAACCCACACGGCAGCGCTTGTCGCAACGAGGGAGAGGACGACGACGACGGGCGTGCTCATCTGGTCCGCCATGCTGGCCGGGATGACGCGCTGCAGGCACGCAAAAACGGCGTTGGTGGCGACGTTGTCGACGATCCCGCTCGGCAGCGTCAGCACCGCGTCCGCCATCACGCCACGCAGAAGCCCACGCGCACCCTCCTTCTGCCAGAGACGCTTGTAGAGGGAGCGGATGCCGCGGAAGCCGCTCGCAGGCAGACGGCCCTGACGCACCAACTCGCCCTCCACAGCTGTCAGCACCATCACGCGATCAATCGGAGCCGCGAGGCAGCGCTGGATGAGATCGAAGACGGTGCGGATGACCATGTCGATGGCGACGTCGGCCGGCGTGAGCGGGGCCGGCACGCCGTACTGGCCAGCGTACATGGCGTCAGCGCCACCATTGCTCGGCATTGGGGCCTGCTGAGAGGCCTGAGGTGCGGCGGCTTGGGTAGACATTTGCTGGGTACTACAAGTTTTTGTTGGCAGGTGACAATAAAAGCAGAGTCTGCTTCGCTTACCTCTACGTGTGCGTGTGAGTAGGCAAGAGTGCTGTGTGGATCCTGGAAAAGGAAAAGGCAATTGGGTTGAATGCCAGTCTGTAAAGGAGACGCAAGGATTAATGTCGAAGTACCACTAAAGATGCGCGTCAGAGGCGCCGTCGGGTCAAGAAGAGGAGGGAAAACGAGAGAGGACGATGATACTAAACAGTGAAGAATGCAGACAAAGAGTTGACGTGACACAAGGATCACAGTGGTCCTCGTTCATCCCCGCATTGCGTAAAAACACTCAGCTCGTACTCATTTAGTTTTTCTTCTCCGAGAAAGACATTGAAGTAGTTGTATTGTTGGTGGTGTGGTGTGTGAAGCACATCGCACGTCGTGCGACCAAAAGAAAGAGAAGCCAAAAAAAAAAAATGTCTCTCATTCCCCGTCAACGCCACGCTACACCGCGGCTCCAGAGAAAGACGGCGCAGTGGGAAAGCCCGCGAAGGTGACCACCAGTGGCACAACGGTGCTCGTCAGCAGGCACAGCGGCAGCCCTGCAAAGAGAGCGACAACCCCCTCGCGACGCACCACCTGACACGCACAGTCCCATCCACTCGCGTATCGGCGGCCGTGAGGCGCCGCTCCCGCCTCGGTGCTGCTTGACGGCAGCAGCGCCATGCGGTGGCGCAAGACAACAAAGGGACGTTGCAGCGTGTTCACCGTCCCTACAACAACAACGAGGGCGGCGAGGTTGAAGTAGCGGTAGTGGCCGAGGCGCACCAGCAGCGAAGGGGACGACGGCATCGGCGACGCAGCACTAGCAGCGCCAGCAGCAGCGCGTGCCCGCACCACCGCCACCTCGCGAAACCACCGCGTCACCGGCTGCACCACCGTCCACACGAGCGCCATGGAAACCACACGCCCGCTGACGTCCACGTCGAGGCCGTTGCGCAAGAGACGGCGCACACCCATGCACGCCTGCACTCGACGGCACACCTCGGCAGCGCTGCGGTAGCGATGCTGTGGTGCAGAGGGCTCTGCTGCTGCTGCAGCCGGCGCTGATGCTGCCGATTCTGTGTTGGATCGTGGTACGGCTGTGTCGGCCAAGTAGTTCACCATCACTGTCGTGCGTATGGCACGCAGCGGCCACGACAGGAGCCCCGCGATCAGCATCGGCGCCACTACATTCACACCGGCCCATCGCCATCCGCTGCGTGGGGCGGCGGAGGGTGCCGCGTAGAGGCGCTGGAAGGCAGAGCGCAGCGCGAGCATCATCACCGACTCCTCGGCTGTGGTGGCGAGGACGAAGCCCAGCTCTGCCCACCCACCACGCAGGAAGGTCAGCGCAGACTTGTCCTCGCAGTAGAGGTGGTGACACCACCCTAATGCGCTGGTGGATGGCCGGGACGCGGTCGCACTCCCGCCACGCTCTTGCGTCTCCTTCTCCTTCTGATCCCTGCGTAGTTCACCCTCGACGCACGACAGAGTGTCGAGACGCCGCAGTGACATCTTCACCACGAACTTCACAGCAGCGGCGGCAACGGTGTAGCCAAGCGTGGCGACTGCCAAGGCGACGTCGTCTCTGGTGACCTGCGAGTCCCCCGGCACGCCTTCCTCGCGCAGAAAGGCGTCGATCGCATCCTGATCGTTGTCATTGTGATGGTTGTCGGACAGGTTGGCCTCCTGCCGTCCTGCGCGTGTTGCGGAGGCTGCCATGTTGAATTTTGCTCGTCGCCAGGTATGTGCTCTGTAGGTCCTCTTTCCAAGAACAAAAAAAAAAAACAAGGCACAAAGGCAGCAGAAGCCTTCAATGTTTTTTTTCTTCTTCTTGTTGTTGTTAGGTGCTGATGTTACCTTTTTTGTGTCGTGTTTCTCTGCAGCCGCCACCGCGTAACGCAGTACGGAAAATAAAGCAGAGATGCAGATGACGCGAATGGGGGAAGACGCACAAACAGAAAGAACGGAAAAGAGCGGAAGAAAATGAAAGAGAGAGTTTCGGGATCGGTTTTGAGGTATGAAAAAAAGACGACTACAATCGCGTTTCTTCGAAATGGATCAGAACAAGGAGGCCCCTTCACGCAGCACAACAACACCGATGAGTGTCAGCGTCTCTCAACTCGCGTGTGACCTACTCGCGTTGCTGCTTCCTCTCGCGCTCTCCTTCTCTCCGTCACCGTCTGCGACAGGTGCGATCGACCATTTAAAAGAGATTCAGTGCATTCCACTCGCTTCACACAAACCTTTTGTGTGCCCTCGCCTTTCGTCCACATCTACTTGACTTCTCTCATAGACGTTTACTTCATGTTTGCCCGCGTTCGTTTCTTCATGGAGCAAGGTACCTGTCTAGTACAGGACACACACGCACGAATAGAAAAGAAACGCATAGGTGCGGTGCTGCCACGAGGTGGGAGAGGAGAATGGCGTTGGGTGGACTAGATAGGGGGAAGAAAAAAGAAAACGGAACATCGAGATGAAGATGAAGACCACATCGAAGGAGGCAAAGAACAAAAGATGGGGGAATAATAGTAAAAGGAGAAAGAAAGGGTTCAACACAAACAACACCAGCACATGAAGAGAAAGAGAGAGTTCAACACGGCCACACAAAAACGAGAGAAAGAGATGAGCTCTATGGCACGATGTGTACAACAACAACAACAAGAGGATAACAGCGTATCCGCTTTCCCTCTTCCTTCTCAATTCAAAGAGAACAAGACAGTCTCTAAAAGGAAGAAAAAAAAAGAAAAAAAAAAGCACACAGTGAGTCACGCAGCGAGCACTGGAGCCTGACCCTCTTCTTCACCCTCACACCACGATAGCAGTATCACCTAACAAAAAACAACAAGAGAAAAAAAAAGAAGATGGAGGAGGAGGAGGAAAGGCGAGAGACCAGAGATCGACAAAGGAAGGACACGGCAAGCAAAAAGAGAGGCAATAAGGGGCTGCGCGGGCGAGTAGAACACGTGACGCCTCTATTCGACAGCTTCCCCCCTTCTTTTCATACAAAATGCAACACAACAAGCACGACAAAGAGAAAGTAAAACAAAAACAGAAAGTGTCAAGGACAACACGACGATGATCCTTGATATGATCCCACTTTCAGAAACTCGCTCTCACAAAAACACCCGCCCACTTACTTAGTGGGAGTGGTGAAGCATAAAGTCAACGGCGCGGTTCAGCGTCATGGCGAGGGCAGACGACAGGAGCGTAGACACGACAATGAGGCCAAAGCCGCGGTACACCTGCCCAATGCCACGCTTCTCGGTGCTGCGTCCACCTGCCCCGACAGGGCATTGTTGCTGCGCTGCTGCCGTCGTAGGGGAGGAGGTGACGGGGGTCGCCGAAGTAGACGCCACGGTCGAGGCCCCCGCAGCAGCGCTGTCGTTGCCGTACATCGACTTCCACAAAAAAGCACGCACTTCACCGTGAATCGCCTGGAAGCACAGCTCCTCCCACCAAAACCGCTCCACCGGCCCCGTCGTGCTCTGCTCCTCGGCATTCACTGAAAAAGACATGGACGTACTGCTGTTGTTGTTGTTGTTCTTGCTGCTGCCTGTGGTGTGCGGACTGCTCGTGTTATTGCCACCGCCGCCACTACCAGCGTTGCTGCCACCAGCGTGCGGGCCAGGGCTGCTGTGGCGGGCAGAGAGCGGGTAGTCGTCCTCGGCCTCGGCGGCCTTGCGTGTCGCCTCCGCCTCCTGCTCGGCGCGCCGCTCGTAGCAGCGCAGACGCAGAAAGTGCGCCACGGGATAGGTGGCAAACGGATACGTTACGAGGCTCATCGCCAGTGAAGCCACGAGCGGGCAGCCAGCGTACATGACCAGCCGCTGGAAAGACGTCATCTCCACCCCGTTGTAGTGCTTCTGTGCCTTGCGCATCAGCCAGTTTAGGATCTTGTTGTTCGCCAGCGACGTGACGTAGCGGCAGGCGAAGTCCAGCAAATAGAGGCGGCGCACCATCATCAGCACAGGGAAGTGGCCGGCGAGGTACTTGGTGGTTTGCCACGCACTGGAGAAACGCATACGCACCCTTGCTGGCGCAGCAGCACTAGTAGCATCCTTGCTATCCGGTGCAACAGCAGCAGTAGTAGCAGGGGCCTTCTCCACCGTGAACGTCGACACACTATTCACGGCGATCGTGTCCAGTGCGGTCTGCAACGGCGCCACCGTGAAGTACACGAGGGCGGTGTGCACAAAGGTGGTGGCCAGAAAGGCACTCTGCATGCGCAGCGGCAGACGACGGGCGATAGGGATGGAGATGATGCGCTGCAGCTCGTACTTGCCGATGCAGCCCACCGCCTCGAGAAAGGCGCTGCGGTAGAAGACGCTGACGGAGCGACCGCCGGCGTTGTACAGGAAGCGAATGCAGCCGAGCGTGCCACCGAAACCCGCCGGCGGCAGCACGCCCTCCTCGATCAGATCATCCTCTACGGTGAGGAGATAGCGGAGGCGGCGCAGCGGGGCGGTGAGAAACGCCACGCAGGCGTTACTCAGCACGATATGATAAATGTCCATTCACGTCTCGATGCAGCGCTGCTCCTCGCATAGCCGTCGCCACACACACGCACACTCACGTTCCTCTCCGTCAAGGGGCAGAGAAAAAGCGGGGGAAGAGAGAGCACTCGCTAGTGACTCGCCTCAACGTGGGAGGTGCGGTGTGGGTCGACAGAGAGAGAGAAGGCGCTTGCCTCCCTCTATGTTTCCCTCGTCTTTGGGCGGCAACAGTTCGTATCGGGCAAGACAAATGCAGATGAGGCTGGAAGAAACGAGAAAACAGAAGTAGAGAGCTAAATAAAAAAAAAATAGACGCCTTGCCCGTCCGGTTCGCTGTCGAGAGTGTATAGTGTTGTGAAAGCGTCTCTCTCTCTGCGTGTGTGTGAGTATTTATGTGAGTGTGTATGCGTTTCTGTCAGTGGTGTGACGAGGTCGTTTCCATAACGGGGACGACAGCTACGAGAATTCACGAAGAAAGATATGAGAAAGGGAAAGGAACTTGCGATGTGGGAGAGAGGTGGATGGTTGAGGTAAGAACATGCAAGCGCAGGGCGGTTAGCTTATTCGTTATCTTAGATCTCTCTCCGAGACGCTGACATGTGAGAACTGTGTGCCTAAGAGCAGTGGCGTTCGATCGTCACCACCTCCATGTTCAAAGAGGCAATAATGGTACCAACTAAAAGAAGAAGTCTTATTGACTGTGATAGATGTGTATTTGCGTGTGTGTATTTGTGTGTGCTCAGATGCACAGAGACGGACGCGCAAGACAGTTACGCGTGCGGTTAGTTCTCTCCCAGCAGCTCATCCAGCAGCAACTCCGCGTCCCGCACCACCTTCTCGGTTGCATCACGGGACTGGAACAACGCACTCCCGCGTGACGCAGCTGTATTCTCTTCCTCCTCCTCTGCAGCCCTGCGTTGCCAACTGCCACCGCCACCGCTGTCACTCCCCCACTGTGCCCACAAGGCAGCCTGCTCCGCAGACGTCAGCTCCACACCGCCACGGCGAAGGCGGCGCACCGCGTCCATGTAGAGCGTGGAAGAGTGTGCCGCTGGAACGTGGGGGGCTACAAGACGCACCAGCGCAACGTCCTCGCTGGCCAAGGCCACCTGCAGCGCCTCGGCCCACCCACCCGTCCAGCGATCCAACAGGATCTGCTGCACGAGGGGACGCTGGCGGCGCCAGTCCAGCGGCACCTGCGAGCCGGGAATACTGAAAGAAGAAGAGGAGACGCTTCCCCCTTGCCCCCTTTCGTTCTCCTCCTTTTCGGTGGTAGCAGCGGCGGCTATCAGCAATTCTGTTGCCACGTCCGACGCCACCACGGCAGCAGGGCTGTCCGACAGCGGCGCAGACGGAAGGCGGCTGCTATCACCCTCCGCCTTTATGTTTGCATTCCCTGCCGGTGCAAAGGAAGATGTGTGCAGCATTGCCTTGAGCAGCTGCACCACCATCTCTGGCGTTGGCGGCACGGCATCCCCGACGCGGCACCGCCACGTCGCCCACAGCTCCAGCACCGCCCTGTCGCGCCGCTCTGCAGAAGCACGCAGGGCGTAGCACACCTGCGCGACAAGAAAGCCGTCGAGCGAGGTGGCTGGAAGAGCGTGGAAGCAGCGCAGCGCCTCCGACCAGCGCGTCGCGGTGGCGAGAAGCATGAAGATGCGGCCGTACTCCCGACTTAAGCTGTCGTCACGGCGACGATGCACTTGAGCGTAGTGCCACAGTGCCATGGCTCCCTGCCACGGAGCAGTGCCGGCTGTTCGCGATGCCACCTCGCAGGCAGTTAAGCCCTTCCGCAGCCGTTGCAGCCACGGCACACGCATATTCTCGCTCGTATGCGTCGGCGCTGAGAGGCAGAGCTGCAGTGCTCTCACCCAGTCCCCGCTGTCGGTGGCCGTGTGCACGCGGCGCAGCCAAGCAGCGGAGGCAGTGGTGTCGCAGCCGTCGCGGATGCGTAAAGCACGCTGAAAGTCGTCCCAGGCACCGGCCGGAAGCTCCGTTTCCTCCAGCAGATGACGTGCCCAGAAGCGGTAAGTGTTCAAGCGGCTGGACTCGAGGGCCTTCCAATGCGATGCACCTTTTCCTTTTCCAGTACTCTCGGCTTTACCACGAGGCAACTGCGAAAGCATTTGTGCAGCCGCTGAGAAGGCGGCATGCGTGCGCTGAGAAAACGAAATTAGAGCTTCTGCCTGTTCCTCCTCGGCAGCTGTGCTTCTCGATGACGTGACCGTGGTGCTCGAAAAAGCCGCATCGGCCTCCGTCGCCTTCTGCTGCAGCTGTGCAAACTTTCGAAGCGCCTCTCTCACCACCGCATCCTCTTCACTGTCCTTGACGGAAGACAGCGCATCGTTGTAACTGGTGAGGGACGCCGCTGGGTTGTACAGCTGGACGCTCAAGAGCAGCAGCGCCGCTCTCTCCGTCTCCTTTGACTGATGGCTGTTGACCGCCCGCACCACGCGTCGCGCTGCTGTCCGATAGAAAGCAGCGAGGCAATCCTGCGTTGGACTGCCGTCGTCAGCGCTGAGGCACCGCAGCCACTGCACCACAGCAGGCACCCACGCGTCACCCGCGCTCTCGCCTTCATGGCCAAGATGAGAAGCTGCACAATCACCCGATGAAGCGCACGTCTGCGCTGCCTTTCTTTCTTCCATGCCTTGCCTCGTGGTTCGCCACGACATCTCCAGCAGCAGCAGCATATCGCGGGTGCGTTGACGACCAACACCATCCTCTTGCCCTGCAAAATGCAGGAAGAGCGTCAGCAGCAGCACCAGACGTGGACTCGTAGCAGCAGCGCTCCCTCCACAAACAGCATCGAAGTCTTGCGCTGCCTCCGTCGTCTGCATCCACCGCCACACTCGCCACGCGGCGGCCTCG
The DNA here is from genome assembly GCA_030078075.1 of Crithidia sp. LVH-60A. Taxonomy (NCBI): domain Eukaryota; phylum Euglenozoa; class Kinetoplastea; order Trypanosomatida; family Trypanosomatidae; genus Crithidia; species Crithidia sp. LVH-60A. The sequence continues at coordinate 452,731 of CP119673.1, forward strand.
TGCCCTGTCCACAGCAGCACCCAGACACACCGCTCCGCCACCGAGACGTGGCGGCGAGCAGCGGTGTCTACAGCGATAGAGTGCGGCTCACTCTCCGGATCCTGTTGCGCCTGTGGCGAAGGGCCTTGAGAAGCAGGGGAAGCACGCAGAGAATCATGTAGCAGCTCCAGCGCGCTTGCCCACGCACCGCTGCGTATGTGCCGGTACACCGCCGCCTCCCATGGTGGCAGCGCGGGCACGACCTTTGCGCTTTTCTTTACGGCTTCTCCATGAGGTGAAGAGTGATCGCTGCTGTGCGTCCTCTCACCCGCGTGCAGTGCAGTAGAAGTGCCAGACAACGGCGAAGACGGTCTTGCGGTGATGGCCGCGGCTACTGCTCGCGGAGACGAGGAAGGGTCAGACCGGTGACGGCGATTACGGCGACGTCGACGCTGCCTGCTGCTTGGATCTTGTGGCAAGGGCCCTGCGTCGACAGCACGTAGAGGGGAAGTGGAGGAGCCAAACACTGATTGGACGTCATCGTTGTCGCGGAGAGTGGAAGACGATGTGATGGCGGAGAACGACAGCTGTTTCGTAAACAGACCTTCAGGTGTAGAAGATGCCCTCATGTGGCAAGCCCGTGCAGCCACCACAATCGCACTCGCTCCGCACGAAGAAGACGGAGTGGGTGAAAGATAATTCACGCTGCGGTGCCGTCGTTGGGGTAGAGAGGCGGCGCGTGTTCGTGACAGAGCGCAGTGGCTACGCTGCTGCAGCGCACGCCGCACCACAAGGTGCATCGCTGCAGCTAATGTCATCGCATGGCTTCACCTACAATGCCGTTGACTTGATGAGTACGACGTTACTGGAGGCACAACTTTGTTTTTTGGTTTTAATAATGTGGAAAGAGACGTGTGTGTGTTTGTGTGTGCCTTGCGCAAAGGCGTGGCGATACTGCCCGACTTTTGAAGAAAAGCAGAAAGAAGGCGAGGAAAGAGAGGAATAATATTAAGGCTAGTAGGCCCTTGGTGGCTTCCTCTGCATCACAAGAGTGCCGCCCGTGCCTCGGACACAGTTCATCGATCGCAAAGGGCGTCTGTCTAAAAAAAGCCTAACCCCTCAGTACTGCTCGTGCATCTTGGTGGTGCCACGCAACCGCTTCACTGCTATAGACGAGACTCCAGAATTCTCCACGGCAGCACGCGTACAAAAAAAGAAAAGAGATGACTACCCGCATCACCTTTAACGGAAGCGCATGTGTCCGTCTTCAGACGAGAGCTGCTTTCTAAACCTTCTGCGCCTCTGTGGGTGTGGAACGTGGCGCACACGCACACCGACACGGAAAAGAGGGAAGTAATGCCACTGTAACTTGTCAGCATATCGTCGGTTGTAGTTCGTAAATAAGAAGAGGAAGCTGAGTGCCGCTGGGCACGCAAGACAACATTATACAGAAAAAAGGAAATCAAAGGTAGGGGAATCCAAAGATAGGGAAAAGCGCATTGTCTTGGTAGACTCCACCTCACCAATGCACTCAGGCAACTAGGTTGCAAGAGTCTGCACCGCAATGCCGCGCGAGCAAGAAGAAGAAGAAGAGACGAAAAATAACGTACATCTACGAAAAAGAAGAAGTGAGGGAGACAACGCTGGAAAGGCAACCATTATAATAGTAAGAAAGGCGACGGCGAAGGAGGTGAAAGAAGCGTTTGTGTGTGCGGATGTGGGTGGGGCAGAGACGAGAACCAGCAGAAAGAGAACAAAGAAAAGAAAAACACTACACACACACAACGCACGGAGAATAAAAGAGGAAAGGGCGAATTATCGAGCAGAAATAGCGAAGAGGCTTTTAATCCATTCCTCCCGCCTTTTATTTTGTTTTCTAGACACCGTTTTTCTTTTTCTCTCTTCTGCCGCCGTGTTATACATGAGACCCCAAAAGTACCATCGTCTTTGCTCCACTCCCCTTAAGCAGGTAAAGCACAACAGGTAGACAGTCATACATCATACAGCATACCCACAACGAAGCAACAAGTATGGCACGCAACGGAAAGGAAGAAGAAGAGGCGTAAAGACAGTTGCTTATTCCTCACATGTGCGCGCCTTACCGCGACGGCATCGACGCCAGCGCGGCCTCTGCCCCGATCGTCTGCGTCATGTTCGCCTTCCGGCTGTTCCGCAGGCTGGGCAAGTTGTCGTGGGTCAAGTCGAGCGTCGCCCCTTTCCGCGGCTCCGCCGTGGACAACCCGCCCTGCCACGGGGCGTGCACCGGCATCGACCACTTCGTCGTGGTGTGCCACGTACGGAACGGGTGCGGCGCGGCACGCATCTTGTTCTTGTCATAGGGGTCCGGGATCCACTCCGGTTCGGTGCCCATCTGCAGATTGTCAGGCTTGCCAGCACGGAAAGCGCCATAGGTCTTGCGCGGCTTCCGCTCGGGCTCCCCTTCCGGCATCCACTCCGGGAACTTGGACTTGACCGGGCCGGTGCGGAAGTGCCCGACGCGGCCGTGGTCCACCTTGTCGTTGTACGGGTCCGGGATGTGCTCCGCCGGCCCACCAAGGTAGTTGCACGGGCCGCCAGCCCTCATGCCACCCGTGCGTGGGGACGGCCCGCTGTCCAGCTTCAGATCGCGGTTCTTGTTCTTGCCGTCGTCGGCGTCGCCGTTGGGCATGTAGGGGTACTCGGAGAAGAGGCCCCGCTTGAGGGGTGCCTTGCGGGTGAAGAGCGCCGTTTGCCGCGGCACCGTGTTCGGCTTTACCGGCCTGCCAGCCTCTGTGTCCAAGGGGAGATGCCCAAGACCACCCATGTTCGTGCCGGCGCCCTTCGCGAAGTCCATGCGATCCCCCGCCCTGCGTGCCGCCACCCGGTCCGGGGCGACGGGTGCGGCGTACGGGCCGCTGGCGCCATACTCGTACTGGAACTGGCCACCCGCGCGGAGGTCGTGAAAAGGGGCACTCTCGCGAGCGATGTGGTCGGCCTCGCAGTCGTAGAGGTGGTGCCAGTTGGTCCAGTGCCGGCGGTTGTCCCAGTTTTTGGGGCGAAGGTTATGCACCGTCTCCAGGCGACCCTCCGTCATTGTCGAGAGCGCGTAGTGGGGTGTGTGTGTGCTGGGAAAAAAAGAGGGAAAGGATCTAAATATTTACAAGAGAAAAAATGACCTACTTATTGAAGATGTAGGGGGCTCCGTATGTGTGGAAACTACCGTGCCTGATGAGCTTAGCTATCATGAGTGATGTGCGCGACAGAGAGAGAGAGGGAAAGAGAGAGGAAAGTGGGAAAGAGTGGAGGAAGAAAATCATGCCTTCCCGTTGAAGGAAAAAAAATGAACCAAGCATCGTACAGCATCAGCAACCGCAGCGACAACAGAGAACTGCCATACGGAAGGTGCGTGCAAGATTTGCGAGTTACGCCGACGAATAACGTAAACACGGTCAAATGCCAGCAGCTGCACAATCCTCGTTAGAACGTCCTTGCGCGTACACACACAAGCAGTAGTGGTCTATTAGCTAAACCTTTTTCCTTTTCTTGCCTGCTCTTGGTGGTAAAAAAAAACTGTGATGCAGAACAAACAAACAAACAAAAAAAGAGCCACAAGCTTCCTCGCTTGATAAGTGGTGTTCTGATTTTGCCTAAAGCAGAAAAAGAACGCGAGAGAAAGGTGGGTGGCAGGGGAAAGAGCTGGCATCATCCTTACAGCAACCACAACAACGGAGCAGCGTCGCAGCGACAGCACAGCGGAAAGATTGTTGCGACAGCGCACCAGTCTCTCTGCACAACAGCAACAGAGGCGGGCAACTGTGAAAAAAATAAAAAGCTGCGACTGCGACGCGGAGAGGTGTGGCTCTTTCTTTCTCTTGCCCGCCACCTCGCTTTCTCACCGGAAGCCCTTCCCCTCTTGCAGGAAATGGCCCACCATCGGCTGCCCCTTCCCGAGACCCGGAGCCTTGCCGCGCTCGCTCGAGCCATGCGAGATGCCGCCCATCGCCACCTGATCGGCCGGCGCGGCCAGCGGCGTGTACTCCTTCACCGTGATACCAAATTTCTTCTCAAAGGCAAACTCCTCAAACTGGAAGATGTAGTCCTGGAAGACGTCACCGACAACGCCGTCGTGGAGGCAGAAGTACGGCATCTGCGCATCGTGCATCGGCCGCGCGTTCGTCAGGTACTCGGTCTGCCCATTAATCATCTGCATGCGGCGGAAGCGGTCGAGCTCGATGCCAAAGTAGTCCAGAGTCTTCTGTGCCACACGCGAGGCGTGGCGCTTGATGTCGCGGTTCGACCAGTGCGCCATGCGCCGCTGATCAAAGCCGCCGTAGAACTCGATGGCGTTCTCGGTGCCGGAGCCGAAGATGCCAAGCACCTTCTCCCCCATCGAGGCCAGCTGCGAGTCACTCGGCGGCTTTCCGGTGTAGAGGCTGTTGTGCAGGCACAGCGAGGAGCAGAGGGAGGGCAGGCACTGGCTGAGCGCGCGGTGAACCCAAATCGCCTTCATGCGAGGAAAGACAGTGTTGATCGCCTGCGAGCTCAAAATGGCAAAGGGACTGTAGAGAAGCCACTGCGGATGCACGAGGGTGTTCTTGGTGCCGTAGGTCTGTGTCTCCATCGCGTTGTCGATCGGCTCGAACTCGCGCGTGACGGCCTCGGAAAAGTGGCCGCACTTGCGGTACCACTGGAAAAGCTCCAGCACACGGCGCACCTCGGTGTAGACCGGCAGCTGGTCCTCCTCCAGGCACTCGAGCAGGTACTCGTCTAGGCCGTGCAGCAGGCCCCACGCGTAGGACTGCGGCGTCATGAGATGCAGCGTAAGGTCGTCATCCACCTGATCGACCCGCGGGACACGGGCACAGAGAAAGTCGGGGTGGACGTACCCAAACCCGAAGAAACGCCTGCGGAAGGCGTCGCGCCGCTCCGTGTCGAGGAGGAGAGAAGGGGAGAGGGAGTCGCACTGCCGCGAGGACAAGAAGAGGCCGCTGCGGGCTAAGACGTGGGCGGCCATGTGTCCATTCGACCGCGGCAGGCCCATCACGATGAGCGGGTCGTCAATCGGTGGCTCCTTCGCGATGTCGCCCCCGCTAAGTCGATACACCTCCTCCACGGCGAGGCGCTGCGCCAGTGCGTTGACGAGGCGAAAGCGTAGCAGTTGACTGCCGTGCCTCGTCGTGCCCGTCTTCTCTTGGCAAGCGCGACACAGCTTCTTCCACCAGCGGCTGTGAGCGAGGTCGGACTCCGACGGCAACGCTACACTCGCCGCAGCGCAGGCGTCGGTGACAATCGCCTCGTACGCAAAGCTCTCGTACTTGGCGCGAGGTGTCACGGCGTTGACGATGCGGGCGGGCAGCGCACCACCACGCACGAGGTCGCGCACCCCCGACATCGACTTCAGCCCGATCATGATGTGCGGCGGTAGAAGCTACGTGACCGTATTACTATTTGTTATCCGTCGCACGTTCCGCAGAGAAGCACGCTGAGTTTGCGTACGTGTGATCTCTTCCTTCTGTATCTACAACATCCACATCAATACAGTCGGCAGCATACAAAAGGAAAAAAACGAAGAGAAGGCGCAATGAGAATTCAAGATCGAGAAAGGGAGTGAACGAGAGAAGGAAAGAAGAGTGCAATCGAAGGTTCAGGGCGGCCAGCGCTTCCTGGCTGCTGAGGAAGAAGATGACGTCGACGAGCGACGGTGCTTGGTGATACAAGCAGACCGAAACCCACTCCGCTGACCACATGCTTCATTATTCCCCTGCGCCTAGAGCAAATGCTCCGTAGAGCAAACCTGCCCAAACACGAACGAGACCAGCAGCGACTAGGAAGCCGTTATCAGTACTGCCTTCCATAAGTTGTGGGTAACGCAAGATTACGCCTGCGCGAGTTTGGTATCAGTTCTACGTTTCGATCTTTCTCTGTTTCACAGACAGATGTGCCTCACTTCATGTGTAATCACCAAACCAACCGCAGCCAATTGAGAAAAAGAGAACAGACCGCAAAAGTTTCACCGGAGCACGTTCACTTCAACATAAGAAAGAGAAAAAAGAAAACCGACAGAGCTGGAAAAGCGCAGCTTCAAACCATCTGCGTCACCGCCGATAAAAGTTAAGAGACACCTACGCCGTCTTTTTTTTTTTGCCTGACAAAGCTCGAATTCTCATGAGGGCTTGTTTTTGTTCTTGCTGCTGCTTCTTCTCTTCTTTAATTGCGGTTTGAAGTGCAATAAAGATGAAAACGTATGAAAGAGAAAAGCCGTGCAGGGTGAACAATTGAACCAAAGGAGAAAAATCAGCTAGATAGAAAAAGAGGTAACAAGGAAAAGCATTATAATCTTTTTCCAGAGGTCTGCTAAGCAAAGTGCAGCGCGTTAAAAAAGAAAAAAAAAAGGAGAATTATAGACTGTTTTCTTTATGTGTGTGTTTGTGTATACCCGTGCAACTAAGGGTACACACGATGGAGAGCGAATCAGTTGCCGTGACTCTGCCGCCAACACTTAAGCTCCAAACGCCGAACCGCGTCTCCTGAATGGCGCGTGAAGGGTAGTGTCGGAGACACCGTTCCCAGCCTGTTGGAAGCCTGCCTCACCTGAAGCACCCGTTGGAGAAAAAAAAAAAGAGCTGAAATACAACGTGAGCTTGAATAGGTTCGACGTAGTCCTCCTCCTTCAACAAGACAGAAAACTTCTTCGGTTCTTTTTGCTTATTAGCTACTTAAATCCTGAGCTCTTCTGCTCTGTTTTTTGTTTTGTCTTGTTTACCGCATCTTAATGGCAAAAAAAATCTGTTATATAAAAAATGGTGAATGTTACTTGCTGTGGCACCTATGTGTGTGCTGCTCCGCTCTTTCAGCTCCGCACTTCTCCAGGCGAAACCACAACGGGGACGTTCGGCACCGCTTCAGCGGCACAACCCTACCGATTACTTCATCCCTCACTGTTACTGCTTCTTCTCTTCTCTTTTTAAAATCAGGCAAAACATTTAAACGAATCTGTACTTGTCACACACCTACTGCGAAAAGCGCGCCGAGTCGGAGAAAGAAGACACCACCGTCTGTGAGTACTGGCGCTGCAGGGAAAAGATGGTGGCAAGAACCAGTGCGGAGCCCAGCACGAGCACCAGCATGGTGGGGCCGCGAGTGTCGTCGTAGCGCATCGGCTCACGCATGTAAATCTTGTTGGCGCGGTCACGGAAGATGAACAGCGAGTACACCATGAACACAATGGAGACCGGCAGCAATACGAGACCAGCCAGCTCCGCACCGTTGCTCGTGGAATCGCCAAAGTTGAGGAGCGTGAGCGACATGAGACCGACCATCACAGAAATGGAGAGCCACTTCAAGAACGTACGCTCGTTGGCGAAGAAGGTCTTGGGGTCGATCTTCTGCGGCACACAGATGCGCTTGTCGTTAACGGAGCCGGTTAGGTTGCGGCCGCCAGGGCCCTGCAGGCTCTCGTACTTGTCGTCACCCTCGTCCTGGCCCTCAGCCCACGGCTTCAGAGAGCCGCCGACGCAGCACAGGTAGGAGAGACCGCGGTTGGTGGCGTCCATCTTAGGAGCGAGCTGCTTTCAATTAAGAAAAGTACTTTTTTGTTAATTCAGTGTCAAATGTTGAACAGCGGCGAGGAAATCGATAGAGCGGCCAAAATAAAAATGGGAGCTAAGAAGACTGAAAAGAAAGATTGCGTAGGCTACTTTTCTTGTGAAGAGTGACGGTCGGCACAACACACAATTGGCAAAACGTGCGGCAGTGGAGTAAGCATGAGAAAAGAAGGTCGAGGCAGGCGAAAAAAAAAAAGAACAGGGTAAGAGTTGGAGACAAGAGCTCTTTCAATAAGTTCTCAGTCATTTTCAGTCTGTATCATTCGTACACTACGCAGCTAACTGCAATTACCGAGAATAATATGGGCTGCGCTACGCAGTCGAGCCTCAAGACACCGTGTCGCTTGCAGGCAGAGAAATAGTGACTGGTAGCTGTTACAGCTTTTCACCACGTGTTCCCTCGACATGAAGGAGGCTTCCACGCGAAGAATCAGTTGTGCTGGGCTTAATAATTGACCTAAAGAGCAGAAACACCACCGCAAAAGAAAAAAAATGCAAGACGGCCAAGAAAAAAAAAAGGCAGACCTTAAGCAAAAGGCCAGTCCACAGGCTGCGCGGCTGGGGTCTTCGGCATCCGTCGGAAGTGGCTCATGAAGGAAGTAGTAGAATTGTTGAAATAACGAACGCACTCAGCCGCTACCTCTTGAAAATATAAGAGAGAGAGAAGACGCTCAATCTTCTTTTTTTGATTCCGCCGACGGAGCCGCGTCGCTATCGCTGGCTGGAATTAAAACAGATTGGGTCGGGTTATGCGCGGCAAGGTAGTTTGCTGTAAAGACGCCAGTTGTGATGGCAAGCCGCCACAGCATCGTCCACGCCAAGTAACGCTGCAAGGGCATCTGCCAGTGAAGCGCATTTTCAAAGCCGTTGACCACGACGCTGGCCACATACAGCGCGACCAGAACAAAAGCGCCTGGGAAAATAAGCGAGTACAGAAGGAACGGAACAACCGCGCGATCGCCTTCGGAGCCGCACATATTCCGCAGCGGCCACGGAAGCGAACGCAGCCGCGACAACTTCATTCGCGGGCTTTGGCCCACCGCAATAGCACGCGTGATCTGCGTGGAATTGGCGTAAGTGACGCCAGCAACAAACAGGGTGAAGGTGAAGACGTTGAAAGGGAGATCGCCCTTTACCAGCACCGCCGGTGCGCTGCTCTGCTCTACTGTCGATTTTTCCATTATGTAGTTCGTCACGACCATGAAAGTCGCCATAACGCTGAACGCTACCGCAAATGTGGGCCGGAGAAGAACCTCGAAAAACGAGTCCGTCTCTGGTAGCAAAGTGAACTCCATTGTCACAGTTGCAAAAGATTTTCTAAGTGTGTTTAGAAAAAAAAAAGAGGAGGGGAAATAGAGAGCAATTTCGTAGTGATTCAGGATGAAAGTGAAAGCTCCCGAATTTTTTTTTCTTAAGAAAAGACCGAACGAACTCCTGCAAAAGAAGATAGCAGTGAGAATTCAATTGAAAGTCGCGATGCAAACACGAGAGGGAAATGCAAAAGATGAGAAAAATAGCAAGAAGCGAAGTGGGAAAGGCCTGTGAACGCAACTTCGCGTGAGAGAAACCAAGTAACTGTAGAAGAGTACACTTCTCTCACAACAGAATTCCGCTTGGGGTCCTGCCTCTTTATTCAATGGTTCGTTGTGCTGGCCAGCCTGTGAGCGCGCTTTTGGGATACGAGGATTCTGCACACGTGAATCAGTGACAAAATCTTTTTTTTTCTGCCTAGCTGAAATTGAAAAACCACATATTTATTTTTGTGCTCTCATCGTACATTTTTATTATTACTCTTATTGTTTGAATGGAACCAAACTGTCCCTTTTTTGATTATGATTAGTTAAGCGCAGTTAGCAAGCAGACAAAAAAAAAATAATTAAGAATAACAATGAGTAGAGTGCAGTGAAGAGCAACAGACAGTGACTGCCCTAAAAAAAAAAAAATTAATTTTACTCCTAAACAGAAGTCACTATTTGGCGACAAAATCAAAAACATTTTACAAAAAAAGAGAGAAAGACTGAGATGCATATGCTCAACAACACAGCAAATATTAAGCGGTTCCTCGCAATTTTTTGTTGCTGAGAAAGAAACATATTTTTTTAGGGCCCTTTTTTCCCTACTTGTAGTAGCTGGACTTGCAGAAAGGTGTCACAAAGCCTCTTGCTTCTCGTCACAACATGGACAGACGTACTCACCATTGCCTAGCGGTTGCATCACTTTTGATATGCAGCTGCCGCACAAAGCGGGCACGCAACCGCTGCACACAGTGTTCGCCACGAGATCATCTGCGCCATGGTCGCAGCGGATGCACGCACAATGAAACGAATAAGTTGCTTCAAGCTTCACTATTCGCTCCGCGGCAGGAAGCTTTAGGTCAATGTAGGAAATGCACAAAGCCTCACCTTTCTCAATATCACGAGCGGCAAAAAACTCGATAACGCGTGTCTTTTTTATGTTCCGTCGGCCCATATTTGGCGCACAGCTATGATTAAAGTACGAGCTCTGCGGATACAGAGCCACGCCAAGCTGCCGGTTCACCGAGTTCCAGATTCCAAATCCGTTGCACAGAAAAGCGGTGCAGATCGCCACAAACGTTTCGCGACTGACGTTAGAAGGCAGCTGGTGTCCGTGCGCTCGCACCTGCTGAAGATACTTTTTGTGACTGAGCGTCTTTTGATAAGCGTCGTACAGGTCTGAGAAGTCACTGATAATTTCAGAATTGGTGTCTCGCATGTTCGTACCGAGACATTCAACGTGGTCGTACGTCGGCAAAAATACAGTTTCCGGAGTCGCTCCCACATTTAAGAACAGCAACGGGTTCGTGACCTCCTTGCCGAAGCCGACCGTTTCAAATGAACTCTCGCCAAGGTTCCCACTGCTTCTGCTCAGGCGTTCTTGGTTTCCCTCTGCTGCGCAGCGAGCTAAAATAAGGCACGCCATTTCAAATGTGTCTAAATCTTCTTCGGGAACGCGACCCGCTGCTATTTTAGTGAACAAAATTGCACAACACTCGCCAGTCACCGTGTGGCTCGCGGAGTGTGTCTTTTGACAGTCTTCACAACAGTACGCACTTCCGCACACTATGCACTTATCGTGCGGAATTTGTGCATCGCCGCAACAGTGAACGCAGCGCTGGTGCTTCAGTACACCAAGTCGTTGGGCAACGCAATACGCATTTTCGCGGAAGATTACACTTCCCGCCGGTATGTTGGATGCTGCCACAACGAACCGCCCTCGACCAGGGACAAATTCACAATGTATCATTTTAATTTCTTTAGTGACTTTTTTTTAATTCCGGTTTGCAGGCGAGGTTCAGTTCATTTTGATTGGGTGCTAGTGAAAAGCGCTGCAAGACCGAATACAAAGGTAAGAAAACGCAAGTCGAGAAGATGGGGTCGAATAACTTGTGTGCTATTAAAGGCAGTTTAATTAAAAGGCCGAGATAGTTGAAGAGAATCTTAATGTTAAAAGTGGAAGTATTTACAGCTGTGCAAGTCACCTAAATGAAAGGTGAAAAGAATAATACCAGGGAAAGGATTTGGTACAAAAAGATGTGCAATCCACTCGTTTTCATTAATATTTTCATTTTCATTTTGGAAGAGAATAGAAATAACCCATGGACGCAACACAAGTAGAAATCGCTTTTTTATATTCGTTGTAGTCGCTCTCAATTCAGCATTTGAGATTGTAAAGTGTTCCCTGAAGCTCAAAAAGATTTCATAAAGAAAAACAAAAAGGGAATCATACAAGCTTAACTTTATCAGGCTGCATAGTACTCTGATGGTGAAACCAGATTTGCAAATTAGCTTCCTAAGTGAGCCAACAAAAAATACAGGGAAAAACGTGCCCAATTGTAAAAACTAAAATTGTATCGATTTTTTTTTTAGTCTGGTGAAAAAGACGATTATACAGCTTTCTTCTTTAAAAGAGAGATTGTACTGCATTCTTTGTCAAAAGGCGAGTGTCTTTGGCGTTGCGCGAGAGATCGCCCAGGAGAGACGTCGTCGTCGCTCCGTAGAGCAGCGCAAGTTGAAAGCGCTTGTAGTACCACGAGGGATTGAAGCCAGAACGACCAGCGTGAGGGCCAGACGACAGGGGAATGCCGTGGAGAAAGCTGCGCAAAAACGAGGTGGACGATTCTAGATGGTTGGTGGAATTGTCGGTCTGGATATGTGACACCATGGCCTTTGATTGCAGAATGCGTCGAGCAGGATCGAGAACTTCACTAAGCGAGGCGACGCGTTCCATGTAGTAGGCAGTAGTATCAACAAACTCGGCTAAGTGGATGACGGTGTATGGCACATTTGATGGGCAGTACTCGAGGGCTACTGCGTCAGGCCAGTGTGCTGCTAGTGGTTTCAGTAACTCTACTCGTGCGAGTAGCGCCTTTTCCGCCACGTCACTTTCCGATGGTAGCAGAAAACGACCGCATACAAAGTTTTCCAGATTCGCTTCAATCGATTTCACGACGGCATCTTTGCTAAAATGGGCCTCTAGCTCACGCTGAGCGGCTTGGTTGCTAGACTTTACGACGTACTCCACGAGTGCAATTGGAAATCCGCGGCTGAAAAGATGCGCCAGTGCGCTATCTGTTACGCGCACATCCTTGAGGGTTTCAAGAGCAGAAATTAAAGCGTTTGTTGTGAAGCCTGTCGTGCGGACATGTTTGGCAGCCTCAGACAAAATTCTATTGCGCAGCTGGAAGTTGGCTGGGCTAAGTGCGGCGCACATATGTAAACCTCCAGTAAAAAAATGAGTTTAAAAAAGGCTATGATACTTGACGGTGCAAGAACAAATACAGGAGAGAATGGAAAAAAAGAATGTAGAAAGATAGAAGGGGTGATGTTAAATACTTTTTCTTTCCATTTATTAATTTAAGGACTGCTTACTCTTTACACTGAAACTAAGTTCGTTTGTGCAAGCCGGCAACTAAACCAGAGGAATTGCGGGAACGATTTTATGCTAGAATTGCAGTGAATCTTAAGAAAAAGAAGAAATACAGACGCCATGCAAGCGTATCATATTAGTTAATGAAAATATTTTGCCGACGTTATGTCGAACAGAAGTGTCACAACTCGCGCGCAGTGATCGCCAACAGGTTAGTCACTTGTGCTGCCTTTCCAGCATTAAAAAAGTGCAAGACTTTTGACGACTGTGAAATTGTGGGGGGGGGGTGCATAGAAGTGGGAATGGGCAGGATAACGTGGCAAAGGAAATCAGGGCTAGTTTGTTGTGCGTAGAATGAACTGAGCTCTTCGGACTCTGGAGGTGCGTAAAACGTCGCTCGGCGCCATGATAAAGCTAGGCAGAGCAGCTCAAATCTGTGTCGTTTTCTTGCTGCTTTCAAAAGCTGTAAGGCTCTGCGCAGTTTCTATAGGTGTGAAGGATCCTGCAGAATTATTCGTAGCGCAGGCAGCATTTTATGTCGCTCGTCCTGGCTATGCGGCGGTTCTAAACGTGGAAGTGGCTAACTTCTGATTAACAACGCCTGTGAAGTGAGCATATATAATATGTATCTTTCGTATCAAATGACTTTGCTTAGAGCTCGAATTCCAGCAGTTTTTTTTTCCGCGCATACGCTAACGGACGAAACGGAGAGGGCTGGCTATAATGCTACAGATTATTACTCTCACTGATTGCTTGTTGGAGAGGTTTGTGTCGTGATTGCGGATGAACGGAAAAGGAATAAAAACGACTGACTGCGTATTTGTGAACTGTGCGCTATTAAGGTGCATCCGCACGAGATGTATATGCACATGTTTTTTTTATTTGCCTCTGCGGCGATTACGTGTAATTTTTTTTTCAATCCAATGCTGCTTTTCAAAAAAGAAAAAAAAAGCACCTAAGAGACAAACACCCACGCGTTTCGTTAGCGCGATCATTACCGTGTCTTTTCCGCACAATGGTACATAACGTCAGATTTGTGACACTCATCCAAACACACACCGACGCACGCCGATACAAAGAGTTTGATATCCTCGCTTTTGCACTTTTCCGGTAAGCTTTTTTTTTAAATTTCCGCAATTTCTGTGCCAAAATGCCTCATGTAGGAGAGTCTCAAGACTTTGGTTGCATATCTGCTGCAGAGGTGTGCCTGCGCAAAAGGTTTTTTTTCTCAAATTCTCCCTGCCTTGTTCGCTTCGAGAGTCAAGTATTTATGGTCATATTAAACGCAATAATTTTATCAGCCGGAAGTGCGTGGTGGTTGTAATGTGGTTTCATCGTCAACGTACTGACGAAGTTAAAGCTTAAAGCTTTTCCTTTCAGCTCCTGTTAGCGAGCAGTGCGCAAAATAGCTTAAAACTAATCAAAAAGTAGCCAAACCGGTGTACTTTCTATAAATACCGGCCGTTTAAATCACAAACTGCTTAAACTAAGCACACCCGACCCTCTTTGGGCCCATGTTGAATGATTTGAGTATTACGACACATGAAATAACAGCTGTGGCTATTCTTACTCCGCACTACTCTTTATTTGCATTCCGTTTCTTCTGCTGAACTGATGTTTTAATGTAAGCCGCTCTTTTTTTTTCTTCCTCATTTTGTGTCTTACGTTTGTCTGCAGCAGCACCTGCGTGCAGAATAGAAAACAAGGAGACCATGGCTTCAAAAATCATGCAAGAGCTTAAAGATCATCCGCTGAATACGGTGGAGGATGCACACAATTTTTTTTCGCTGGTGGAAAACGCAAAACGTCACGGTGTCACTCTCCCACCTATCCGTCATTTGTTTTTTGGTCGCGTCGATTCGGGACTGAAGTTCGATCCATACAATATTCGAACAGTCTACCGAGATAACCGGCCGCTGAATTACTTTGTTGTCACACGAGACTGTGTCATTTGGGTGAACCGGCGCGAGGCGGAGTATTTGCGGGTCGCCTCTCTACAAGAATGGATTCGCGAGGCAAAATGCTTCGCGCAAATCACAAAAATAGCGTTTTTTAAGCATTATTTGAGACACAAAATGCTCCTTCGTCTACTGGATGCCGCGAGCCGGCTTCGTTTTGAGCGGAACCGCGCGCTATTAGCAAAACGGCTTTTGCTTTGCACCGCGGTGTTTAGCCGTGACATTATCACTTTGCGGGGCAAAGCTGCTGAGCTTCGGTTTTACACAGAGAAAAAGGCATGCGTGCCAGTTCTGTCTGTGCAAACAGCTACGCAGGAGCATCTCTCAAAAGGCTACTCAACTGACGAGTTTTCTACACAACAAGACGCCTACAGCAAAAAACTTACGCGCTACGCAGGGGACATTGTGCAGAGTATGTCGAGCGTAATTGGCGAGCGGAGCAACATTGTTAGTGGGCTCGTGAACGGTTTACGACTAGCAGAAAAAAGCCCAGAGGCAACTGGCAGCGTTAACAAGGAGGTGGCAGCGCGGGAGCTTCGGCGCCGTCAAATGCAGCAGAAGCGTCTGATCGTGAATTACGAAAACCTCCCTACTTTAGCTCGCCTGGCGTCCCTTCTGCAGCTGGAGGCGACATTTCAACAAGTGTGCACGACGCTTTTTGATCTAGAAGCTAGTGTGCGCAAGCGAAAAATGAACACAGTTTGGCATTTCCGCGTAGAGTGCGTTATTGGTGGCGACAAGCAGCTTTCTCTCGCACCTGCTAAAGACCACCTGGTGGAGTCCGTCGGCATCACGTTGGACCGCTCGCTGAGCGCGATCGCCTGCGCTCCTGCGTGCGTTACTTCTGGAAAAACGGAAAGTTTGAGCCCCGCAGCCGATTCGCCTGCCATCCAGCGGGCCATTTCCAGTGACGCGCTCGTCGCCATTTACAAAAAGAAAATTTTACTGCGCATTGAGGAAGACTACGACGACGCAAAAAGCAAGCTTTTTTCCTTCGAAGGACTCCTTACAATTTCCGCATTTCTCAGCGAGTGGCGTGAGGTCTCGTACCGCTGGAACCAAATTTTGTTGTCTGCGGAGGCGGCGCTGGAGACGTTGACGGAGCAAGAAATTCGCAGTTACGCGACAAAAACGTTCAAGGCCCAGTCGGAGCTGGGAAAGCTGTCGAGTCGCTCTTTTGGCTCTATTACCGTGAATTCCAGCGACGTTTTGCAGAAATTTGGCGCGGAGCTGAAAGCCGTGCTGGGCACTGTGGAGTACACGGTGGAGCAGCTCATTAAGCTGAACTTCCGCACGCTAAAAACGAGGTGCACTGCGTGGGTGACAAAGCTGCGCATTCCCCAACTCGAGGTGGAACCATTTATCAAGTGGTACTTGAATTTGCAGGAATCTGGCGCGGTTTTCGAAGCCTTCTCAAACCACGTGACAGACCTGCAAAACTTTTACCACCTTCAAAGTGAGCTCCGCGAGAAGGAGAATTCCGGTTCTGTAGCAGAGACGCCAGATTTGGTGGCGCTGCTGCGCGATCCTTTCCAAAACGCGTTAAGGGAGGCCCAAGGCTTCCATGCGGCCAACTTCAGTTCCATTAGGGGCCTGCTACGCGACGAACACAAACGCGCAATTGCCGCCATGCTCGCGACGGAGAAGCGGCTCGCCACCACGTTTTCGGAGGAAAGCGCCGACGAGGTCGGTTCGCCCGCTCTGGAGAAGCTGGAGCACATTCGCGACGATCTCGCGTCGGCACATCGCGAGGCACGGCAGCTGGACTCGTACGCCCAGATTTTGGAAGTGGAGCCGTTCAACTGGTCGGAGATCGCCAACGCCGAGGAGGAGCTGCGAAACTACGTCGAGCTTTGGACTGTACGCAAGGAGACGGCGCAGTTACGAAACAGGCTGGACGCCAAGTCGGTCGAGGACTTGGATGGCGCGGAGCTGGAGGGTGCCGTCGTATCGCTTTTTCAACGCGCGTTCAAAGCACAGAAAAACACGCCCGGCGAGGCTGCGCGCCGTCTCGTCGAGACGCTTGCCGTTGACAAAGCGAAGCTGCCCACCTACGTGGAGCTCTGCAATCCCGCACTGAAAGAGCAGCACTGGACAGAGCTCTTCAAGGCGGCCTCGATCGCGCCACTGCCGCCGTCGCGGCGGACGCTGCGAGCGCTGGAGCGGACAGGCTTGATGAACGAGGAGAACGCCGCAACGGTTCGCGAGGTCGTGTCTGACGCCGTTGGCGTCTATGAGCTTGAGCAGCAGCTGGAGAAGCTCGAGAAATTTTGGGCTGCTCACACTTTCACTGTAGTGCCGTACGCCGGCCGCTCGAACGCTTTTGTTGTCGACGCCATCGACGAGACGCTGGAGGCGCTGGAGGAGCAGCAGATTGTCGTGCAGACGTGCCTGAGCTCCAAGTACGTCACGCCGGTGCAGCCCCAGCTGACGGAGTGGGAGCAGAAGTTGAATCTGATCCACTCTGTGCTGGATGAGTGGGTCGGGGTGCAGAAGACGTGGATGTACCTGGAGTTCATCTTCACCAGCGACGACATTAAGAGGCAGCTGCCCGACGAGTCGCTGCTCTTCTCTTCTGCGGACCGCTTCTTCGGCTCTCTCATGCGACGTTGTGCTGAGGACCCGCACATGGCGCCGTTGTGCCTGGAGGGCAGCGGCGACGTGCTCAAGAAGCTGCAGAAGTGCACCTACCAGCTCGATTGCATCCAGAAGAAGATCGACGAGTATCTCGAGACGAAGCGAGTTGCTTTCCCGCGCTTCTACTTCCTGTCCAACGACGAGCTGCTGTCCATCCTCTCGGACTCGCGCAACCCCCTCGCGGTGCAGCCGCACCTGCAAAAATGCTTCGATAACATCAAGTCGCTGGTTTTCACCGACGCGAAGACCATCGTAGCGATGCGCAGCTCCGAGGGCGAGGAGGTCGCCTTTACAAATCCAGTGAAGGCGATGGGCAACGTGGAGAGCTGGCTGAACGACGTGGAAAGGGCGATGCGCAGCACCCTGTTCGACCGGCTGGCACACTGCCTCGAGACGTACTCGGCAGGGCGGCGAACAACGTGGTTTTTCGAGCACCCCGCGCAGTGTGTGTCAACGGTGGACCAGATCGTGTGGACGCGCGAGGTGGAGGTTGTGATTGGCAAGTCCGAGGGCGGCTCTGCTTCCGCGTGGCCGCAGTATCAGGCGCGCTTTGCCGCACAGCTGCTCGAGACGGTGGAGCTGGTGAAGCTGCCGCTCCCCGCGCTGCAGCGCACCGTGGTGTGCAATCTCATCGTCGTCGACGTCCACTGCCGCGACGTCTGTGCCGAGCTCGCCGGGACGCTGTCAGGGCAGGAGCCAACGCAGGCGTGCTGCTCCTTGCTCGACTTTGGCTGGCAGAAGCAGTTGCGGTTTTACTACGGCGCACCTGTCAGTGGTGGTGGCGGTGGTGGCAGCGACAGGGCGGACTGCTTTGTTCGCCACGGCGCGGCGGAGCTGCCCTACGGTTACGAGTACCTCGGCAATCAAGCGCGCCTCGTCATCACCCCACTCACTGAGCGCGCCTTCCTCACCTGCACGGCGGCGCTGCACATGCAGAAAGGCGCCGCTCCACAAGGGCCCGCAGGCACTGGCAAGACGGAGTCGGTCAAGGATCTAGGCAAGGCTCTGGCGCGCTCCGTTGTCGTCTTTAACTGCTCCGACGGGCTCGACTACCGCATGATGAGCCAAATGTTCGCCGGCCTCGCCCAGGCCGGGGCGTGGGCGTGCTTCGACGAGTTCAACCGCATCGAGCTCGAGGTGCTCTCGGTTGTGGCGCAGCAGATGCTTGACATCACCACTGCCATCACACAGAAGCAATTGTCGATCAACTTCGAGGGCCACCGCATCAAGCTCCACCCGAACTTCGGCGTCTTTATCACCATGAACCCAGGCTACGCCGGGCGAACGGAGCTGCCTGACAATCTCAAGGCCCTCTTCCGTCCTGTGTGCATGATGATCCCCAACTACGCCCTCATTGCCGAGATTATGTTCTACGCGGAGGGCTACAACAAGGCACAGGCGCTGGCTGCTAAGATGATCCGCCTCTACTCGCTCGCGTCGCAGCAGCTGTCGAAGCAGGATCACTACGACTTTGGTATGCGTGCTGTCAAGTCGATTCTCGTTCTCGCCGGCCGACTCAAGCGGGCTGACCCGGATGTGGAGGAGGAGCTGCTGCTCGTGCGCGCCATTCGTGAGGCGAATCTGCCCAAGTTTCTCGTCGACGACCGCCACCTCTTCATCGCGCTGCTGCACGACTTCTTCCCCGGCTTCACGCAGGTGACGGTGGCGCCGGTGAGTGAGCTGGTCCGCGACGCCGCGGTGCGCATCCTGACCACGAAGCCATGTTTGTCAAAGGCGTGCGTCGTTCCAACGCAACTGCAGCTGCAGCCGACGGAAGGGCTGCTCTTCAAAGTGCAGCAGCTCTTCGACACGCTCATGACGCGACACGGGCTCATGCTGGTGGGCAACACGATGTCCGGCAAGACGACGGTGCGCAACACCCTCGCCGCGGTGCTTGGTCGGCTTGGCGAGCTGCTGGACCGCGCGATTCCGCGTAGCGGCGACCCGAGCAACGGCAGGCGAGCAACGCGGCTGCCTAGCACTTCCCACGCGGGCAGCGCCAGTGCGGAGGAGGAGGAGCAGCGTGTCGCTGCCGCGCTGCGAGGTCTCGACACGCGCTGCCAGTCCTTCTTCACCGCGACCCAGTCACTGGAGTGCAACCCCAAGGCAATCTCGATGACGGAGCTGTACGGCGACGTGAACCCTCTCACCCGGGAGTGGCAGGACGGCGTCTTTTCGTCCATGGTGCGTGAGCTGGTGAGGGCGGGTGCGGCAGAGAAGGATGTGCGGGCGGCAACGCGTCACTGGATTGTCTTTGACGGCCCGGTGGATGCCATCTGGATTGAGAACCTGAACACCGTCCTCGACGACAGCAAGATGCTGTGCCTCGTGAACGGGGAGCGTATTCGCGTTCTCGACACCATCTCGCTTCTCTTCGAGGTGCAGGATCTGCGCGTGGCATCGCCCGCTACAGTGTCGCGCTGCGGCATGGTGTACGTGGACGAGGAGTGCGTCGATGACGGGTGGACGCCGGTGCTGCAGAGCCTGTCCGAGGCAGCCGCGCTCGAGCTGGGCAGTCGCTGGCGCCACGAACGCTTTCTGCAGCTGTGCCAAGCTCTCGTGCCGCCCTTGCTGCACGTCGTCCGCGAGGAGTGCAAGGAGTACATACACACGAGCAACGCACAGCTGGCGCTGAATCTCTTCTACCTGCTCAAGGCCGGCGTGCAGCAGCTGTGCGGCATGATCGCTGAGGACAAGCAGGAGCAGAAGCAGCAGGAGCAGGACGAGGCCGCTGCGACGTCCGTAAAGCGGGTGCGTGGCTCGCGGGTGTCGATCGCTGCGGTTGTCGACAACGGCAGCGCCTCTGGCAGCACCTCAGCCGAGGCTCGACGCTACTCTCGCCGCCGCAGCTCTCTCGCGGCGCGCACCTCGGTGCTGCTGCTGGGCGACTCCTTGTTCGATGCGCTGTTTGTGCAGAGCTGTGCCTGGGGCCTCGGCGGCAACCTGACAGAGGCAACTCGTGCACGCTTCGCCGCCGCCATGCTGCCGCTCGTCCGCCGCGAGTCCCTCTACTTCCCCGCCGTCGCCGAGGCGCAGCAGTGCAGCGTGTTCGACTACGCTGTCGACTTCGACTCGGGCGACTGGCGGCGCTGGCAAGAGACGGTGCCGACCTTCCAGTACAGCGCGAGTGTCTCCTACTTTGACCTGCTGGTGCCGACGGAGCAGACGATGGTGCTGCAGTACCTCCTGCGCAGCGCCACCACAACGCAGCACCACCTGCTGCTGAACGGTGTTACTGGCACGGGCAAGTCGTCCACCGTCACCGGCTACCTCGCTCAGGTGCTGCACACCGAAGAGGCAACGAGCGCGACGGCGGCCTTCCGCTTCACCCTTTCCGCACAGACGTCTGCCCACGCCCTGCAGGACACGATCGAGATGAAGCTCGCACGCCGCAAGGGCGACCGCGAGTTTGGCGCGCCGCCGGGCAAGCAGCTCATGATCGCGGTGATCGACGACTGCAACGTGCCGCAGCTGGAGGAGTACGGCGCGGCGCCGCCGATCGAGCTGCTGCGGCAGATGATCTCGCAGGGCGGCTTCTACGACCGCAAGCGCCTCTTCTTCAAGGACGTGGTGCAGACGATGCTGATTGGCTGCTGTGGCGAGCCTGGTGGTGGCAAGAACGAGATGTCGCCTCGGTTCACCTCGCGGCTGCTCTGCTTCTGTGCGCCGCAGCTGACGCCGCCGTCCATGAAGGCGATCTACTCTGCCATCTTGAACGGCTTCCTCGAGGCGCGCGGGTTTGCGGAGGAGGTATGTGCGGTGGCCGACGCCGCCGTCGACAGCACGCTGGCGGCCTACCAGCGCATAGCGGTGGAGTGCCTGCCGACACCCGACAAGACCCACTGCACCTTCAACTTGCGCGACGTGAGCAAGGTGATTCAGGGCATGCTGCAGGTGCGGCCGGCGCAGTGCGCCACCCCGGCAGCGCTGATGCACCTCTGGAGCCACGAGGCCTCCCGCGTCTTCCACGACCGCCTCGTCGACGATGCGGATCGACAGTGGTGGTGGCGGTGCTGTGCGGAGGTGATCGCAAAGCACTTCAGCGAGAGCCTCGCGCCAGAGGATGTCGCACCTGCGGAGCTGGCCAAGCAGCTTCCTGGCATATTGTACGGCTCCTGGGCCAATAGCGCGAGGCGGGAGTACCAGCGCATGGGCGAGGCGTCCGAGGTGCAGACGGCGGCCGAGCAGCACCTGGCGGAGTACAACATGCAGAGCTCGACGCCGATGCACCTTGTCTTTTTTGACCAGGCTGTGCAGCACCTATCGCGTATCTGCCGCATTATCAGCCAGCCACGCGGCCACGCGCTGCTCGTTGGTGTGGGCGGTAGCGGTCGTGCCTCGCTTTGTCGGCTTGCCGCTTTCATTATGAACATGGAGGCGCAGACGGTGCACATTGCCCGAAACTACGGCATCGCTGACTTCCGCGACGAGGTGCGCAAGGCTCTGCTTGAGTGCGGAGGACGCGGCAAGGAGGTTGTCTTTTTGGTCTCCGACCCTCAGATCGTTT
Source organism: Crithidia sp. LVH-60A (assembly GCA_030078075.1). Taxonomy (NCBI): domain Eukaryota; phylum Euglenozoa; class Kinetoplastea; order Trypanosomatida; family Trypanosomatidae; genus Crithidia; species Crithidia sp. LVH-60A. The sequence continues at coordinate 474,282 of CP119673.1, forward strand.
GTGGCGAGATGCTGGAGGACATCAACAACCTTCTCAACGCTGGCGAGGTGCCGGGGATGATGGGGCTGGAGGAGATGGAGGTGATCATCCGCAGCTGTCGCGAGGCGTGTGTCGCGTCTGGCAGGCCCGATTCACGCTCCAGCGTCTACCGCTACTTCGTCTCCCAGTGCTGCGAGCGCTTTCACCTCTGCCTCTGCATGTCGCCCATGAGCGGCGTCTTCCGTGACCGCCTGCGCATGTTCCCTGCGCTGGTGAACTGCACGACAATCGACTGGTTCTCGGAGTGGCCGCAGGAGGCACTGCTGGCCGTGGCGCGCGCCACGATTGCACTCAGCAGCGCTGGTGACGCGACACAGACGAGCAGTGAGGAGAAGCAGCAACAGCTTCAACAGCCGCCGCCGCCGCCGCCGCCAGCAGAGCGGCTGGACGCGCTCATGGTGTTTTTGCAGGCCTCTGTGAAGGCGGCAGCAGTGCAGCTGTTCGAGCAGCTGCACCGCCGCACCCACGTCACCCCGACGAGCTACCTCGCCGTCCTCTCCCTCTTTGGCGAGATGCGGCGGCAGCTGCGGCAGGAGCTGACGGCGAACGCGCACCGCTACCGCAACGGGCTGGAGAAGCTGGACACGGCGAACCACACCATTGGCGAGCTGCAGCGGCAGATTGTCGAGATGCAGCCCGGGCTGACGGCGGCTGCCGCACAGGTGGCGGAGCAGACGAAGAGCCTCGCGGTGGAGCAGAAGGACGCCGATGCGCTGAAGGAGGCGCAGTCAATTGAAGAGGCAGCGGCGCAGGTGCTGATGGCGGAGGCGGAGGGGATTCGCCAGGAGTGTGAGGCGGGCCTGCAAGAAGCCCTTCCAGCGCTGGAGGCTGCGGAGCAGGCGCTGCAGACTCTCAGCCCCAAGGACATCCAGGAGATCAAGACCTTCACCACCCCGCCAGCCAACGTGGAGAAGACGATGAACGCGGTGCTGGTGCTGCTGGGCGAGAAGGAGGGCTGGGCGAGCGCCAAGGTCTGCCTCGGCAAGATGGACTTCATTTCCCGCCTCACGGGCTACCCACGCGACTCCATCACCCCGACCTGCATTCGCAAGCTCACCGTTTTTGCGCAGGACCCGGACTTTGTGCCGGACGTGATCGAGAAGACGTCGCTGCCGTGTCGGTCCATGTGCATGTGGGTGCATGCCATGTACAAGTACTACTTCGTGGCGAAGGAGATTGCACCGAAGCGGGCCCGCCTGGCTGAGGCGGAGGGAAAGGTCGAGGTCGCACGAAAGGAGCTCGTGGCGAAGCAGGCTGCCCTGCAGCGAGTGCTGGACCGCATTGCCCAGCTGCAAGCCGCCGCCGCCACCGCCCAGGCCAAGGCGAACCACTTCCAGCGTGAGATCGAAACAGCGCAAGGGCGGCTGACGCGAGCGGACCAGCTCATTAGCGGTCTTGCCTCAGAGCGTGGGCGGTGGGAGGCGGCGCTGGCGAGGCTGGAGATGCAGCTCGGCTGTGTCGAGGGCACCGCCGCTCTCGCTGCCGGCTGCGTCGGTTATCTCGGTCCTTTTCCGCTGGACTACCGCGAGACGCTGCTGTCGCAGTGGCGCACGCAGTGCACGGCGCTGGGCATCGCCTTTGACGCCACCTACTCACTGGCCGCGATGGAGCCCGATGCGGTGGTGCAGCAGTGGTCGCTGCACTCCCTGCCACGCGACACCTACTCGGTGCAGAACGCCACAATTCTGCACCGCAGCTCGCAGTGCTGCTACATGATCGACCCACAGGGGCAGGCAAACACGTTTGTGCGCAAGTTGGAGCGGAACCGCAGCCACGGCGCGGCGGGCTTGCTGCAGCTGAAGCTGAACAGCCCTAACTTCATGCGGCAGATTGAGGGTGCCGTGCAGAAGGGCCAGGCGGTGCTGCTCGAGGACGTCGGAGAAGCGTTGGACGCCGCGCTGGACCCCGTTCTGCTGAAGCAGGTGCGGCGTGTCGCCGGTCGCAGCGTCATCACCCTCGGCGACCGCGAGGTCACCTACGATGAGCGCTTCCGCCTCTACATCACGACGAAGCTCGCCAACCCGGTGCTGACGCCTGAGCTGCAGGTGAAGCTGACGGTGATCGACTTCACCGTCACCCGTGAAGGCTTGGAGGAGCAGTTGCTGGCTGACATTGTCGGATCGGAGCGGGCGTCGCTGCAGCAGCGCGGTGACCGCTGCGTCGTCTCCATCGCCGCCCACCGAGAGGAAATTGCCGCGCTTGAGGCGCAGGTGCTGCAGCAGCTGAGCGATGCCGCGGGCGACGTGCTGGACAACGTCGACCTCATTCGCGCCTTGCAGACTTCCAAGACAACGTCCGAGAAGATTGCGGTGGAGCTGGCGGCGGTGGAGGAGACGAACAAGACGATCAACGAGACGCGAGAGCTGTACCGCCCCCTCGCCGTGCGTGGCTCGCTGCTTTACGGTGTGATTGCGCAGATGGCCAAGGTGGACCCCATGTACGAGTACTCGCTGCCGTTCTTCAAGGGGCTGGTGGTGTCCGTCATGACGTCGACACGGCCGTCAGCAGCGGTGAGTGCGTCCCCGTCGGGTACTTTCCAGCGGCCCAGCAGTGCCGGGCTTGGGGAGGCTCGCAGCCGTCACACGAGCGCCGCCTTTGACGCAGAGCGCACCGCCATGAGCTTCACCGCTGACAGCAACGGTGCGCCGGCGGGCGAGGCGGCGCTCCCCTCTGCCGAGGTGCTCGCGCGTGTGTCGATGCTGGTGGAGGAGGTGACGTGGACGAGCTACCGCGTTCTGTGTCGCGGCCTTTTTGGTGCCCACAAGCTTCTCTTCAGCTTTGTGCTGGCGACGACGCTGCTGAAGAGCACTGGAGACGTGACGGCGGCGGAGTGGGGAATGTTTCTGCGCGGCGGCGGGAGTGGTGTGGTGCCTCCTGTCTTCGCGGATGGGAGCCGACGACCCGCGTACCTCTCTACCGGCGTCTGGGCCGGCTTTGGGGCTCTCTGCACCCTCGACGCCTTTGCAGAGGTGCACCGCAGCTTTGCCGCTTCGTTGTCCGATCCATCTCACGCCTCTAAAGGTGGTAGTGGTGTTGAGGCAGGAGAAGGCCCGCTGCCGTGGTCGGCGTGGTTCACCGCCACCTGGGGCTCCGAGGTGCTCTCACGGATGCCGGCCTCGCTGGCGCAGCTGACTCTCTGGCACCGCGTCATGGCCATCAAGACCTTACGGCCGAACAAGCTGCAGTACATGGCAGCGGAGCTGGTCATCGCGACGCTGGGGCGGCGCTACACGGAAGCCCCGGCTTTCCACCTGCAGGACGCCTTCGACGACAGCACCAAGATGACGCCCATCATTTTTATTCTCTCTCCCGGCGTGGACCCGACGGCGCTCTTTCTCGACTTTGCCGAGTCGTGTGGCTTCGGCGCGCGTAAGTACATGCTGTCTCTCGGCCAGGATCAGGGCGGGCGGGCGGCGCAGATGATCCGCGATGGCCAGCGCGAAGGGGCGTGGGTCTACCTTCAGAACTGTCACGTCTACGCGTCGTGGATGCCACAGCTGCAGGCGATTGTGGAGGCGATGAGCCCCGGCGAGATCCACGACGACTTCCGTCTGTGGCTGACGAGCAGCCCCTCTCCGTCCTTTCCCGCGGTGGTGCTGCAGGCGGGGCTGAAGCTGACGCAGGAGCCGCCGATGGGACTGCGTGGACGCGTGCTGAACATCCTGCAGAGCAACACAGTCGCAGAGGTGTGGGCGGCGGCAGCACGCGGCGGCGCATCTGCTTCTACGCCGCCTGGATCACCACACGGAGAAGACGCGGGTCCCTTCGCGGAGCCCGAAAGCGTCACCACTCCCCCGGCGGCGTTGCAGCGTCTTGTCTGGACTCTCGCCTTCTTCCACGGCACGGTGATGGAGCGGCGGCGCTTCCGCCCGCTCGGGTGGAACATCGCCTACGACTGGGGCACCGCCGACTTTGCCGCGGGCGTGGCGACGATGCGGACGGCGTTGGCCCGCTGCACGCACGACGTGGATGCCCCTGCATCCGTCGTGGCCGCCGCCGCGCCGTTCCAACTGCCGACGGCGGAGTTGTGCTACATGTTGGGCGTCATCGACTACGGTGGCCGTGTGACGGACGAGTGGGACACGCGGTGCCTGCAGGTGCTGACGCGTCGCTACTTCGACGGCGCTTCCTCGTCTTCTGCTGGTGCGCAGGATCCCTTGGCGCCACCGGCCTTTCCAGCTGAGGGGCTCACCTACGCGGAGGTGCTGCAGCTGGCCGAGGTGGCCATCGCAGACGACGCCGCGGCGGAGAACCCGGCCCGCTTCGGTCTACACGCCAACGCCACCCTTGCCGTGGAGCAGCAGCTTTCCACAAGTCTCGTGGCGGCGCTCGTGGCGATGGGCACGGGCGGGGCTGTGACGTCGTCGGCGCCAGGAGAGCAGCAGCACACGAGTGACGGTGAGGGTGCTGGTGCTGCGGAGGTGGCAGAGAACCCTGTAGCGGCCGTGGCGCGGAGTGTGCTGCGTGAGTTGCCCGCCCTGCTGCCGCGTTGCCACGCCGCCGTGAGCACCTCTCCTGCATCGGAGAAGAAGAAAGAATCAAAGACATCTTCGTCACCATTATCTGCTACTGCTGTGCCTGCTTTGGCAGATCCAGCACCGCTCCAGACGCTACTCGCGCACGAGACGGATTTGTACAATCGACTGCTGCGTACGATGCGGGGCGGCCTGGAGGAGCTGCTGCGTGCCCTGAAGGGTGAGGTGGTCGTGACAGCCCGCCTTGAGTCCCTGATGCAGCGCCTTGCCTTCAATCAGGTGCCGGAGGCGTGGGGACAGGTGGGCTACCTCTCCCTGAAACCGCTCGGCTCTTTTATGGAAGATTTGGTGCGTCGCGTGCATTTCATGCGGCGCTGGGGCAGCGCGACAGGTGGTGTGCCGCCGAGCTTCTGGCTCTCCGGCATCTTCTTCCCGCAGGGTTTTGTGACGGCGCTCCTGCAGGCTCGCAGCCGTGCCCTCGGCGTGCCGATCGACTCGCTGCAGCTGCGCTTCCGTGCGCTGGCGCCGGCAGACGACGCGCGCGTGATGGCCGCCATGACGGCGTACACATCGGAGAAGAGCAGCAGCAGCAGTGGTGGTGGTGCGTCTGCGGTGGAGGCGGTGGTGGGCTCCTACGTGCACGGCTTGTACCTGGAAGGGTGTGGGTGGGATCGCGCACGCGGCGGCTTCGTTGAGGCTGCCCCCGGTGCCCTCACGACGGAGTTGCCGGTCATCCACTTCGAGCCGGTGACCGCGGAGGAGGCGGGTGGTGTGTCTACCGCGGCCGAATACGCGTGTCCGCTGTACAAGGTGCGTACGCGTGCTGGTACCCTCTCCACCACGGGCGTCTCAACCAACTATGTAACGTGCCTCACTCTGCCTTCGTTGGATGGCGTTTCTGGAGACCACTGGACGCTGCGCGGTGTCGCGGCGCTGTGCGCGTTAGATGACTGATGGTGCGTGTCTCTATCTGATTATCTTTTCTTTTGGCTGCACCTTTTTCTGTTGCCTCCCTTCTCTCTCTCTATTGCCACACACAGACCCACATACATCATTTATATATATTTGGAAGTCACTACGTTTTTCTTTTTTTGTGTGTTTGTGTTTTCAACTTTCTTTAAAAGAACGCCTTTTTTTTTTCTTGCCTTCACTTCGACTCATTTTTTTTTCTTTATATTTTTGTTTATACTTCATTGTTGGTCGTGATGAGTTGCTGTTTGTGTTTTTTTTTTTTTAAATTTGCAGCTGCGCTGTTGGCTTGCACTTTTTTTTTTCTCTCAGATTTTCTTTCTCCCAAAGTTTGTCTTTATTCTCCCCCCTTTCTTTACTTTTCCATCTTTTTTTTTTGCCTTCTGCCGTGCACGTAGTTATGCTACTGGCAAGCTGTTGCCTCGCGAGACGTGCGCTGGTGAAATGCGTCATCTTTATGTTCAGCTTCTCCTTCCGTAGACTTTTAGACCCATTTTTTTTTCTCCGCTTTGCTACCTTCGTCCTGGATCCCCTTCTGGTAGTCCTCTGTGTGCTGTACCCTCGTCATGGGCCCTTTTCTCTCTGTACGCGCTGCGCACGCGCTTGCCCTTCTCTTTTCATGTACATAGGAGCGAGTGTGCTCTCTCCTCTTGCTCATCCTACAAGGCGATGTACAAGTTTCTTCAGCAACAACAGCACTAACAACAAAAAAGCAAACACACAAACCTTGACGTATATATAGAAAAGAAAGAAGAATAATGTTAAGGCAGCCAACACATTGAGTGCTCTGCAAGGAAGGTATATATATCTTGTCTTTGGTCAGAGGAACTGGCTGCTGGCGCCGGTTTTGTTGGAGCAAACGATAACACACAGGGAAACAGAAAAAAGTCTGAAAGCGTGAAAGGGGGTGGCGGAAAGATGGAAGCCGACTTGATGCCTTCCTTCTCTATTTTTCCAATTCTGGGGTGGGTGCCGTCCTGCTGTATCGCAACGACTGTAGCACGGCTTTACTCTTTTCGTCAACAGCACATCTTCTCTCTTCCTCCTCCTCTCTTTTCTTCTCCTTGCTCTGACATTGACGTTACACACCCACCCGAACTTTTCGGTAAAGCACTAGCACTACTCAGAGCACGCGTGTTGAGCGCCACTGATTCTTTCCTTCTTCACCGAGACAACAACAACAAAAGAAACTCGCAACCAGAACGGCATCAACAACAGCAGCTGTAAAACTCCACAGTACAGCAATCAACGCGCTCACCCACGCGTCGCGCACCTACTCAAGGAATCACACGATCCACTGCATTCTTTCCCCACTTTTCTATCTTTCTCTAATTACCTTTACTTCTCTTCGGGTTTCCTCGTCATCTGCGTTGTGGTAAGCAGACTCTCACACATTGTGAAGCACAGTACTTTTTTTTTTTTGGTATCGGGCGATAACGTTTTAGAATTGCTTTTTTTTTTCTGGTCGTTAGTCTTTGGTCATTGTTGTCTTTGTTTGTTTTACCTCTCAGTGAACACCCAGCCTACTTCAAGGTTGCGCTTTCTTTCGACTGCTTTTTTTTTTTTCCTAGTTTAGCACTGAGCCCGAGTGTGCGTACGTGTGCGTCTATCTCCCCGTGTGTGTCTCCCTCCCTCTCACTCTCATTGACCCAGATTGTCTTCATTTTCGTCTGACACCTTTCTCTTTCTCTCCCCATAGAGCACCGTTGCAATCAACGCGCACGTTACTTATCCGAAGTGTCGTGCCGCTACTTTCATTTTTCATTGAAAGAATAAAATCCTTCACCCTGTTTCGCGGTCGTCTGCGTGTCTTTCACAACCCTCCACGTCTCAGCTCTTTCTTTTTTCTTTTGCTTGCCGAGAGTGCTGCAAGCGAAGAGGAACGAGAAAAACTAAAACAACCAAAAGGCTGCTCTCCTTCAGTGGTTCGGCGAGCTGCTGCACCGCCGTGCATCGTTCTCCAGCCGTGTTCCTCCAGGCCTAACCGGAGAGCTACGATACAGAGGCAGTGCCACTGCACCAATACAAGACGGACGAGAAAGCGAAAGCACCTCGCCTCTGGTCAACTGCCTCCGCCCTCGGGTACCACACCAGCAACAAACATACATAACAGAGGAAGAAGACGCAGCGAAAAGATGAGCTCTTACCAACCTGCGACAGCGATGTCCGCGGCGTCGTCTGCCGGCGCCTACGGCGGCACCACACGGCGCACCACTCGCCCGACAACCACCACGGCGGCGCCAACCACCACGTCGACCGCCGGTGCGCCTGCCAGTGGATCGAGTTGGTCCGACTCGCTCGGCAGAAGCGCGGCTGCTTCGGCGGCGACTGGGGGAAGTGCCAACAGCAACTCTCACGCCACCGCTGCTGCTGCTATGACTGCAAGCAACGCGGCTCCGATGGCGTCTGCCGTTGCGTCCTCGCCGCGCATGGATGGCAACGGCGGCAGCAACTCCAGCAGCCTCAGCGACGGCAAGGCGGCGGGCACGACAGACTCCGTCATCGAGGAGCTGAAGGCGCTCGCCAAGTCGATGCTGGAGGCGACCAACGCGGCGCGGCGGCGGACCAGCTCGATTGAGCACCGCAACTCCTACGAGGCTCTGATGCACGCCATCGAGAATCGCGTGAACGGCGAGGCCGGTCGTGGCAGCGCCGTGAAGGACGCAGCAGTCACTGGTGCGACCGGGGCTGCTGTCTCTGGGGACGGCACCCGCTACCCGCCACAGCAGCATGTCGACCCCAACCTCGCGGACACCGAGCTCCTCTCTGCCCATCTCATGGAGCAGCTGACAGACATTCCAGCGGAGCTGTCGCCCGGGAGCCGTGTGCGTCAGCAGCAACAGCTCGAGCAGCTACAGCTGCAGCAGCAGCGCAGCAAGGCGGGGAAGGGGCGCAATGCCGGCGGCGCAGCAGCACTGGCAGCAACCGCGAAGGCCGACCCCGCAATCGAAGCTACCGCTGCTGCTCAAGCAGTGCGGCAGCCCCAGCCAGCTCAGCGAGCGCCGGTGGAGGTCACACGCGAAGCCATCGCCGAGGATGCCGTAGACGACGATGACAACGACGCTGATGCAGCGGTGGTGTACCCGAGGCAGAAGGACGCTGCGGGGCGTCGCACCCACTCCCACAGCCTCCCACAAGAGGAGGACGAGGACGATGATGACGGCACCGCCTACGACGGCGTACGTGCACAGGTCCTCTTTAAACCAGTGAACCGCACAGCCTACATGGAGGTGCTTTCCTCGACGTGGAAGCCGGAGGGGCTCACGCGCCGCATCGCTAGCGGAGACGGGGCAGACGAGAAGGCTGCAAGAGGAGGAGATGGACATCGCCGCACCAGTCGTCACCGCCGTGACGATGATGATGAGAGCAGCAGCAGCATTCGTAGTAGTAGCAGCAGGAGCGGCAGCAGCGCTGATGGTGACGAAGAGGACCAGCCGCACAAGAGCACCGGCGGAGCAGAAGACGATGACGACGACGAGGCTGTGGCAACGGTGACGACACGCAACAAGGCCCGCAAGGCGGCAACGGCGTCCGCAGCAAGTCCCTCGTCGTCGCCCACCCGCTCCATGAAGGTCTATCGCGTCCCCGCCTTCCCGTTTGGCGGTGGTGTGACGGAGCAGCAGGCCCGGCTGCTGCAGCGCCAATTCGACGCCTGCATCCGCAATGGTGAGCACCTCCACTCGAACGCGGCCGGGCCACGCGTCATCACCAAGGCCGACTTCGACGAGTACCGGTACGATGAAGTGGATGTGGCCACGACGCAGACGGACCTCAAGTCCTTCACGCCCACCTCTCCGTACGAGTTTGTGGTGGAGGTGGAGCGGGAGGTGCGTTTTGACGCCGTCAAGGCCCGTGAGGAGCGGCGCCGGCGCTTTAAGCGACTTGTGCACGAGAACCGTGCCCCTGCCACGATGGGCACCTTCGACCTGCGCGTCATCATGGACCCCTTCAAGACCGGCTTTGAGGAGGAGAAGAACTTCCCGATTGTGCCTGGCACGGTAATCGCTGGCCGCTACGAGATTATCCAGATGCTGGGCAAGGCGACCTTTAGCCGCGCGGTGCGGTGCTACGACCTGCACGACCCGATCTACGACGACGAGGAGGAGGAGGAAGAAGAGAGTGAGGACGTGGAGGAGCTGAACGAAGAGAACACGAAGGACGGCGGCGGCGCATCGTCCTCCCCCCGCGACGCATCCAGCAAGGCAGGAGCTTCCACTAACCCTCCAGCGATCCAGGCGGACAAGAAGACGACGAAGAGCCGAAAGCTCCTCGGCTACGGCCAGGTGTGCCTAAAGATCATCAACAACACCAAGGACTTCTTCGACCAGGCGCTGGATGAGATTCGGCTCTTGACGCTGCTGAACCGCCAGCGTGACCCCGACGAGGCCCACATTGTCCGTCTGATCGACGCCTTCTATTACAAGGAGCACGTGATGCTCGTGACGGAGCTGCTGCGCGACACGCTCTACGACTTTGGCAAGTACAACCGCGAGGAGGAGGAAGAGTTCTACTTCACGGTGCCCCGCCTGCGCCGCCTGACTCGGCAGATTGTCGAGGCCCTCACCTACGTCCACTCGCTGAACCTCATCCACACCGACCTCAAGCCGGAGAACATCATGTTTGTGTCGTATAGCCGCTGCATTGTGAAGGTGATTGACTTTGGCAGCAGCTGCTTCTTGAGCGACCACCTTAGCTCCTACATCCAGAGCCGCAGCTACCGTGCGCCGGAGGTGGTGCTCGGCTGCGACTACGACGGCCGCATCGACGTCTGGTCCCTCGGTGCGATTTTAGTGGAAATGGTCACGGGCGACGTCCTCTTCACCTCCGACACGGTGCCCGAAATGCTGGCGCGCATCGTGTACGTCTGCGGCGCACCCTTCCCACGGCACATGTTGTGGGAAGGGCGGCACACGAGCGACTGCATCAACAAGTTCGGCTGCATCTACGAGTACGGCAGCACGGGTGAGGAGCAGCGGGAGCGTGGCGGGCATGGTGGCAAGGGGGACGAGGACGGGGATGTGCCCTACTGCCTCTACACCCCGGTGCCCACGATGGCGCCGCACACGTGCAACGCGCCGAAGCGGTCCAAGGCGACGTCGACCTCGTCCCGCACCCCGGCGGGTCCTTATAGTGTGTTGCGGGAGAAGCTGGCGGCGGCGAACATGGTGGACGCCGACTTCCTGTCCTTTGTGGAGGCGTGCCTGACGCTGGATCACAAGCGCAGACCCACTTCGGCACAGCTGCTGGAGCATCCTTTCATCAAGAATGAGCAGATTTAGCCCTCCCTCAATCTCCGCGTGTTTTTGTTTTTTTCTGGAGTCTGTTTGTGTATTAGAGGAAGAAAAACACCAAGCTGGAGGGGCTTTCGTTTGGAGAACCCCCTTCCGCAATACTGAGGCACGCAGCGAGACGTCTCTTGTCGTGGGTACGCCACAGCTGTGCTCGGTTTTTTTTTTTCTTCTCTTTTTTCCCTTTTTGACCTAAATGCGTGCTATTTTTTGGCTGCCCTTTTCTTTTCTGTGTCTAATTTGTGGTAATAGATGCTGGTGTGTCCTTGCTGATTTTTGGTGACGTGGCACGTGCTGTGCGTGCCAGCCAAACAGCCCTATGCTCTTTCTTCCTCTTCGTCTGTGTGTGTGCGTGTGTGTGTTTGCGTGCTTCTTCACCTCTCTCTCGGGGCGTCGCGGTGTGAAATTTTTTTTTTTTTCTCTCTCCTCTCATTTTCCCCCTTTTTGTGTGTTCGTGTTTCTACAAGAGTGAACCACATCCTTCATTGTGCTGCACTGATAGAGTTCTTTTAAGCTCGCGTTTTTTTTTACTTTTTATTCATTCTTGCTCTTTTGCTGTTGTTGATTCCTGTTGCCGCGAAAGGCGTTGCCGTATTTTATTAGTATTATTACTATCGGGTGTTTAAACTGATCTCTGTCACTCTTGCGGCGTTTGAAAGATGATTGCCGCTTCGCAAGACCGACACGTTCTCACACACGCACACATGCACACATATACTCATCTCTGCCCCTCAGAATATTCCTACACAATTGGACTTTACTTCCGTCTTCTTCCTCTGAAAGAAGGAAAACATAATAAAAAAAAAACCCGAGAGAAGAGTTTCGTCTAGAGGAGAAAGATCGGCTGCGTTACTTTGCTGCTGGCGCACTTCTTTCCTGTAGCTCCACAGCTGGTGCGAGAAAAGTTATGCGTAATGGAGTTGAAAATCCGCACAGTGCAGTAGACCAGATTCCCCCGTCAAGCTCTTTCCGATATCACGTGCAGCTCACGCCGGCGGAGCTATGCGAGGAGATACGCATGAGGAAAATGGAAGATGAAACAACACCTGTGCATTGCTGTGGCGTGGTTGGGAAAAGGCGTTCATATTGGACGTTCTTGTGTTTCCTGGCAGATACTCATAAAACTCATTTGCTTGTCTTCTCCTTATTCTCAAAGAACGCTTCTGAATTGTCTCTCACACCAGAACACACACTAGAAACAAGGAAGCGTTGATCAAAACACACTCCAACGCTGGTGTTTTCTGTAGAGTACACGGGCAAAAACAAACACCCTCTCAAAAAACAAACTAAACAACAAACGCGCTTCTCTGGGACTTCCATGACCACACCGTTGCAGCAAATTTCGCCGAGACGTCATTGAGTCAAGCATGCTTCTTTCCTCTCCAGCACGTCCAGCAGAGAGGTGGACGGCGCTGCTTTTCTGCTTCTTCATCCTCCTTCTTCACACGTGCATCATACCGCCGGGAAAGTTTGTTGCGCACATCTCTTCGTGTAGTCGCGAGCAGACGTGTCACTCCCTCTCTTTTCTTCCTCGTGTTCATCTCGCTGCCGCAGCCGTCGAGGCCCCCGTGCATCGGCAGCACGATCTTGCTGACAACGACGAAGAGCGAGAGTGGAGCTACAACAGAGACCTGCGGCCCTTGCTCACACCATGGCGAGATCTGCGAAAGACGCTGCGGCTGGCCGGCTGCTTCACCACACGCGCTCTTCCTCGGCTCACCACCGAGCCTTCTGGCGAAGCAGGTGAAGACGACACGCACATTGTGAACCGCACAGATACGTCGGCGACGCCGCTGACGCTGCCGGCGGTGTGTCGCAAGCCCATCGTCCTCCTCAGCGGCCGCACCCGCGACTGTGCGAGCTGCAACCGCTTCGCCGCCGGCGTACTGGGCGACTACGCGGCGGAGTGGAGCCTGGTGCGTGCCCACATCACCCTCGTGGACGCTGGCGATCCGATGACGGAGCAGCTTGTGCGCTACCCCTATCCCTTGTGGTACGACGCAGAGGCGCTGGAGGAGCGGATGGTGCTGACCCCACTTACAGATATGCCGGGTTTCTCTTCTTTCAGCGAGGGAGGGGACGAAGCCAGCGCGGGTGGTACGATGGCGACGGACGCGGCGGCCGACTACGCGCTCTTCTCGGCGAGTCTGCGGCAGAAAGCCGCGCTGCTGGTGCAGGCTCCGGAGGCGCAGGCGGGCCACTGGTGGTCGCACCTCGTCCGCCACACCTTTGCCTACCCGAACGAGTACGTGCTGCGGATCGTCTTCATGTACCCCCACAATGGCAGTGTTATGCGGGATGTGGTGAATGAGGGCGTCCTGGAGGGGAGCTCGCCCGACTACCCCCACTTCTTCACGAATGTGAAGCACTTCTTTCGTGCGGTGAAGAAGGCGGTGCGTGTGATGGACTGGCTGGAGCGCTTTGGCGACTACTGAGGTGTGTGTGTGTGTGTGTGTGTGTTTTCGTTGCTGTTGCAATGAACTTTTCTTCTCTTCAGTTTCTGCTCTTTTTTTTTTTTTTATCAGTTGTCGGTTATTGATGCCGTTGAAATCCGTCGATGGCGATGCTACTGGCAAGAAGGGAGATAGGGGGGGGGGGGGGGGGAAAAGGGAAAACCCCCCCCCCCCCCCCCTCCGTAGGTACCAACTGCCCATCCATAACCTACATCAACGCGTAAACAACAACAGAAAATGATTGACTGTAGCAATGCATGCATGTCAGGCAAACATCCGAGGATTGTGGTTTCTGCTGCTCTCTTGTTCGTGGAGGAGTGGCATTCACACCTACCAGCTGCCTTTCGCACTGCCCACTCTGCGTTCTTCCTTCCCTCCACTCCTTTCTACAGCGCAGTTTTTTCTTTTAAGAAGTAGAGGTAACACACAGACAAACACAAACACGCCACTTTCGGAAGCTGCAACAGCAACAATTGTGAAATACCAAACCTTCCTCAATACAAAAAACAACAAAAAAAAGTCACACCAATAGCTCCAAGGAAAAATGTCCGTTGAGTCGACCATGCGCTACCTCATCTCCAACTGCCTCTCCTACGCGGTGGTGGTGGGGGCCTCCATCTTGAAGGTGCCGCAGATCCTCAAGGTGTGGCAGCACAACAAGGCCGACGGCATCTCGCTCCTCTCCATCATCGTGGAGCTCTTCTCGTACGTCATCTCCACCAGCTGGGGCATGATGCAGGGGCTGCCCTTCCGTGACTTCGGCGAGAACTTTCTCATCACTCTGCAGCTGATCGTGCTGCTGCTGCTTGTGGCACGCCTGCAGCGAAAGACGAAGATGGCCTGCATGGCGCTGCTGACAGAGCTGCTCGCTTTCTACGCCTTTGCCGCCGGCTACGTTCCGCGTGGCATGCACGAGACGCTGCTGAGTGGGCAAGTGCTGCTGAACATGTCGAGCCGTGTGCCGCAGATTTACGCCAACTACCAGACGCGCTGCCAAGGCCAGCTGTCCTTTCTCACCTTCTTCCTTGCCTTTGGGGGTGGCCTGGCGCGCGTGATGACGACCGCGTTGAACGTGTCGTGGGAGAAGGGCAAGGGGGTGATGCTAGTGCAGTTTGGTGTGGCCGCTTCGCTGAATGCGATTATTCTCTCACAGATGCTCTTCTACAAGCTCATGGACGGGCGGAAGCGCAGGCCGGCCTCCCTGAAAAGAAGAAAAAAAAGTGTGTGGGGGGGGGGGAGGGGGGGAAAAAAAAAAAAAAAAAAAAAAAAAAAAAAAAAAAAATTTTTTTTTTTCATGGGCTGCCGGTGCGAATGTTGCAATGCGTTGGGGGTTGTGCACCTGCTTAGCTACATCTCTTTCTTTCCGTGTTAGACGACGCTTTTTTCGCATTTCTCTTTATCGCTTCTCAGCACTCAGCTTCCGCGGCAGGACGCCTCTGTATTGGTGTGTGCCACTACTCCATCTTCTACAAAAAAAAAAAATAGTAAAAGAAAAGAAAGATGAGAGCGGCAGGCACTCCAGCAAGCAACAACAAGACTTATAAGTCTACATCATTAATTACGCTGAAGAACTTTGCAGCTCAGGCGCCTGCAAGCTTGTTTTTTTTTTCTTTCTCATACGTTGTGTGTATGCTGGGCGACTGTTGCACAGTGATGAGCTGGGTACACACGACAAAAGAAAAGAAAAACAGCGGAAGGTTTTTTTTTTCCTCGCTTAATCGACTCCTTCATCAGCGCCACGGTCGCTATGCGCTGCGGTTTGCGTCACCTCTGCCCACCCCGTAAATCTACCCCGAACCTTTCTGCGCGTGTTTTGCTTTCCCCGCTACTCCAGTGCATCGGCATCTCTCTTATGACTCTACTTTGTCTTTCTCATCCTCACCTCTCTTTCATCATGTTCCCTCTTCTCGTCTTGACAGCTCTCGTAGGAGTGCAAGAGACAATTCTTGACAACTTCTCTCTCTTTTATACGCGTGCGAATGTCGTCTCCATGGAAGCGCGTCGACCTTCTCACGCTCGCCTCCGTCACTGCTAGCGGTGCAGCACGACAGCGTCGTGTGTCAGCTGCTGCTGCTGCTGCTGCATCAACGACAGCGTCGCCATCCTCTTGTTCTTCAGCAGCTGACCCACAACATACGGTTATAGGCAGCAGTACTCTTCATGCTGTACGTGGTACTCATGGCGTGGCAGAGCGGGGAAAGCTTCCGCTTAACGGCCGCAGCGCGCTCGGCACGTCATCTAGAGAAAAAGCATCACCTGCTACAGTGACAGCATCGTTGGCGGCGACGCGCGTCTCCATTTCTCGCCTGCTGGGGAGCTCCTCGCTGACCTGGCAGGACACACTTGCCTGCTGTGTGGAGCTGGTAGAGCGTAGCAGCAGCAGAGGGAGTTCAAGCGACAGTTTTGATGAGATAGGCCGCCCTGATGCACTGCCGCTTGAAGCAATTGTGTCGGTGTTGGCCACGCTGCGGCGGCAGGAAGACCAAGCGGCTGCACAGGCTGCAGCTGAACAACGAAGCGACTTCGACGAGCCCTCTGCCAGCGCGGAAGATGTACCGACACGTTCCTCGCGCAAGTTGAGAAAAATATTTCGATGCGATGCAGATGCTGATGATCATTGCGATGATGCCGCTCTCTCCTGCAGCAGCACTGTCAACACCGCACCGTCAGCGAAGTCGCTGTGCTTTCTGGCCTTCGCGTCGCAGCACCACTGCGCCATGGAGCCCATCCGCCGAGTCCTCACCACCGCAATTCAAAGCGCATCGCACGACACCGTGCCTGCTGCAACGCCTTCTGCTTTCAAAGCACCAACAAGGCCGGCAACGCAGCCGTGGCGACGTGTTGTGGCACAGAGTTCCTCGCTGCCAGTAGACACGGTGGTGAGACTGAAGCGACTGCTCTCCGTCTCAACGGTCCTGCATGTCGGGCTTGAGGCTGCACTGGGAGGGCAAACGAAGGAAAGTCGCACTGCTTCACCCTGTTCGCACTTGTCTTCCCAACAAAATTGGGCTGCGGTGCGCGTACTTCACCACATGGTTCAGAATGGTGGTGCTGCCGAGTACCTTGATGCTCTTGCAGACCGTGTGCGTGGTGATGGCAGCGATGCTGCCGGTGCCTCCGCCCCGGTAAACGGAAACGATAGAGACTCAGAGCCTTTGCAGGCGCAGCAACACGAGACGTCAGAACGGGTGCCCTCTGCGGATGCTGCTGAGAGCCTTCAAGAGGCGTACACCGCACTGAACGCCGCGGCCACGTTGCAGCCCGACTTTTCCGTTGTCCTTCGTACGCTGCAGGAAGCTTGGGAGCGACACAACACCCGTCGCCTCCGTCACCCCCAACCACCCTCCTCTGCCTCTGGCATCAACCCCGACAGCGAGGTGCCTGCGGCGACGCCACCTGCACCAGACACAACAGCAGCCGATAAATCTGATGCATCAAAATCGGCGCAGCAGTCGCTGTTTACGAAGGATTATGCTCAGGCCGACGACGTCGACGCTGCGGTGGCGATGGTGCGCGCCATCGGGTCGGCCACGCCACCACCTTCCTCGTCTGAAGAGACCACATCAACTTATCCTGAAGACGCTGTGATGTCCACTGCGGAGCTGCAGCGCACGACACTGGATGTGCTGCATTTTGTGTGGCGTGCGATGGCGGTGCTGCGCCGCGCAAAGGAGCAAGCGTCTGTTGCGGAAAGGGACAAAGAGGGCGAGGCGCTGACGTCGCTGGTGCACGCCGCCACGCGTTTTCTTTCTTTCACAGACCTCTGCACCTGGTTAGAGCGGCTTCTTCCCCCATGTCTACTTCCCTCCTCACCCCTCGCCGAGGCAGACGGGAGTGTTGCCTCCGCAGCACAGCGGGACGCTCTGCCGTGTCTCCTCTCGCGTGTTGTGCGGCGAGCCCCGTCGTGGTCGTCGCGCTGCTCCGTCCTACAGCGTCTGTGGCCGCGCTTCATCATTGCCGTGCATGGTGTACGCAGCGGCGGCGATGCAAGGTACGGCTCTGAGGAGAGCTCCCGCAGAGGCATCACTGGCTTTGCGGGGTGCGCAGAGCTGTTAAACGCCTTCTTCGACGGCAGCCACGCCCCCGCACCAGCGGAGTTGCGAATGTGGGCGTTAGCCATCTGCTTGCCAGCGCACTGCAGCGACTGCAGTTTCGTTGACGCCCTGATGCCTTGCTTCACGTCATCTCCTTCTATTGCCAATGTGCTTCAAAAAGCGCCGCCTGACTTGGGATGGAAGGCGCTGCGTAGCGAGGCAGAGGCGTGGTCGCGGCTGCTTTACGGGGAGACTCAGCCCCTGCTTTCCACGACACTGCAGGCGATGGTGGAGCGCCATCGCGCCATGTCGGCTGCAGCCACATCCCTCGTAAAGCAGTGGCTGCGTCCGTCTGCGGCGATGGACGCTGCGCTCGAGAGCCTCGCTGCGTGTCATGCCTGCTGTGCGGCGCAGTGGGCTGCGACAGTGACGGCGGTGCAGTCGCACGCAGTGACCGCTTCGTGTACAGCTGGTCACTCGAGAGAGGCGTGTGAGATGAAGGCGGTGCGTCAGCTGGCCGAGCAGCACCGCGCCTTCTCCTCCCTCCTTCTCACCGCTGCGGAGAAGTTGGAGTGGCTCAACCGTGTGCTGTGCTGCACGCCATGCGGTGTCGCACGCCAGCTGGTGCTGCGGGCTGCCATGTCAGCGCGGTGGGACGTTGCGGCGGCCACGAAACAAAGCAAAGCGATTGCTTCCTTTGACGCCCACTCCGTCGGCTGCAGCGTTGCCGTGCAGGACGCGCTGTTCCCCGGTACCTCTTCTCCGCCGCCTCTGATGCTGACGGAGCTGACCCGCATCTTCGAGCAATGGATCAACGCAAGTGACCCGAGCAACACTGCAACACTGTCCTCCTTCTCGGCGCTCGTCCCTGCGAGTTGTTATGTGGGTGGCGGTGGTCGCCTCGGGGACGTTGGTGTGCTCTTCACGGACATCGTCACTGCTGCTACGGCATGCGGACTGGCAACGTCGACGCTGCTCGAACCGCTTTGCGCGGCCGTACGGCGCTTTGCTACCGAGGCCGGGCTGCGGTGGGAGCGGCAACACGAGACGCGTTCATCCACTACTACTCAAGAGGCTCCAACAGGGGGTGTGGCGATGCCGCTGCTCTTCGGTACCGCCCTTCTGCCTACGCAGACAAGTGACACGCATTGGGACGCAAAATGTACGGTGGTCGACGCAGCGCTTCCGCAGTCGGATGGAGACACCCAACGCGCACGTCTTTATGAGTGGCTTGCTTTTCTGCGCGGCTGCCCGTCCCAGCTACTGGCACACGAGGCGTACGCGGTGGTGTGGTTGTACATCTTGATGCGGCGCGTGGAGGAGCTGCATGGGGAGACGGCTGCGGCCCCGCGGCTCGACGCACACGCCGAACAGCAGACGCAAAAAACCGAGCAAGGGGAAGAAAGGAGCATATCGGTGCAAACCGTTCATGGTGGTGACCTACACGGACGTCAACCGGTGCGCCGTGACGCGCCGTGGTCCGCCGAGGTGGAAGTCGCCACCGTGCGCGACGCAGCGGCCTTCCTAAGCCGGCAGCTGTGGTCGCGGCTCCCACCCTCCTCCTTGCTGCCGCCGATGCTGCTGAATTGGCTGCTCACGCGTGGCGGGCTGCAGACATGGAGCGACGCCGTGCGCTTTCTCCGTATCGCGGCAGCTGGCAGTGAGGAGGACGACAGTGACCACCAGCAGCGTGCGTCTGCGGAGGGGGACCAGCGGCGCTACGTGTACCTCGGCCTTCCCTTGGATCGAGTGGTGTCTCTGTCGCACGCGGTGCGGGTGCTGCGGACGCTGCGCGTGGTCGAGGCGCACTACAGTGACGCGGCGAGCGACGTTGATGTGGAGGGCCTGCGTCAGCATTGGGAAAGTGCGGAGATGACAACGCAGGGCATCGGCACAGGTGTGACACAAGGTCACAGCACGATTTTTTCTTTCTCTGGTCGATGCTCCCATGCACTGGAAGAGACGCACATATCGTCAGCGCAGGATCAGCAGCAGCAGCAGCAGCAGCAGCAGCAGGGTGGCGATACGAGCGTCGCTGGACACCCTGAGCTGCACGCCTACTATTGCGCCATCGAGCGTGTGCTGCTGCGTGAGTGGTATCGACGTGCCTTGGCGGCTGTGCTGGAGTTCATCGTGGCGAACCCGGTGCATGTGTTCCTCACGCCGGTTAGCGCAGCCCCGGACCACGCGGCGTTGGCGCTGCGCAGACGACTGGCCATCCACACGACAGGTGCCAATATTCCAGGAGACGCCACTCTAAGTTTGAACACCAAGGGCGGCGGCAGTGCCGCCATTCCTGCTGCTGGCCCACTATCAAGCCGTCATCAGGATGCAACGCCGAACACACATCAAGATGACGGCAAGAGCGGCGCAGCCAATACATCACTCAACACCGCTTTGCCTTCACGTGACGATCAGAGAGAGCGCTTCGCAGAGCCAAACGGAGTGCCCAAGAAAAGCGAATCTACTCACGCTGACCGTCACTTCCACTGCAGCACAGAAACAAATCTTGAGGCCACCTCAACTACCACTGCTTCTTCTGCCACCGCCGATGCCACCGCCACACACGCCATCCGCATCCCTTTGCAGCTTCTCGGCACCTTTATTTTACAGGAGAGTCGACTTGGTGCGCAAAAGGCTCCGTCCTGCCGGGAGAGAAGCGGTGTGCGACCGACGGAGAGTGCGGCAACGGAGAAAGGCGGCGGCGCACATCGACGCAGCCGCTCTACACTCGATACGCTGCTGGAGGAAGCGCAGCGCATGCTCGTGCAGCCCCGCACACGCGACGGCGTTGTTGATGGGCAGAGCGCGTTCTCTCCTGAAGTTCTCGTGAGCGCTGCACGCGCTACCGATGCGGGACATCCCTGTGTGGTGCACCACGAACTGCTGGAGTTGTACCGCGAGGCGCTCGCGATCAAGACGGCGGAGATGAGCGTCCGTGCGGCTACACCATGCGAGACAGTTGAAGATGCCGTGTACGACGTGCTGGCCCACCACGCACACGCTGACGCGGCGGGTATGGGTCGTGGCGTTCAAGAACGAGGGCGGAATACGTGACGAAGCAGTCGAACTGCCTCTTCTTCAGCGACGACACAGAGGGAAAAAGCAGTTGACTCTTGAGCTGCTCTAGTACCAAAACCAATTAACTGAAGGAAAAAAAAAGAAACGTATGTTAACTCACCGTAGTCGACTTGAAGTTTCAACTCTGATCATTGCCGCCTGCAAACGTGAAGTGCACCTCTTGAAGTGAGTTTCAGAGTGTGGCTGCAGTTGCTCTGACCTGCTCCGCGCAAAACAAAAAGCTTAACGGTGTGACTTCCTTCTTATAGCAAAGAGTAGCCTTTCTCTTTCGATAAAAAAAAACTTTTATATTCTGTGCCGCTGTTGCACCTCGCAGACATTCCTCGACTCTGCTTCCACTACCCTGCTTTCTCTCTCTCTCTCTACGGCACCATGGACACACATCCCATCTAACCTCCTCAACAAAAAGGGATCAGTGCTACTGCTGGGTATTGAATGAGCTTTTTCCACTGCTCACAACCTTCCCGCACACAAATACACACACACGATACAAACACCAGCAAGAAACAACAAGAACAACAACGAGAACCAGAAAACATATCATACTTGAGCATCGCATTTTTCTTTTACAACAAGAGACCAGCCCCTGCCAGACGCAACATCATCAACGGCAGCATTCAAGTCCATTTTTTTTTGTTTAGATAAGCCGTTCGAATTCCCAAGCGCCTCGTGTATCACTTCTCCGTGCAAACGAGACGCAACAGGCTCCCCATCTCTTCTCAAATCTTTCTTCTTTTTACTTTCTGATACAGTGCTTTTCGATTCGTTTCAACTCCTACCACTTTTATTTTTCACTGCGTCTCGCCCTTAAATTAGCAGTCGTGGACCCACTTCCCTCTATTTTTCTTTTCTCACGATCTTCCTTGCTTGCTGACCGGGTAGAGAAAAACCACATCTTTTTCCGCTACACCTACCCGCTTCCTAAACCCTTGTATCACTATTCTAGAAGTAGAAACTAGAAACACAACCGATTGATCCGGCAAAACTCGTTTCAAGGCAACTCCGAACACCTCCTTGTAACTCACACACCATGCCAGCCTCCACGAACAAACGCGAGTCGTCCCGTGTGCAGGTGTCGGTGCGTGTGCGGCCCCTCAACCAGCGAGAGCAGAAGGCCGCTGATGGCTCGCAGCTGGTGGTGGCGGCCAACGCGGCGACGTCGGTGGTGACTGTGGCGCCGGTGAGCAGCAGCGGTGGCGAGGCGGGCGGCGACGGCGTGTTGGGCAACCGCAAGTCTGCGCAGGACTTCCAGTTCGACCACGTGTTCTGGTCGGTGGACAAGCCGGACGCGTCGGGCAGCCCCCCAGCGTCGCAGGCGGACGTGTACCAGAGCATCGGCGCGCCGCTGGTGCAGCACGCGTTCGACGGCTTCAACTCGTGCCTGTTCGCGTACGGGCAGACGGGGAGCGGGAAGACGTACACGATGATGGGTGCGGACGTGAACGCGCTGGGCGGCGAGGGCAGCGGCGTGACGCCGCGGATCTGCCTGGAGATCTTCGCGCGCAAGGCCGGGATCGAGGCGGAGGGCCACTCGCGGTGGACGGTGGAGCTGGGCTACGTGGAGGTGTACAACGAGCGTGTGTCGGACCTGCTGGGGAAGCGGAAGAAGGGTGCGAAGGTGGGGGAGGAGGTGTACGTGGACGTGCGCGAGCACCCGAGCCGCGGCGTGTTCCTGGAGGGGCAGCGGTTCGTGGAGGTGAAGAATCTTGAGGACGTTGTGCGGCTGATCGAGCTGGGGAACGGCGTGCGGCACACTGCTGCGACGAAGATGAACGACCGGAGCAGCCGGAGCCACGCGATCATAATGCTGCTGCTGCAAGAGGAGCGGACGATGACGACGAAGGCTGGCGAGGCGATCCGGACGGCGGGCAAGAGCAGCCGGATGAACCTGGTGGACCTTGCGGGGTCTGAGCGCGTGGCGCAGTCGCAGGTGGAGGGCCAGCAGTTCAAGGAGGCGACGCACATCAACCTGTCGCTGACGACGCTGGGGCGTGTGATCGACGCGCTGGCGGACATGGCGAAGCGCGGCGCGAAGGCTGCGGCGACGGTTGCGCCGTTCCGCGACTCGAAGCTGACGTTCATCCTGAAGGACTCGCTGGGCGGGAACTCGAAGACGCTGATGCTTGCGGCTGTGAGCCCGAGCGCGCTGAACTACGAGGAGACGCTGAGCACGCTGCGGTACGCGTCGCGCGCGCGTGAGATTGTGACGGTTGCGCAGGTGAACGAGGACCCGCGCGCGCGGCGGATCCGCGAGCTGGAGGAGCAGATGGCGAGCATGCGGGAGAACCTGAGCGGAGCGGACCCCGCGTACGTGAGCGAGCTGGAGGAGAAGCTTGCGCTGCTGGAGTCTGAGGCGCAGAAGCGTGCGGCGGACCTGCAGGCGCTGGAAAAGGAGCGGGAGCACAACGTGCTGCAGGAGCGGCTGCTGAAGGCGTCGGAGGCGGAGAAGAGCGAGCTGGAGTCGCGCGCTGCGGCGCTGCAGCAGGAGATGAGCGCGACGCGGCGGCAGGCGGACGAGATGCAGGCGCAGAACCTGCGGCTGAAGGAGGAGCAGGCGCGGAAGGAGCGCGAGCTGCTGGAGGAGATAGCGAAGAAGGAGGCGGCCTTCTCTGTGGTGCGGCGGCGCAAGGACGCGGAGATTGCGAGCGGGCGGGAGAAGCTGGAGGCGACGGTGGCGCAGCTGGAGCAGGAGCAGCGGGACCGCGAGGCTGCGCTGGACGCGCTGCAGGCGCACCAGGACAAGCTGCAGGCTGCGCTGGCGAGCTCGGAGCGGACGGCGGCGGAGCGTGACGCGCTGCAGCGGCAGCTGGCGGAACTGCAGGCGGAGCGGGCCCGCCTGTCGACGGTGCTGAGTGACAAGGAGAAGCTGAACCGCGACCTGCAGCGTATCCAGGAGGAGTGCGACGCGACGGAGCAGGAGCGCGACGCTGCCCTGTGCGCGCTGGAGGAGATGGAGGCGCGCTACCACGCGTGCGTGTTCCACCTGCAGACGCTGCTGGACCTTGTGACGGGGTGGGGGGAGGACGTGCGCGAGCGTGCGCTGCAGGAGCGCGACACGGCCGCCGCCGCTGAGCTAGATGCAGCGAGTGCGGCGACGGAGAAGGTGCAGGCTGAGATGGCTGCGCTGCGCGAGATGCTGCAGGAGCAGCTGCAGGCCGCCGAGGCCCGCACCGCGGAGCTGGAGAGCGCGCTGGAGGCGACGAATGCCGCGAAGGCGTCGGTGGAGCAGGAGCGCGACACGACGCGGTCGGCGCTGGAGGAGCAGCTGCAGGCCGCCGAGGCCCGCACCGCCGAGCTGGAGAGCGCGCTGGAGGCGACGAATGCCGCGAAGGCGTCGGTGGAGCAGGAGCGCGACACGACGCGGTCGACGCTGGAGGAGCAGCTGCAGGCCGCCGAGGCCCGCACCGCCGAGCTGGAGAGCGCGCTGGAGGCGACGAACGCCGCGAAGGCGTCGGTGGAGCAGGAGCGCGACACGACGCGGTCGACGCTGGAGGAGCAGCTGCAGGCCGCCGAGGCCCGCACCGCCGAGCTGGAGAGCGCGCTGGAGGCGACGAACGCCGCGAAGGCGTCGGTGGAGCAGGAGCGCGACACGACGCGGTCGACGCTGGAGGAGCAGCTGCAGGCCTCCGAGGCCCGCACCGCGGAGCTGGAGAGCGCGCTGGAGGCGACGAATGCCGCGAAGGCGTCGGTGGAGCAGGAGCGCGACACGACGCGGTCGGCGCTGGAGGAGCAGCTGCAGGCCGCCGAGGCCCGCACTGCCGAGCTGGAGAGCGCGCTGGAGGCGACCAATGCCGCGAAGGCGTCGGTGGAGCAGGAGCGCGACACGACGCGGTCGACGCTGGAGGAGCAGCTGCAGGCCGCCGAGGCCCGCACCGCCGAGCTGGAGAGCGCGCTGGAGGCGACGAACGCCGCGAAGGCGTCGGTGGAGCAGGAGCGCGACACGACGCGGTCGACGCTGGAGGAGCAGCTGCAGGCCTCCGAGGCCCGCACCGCGGAGCTGGAGAGCGCGCTGGAGGCGACGAATGCCGCGAAGGCGTCGGTGGAGCAGGAGCGCGACACGACGCGGTCGACGCTGGAGGAGCAGCTGCAGGCCGCCGAGGCCCGCACCGCCGAGCTGGAGAGCGCGCTGGAGGCGACGAACGCCGCGAAGGCGTCGGTGGAGCAGGAGCGCGACACGACGCGGTCGACGCTGGAGGAGCAGCTGCAGGCCTCCGAGGCCCGCACCGCGGAGCTGGAGAGCGCGCTGGAGGCGACGAATGCCGCGAAGGCGTCGGTGGAGCAGGAGCGCGACACGACGCGGTCGGCGCTGGAGGAGCAGCTGCAGGCCTCCGAGGCCCGCACCGCGGAGCTGGAGAGCGCGCTGGAGGCGACGAATGCCGCGAAGGCGTCGGTGGAGCAGGAGCGCGACACGACGCGGTCGGCGCTGGAGGAGCAGCTGCAGGCCGCCGAGGCCCGCACTGCCGAGCTGGAGAGCGCGCTGGAGGCGACGAATGCCGCGAAGGCGTCGGTGGAGCAGGAGCGCGACACGACGCGGTCTGCGCTGGAGGAGCAGCTGCAGGCCTCCGAGGCCCGCACCGCGGAGCTGGAGAGCGCGCTGGAGGCGACCAATGCCGCGAAGGCGTCGGTGGAGCAGGAGCGCGACACGACGCGGTCGACGCTGGAGGAGCAGCTGCAGGCCTCCGAGGCCCGCACCGCGGAGCTGGAGAGCGCGCTGGAGGCGACGAATGCCGCGAAGGCGTCGGTGGAGCAGGAGCGCGACACGACGCGGTCGGCGCTGGAGGAGCAGCTGCAGGCCGCCGAGGCCCGCACTGCCGAGCTGGAGAGCGCGCTGGAGGCGACCAATGCCGCGAAGGCGTCGGTGGAGCAGGAGCGCGACACGACGCGGTCGACGCTGGAGGAGCAGCTGCAGGCCTCCGAGGCCCGCACCGCGGAGCTGGAGAGCGCGCTGGAGGCGACGAATGCCGCGAAGGCGTCGGTGGAGCAGGAGCGCGACACGACGCGGTCGGCGCTGGAGGAGCAGCTGCAGGCCGCCGAGGCCCGCACTGCCGAGCTGGAGAGCGCGCTGGAGGCGACCAATGCCGCGAAGGCGTCGGTGGAGCAGGAGCGCAACACGACGCGGTCGACGCTGGAGGAGCAGCTGCAGGCCGCCGAGGCCCGCACCGCGGAGCTGGAGAGCGCGCTGGAGGCGACCAATGCCGCGAAGGCGTCGGTGGAGCAGGAGCGCGACACGACGCGGTCGACGCTGGAGGAGCAGCTGCAGGCCGCCGAGGCCCGCACCGCGGAGCTGGAGAGCGCGCTGGAGGCGACCAATGCCGCGAAGGCGTCGGTGGAGCAGGAGCGCGACACGACGCGGTCGACGCTGGAGGAGCAGCTGCAGGCCTCCGAGGCCCGCACCGCGGAGCTGGAGAGCGCGCTGGAGGCGACGAATGCCGCGAAGGCGTCGGTGGAGCAGGAGCGCGACACGACGCGGTCTGCGCTGGAGGAGCAGCTGCAGGCCTCCGAGGCCCGCACCGCGGAGCTGGAGAGCGCGCTGGAGGCGACCAATGCCGCGAAGGCGTCGGTGGAGCAGGAGCGCGACACGACGCGGTCGACGCTGGAGGAGCAGCTGCAGGCCTCCGAGGCCCGCACCGCGGAGCTGGAGAGCGCGCTGGAGGCGACGAATGCCGCGAAGGCGTCGGTGGAGCAGGAGCGCGACACGACGCGGTCGGCGCTGGAGGAGCAGCTGCAGGCCGCCGAGGCCCGCACTGCCGAGCTGGAGAGCGCGCTGGAGGCGACGAATGCCGCGAAGGCGTCGGTGGAGCAGGAGCGCGACACGACGCGGTCGGCGCTGGAGGAGCAGCTGCAGGCCTCCGAGGCCCGCACCGCGGAGCTGGAGAGCGCGCTGGAGGCGACGAACGCGGCGAAGGCGTCGGTGGAGCAGGAGCGCGACACGACGCGGTCGGCGCTGGAGGAGCAGCTGCAGGCCGCCGAGGCCCGCACCGCGGAGCTGGAGAGCGCGCTGGAGGCGACGAATGCCGCGAAGGCGTCGGTGGAGCAGGAGCGCAACACGACGCGGTCGACGCTGGAGGAGCAGCTGCAGGCCGCCGAGGCCCGCACCGCGGAGCTGGAGAGCGCGCTGGAGGCGACCAATGCCGCGAAGGCGTCGGTGGAGCAGGAGCGCGACACGACGCGGTCTGCGCTGGAGGAGCAGCTGCAGGCCTCCGAGGCCCGCACCGCGGAGCTGGAGAGCGCGCTGGAGGCGACGAATGCCGCGAAGGCGTCGGTGGAGCAGGAGCGCGACACGACGCGGTCGACGCTGGAGGAGCAGCTGCAGGCCGCCGAGGCCCGCACCGCGGAGCTGGTGGCTTCCTTGAAATCCGCAGAGGATGAAAAAAAGAAGCTTTTAGAAGATCTTGATAAGCTGCGGGCTATTAGTGTGGCGGGAGGTATGGAGCAGGCTGAAGTCGTTAAGGGTTTGGAAGACGCCCAATCCACTTTGAAGGAACGAATTGCCGCTTTGGAAGCAGAGGTAGAGAATCTGAAGGATAGCAAGGCACGGTATAAGCGGAAGGTGATACTGATGGAGCAGGCAAAAGTGGAAGATGATGCGCGAATTAAAGCTTTACGTGATTTTGTGAAGCAATCGAAGTGACGGTGCTTACGTTTTTTGTTCTTATATTTGTTGAGGTGAGAGTGATGGACGCTCTTGGCGAACCAGTCGACACGTGTGGAGTGCATGGCAAGGAGTTCTGCTTTGGTCTGGCGGCTTCTAGTTTCTCTAATAGCCGGCTGCATGTTGGTTGTGTGTCTATCTGTTCTTTCTATAGTTTTTTTTTTATTACGCCGGTTTTTTGATTCCATTGTAGAGTTGCATAGGGCCGTTGTATGGGTGTGTTACACTCACCACGGTGGCTCTCCTTTTTTTTTTTTGGTTTACTCGGTCTTCTTTCAACGAGTACAAGTGTGCTTTCGGATGACTAGGCCTCGTTGGCGGGCGGTGCAAGTGGATGTCTTTGTTGCGTTGTTGTGTTCTCTTTTTGATCATACGGTCACATCTGCTTTTTTTTTTCCCCGTTTTGAGAATTGCTTGCAAGTTCAATGTGTTTACACGAGGGCTTGTTGAAGTTTAGAAGCGTATTTTTTTCGACTCAAGGTATTTTCCTCGTCAATGCTGCTTTAAAATGAACTGATAAAAAATTGAGAACGTGTTCTGCCTTGAGCATATCGATCTCACGCTATCAACCGCGACTTCGATAAGCGCCATTGGGCTTTTCTTCAGCTTGGTGACGGCATGAAGGTTGTGTCGGCTGGCGCTCCGTGCTATCATGTGCGCATGTGCCGACCACTTAACGTATTCGATGGTGGTCAACGGTGTGAAATTTGTTAGTGTTCTTTTGGTCTCCCAGCAGCTAAAGTGATCTTGCAATAAAAACCTCTCCTCGGTAAAAAAAAGGGTTCCAAAGAATTTTCGTTTCTCCGCGTGTGTATGCTCTTTTTTTTCATGTTGCCGAGTTGCTGCTCCATCCTCTATCATTATTTCTCGAACTCCTTTTTGTTTGCCTCTCGTCTTCATCTTCTTTGCTTTCTTCCTCCCTTGTTGCTTCTTTTCTTTTCTTTTGCGCATCACTTACATCGGACCGCTTGCACTACCGCTTCCCCGCATCTGTCACTGCGGTCAAAATTTTTCCATGAGCAAAGTGGTCGAGTCTCGCAGCATCTTCCGCCAATTTCATTAAGAGCAGAGGGAAGCCCACACACGCACGCACACAGCCACAAGCCTCTGCTGCATTAAAGGTACGGAAAGACTCTCATCAACAACACAGTAGGAAAAGAGTGAAGAGGGAACACACAATAACCAAGCATCAGTGGCTTTCTTAGCTTGACCTTCACATTCCCCTCCTCAAAAAAAAAAACCTTTTGCGTTTTGCATCTATCTTGCCGCTCTAATTTTCTACTTTGGTGCTACAGAATCAGCCACTCGCACAACGACAGCACGGCGACACTTTAAAGGGGCGTACACGACGTACACGAGAGCAACACGCGGGTTATCTGCAGCTGTGCACAAGGCCCCGCCCGTAATACTTGAGATCGTCGACTTTTTTTTCCCCCTTCTAAATTAATTTGTTTCGCTTCTTCACGCTGCACCACCGACGTAATAGTGTTTAGCGTGTTGGTGTGTCGTCAAATAAGTTTGCAGCACTTCTAAAGTCTTTCTCTCCTCTGCCGCCTTCGTTTATCTTCTCAAAAGGTACAGAGAAGAGAAAGTAAGCACCAGAGCGCAAGAAAGGCTAAAAAAAAAGCCCATAAGCACCACCAATAATCACCATTGAAACGAAAAGTGTGCAATTACCTTCTTCTCTTTCTTCACCGTCTCTTGCTTGCACATTACAAAGACGGCAAGCTGCGCCAAAAAAAGAAAAAGAAAATCCTTTGTCGTACGTACCCACATATCTTCTCAGCTTTTGTTTCCTTTTGACTGCTTCTTACCATAATTTCGTTGCTTAAATACTTTGTTGCACATCTTTTTTTCTACTGTTCTCCTTGACCCTCCCAAGCCGCAGAGAAGCTCGCCGGTGGAGCAGCACCAACACCAAAGAAAGGAGATCTGGGCGACCGCTTGCCTCGCCAAAAAGCGAACGTTATTTTTTTCTTATTTTCTTTCGCTGCTTGCTTACTTATTTCCACGCCTCGAATCACACTGCTGCTATTCGGCATTCTGATTTTTTTTTTCTGGCACGTCGCTCTTCTTTCCTTTCCGCTCCTTCGCGTGGAGGGTGGCGCCTGTTAGTGTCTGCGGCTGCTGGCTGCACTATTCCACTGTGCTTGGAATACTATTCTGACCTCTGCGTGACAGAATACCAGTTTTTGGAAAACAAATTTTGCGCTTAAGGTGCCAGACAAAATCAGTGACTATATTGGAGTACCCGCTTCAATTCCACCCGAATCGTCTTGACGAAACCCCCTTTATTTCTCTCCCTTTCGTCAAATAATTGGCCTCTTGATCTTCCTCCAGAAATGGTCCGCCCAACAGCAGCCAAGCGAGAGGCGGAGCGCGTGCAGGTGTCGGTGCGTGTGCGGCCCCTCAATCAGCGGGAGCAGAAGGCCGCGGATGGCTCGCAGCTGGTGGTGGCGGCCAACGCGGCGACGGCGGTGGTGACTGTGGCGCCGGTGAGCAGCAGCGGTGGCGAGGCGGGCGGCGACGGCGTGTTGGGCAACCGCAAGTCTGCGCAGGACTTCCAGTTCGACCACGTGTTCTGGTCGGTGGACAAGCCGGACGCGTCGGGCAGCCCCCCAGCGTCGCAGGCGGACGTGTTCCAGAGCATCGGCGCGCCGCTGGTGCAGCACGCGTTCGACGGCTTCAACTCGTGCCTGTTCGCGTACGGGCAGACGGGGAGCGGGAAGACGTACACGATGATGGGTGCGGACGTGAACGCGCTGGGCGGCGAGGGCAGCGGCGTGACGCCGCGGATCTGCCTGGAGATCTTCGCGCGCAAGGCCGGGATCGAGGCGGAGGGCCACTCGCGGTGGACGGTGGAGCTGGGCTACGTGGAGGTGTACAACGAGCGTGTGTCGGACCTGCTGGGGAAGCGGAAGAAGGGTGCGAAGGTGGGGGAGGAGGTGTACGTGGACGTGCGCGAGCACCCGAGCCGCGGCGTGTTCCTGGAGGGGCAGCGGTTCGTGGAGGTGAAGAACCTCGAGGACGTTGTGCGGCTGATCGAGCTGGGGAACGGCGTGCGGCACACGGCTGCGACGAAGATGAACGACCGGAGCAGCCGGAGCCACGCGATCATAATGCTGCTGCTGCGGGAGGAGCGGACGATGACGACGAAGGCTGGCGAGGCGATCCGGACGGCGGGCAAGAACAGCCGGATGAACCTGGTGGACCTTGCGGGGTCTGAGCGCGTGGCGCAGTCGCAGGTGGAGGGCCAGCAGTTCAAGGAGGCGACGCACATCAACCTGTCGCTGACGACGCTGGGGCGTGTGATCGACGCGCTGGCGGACATGGCGAAGCGCGGCGCGAAGGCTGCGGCGACGGTTGCGCCGTTCCGCGACTCGAAGCTGACGTTCATCCTGAAGGACTCGCTGGGCGGGAACTCGAAGACGCTGATGCTTGCGGCTGTGAGCCCGAGCGCGCTGAACTACGAGGAGACGCTGAGCACGCTGCGGTACGCGTCGCGCGCGCGTGAGATTGTGACGGTTGCGCAGGTGAACGAGGACCCGCGCGCGCGGCGGATCCGCGAGCTGGAGGAGCAGATGGCGAGCATGCGGGAGAACCTGAGCGGAGCGGACCCTGCGTACGTGAGCGAGCTGGAGGAGAAGCTTGCGCTGCTGGAGTCGGAGGCGCAGAAGCGTGCGGCGGACCTGCAGGCGCTGGAGAAGGAGCGGGAGCACAACGTGCTGCAGGAGCGGCTGCTGAAGGCGTCGGAGGCGGAGAAGAGCGAGCTGGAGTCGCGCGCTGCGGCGCTGCAGCAGGAGATGAGCGCGACGCGGCGGCAGGCGGACGAGATGCAGGCGCAGAACCTGCGGCTGAAGGAGGAGCAGGCGCGGAAGGAGCGCGAGCTGCTGGAGGAGATAGCGAAGAAGGAGGCGGCCTTCTCTGTGGTGCGGCGGCGCAAGGACGCGGAGATTGCGAGCGGGCGGGAGAAGCTGGAGGCGACGGTGGCGCAGCTGGAGAGGGAGCAGCGGGACCGCGAGGCTGCGCTGGACGCGCTGCAGGCGCACCAGGACAAGCTGCAGGCTGCGCTGGCGAGCTCGGAGCGGACGGCGGCGGAGCGTGACGCGCTGCAGCGGCAGCTGGCGGAACTGCAGGCGGAGCGGGCCCGCCTGTCGACGGTGCTGAGTGACAAGGAGAAGCTGAACCGCGACCTGCAGCGCATCCAGGAGGAGTGCGACGCGACGGAGCAGGAGCGCGACGCTGCCCTGTGCGCGCTGGAGGAGATGGAGGCGCGCTACCACGCGTGCGTGTTCCACCTGCAGACGCTGCTGGACCTTGTGACGGGGTGGGGGGAGGACGTGCGCGAGCGTGCGCTGCAGGAGCGCGACACGGCAGCCGCAGCCGAGCTGGACGCAGCGAGTGCTGCGACGGAGAAGGTGCAGGCTGAGATGGCTGCGCTGCGCGAGATGCTGGAGGAGCAGCTGCAGGCCTCCGAGGCCCGCACCGCGGAGCTGGAGAGCGCGCTGGAGGCGACGAATGCCGCGAAGGCGTCGGTGGAGCAGGAGCGCGACACGACGCGGTCGGCGCTGGAGGAGCAGCTGCAGGCCGCCGAGGCCCGCACCGCGGAGCTGGAGAGCGCGCTGGAGGCGACCAATGCCGCGAAGGCGTCGGTGGAGCAGGAGCGCGACACGACGCGGTCGGCGCTGGAGGAGCAGCTGCAGGCCTCCGAGGCCCACACCGCGGAGCTGGAAAGCGCGCTGGAGGCGACCAATGCCGCGAAGGCGTCGGTGGAGCAGGAGCGCGACACGACGCGGTCGACGCTGGAGGAGCAGCTGCAGGCCGCCGAGGCCCGCACCGCGGAGCTGGAGAGCGCGCTGGAGGCGACCAATGCCGCGAAGGCGTCGGTGGAGCAGGAGCGCGACACGACGCGGTCGGCGCTGGAGGAGCAGCTGCAGGCCGCCGAGGCCCGCACTGCCGAGCTGGAGAGCGCGCTGGAGGCGACGAATGCCGCGAAGGCGTCGGTGGAGCAGGAGCGCGACACGACGCGGTCGGCGCTGGAGGAGCAGCTGCAGGCCTCCGAGGCCCGCACTGCCGAGCTGGAGAGCGCGCTGGAGGCGACCAATGCCGCGAAGGCGTCGGTGGAGCAGGAGCGCGACACGACGCGGTCGGCGCTGGAGGAGCAGCTGCAGGCCGCCGAGGCCCGCACCGCGGAGCTGGAGAGCGCGCTGGAGGCGACGAATGCCGCGAAGGCGTCGGTGGAGCAGGAGCGCGACACGACGCGGTCGGCGCTGGAGGAGCAGCTGCAGGCCGCCGAGGCCCGCACTGCCGAGCTGGAGAGCGCGCTGGAGGCGACCAATGCCGCGAAGGCGTCGGTGGAGCAGGAGCGCGACACGACGCGGTCGACGCTGGAGGAGCAGCTGCAGGCCGCCGAGGCCCGCACTGCCGAGCTGGAGAGCGCGCTGGAGGCGACCAATGCCGCGAAGGCGTCGGTGGAGCAGGAGCGCGACACGACGCGGTCGGCGCTGGAGGAGCAGCTGCAGGCCGCCGAGGCCCGCACCGCGGAGCTGGAAAGCGCGCTGGAGGCGACCAATGCCGCGAAGGCGTCGGTGGAGCAGGAGCGCGACACGACGCGGTCGGCGCTGGAGGAGCAGCTGCAGGCCGCCGAGGCCCGCACTGCCGAGCTGGAGAGCGCGCTGGAGGCGACCAATGCCGCGAAGGCGTCGGTGGAGCAGGAGCGCGACACGACGCGGTCGGCGCTGGAGGAGCAGCTGCAGGCCGCCGAGGCCCGCACTGCCGAGCTGGAGAGCGCGCTGGAGGCGACGAATGCCGCGAAGGCGTCGGTGGAGCAGGAGCGCGACACGACGCGGTCGGCGCTGGAGGAGCAGCTGCAGGCCGCCGAGGCCCGCACCGCGGAGCTGGAGAGCGCGCTGGAGGCGACGAATGCCGCGAAGGCGTCGGTGGAGCAGGAGCGCGACACGACGCGGTCGGCGCTGGAGGAGCAGCTGCAGGCCGCCGAGGCCCGCACTGCCGAGCTGGAGAGCGCGCTGGAGGCGACCAATGCCGCGAAGGCGTCGGTGGAGCAGGAGCGCGACACGACGCGGTCGACGCTGGAGGAGCAGCTGCAGGCCGCCGAGGCCCGCACTGCCGAGCTGGAGAGCGCGCTGGAGGCGACCAATGCCGCGAAGGCGTCGGTGGAGCAGGAGCGCGACACGACGCGGTCGACGCTGGAGGAGCAGCTGCAGGCCGCCGAGGCCCGCACCGCGGAGCTGGAGAGCGCACTGGAGGCGACCAATGCCGCGAAGGCGTCGGTGGAGCAGGAGCGCGACACGACGCGGTCGGCGCTGGAGGAGCAGCTGCAGGCCGCCGAGGCCCGCACCGCGGAGCTGGAGAGCGCGCTGGAGGCGACGAATGCCGCGAAGGCGTCGGTGGAGCAGGAGCGCGACACGACGCGGTCGGCGCTGGAGGAGCAGCTGCAGGCCGCCGAGGCCCGCACTGCCGAGCTGGAGAGCGCGCTGGAGGCGACCAATGCCGCGAAGGCGTCGGTGGAGCAGGAGCGCGACACGACGCGGTCGGCGCTGGAGGAGCAGCTGCAGGCCGCCGAGGCCCGCACTGCCGAGCTGGAGAGCGCGCTGGAGGCGACCAATGCCGCGAAGGCGTCGGTGGAGCAGGAGCGCGACACGACGCGGTCGGCGCTGGAGGAGCAGCTGCAGGCCGCCGAGGCCCGCACTGCCGAGCTGGAGAGCGCGCTGGAGGCGACCAATGCCGCGAAGGCGTCGGTGGAGCAGGAGCGCGACACGACGCGGTCTGCGCTGGAGGAGCAGCTGCAGGCCGCCGAGGCCCGCACCGCGGAGCTGGAGAGCGCGCTGGAGGCGACGAATGCCGCGAAGGCGTCGGTGGAGCAGGAGCGCGACACGACGCGGTCGGCGCTGGAGGAGCAGCTGCAGGCCGCCGAGGCCCGCACCGCGGAGCTGGAGAGCGCGCTGGAGGCGACGAATGCCGCGAAGGCGTCGGTGGAGCAGGAGCGCGACACGACGCGGTCGGCGCTGGAGGAGCAGCTGCAGGCCGCCGAGGCCCGCACCGCGGAGCTGGAGAGCGCGCTGGAGGCGACGAATGCCGCGAAGGCGTCGGTGGAGCAGGAGCGCGACACGACGCGGTCGACGCTGGAGGAGCAGCTGCAGGCCGCCGAGGCCCGCACCGCGGAGCTGGAGAGCGCGCTGGAGGCGACGAATGCCGCGAAGGCGTCGGTGGAGCAGGAGCGCGACACGACGCGGTCGGCGCTGGAGGAGCAGCTGCAGGCCTCCGAGGCCCGCACTGCCGAGCTGGAGAGCGCGCTGGAGGCGACCAATGCCGCGAAGGCGTCGGTGGAGCAGGAGCGCGACACGACGCGGTCGGCGCTGGAGGAGCAGCTGCAGGCCGCCGAGGCCCGCACCGCGGAGCTGGAGAGCGCGCTGGAGGCGACGAATGCCGCGAAGGCGTCGGTGGAGCAGGAGCGCGACACGACGCGGTCGGCGCTGGAGGAGCAGCTGCAGGCCGCCGAGGCCCGCACCGCCGGAGCTGGAGAGCGCGCTGGAGGCGACCAATGCCGCGAAGGCGTCGGTGGAGCAGGAGCGCGACACGACGCGGTCGGCGCTGGAGGAGCAGCTGCAGGCCGCCGAGGCCCGCACCGCGGAGCTGGAGAGCGCGCTGGAGGCGACGAATGCCGCGAAGGCGTCGGTGGAGCAGGAGCGCGACACGACGCGGTCGGCGCTGGAGGAGCAGCTGCAGGCCGCCGAGGCCCGCACCGCGGAGCTGGAGAGCGCGCTGGAGGCGACCAATGCCGCGAAGGCGTCGGTGGAGCAGGAGCGCGACACGACGCGGTCGGCGCTGGAGGAGCAGCTGCAGGCCGCCGAGGCCCGCACCGCGGAGCTGGAGAGCGCGCTGGAGGCGACGAATGCCGCGAAGGCGTCGGTGGAGCAGGAGCGCGACACGACGCGGTCGGCGCTGGAGGAGCAGCTGCAGGCCGCCGAGGCCCGCACCGCGGAGCTGGAGAGCGCGCTGGAGGCGACCAATGCCGCGAAGGCGTCGGTGGAGCAGGAGCGCGACACGACGCGGTCGACGCTGGAAGAGCAGCTGCAGGCCGCCGAGGCCCGCACTGCCGAGCTGGAGAGCGCGCTGGAGGCGACCAATGCCGCGAAGGCGTCGGTGGAGCAGGAGCGCGACACGACGCGGTCGGCGCTGGAGGAGCAGCTGCAGGCCGCCGAGGCCCGCACTGCCGAGCTGGAGAGCGCGCTGGAGGCGACCAATGCCGCGAAGGCGTCGGTGGAGCAGGAGCGCGACACGACGCGGTCGGCGCTGGAGGAGCAGCTGCAGGCCGCCGAGGCCCGCACCGCGGAGCTGGAGAGCGCGCTGGAGGCGACGAATGCCGCGAAGGCGTCGGTGGAGCAGGAGCGCGACACGACGCGGTCGACGCTGGAGGAGCAGCTGCAGGCCGCCGAGGCCCGCACTGCCGAGCTGGAGAGCGCGCTGGAGGCGACGAATGCCGCGAAGGCGTCGGTGGAGCAGGAGCGCGACACGACGCGGTCGACGCTGGAGGAGCAGCTGCAGGCCGCCGAGGCCCGCACTGCCGAGCTGGAGAGCGCGCTGGAGGCGACGAATGCCGCGAAGGCGTCGGTGGAGCAGGAGCGCGACACGACGCGGTCGGCGCTGGAGGAGCAGCTGCAGGCCTCCGAGGCCCGCACCGCGGAGCTGGAGAGCGCGCTGGAGGCGACCAATGCCGCGAAGGCGTCGGTGGAGCAGGAGCGCGACACGACGCGGTCGACGCTGGAGGAGCAGCTGCAGGCCGCCGAGGCCCGCACCGCGGAGCTGGAGAGCGCGCTGGAGGCGACGAATGCCGCGAAGGCGTCGGTGGAGCAGGAGCGCGACACGACGCGGTCGGCGCTGGAGGAGCAGCTGCAGGCCGCCGAGGCCCGCACTGCCGAGCTGGAGAGCGCGCTGGAGGCGACCAATGCCGCGAAGGCGTCGGTGGAGCAGGAGCGCGACACGACGCGGTCGACGCTGGAGGAGCAGCTGCAGGCCGCCGAGGCCCGCACCGCGGAGCTGGAGAGCGCGCTGGAGGCGACGAATGCCGCGAAGGCGTCGGTGGAGCAGGAGCGCGACACGACGCGGTCGACGCTGGAGGAGCAGCTGCAGGCCGCCGAGGCCCGCACCGCGGAGCTGGAGAGCGCGCTGGAGGCGACCAATGCCGCGAAGGCGTCGGTGGAGCAGGAGCGCGACACGACGCGGTCGGCGCTGGAGGAGCAGCTGCAGGCCGCCGAGGCCCGCACCGCGGAGCTGGAGAGCGCGCTGGAGGCGACGAATGCCGCGAAGGCGTCGGTGGAGCAGGAGCGCGACACGACGCGGTCGACGCTGGAGGAGCAGCTGCAGGCCGCCGAGGCCCGCACCGCGGAGCTGGAGAGCGCGCTGGAGGCGACGAATGCCGCGAAGGCGTCGGTGGAGCAGGAGCGCGACACGACGCGGTCGACGCTGGAGGAGCAGCTGCAGGCCGCCGAGGCCCGCACTGCCGAGCTGGAGAGCGCGCTGGAGGCGACGAATGCCGCGAAGGCGTCGGTGGAGCAGGAGCGCGACACGACGCGGTCGACGCTGGAGGAGCAGCTGCAGGCCGCTGTAGCGCAAATCGAAAAGCTTCGCGGTGATAAGCGAAATTACAAGAAGCTGGTGGAGATTAAGGATAAGGAGAAGGCAGAGTTGGAGGCGAGATACACTGCTGCCAGAGACATGTTGCGCAAGTCGAGAATGGAGTGATGGCAGGCTTCTAGTGTTAAGCGGTGGTTTGGCGATGATGCCGTTGCGGAGGATCTATGTTGATCTTGTGTGAATCTATTATGTTTTGTTTAATTTTTTTTTATTGGCGGCGTAACGATTTTTTTTTTTTTTTAGTTGGAGAAAGGTAATGTGTGGTATGATGTTGTGGTAGGTTGGAGATTTCTTGGATCTGTAACTATTTTTTTTTTTTTTTTTGTGAGTGCCTTCCTACAGAGACTTGTAGCAGAGACGAGAGAAACAAAGCAAGAAATGTTGTTAAAATTGAATGCGGGGCGAGAAATGGTGTATGTGCTGTCTCTCTGTTCACGGCTATTTGTGTCAACTGGTTTTTTTCCGGAGTGCCGCACGAGTATTTGATACGTGCGTTGTTTTACACCTTA
Source organism: Crithidia sp. LVH-60A (assembly GCA_030078075.1). NCBI lineage: Eukaryota > Euglenozoa > Kinetoplastea > Trypanosomatida > Trypanosomatidae > Crithidia > Crithidia sp. LVH-60A. Next base: position 511,436 of record CP119673.1, read on the forward strand.
TCGTTATGGTGTCTTTGTGGGTAATGTGTGTATGGTTTTGTGTTGTTGCTGCGTTTCTGATGTCTCTCTCTCTTTCTTATTGCCTCGCTTTCTTCTCTTTCTTCTTTTCTTCTTAATTATTTATATTTCCATGCGCGCTTTTAAAAATACTCCGCCTGATAACGTTTGACTACCTGGTACTCTTCCTTTGTAAGACCTACGCGCATCTGCGTCACACCTTGGGCATCTCCGTCCATCATTCTCTATCTCTGCTGCTCCTACACACTACTACTACTACTGCCTTCTAATCTTTCCTTGTGCGATTCCTTGTTGCCTAAAGGACCAATCCACAGTGAGTGGAAGAGCGAGAAGAGACGTGCGGTAAGCCTACGAAGCACTCGATAAATTACTTTATGGTGAGAAGATTCGCCAGCAATATTTATTATTGTCTTTTATTTTACGATAGACACAAGCCGGCTCAAGCTGAGCTGCTATACAGGGCTGCTCGTCAGAAAAAAAAATCCTTTTTTTTTGTGTGTTGGACTGTTTAAAAAGAAGGCTACTGCGCTTATTAGCCTTTCCGCCCTTTGTCAAGGATTTTACTGTGTCACTCTCGTTGTAGTAAAGGGCAGCGGCGTCCGTGTGGAATTTTTTTTGTCTTTCAGAGAGGGACTTTTAGTACCCTTCGTTGTGGAAGCTGTCAAAACAGCTAGAGAGTTGTACTCTTGGTGGCAGTGCAGTTTGCGGCGCTGCGTCCTCTTTTTGTTAATTTTTTTTTGTGCAGATTCAATTCAGACAATAGATCTTACTTAGACGTAGAAGCATTTTTTCTTATTTCTCTGGAAATTTAGATACTCTTTTTTCAGATAGATATTGCACACGCACACACGCATTCAAAACTTTTTGTTGGCTCCTAAAGTTTTCTTTTTCCCGACTCTGTGTATTTTCGGGTCTTGGCGTCTTGCCTCCAATTTTACTTTGCAAATCCGAACTCTACTTCGGGCCTTCTAGCCGTTTTAGAACGGTTTCCATTGCTGCTGCCTGCAGTCTCGGCTTTATCTCTCTGTTTTTTATTTTTTTTAGCAACAATGGCCTCTTTTCCCACGTCGCCGTTGCGTTCTGAGATGCGCAACTCGACGCTGAGCTCCAGCATCAGCTTCGCCTCGCCCCTCACCTCCTCCGACTCTTTAAAGGTGTCCGTGCGGGTGCGTCCCTTCAACCAGCGGGAGCGCGCTGCTGATGGGCCACAGCAGCGGTGCTGCCTTCACGTCGATCTCTACAGCTCCACGGTACGCCTTTCACCGAGTAGCGACAGAGAAACAGCTCCGCAGCGCACAAATGTCGCAGGACGCAGTTCACGCTCTGTCAGTAGTGCCGGTGCGATCTTCCAGTTCGACCACGTGTTCTGGTCGGTGGACAAGCCGGACGCGTCGGGCAGCCCCCCAGCGTCGCAGGCGGACGTGTTCCAGAGCATCGGTGCGCCGCTGGTGCAGCACGCGTTCGACGGCTTCAACTCGTGCCTGTTCGCGTACGGGCAGACGGGGAGCGGGAAGACGTACACGATGATGGGTGCGGACGTGAACGCGCTGGGCGGCGAGGGCAGCGGCGTGACGCCGCGGATCTGCCTGGAGATCTTCGCGCGCAAGGCTGGGATCGAGGCGGAGGGCCACTCGCGGTGGACGGTGGAGCTGGGCTACGTGGAGGTGTACAACGAGCGTGTGTCGGACCTGCTGGGGAAGCGGAAGAAGGGTGCGAAGGTGGGGGAGGAGGTGTACGTGGACGTGCGCGAGCACCCGAGCCGCGGCGTGTTCCTGGAGGGGCAGCGGTTCGTGGAGGTGAAGAACCTGGAGGACGTTGTGCGGCTGATCGAGCTGGGGAACGGCGTGCGGCACACGGCTGCGACGAAGATGAACGACCGGAGCAGCCGGAGCCACGCGATCATAATGCTGCTGCTGCGGGAGGAGCGGACGATGACGACGAAGGCTGGCGAGGCGATCCGGACGGCGGGCAAGAGCAGCCGGATGAACCTGGTGGACCTTGCGGGGTCTGAGCGCGTGGCGCAGTCGCAGGTGGAGGGCCAGCAGTTCAAGGAGGCGACGCACATCAACCTGTCGCTGACGACGCTGGGGCGTGTGATCGACGCGCTGGCGGACATGGCGAAGCGCGGCGCGAAGGCTGCGGCGACGGTTGCGCCGTTCCGCGACTCGAAGCTGACGTTCATCCTGAAGGACTCGCTGGGCGGGAACTCGAAGACGCTGATGCTTGCGGCTGTGAGCCCGAGCGCGCTGAACTACGAGGAGACGCTGAGCACGCTGCGGTACGCGTCGCGCGCGCGTGAGATTGTGACGGTTGCGCAGGTGAACGAGGACCCGCGCGCGCGGCGGATCCGCGAGCTGGAGGAGCAGATGGCGAGCATGCGGGAGAACCTGAGCGGAGCGGACCCCGCGTACGTGAGCGAGCTGGAGGAGAAGCTTGCGCTGCTGGAGTCTGAGGCGCAGAAGCGTGCGGCGGACCTGCAGGCGCTGGAGAAGGAGCGGGAGCACAACGTGCTGCAGGAGCGGCTGCTGAAGGCGTCGGAGGCGGAGAAGAGCGAGCTGGAGTCGCGCGCTGCGGCGCTGCAGCAGGAGATGAGCGCGACGCGGCGGCAGGCGGACGAGATGCAGGCGCAGAACCTGCGGCTGAAGGAGGAGCAGGCGCGGAAGGAGCGTGAGCTGCTGGAGGAGATGGCGAAGAAGGACGCTGTTGTAGCCGAGCAGCATCGCGTGGTGGCTGAAAAGGAGGAGCTGCTACGGCGCACTGTGCTGGATTTAGAACAAGAGCGACGATCTCGCGAGTCGGTCATGGGCTCCCTCCGTGCCCATCAGTCACGGCTCGAGCAGGCGCTTAAGGATCAGCAGCAGTCCGAGTCGAAGCGAACGCTCTTGTTGGAAGAAAAGGCAAAGTTGGAGGCCGAGTGGGGGAAAGAACAGCGCCAGCAGTCCGAGTACATCAAGCGCTTGGTGGCGCAGCTCAAGCGCAGCGAGCAAGAGGTGCTATTTGCCGCTCAACAAGGTGCTCTCCTAACGCAGGAGATGCAGGGGCGGTATTCACTTATTTTTGATGATAGCCACCGCCTCTCAAAGTTGCAGGCAGATGCGCACCGAACGCAACTTCAGCAATGCAGTGAACACATCCAAAATTTAAATTGTCAGCTGCAGCACGACCAGATGCAGCTCCACTCGCTCAAGCATCACGCACAACAGAACAGTGACGCACTTGAAGCAGCGCTAACACAATCTAAAAATAAGTCAAATGAGCTCGAACAGAAGCTTTTTCGATTCGAATCGCAATCTGCCGCCATCACGCAGGCGAACGCGGCGCTGGAGCAGGAGCTGGCAGCGAGCAAGACGCGTGCGGCCAGCGGTGATGCAGAGCGTGACGAGCTGGCTGCCCGCCTGGCGAGGGTGGAGGCCGAGCACGCGGAGCTGGGCAAGGCGCACGACAAGCTGGCGAAGGCGCACGAGAAGCTGGGCAAGACCCGCGAGCAGCTCGCCGAGGCGAACGCGGCGCTGGAGCAGGAGCTGGCGGCGAGCAAGACGCGTGCGGCCAGCGGCGATGCAGAGCGTGACGAGCTGGCTGCCCGCCTGGCGAGGGTGGAGGCCGAGCACGCGGAGCTGGGCAAGGCGCACGACAAGCTGGCGAAGGCGCACGAGAAGCTGGGCAAGACCCGCGAGCAGCTCGCCGAGGCGAACGCGGCGCTGGAGCAGGAGCTGGCGGCGAGCAAGACGCGTGCGGCCAGCGGCGATGCAGAGCGTGACGAGCTGGCTGCCCGGCTGGCGAAGGTGGAGGCCGAGCACGCGGAGCTGGGCAAGGCGCACGACAAGCTGGCGAAGACGCACGAGAAGCTGGGCAAGACCCGCGAGCAGCTCGCCGAGGCGAACGCGGCGCTGGAGCAGGAGCTGGCGGCGAGCAAGACGCGTGCGGCCAGCGGTGACATGGAGCGCGACGAGCTGGCTGCCCGGCTGGCGAAGGTGGAGGCCGAGCACGCGGAGCTGGGCAAGGCTCACGACAAGCTGGCGAAGACGCACGAGAAGCTGGGCAAGACCCGCGAGCAGCTCGCCGAGGCGAACGCGGCGCTGGAGCAGGAGCTGGCGGCGAGCAAGGCACGTGCGGCCAGCGGCGATGCAGAGCGCGACGAGCTGGCTGCCCGGCTGGCGAGGGTGGAGGCCGAGCACGCGGAGCTGGGCAAGGCGCACGACAAGCTGGCGAAGACGCACGAGAAGCTGGGCAAGACCCGCGAGCAGCTCGCCGAGGCGAACGCGGCGCTGGAGCAGGAGCTGGCGGCGAGCAAGACGCGTGCGGCCAGCGGTGACATGGAGCGCGACGAGCTGGCTGCCCGGCTGGCGAAGGTGGAGGCCGAGCACGCGGAGCTGGGCAAGGCTCACGACAAGCTGGCGAAGACGCACGAGAAGCTGGGCAAGACCCGCGAGCAGCTCGCCGAGGCGAACGCGGCGCTGGAGCAGGAGCTGGCAGCGAGCAAGACGCGTGCGGCCAGCGGTGACATGGAGCGCGACGAGCTGGCTGCCCGGCTGGCGAAGGTAGAGGCCGAGCACGCGGAGCTGGGCAAGGCGCACGACAAGCTGGCGAAGGCGCACGAGAAGCTGGGCAAGACCCGCGAGCAGCTCGCCGAGGCGAACGCGGCGCTGGAGCAGGAGCTGGCGGCGAGCAAGGCACGTGCGGCCAGCGGCGATGCAGAGCGTGACGAGCTGGCTGCCCGGCTGGCGAAGGTGGAGGCCGAGCACGCGGAGCTGGGCAAGGCGCACGACAAGCTGGCGAAGACGCACGAGAAGCTGGGCAAGACCCGCGAGCAGCTCGCCGAGGCGAACGCGGCGCTGGAGCAGGAGCTGGCGGCGAGCAAGACGCGTGCGGCCAGCGGTGACATGGAGCGCGACGAGCTGGCTGCCCGGCTGGCGAAGGTGGAGGCCGAGCACGCGGAGCTGGGCAAGGCTCACGACAAGCTGGCGAAGACGCACGAGAAGCTGGGCAAGACCCGCGAGCAGCTCGCCGAGGCGAACGCGGCGCTGGAGCAGGAGCTGGCAGCGAGCAAGACGCGTGCGGCCAGCGGTGACATGGAGCGCGACGAGCTGGCTGCCCGGCTGGCGAAGGTGGAGGCCGAGCACGCGGAGCTGGGCAAGGCTCACGACAAGCTGGCGAAGACGCACGAGAAGCTGGGCAAGACCCGCGAGCAGCTCGCCGAGGCGAACGCGGCGCTGGAGCAGGAGCTGGCGGCGAGCAAGACGCGTGCGGCCAGCGGTGACATGGAGCGCGACGAGCTGGCTGCCCGGCTGGCGAAGGTGGAGGCCGAGCACGCGGAGCTGGGCAAGGCTCACGACAAGCTGGCGAAGACGCACGAGAAGCTGGGCAAGACCCGCGAGCAGCTCGCCGAGGCGAACGCGGCGCTGGAGCAGGAGCTGGCAGCGAGCAAGACGCGTGCGGCCAGCGGTGACATGGAGCGCGACGAGCTGGCTGCCCGGCTGGCGAAGGTAGAGGCCGAGCACGCGGAGCTGGGCAAGGCGCACGACAAGCTGGCGAAGGCGCACGAGAAGCTGGGCAAGACCCGCGAGCAGCTCGCCGAGGCGAACGCGGCGCTGGAGCAGGAGCTGGCGGCGAGCAAGGCACGTGCGGCCAGCGGCGATGCAGAGCGTGACGAGCTGGCTGCCCGGCTGGCGAAGGTGGAGGCCGAGCACGCGGAGCTGGGCAAGGCGCACGACAAGCTGGCGAAGGCGCACGAGAAGCTGGGCAAGACCCGCGAGCAGCTCGCCGAGGCGAACGCGGCGCTGGAGCAGGAGCTGGCGGCGAGCAAGACGCGTGCGGCCAGCGGCGATGCAGAGCGCGACGAGCTGGCTGCCCGGCTGGCGAGGGTGGAGGCCGAGCACGCGGAGCTGGGCAAGGCGCACGACAAGCTGGCGAAGACGCACGAGAAGCTGGGCAAGACCCGCGAGCAGCTCGCCGAGGCGAACGCGGCGCTGGAGCAGGAGCTGGCGGCGAGCAAGACGCGTGCGGCCAGCGGTGACATGGAGCGCGACGAGCTGGCTGCCCGGCTGGCGAAGGTGGAGGCCGAGCACGCGGAGCTGGGCAAGGCTCACGACAAGCTGGCGAAGACGCACGAGAAGCTGGGCAAGACCCGCGAGCAGCTCGCCGAGGCGAACGCGGCGCTGGAGCAGGAGCTGGCGGCGAGCAAGGCACGTGCGGCCAGCGGCGATGCAGAGCGCGACGAGCTGGCTGCCCGGCTGGCGAGGGTGGAGGCCGAGCACGCGGAGCTGGGCAAGGCGCACGACAAGCTGGCGAAGACGCACGAGAAGCTGGGCAAGACCCGCGAGCAGCTCGCCGAGGCGAACGCGGCGCTGGAGCAGGAGCTGGCGGCGAGCAAGACGCGTGCGGCCAGCGGTGACATGGAGCGCGACGAGCTGGCTGCCCGGCTGGCGAAGGTGGAGGCCGAGCACGCGGAGCTGGGCAAGGCTCACGACAAGCTGGCGAAGACGCACGAGAAGCTGGGCAAGACCCGCGAGCAGCTCGCCGAGGCGAACGCGGCGCTGGAGCAGGAGCTGGCAGCGAGCAAGACGCGTGCGGCCAGCGGTGACATGGAGCGCGACGAGCTGGCTGCCCGGCTGGCGAAGGTAGAGGCCGAGCACGCGGAGCTGGGCAAGGCGCACGACAAGCTGGCGAAGGCGCACGAGAAGCTGGGCAAGACCCGCGAGCAGCTCGCCGAGGCGAACGCGGCGCTGGAGCAGGAGCTGGCGGCGAGCAAGGCACGTGCGGCCAGCGGCGATGCAGAGCGTGACGAGCTGGCTGCCCGGCTGGCGAAGGTGGAGGCCGAGCACGCGGAGCTGGGCAAGGCGCACGACAAGCTGGCGAAGACGCACGAGAAGCTGGGCAAGACCCGCGAGCAGCTCGCCGAGGCGAACGCGGCGCTGGAGCAGGAGCTGGCGGCGAGCAAGACGCGTGCGGCCAGCGGTGACATGGAGCGCGACGAGCTGGCTGCCCGGCTGGCGAAGGTGGAGGCCGAGCACGCGGAGCTGGGCAAGGCTCACGACAAGCTGGCGAAGACGCACGAGAAGCTGGGCAAGACCCGCGAGCAGCTCGCCGAGGCGAACGCGGCGCTGGAGCAGGAGCTGGCAGCGAGCAAGACGCGTGCGGCCAGCGGTGACATGGAGCGCGACGAGCTGGCTGCCCGGCTGGCGAAGGTGGAGGCCGAGCACGCGGAGCTGGGCAAGGCTCACGACAAGCTGGCGAAGACGCACGAGAAGCTGGGCAAGACCCGCGAGCAGCTCGCCGAGGCGAACGCGGCGCTGGAGCAGGAGCTGGCGGCGAGCAAGACGCGTGCGGCCAGCGGTGACATGGAGCGCGACGAGCTGGCTGCCCGGCTGGCGAAGGTAGAGGCCGAGCACGCGGAGCTGGGCAAGGCGCACGACAAGCTGGCGAAGGCGCACGAGAAGCTGGGCAAGACCCGCGAGCAGCTCGCCGAGGCGAACGCGGCGCTGGAGCAGGAGCTGGCGGCGAGCAAGGCACGTGCGGCCAGCGGCGACATGAGAGCGCGACGAGCTGGCTGCCCGGCTGGCGAAGGTGGAGGCCGAGCACGCGGAGCTGGGCAAGGCGCACGACAAGCTGGCGAAGACGCACGAGAAGCTGGGCAAGACCCGCGAGCAGCTCGCCGAGGCGAACGCGGCGCTGGAGCAGGAGCTGGCGGCGAGCAAGACGCGTGCGGCCAGCGGTGACATGGAGCGCGACGAGCTGGCTGCCCGGCTGGCGAAGGTAGAGGCCGAGCACGCGGAGCTGGGCAAGGCGCACGACAAGCTGGCGAAGGCGCACGAGAAGCTGGGCAAGACCCGCGAGCAGCTCGCCGAGGCGAACGCGGCGCTGGAGCAGGAGCTGGCGGCGAGCAAGGCACGTGCGGCCAGCGGCGATGCAGAGCGTGACGAGCTGGCTGCCCGGCTGGCGAAGGTGGAGGCCGAGCACGCGGAGCTGGGCAAGGCGCACGACAAGCTGGCGAAGGCGCACGAGAAGCTGGGCAAGACCCGCGAGCAGCTCGCCGAGGCGAACGCGGCGCTGGAGCAGGAGCTGGCGGCGAGCAAGACGCGTGCGGCCAGCGGCGATGCAGAGCGCGACGAGCTGGCTGCCCGGCTGGCGAGGGTGGAGGCCGAGCACGCGGAGCTGGGCAAGGCGCACGACAAGCTGGCGAAGACGCACGAGAAGCTGGGCAAGACCCGCGAGCAGCTCGCCGAGGCGAACGCGGCGCTGGAGCAGGAGCTGGCGGCGAGCAAGACGCGTGCGGCCAGCGGTGACATGGAGCGCGACGAGCTGGCTGCCCGGCTGGCGAAGGTGGAGGCCGAGCACGCGGAGCTGGGCAAGGCGCACGACAAGCTGGCGAAGACGCACGAGAAGCTGGGCAAGACCCGCGAGCAGCTCGCCGAGGCGAACGCGGCGCTGGAGCAGGAGCTGGCGGCGAGCAAGACGCGTGCGGCCAGCGGTGACATGGAGCGCGACGAGCTGGCTGCCCGGCTGGCGAAGGTAGAGGCCGAGCACGCGGAGCTGGGCAAGGCGCACGACAGGCTGGCGAAGGCGCGCGAGAAGCTGGGCAAGACCCGCGAGCAGCTCGCCGAGGCGAACGCGGCGCTGGAGCAGGAGCTGGCGGCGAGCAAGACGCGTGCGGCCAGCGGTGACATGGAGCGCGACGAGCTGGCTGCCCGGCTGGCGAAGGTGGAGGCCGAGCACGCGGAGCTGGGCAAGGCGCACGACAAGCTGGCGAAGACGCACGAGAAGCTGGGCAAGACCCGCGAGCAGCTCGCCGAGGCGAACGCGGCGCTGGAGCAGGAGCTGGCGGCGAGCAAGACGCGTGCGGCCAGCGGTGACATGGAGCGCGACGAGCTGGCTGCCCGGCTGGCGAAGGTGGAGGCCGAGCACGCGGAGCTGGGCAAGGCTCACGACAAGCTGGCGAAGACGCACGAGAAGCTGGGCAAGACCCGCGAGCAGCTCGCCGAGGCGAACGCGGCGCTGGAGCAGGAGCTGGCGGCGAGCAAGACGCGTGCGGCCAGCGGTGACATGGAGCGCGACGAGCTGGCTGCCCGGCTGGCGAAGGTAGAGGCCGAGCACGCGGAGCTGGGCAAGGCGCACGACAAGCTGGCGAAGGCGCACGAGAAGCTGGGCAAGACCCGCGAGCAGCTCGCCGAGGCGAACGCGGCGCTGGAGCAGGAGCTGGCGGCGAGCAAGGCACGTGCGGCCAGCGGCGATGCAGAGCGTGACGAGCTGGCTGCCCGGCTGGCGAAGGTGGAGGCCGAGCACGCGGAGCTGGGCAAGGCGCACGACAAGCTGGCGAAGGCGCACGAGAAGCTGGGCAAGACCCGCGAGCAGCTCGCCGAGGCGAACGCGGCGCTGGAGCAGGAGCTGGCGGCGAGCAAGGCACGTGCGGCCAGCGGCGATGCAGAGCGCGACGAGCTGGCTGCCCGGCTGGCGAGGGTGGAGGCCGAGCACGCGGAGCTGGGCAAGGCGCACGACAAGCTGGCGAAGGCGCACGAGAAGCTGGGCAAGACCCGCGAGCAGCTCGCCGAGGCGAACGCGGCGCTGGAGCAGGAGCTGGCGGCGAGCAAGACGCGTGCGGCCAGCGGCGATGCAGAGCGTGACGAGCTGGCTGCCCGGCTGGCGAAGGTGGAGGCCGAGCACGCGGAGCTGGGCAAGGCGCACGACAGGCTGGCGAAGGCGCGCGAGAAGCTGGGCAAGACCCGCGAGCAGCTCGCCGAGGCGAACGCGGCGCTGGAGCAGGAGCTGGCGGCGAGCAAGACGCGTGCGGCCAGCGGTGACATGGAGCGCGACGAGCTGGCTGCCCGGCTGGCGAAGGTGGAGGCCGAGCACGCGGAGCTGGGCAAGGCGCACGACAAGCTGGCGAAGACGCACGAGAAGCTGGGCAAGACCCGCGAGCAGCTCGCCGAGGCGAACGCGGCGCTGGAGCAGGAGCTGGCGGCGAGCAAGACGCGTGCGGCCAGCGGTGACATGGAGCGCGACGAGCTGGCTGCCCGGCTGGCGAAGGTGGAGGCCGAGCACGCGGAGCTGGGCAAGGCTCACGACAAGCTGGCGAAGACGCACGAGAAGCTGGGCAAGACCCGCGAGCAGCTCGCCGAGGCGAACGCGGCGCTGGAGCAGGAGCTGGCGGCGAGCAAGGCACGTGCGGCCAGCGGCGATGCAGAGCGCGACGAGCTGGCTGCCCGGCTGGCGAGGGTGGAGGCCGAGCACGCGGAGCTGGGCAAGGCGCACGACAAGCTGGCGAAGGCGCACGAGAAGCTGGGCAAGACCCGCGAGCAGCTCGCCGAGGCGAACGCGGCGCTGGAGCAGGAGCTGGCGGCGAGCAAGACGCGTGCGGCCAGCGGCGATGCAGAGCGTGACGAGCTGGCTGCCCGGCTGGCGAAGGTGGAGGCCGAGCACGCGGAGCTGGGCAAGGCGCACGACAGGCTGGCGAAGGCGCGCGAGAAGCTGGGCAAGACCCGCGAGCAGCTCGCCGAGGCGAACGCGGCGCTGGAGCAGGAGCTGGCGGCGAGCAAGACGCGTGCGGCCAGCGGTGACATGGAGCGCGACGAGCTGGCTGCCCGGCTGGCGAAGGTGGAGGCCGAGCACGCGGAGCTGGGCAAGGCTCACGACAAGCTGGCGAAGACGCACGAGAAGCTGGGCAAGACCCGCGAGCAGCTCGCCGAGGCGAACGCGGCGCTGGAGCAGGAGCTGGCGGCGAGCAAGGCACGTGCGGCCAGCGGCGATGCAGAGCGTGACGAGCTGGCTGCCCGGCTGGCGAAGGTGGAGGCTGAACACGTGGAGGCAACTCGTCAGGTGAAGGAATTAGAGGTGCATTGCCTGACATTGGAAACGGAACTTTCAAATAAGCGGGCTGATGTAGAGCGCCTTGAGGAGGAGCGTGTGAATTTGGAGGAGCGCCTTGGTGCTGCCGCTGCATGCACGGCTGAGCTGCAAGGAAAGTGTGGCGATTTGCAGGTGCGTCTGGAGATGCATCGCACCATGACGGAAAAGGGCGTTGCTTTTGGCTCGTGGTCGATGTTTCGTGAATTGGATGCGAATGCGTCTGTGTCGCTGGATAAGCGAGCCGAGCGGGAGATGGGCTATCCGGTTACTGCGCGGTTGGCGGAGTTGATGCGTCGGCAGGCAAGGGAAGAGTGACGAAATCTGTGCTGAAAGCGCTGTTTTTTTCTTCTTCTTGAACTTTGTGGTGAGCTTGGGGTGAAGCTATCGTGTGTTGCGTGACATTGTGCGCGAGAAGATTAAGATGTTGTTTCATTTTTTTTTGTTCCTTTGTTCTTGCTGTCTACGGCGGCATTCAAGATACGAGCTTGTTGCGCCTTTATTGCTTCTTGTTGGCTGCTAGCGTGCGTGGTGTACGCCTTCAGAGAAAACTCACAACAAAAAAAAAAGTGGTAAGTGGGGCTCGGTGCACGTTAATTTGTTCGTGCAGATGACGCTCCAACTGGTGCCCCACCTTCTGTGGAGTGGTCTAGCTCCGTCGCTGTGTCGCTCCTCACTAGAGTTTTAATGTTTTTTCAGACCATCTGAGATATGAAAAAGAAAAACAAGGGCAATCAATTTCTGCCTCCTGTACTCTCGCGGTGCAAAGGTATTTAATTAAGATTTTTGCGTCACCTGCAGATTGAATCTGGCTTTATAGCGTGAGTGCCGAGCAAATTTTGTGTTTTGATTTTGCTACATGGCGGAAACTTACAGAAACGTACACTGCTACTGTCATAGTGTGAAGCTTTTCAGAAAAAAAGGCTACTTTTTGCTTTGTACGTCTGGCATTGAGTTGTATCTTTTGAGATGTTCCACTTCACTGTCGACTTTCTCTCTTGCGTTCCTTGTCTCCTTCTCTTCCCTTTTTTTTTTCTCTGATAATACACATACTTTAAAAAATATTCTGGATTCCTGCGCTGCCGTGTCGCTGTCATCCACCTTCCATCGCACACACACGCACACTGCATCGCGACTTTCCTGCAATTCAACCTCTCTACTTCTGCTGTTTTCGCTGCTGTAGAAATAACAAGGCGCTTATTCGCACCTCCTTCCCCTTTGTGTGTGTTTGCTGAATTGGTGCCAAGAGCCGAAAGGTGAAGAAGAAAAGATCCAAACATCACGTGCCATCTTTTTCCCGCACCTTTTTTTCTTAAGTACGGAATTTTCAAAGCGACTAATCTAAGTCTTGTTTTTCTTCCGCATTTATGGAAGTATTTGATCAATTTAGACGCTCTTAGATTCATTGTTTTATTTTCCCCACCCATTTGCGTGTTTGTGTTGTCTTGCGATCGCAGTAGCTTCTCTGTCACTCCACTACGACTTTTTCCAAAGGGAGTTTTGTTCTGCGTTCCCTGACGAGGCATCGACCACCACATAAATTTTATTTTTCTTTACATTTTTCTCTTTATTTAGATCCGGTGCTTCTCACCACCCTTACTTTACAGTTTTCTTAAAAAAAAAAAAGACTTTTGTCGCGTCTGCGTACGTGTGTGTGACCGAGCACTTTTTTTTTCTTGCTCGTAGCCTTGATTGTTTTTCTTCTGTTTGTGCGCAAGCACAGCAATATTTAAATCAATCGGCTTTGTTTGTTCTTTACCTATTATTTTTCTTTTTTTGTCACACTCACATACCGACCCACCCACAACAGCGCATTATTTTCTTCTCTTTTTCTTCTCTTTCTCTCGTTGCGCGCACCCCATTCTTCGGGCCTTTCGCCGTGTTTGAGACTCTTTTTGTTTGCTTTTGCTTTGGAGGCGAGTAGTGGTAGAAGAGGCGAGATCAAAAACACACACAAAACAAAAAAAAAAGACAAGAAAGACAACAACAATTAAAAAAAAGTAAAGCGTATCGCTGGCCGCCTTTGGAGAAGCCGACTGGTCAATTGCTGGTCACTGTCCTCAGTTCCACTGTCCTTTTTATATCTTCCTCACTTGTGGTTGTGAAAGCTCGGAAAATCCACACTTGTTTTGCCTCAACATCGTCTCTCTTACAATTTTTTTTTTCTGTGCAACACCGTTCATTTGTTCTCTTCCGTGTTTGATCGTCTGACTCTGCTGGCAGACTCAGGACGTATATTAGGAAAAAAAAAAAGTAAGAAACCAAACACAGGTTGACGAAGAAGAGAGCAATTTTTTCGATCGGAGTTACCATCTTTGCTTTCTTATTATCAATATTATCTTCTTTGACCGAGTGCTACGCGCACCTCTTGGTCGTATTTTTTCTCCAAACCTCTTACACGTATAGACCTAGATCCCCACTTTTTTTTTCTTTTCTCTCAGTTTCCAATCTAAAGACCAGAGAAGAGAAAGTTAGGCGAAGCCGCGCAGTTCGACGCTTTACTTGCAGACTCGTCAGCTGTGTTGTCGCTCCCACCACTTTCTCTCACTCTCTCTTTAGTGCTTTTTTTATTTTGCGTCTTTTCGTCTTTCTTGTTTTTGAAACTTCGACTATCTTCCCCTAAAAAAAAAAAAAAATAGCGACATCTTTTTCATTATCAGTGCGTTGCGTGCCTTTTTTTTTTTCTTCCTTTTTCGTTTCTCTTCGTTCTTATCAGTATCACGATTTTAGCTTCCGGCAACAAAGCAAAGTCAGCGGCGTCGAACATTATCAAAGTAGCGATCGTGTGCGGCCTGACTCGTCAAGCAACCACCGTTTTTTTTTTGTCTTTAGCACTTCGTTCTGGTCTCCGGCATCTGTGTCTTTCCACACACACTCACGCACACACAACGCAGGCGAGGAGACAGACGATTTCAGCTATACATATTTTTTTTACCCTTTCTTTTCTGGTACTTTCCCTAGACGCAAGCTCAGCCCAACGCGAAGCCTTCTCCACGCAGTGCGTATCTGTTGCGTTTCTGTGCTGCAAAAGAAAACAAATATAATATAAATCTACCAAGGCTTTTCTGGCCTTGCACTCGTCCCTTCTTCAACAACACATTAAAAAGTTTTTCTTTTTTCCTTTTGCTTCGGCGTCCATTTTTTTCTCTGTTATTCTCTCGTGTGCGTGTAGTGCTTGTTGAGTAGCTACGCTCGCCTCTCCACACTTGAAAAAAAGAGTTCCCAGGTACTTGCATTACCGGCAGCAGAGGGACAGCGGTGTCGAAGCCGAGGGCGAGAAACAAAGAATTAAAAAAGACTTTGTAAATCCACGCAATTTACAAATGGGCAAGCCAAAGATGGACCGCACTGCGGGCCCTCCGTCGCCGGCGCCGACAGAGCGCAGCACAGTCGACGATGCGCCGCCGAAGACGGAGTCGGACAGCGTGAAGGTGTCGATCCGTGTTCGCCCTTTCAACAAGCGAGAAGAGGGCAGCAACATGAAATCTATCATCGTAACGGATGCGCACAGGGCCACCGTGAAGGTGAACAACCCAAACCCAAAGGAGATGTCCGGCGACGGCACCAAAGTTTTTCAGTACGACCACGTGTTCTGGTCGGTGGACAAGCCGGACGCGTCGGGCAGCCCCCCAGCGTCGCAGGCGGACGTGTACCAGAGCATCGGCGCGCCGCTGGTGCAGCACGCGTTCGGCGGCTTCAACTCGTGCCTGTTCGCGTACGGGCAGACGGGGAGCGGGAAGACGTACACGATGATGGGTGCGGACGTGAACGCGCTGGGCGGCGAGGGCAGCGGCGTGACGCCGCGGATCTGCCTGGAGATCTTCGCGCGCAAGGCCGGGATCGAGGCGGAGGGCCACTCGCGGTGGACGGTGGAGCTGGGCTACGTGGAGGTGTACAACGAGCGTGTGTCGGACCTGCTGGGGAAGCGGAAGAAGGGTGCGAAGGTGGGGGAGGAGGTGTACGTGGACGTGCGCGAGCACCCGAGCCGCGGCGTGTTCCTGGAGGGGCAGCGGCTCGTGGAGGTGAAGAACCTGGAGGACGTTGTGCGGCTGATCGAGCTGGGGAACGGCGTGCGGCACACGGCTGCGACGAAGATGAACGACCGGAGCAGCCGGAGCCACGCGATCATAATGCTGCTGCTGCGGGAGGAGCGGACGATGACGACGAAGGCTGGCGAGGCGATCCGGACGGCGGGCAAGAGCAGCCGGATGAACCTGGTGGACCTTGCGGGGTCTGAGCGCGTGGCGCAGTCGCAGGTGGAGGGCCAGCAGTTCAAGGAGGCGACGCACATCAACCTGTCGCTGACGACGCTGGGGCGTGTGATCGACATGCTTGCTGATATGGCAAAGAAGAAGAGCAAGTCGCAGTGGTCGCTGCCGCCGTACCGCGACTCGAAGCTGACGTTCATCCTGAAGGACTCGCTGGGCGGGAACTCGAAGACGTTCATGATCGCCACCGTCAGTCCCAGTGCCATCAATTACGAGGAGACGCTGAGCACGCTGCGGTACGCGTCGCGAGCGCGTGATATTGTCAACGTGGCACAGGTGAACGAGGACCCGCGTGCGCGGCGGATCCGCGAGCTGGAGGAGCAGATGGCAAACATGCGGCAGAACATGGCAGGCGGCGATCCAGTCTACATCGCCGAGCTGGAGGAGAAGCTTGCGCTGCTGGAGTCTGAGGCGCAGAAGCGTGCGGCCGATCTCCAAATGCTCGAGAAGGAGCGCCAGAAGAATGAGATCCGGGACTTGATGCTCAAGGCGACAGAGGCCGAACGTCTGGAGTTGCTGGAGAAGGCCGACGCGCTGGAGCAGCAGGTGGCCGACAGCCGTGCGCAGGCGGACCGCATGGAGGAGGAGAACCGGCGCATGCTCGCCCTTCAGAAGGAAAAGGAAGCGCAGCTGCGGGCACGGGAGGCTTCCTTGGAGAACCACCGCCAGGAAATGCGCCGACGCGAGTGCTCCATGGAAAACCACCGCGAGGCGTGGATGCTGAACATGGAGGAGGAGCAGACACTGCGGCAGGTCGCCTTACTCGAACTCCGCGAGGCGGAGGAGCGCCACTTTCACAGCGTCAACTACTTCCACGATTACCTGCGGGAGCTGCGCCGGACCTACGGGGCGATGGTGCGCGAGGCGCTGCAGCAGGCGGTGGTGCGCGAGCAGTCCTCCGAGCGTGCTCTTGCTGCCGCCACCACCGCTGCTAAGACACAGGAGAAGGAGGCAGCAGCACTGCGGGAGAGTCTTCTGCAAGGTGAAGCCGATGCGGAAGAACTCCGTGCTGCTTTAGCCAAGGCCCAGGCGGAAGTGCTTGCGTTGACGACGGCTGCTACGGCAGCAGAGGAAGCGCAGCGCAAGGCCGAGGCGCAGGCGAAGGACAACGTGGCAAGTCTGCAGTCGCAGCTGGCGGAGGTGTCGAAGGAGGCTGCTGCTGCTGCGCAGACGCTTGCCGAGACACGTCAGGAGCTCGATGCCACCACGAAGGCGGGGACAGAGGCCGCGAAGGCACGCGATGAACTCAGCACCGAAGTGGAGCAGCTGCAGGGCGTGGTGGACGAGAAGGCATCCGCTGCCGAGGCTTTGGTGACTGAGCTGGAGAAGTTGCGTGCTGATCTGGCAGCCGCTCAAAATGATATTGCCGCTGCGAATATTGCCAAGACAAATTTGGCCGAGTCTCTCGCCAGCAAGACGGACGAGGCGGCGGCCGCGCAGTCGGCAAACGACGCTCTTCTGTATGATGTAGAGGCCACCACCAAGGCACTGAAGGACACACAGGCGCAGCACGCAGCCGCACTCGATTCCATCGCCGCTGAGCAGCAGTCCAACGCCCATCTCGCCGCGGAGTTGGAGAAGCTGAAGGCCGCTTCGGGTGTGCTCGATCAGCAACTCGCGGAGCAGCGCCGTGCGGCCGAGGAGCTCGCTCGCTTTGACGAACGCTGGGCTCTGCCTGATGCTTCCCTCCCCACCACCATTTCTGCTCACACTAAGGTTTTCCCGGAAGCGGAGTGGAACGCAGTGTTGCAGGAGCGTCCACGAGAGCTCGATCGCATCTTCCGCAACGACGTGGCGCTTGCCTGCCACGTTCGCCCCGCTGCCATTACAAAGCTCGCCTTTAAGCTCGGCAGTCTACACGCCAACTTCTGCGTCCGGCATCCCAAAGATGTATCTGCTAAGGAAATTGCAGCACGGATTGACGCGCACCCGTTCCGCGGCATGCAAGACTTGTACGACAGCCGCAATGATCCGATCACTGGCCTCGACGCCCTCGCCGCAGAGAACGAAGACCTGCGCTCTAAACGCGATGGAGAAACGGCACAGCTGCAGCAAATTCAGCAGGATCATCGCGACCTGCAGAACCTGCACGACGCCATCGCTGCCGAGAAGGAGCGCCTGCAGAGCGAGCTCGAGGAGAAGGGCTCGGAGGCGGACGCTGCCAAGGAGGACAACGAGGCTCTCCGCGGCCAGCTGGAGGAGACGATCGCCGAGAAGGAGCGCCTGCAGAGCGAGCTTGAGGAGAAGGGCTCGGAGGCGGACGCTGCCAAGGAGGACAACGAGGCTCTCCGCGGCCAGCTGGAGGAGGCGCAGCAGCAGATCGAGGAGACCACTGCCGAGAAGGAGCGCCTGCAGAGCGAGCTCGAGGAGAAGGGCTCGGAGGCGGACGCTGCCAAGGAGGACAACGAGGCTCTCCGCGGCCAGCTGGAGGAGGCGCAGCAGCAGATCGAGGAGACCACTGCCGAGAAGGAGCGCTTGCAGAGCGAGCTCGAGGAGAAGGGCTCGGAGGCGGACGCTGCCAAGGAGGACAACGAGGCTCTCCGCGGCCAGCTGGAGGAGGCGCAGCAGCAGATCGAGGAGACCACTGCCGAGAAGGAGCGCCTGCAGAGCGAGCTTGAGGAGAAGGGCTCGGAGGCGGACGCCGCCAAGGAGGACAACGAGGCTCTCCGCGGCCAGCTGGAGGAGGCGCAGCAGCAGATCGAGGAGACCACTGCCGAGAAGGAGCGCCTGCAGAGCGAGCTTGAGGAGAAGGGCTCGGAGGCGGACGCCGCCAAGGAGGACAACGAGGCTCTCCGCGGCCAGCTGGAGGAGGCGCAGCAGCAGATCGAGGAGACCACTGCCGAGAAGGAGCGCTTGCAGAGCGAGCTCGAGGAGAAGGGCTCGGCGGCGGACGCTGCCAAGGAGGACAACGAGGCTCTCCGCGGCCAGCTGGAGGAGACGATCGCCGAGAAGGAGCGCCTGCAGAGCGAGCTTGAGGAGAAGGGCTCGGAGGCGGACGCTGCCAAGGAGGACAACGAGGCTCTCCGCGGCCAGCTGGAGGAGGCGCAGCAGCAGATTGAGGAGACCACTGCCGAGAAGGAGCGCCTGCAGAGCGAGCTTGAGGAGAAGGGCTCGGAGGCGGACGCCGCCAAGGAGGACAACGAGGCTCTCCGCGGCCAGCTGGAGGAGGCGCAGCAGCAGATCGAGGAGACCACTGCCGAGAAGGAGCGCTTGCAGAGCGAGCTCGAGGAGAAGGGCTCGGCGGCGGACGCTGCCAAGGAGGACAACGAGGCTCTCCGCGGCCAGCTGGAGGAGACGATCGCCGAGAAGGAGCGCCTGCAGAGCGAGCTTGAGGAGAAGGGCTCGGAGGCGGACGCTGCCAAGGAGGACAACGAGGCTCTCCGCGGCCAGCTGGAGGAGGCGCAGCAGCAGATCGAGGAGACCACTGCCGAGAAGGAGCGCTTGCAGAGCGAGCTCGAGGAGAAGGGCTCGGAGGCGGACGCTGCCAAGGAGGACAACGAGGCTCTCCGCGGCCAGCTGGAGGAGGCGCAGCAGCAGATCGAGGAGACCACTGCCGAGAAGGAGCGCTTGCAGAGCGAGCTCGAGGAGAAGGGCTCGGAGGCGGACGCTGCCAAGGAGGACAACGAGGCTCTCCGCGGCCAGCTGGAGGAGGCGCAGCAGCAGATCGAGGAGACCACTGCCGAGAAGGAGCGCCTGCAGAGCGAGCTTGAGGAGAAGGGCTCGGCGGCGGACGCTGCCAAGGAGGACAACGAGGCTCTCCGCGGCCAGCTGGAGGAGACGATCGCCGAGAAGGAGCGCCTGCAGAGCGAGCTTGAGGAGAAGGGCTCGGAGGCGGACGCTGCCAAGGAGGACAACGAGGCTCTCCGCGGCCAGCTGGAGGAGGCGCAGCAGCAGATCGAGGAGACCACTGCCGAGAAGGAGCGCTTGCAGAGCGAGCTCGAGGAGAAGGGCTCGGAGGCGGACGCTGCCAAGGAGGACAACGAGGCTCTCCGCGGCCAGCTGGAGGAGGCGCAGCAGCAGATCGAGGAGACCACTGCCGAGAAGGAGCGCTTGCAGAGCGAGCTCGAGGAGAAGGGCTCGGAGGCGGACGCTGCCAAGGAGGACAACGAGGCTCTCCGCGGCCAGCTGGAGGAGGCGCAGCAGCAGATCGAGGAGACCACTGCCGAGAAGGAGCGCCTGCAGAGCGAGCTTGAGGAGAAGGGCTCGGAGGCGGACGCCGCCAAGGAGGACAACGAGGCTCTCCGCGGCCAGCTGGAGGAGGCGCAGCAGCAGATCGAGGAGACCACTGCCGAGAAGGAGCGCTTGCAGAGCGAGCTCGAGGAGAAGGGCTCGGAGGCGGACGCTGCCAAGGAGGACAACGAGGCTCTCCGCGGCCAGCTGGAGGAGGCGCAGCAGCAGATCGAGGAGACCACTGCCGAGAAGGAGCGCCTGCAGAGCGAGCTTGAGGAGAAGGGCTCGGAGGCGGACGCCGCCAAGGAGGACAACGAGGCTCTCCGCGGCCAGCTGGAGGAGGCGCAGCAGCAGATCGAGGAGACCACTGCCGAGAAGGAGCGCTTGCAGAGCGAGCTCGAGGAGAAGGGCTCGGAGGCGGACGCTGCCAAGGAGGACAACGAGGCTCTCCGCGGCCAGCTGGAGGAGGCGCAGCAGCAGATCGAGGAGACCACTGCCGAGAAGGAGCGCTTGCAGAGCGAGCTCGAGGAGAAGGGCTCGGAGGCGGACGCTGCCAAGGAGGACAACGAGGCTCTCCGCGGCCAGCTGGAGGAGGCGCAGCAGCAGATCGAGGAGACCACTGCCGAGAAGGAGCGCCTGCAGAGCGAGCTTGAGGAGAAGGGCTCGGAGGCGGACGCCGCCAAGGAGGACAACGAGGCTCTCCGCGGCCAGCTGGAGGAGGCGCAGCAGCAGATCGAGGAGACCACTGCCGAGAAGGAGCGCTTGCAGAGCGAGCTCGAGGAGAAGGGCTCGGAGGCGGACGCTGCCAAGGAGGACAACGAGGCTCTCCGCGGCCAGCTGGAGGAGGCGCAGCAGCAGATCGAGGAGACCACTGCCGAGAAGGAGCGCTTGCAGAGCGAGCTCGAGGAGAAGGGCTCGGAGGCGGACGCTGCCAAGGAGGACAACGAGGCTCTCCGCGGCCAGCTGGAGGAGGCGCAGCAGCAGATCGAGGAGACCACTGCCGAGAAGGAGCGCTTGCAGAGCGAGCTCGAGGAGAAGGGCTCGGAGGCGGACGCTGCCAAGGAGGACAACGAGGCTCTCCGCGGCCAGCTGGAGGAGGCGCAGCAGCAGATCGAGGAGACCACTGCCGAGAAGGAGCGCCTGCAGAGCGAGCTCGAGGAGAAGGGCTCGGAGGCGGACGCCGCCAAGGAGGACAACGAGGCTCTCCGCGGCCAGCTGGAGGAGGCGCAGCAGCAGATCGAGGAGACCACTGCCGAGAAGGAGCGCCTGCAGAGCGAGCTTGAGGAGAAGGGCTCGGAGGCGGACGCCGCCAAGGAGGACAACGAGGCTCTCCGCGGCCAGCTGGAGGAGGCGCAGCAGCAGATCGAGGAGACCACTGCCGAGAAGGAGCGCTTGCAGAGCGAGCTCGAGGAGAAGGGCTCGGAGGCGGACGCTGCCAAGGAGGACAACGAGGCTCTCCGCGGCCAGCTGGAGGAGGCGCAGCAGCAGATCGAGGAGACCACTGCCGAGAAGGAGCGCTTGCAGAGCGAGCTCGAGGAGAAGGGCTCGGAGGCGGACGCTGCCAAGGAGGACAACGAGGCTCTCCGCGGCCAGCTGGAGGAGGCGCAGCAGCAGATCGAGGAGACCACTGCCGAGAAGGAGCGCCTGCAGAGCGAGCTCGAGGAGAAGGGCTCGGAGGCGGACGCCGCCAAGGAGGACAACGAGGCTCTCCGCGGCCAGCTGGAGGAGGCGCAGCAGCAGATCGAGGAGACCACTGCCGAGAAGGAGCGCTTGCAGAGCGAGCTCGAGGAGAAGGGCTCGGAGGCGGACGCTGCCAAGGAGGACAACGAGGCTCTCCGCGGCCAGCTGGAGGAGGCGCAGCAGCAGATCGAGGAGACCACTGCCGAGAAGGAGCGCCTGCAGAGCGAGCTTGAGGAGAAGGGCTCGGAGGCGGACGCCGCCAAGGAGGACAACGAGGCTCTCCGCGGCCAGCTGGAGGAGGCGCAGCAGCAGATCGAGGAGACCACTGCCGAGAAGGAGCGCTTGCAGAGCGAGCTCGAGGAGAAGGGCTCGGAGGCGGACGCTGCCAAGGAGGACAACGAGGCTCTCCGCGGCCAGCTGGAGGAGACGATCGCCGAGAAGGAGCGCCTGCAGAGCGAGCTTGAGGAGAAGGGCTCGGAGGCGGACGCTGCCAAGGAGGACAACGAGGCTCTCCGCGGCCAGCTGGAGGAGGCGCAGCAGCAGATCGAGGAGACCACTGCCGAGAAGGAGCGCTTGCAGAGCGAGCTCGAGGAGAAGGGCTCGGAGGCGGACGCTGCCAAGGAGGACAACGGGGCTCTCCGCGGCCAGCTGGAGGAGGCGCAGCAGCAGATCGAGGAGACCACTGCCGAGAAGGAGCGCCTGCAGAGCGAGCTCGAGGAGAAGGGCTCGGAGGCGGACGCTGCCAAGGAGGACAACGAGGCTCTCCGCGGCCAGCTGGAGGAGACGATCGCCGAGAAGGAGCGCCTGCAGAGCGAGCTCGAGGAGAAGGGCTCGGAGGCGGACGCCGCCAAGGAGGACAACGAGGCTCTCCGCGGCCAGCTGGAGGAGGCGCAGCAGCAGATCGAGGAGACCACTGCCGAGAAGGAGCGCTTGCAGAGCGAGCTCGAGGAGAAGGGCTCGGAGGCGGACGCTGCCAAGGAGGACAACGAGGCTCTCCGTGGCCAGCTGGAGGAGGCGCAGCAGCAGATCGAGGAGACCACTGCCGAGAAGGAGCGTCTGCAGAGCGAGCTCGAGGAGAAGGGCTCGGAGGCGGACGCCGCCAAGGAGGACAACGAGGCTCTCCGCGGCCAGCTGGAGGAGGCGCAGCAGCAGATCGAGGAGACCACTGCCGAGAAGGAGCGCCTGCAGAGCGAGCTTGAGGAGAAGGGCTCGGAGGCGGACGCTGCCAAGGAGGACAACGAGGCTCTCCGCGGCCAGCTGGAGGAGACGATCGCCGAGAAGGAGCGCCTGCAGAGCGAGCTCGAGGAGAAGGGCTCGGAGGCGGACGCCGCCAAGGAGGACAACGAGGCTCTCCGCGGCCAGCTGGAGGAGGCGCAGCAGCAGATCGAGGAGACCACTGCCGAGAAGGAGCGCCTGCAGAGCGAGCTCGAGGAGAAGGGCTCGGAGGCGGACGCCGCCAAGGAGGACAACGAGGCTCTCCGCGGCCAGCTGGAGGAGACGATCGCCGAGAAGGAGCGCCTGCAGAGCGAGCTCGAGGAGAAGGGCTCGGAGGCGGACGCTGCCAAGGAGGACAACGAGGCTCTCCGCGGCCAGCTGGAGGAGACCACGGCCGAGAAGGAGCGCCTGCAGAGCGAGCTCGAGGAGAAGGGCTCGGAGGCGGACGCCGCCAAGGAGGACAACGAGGCTCTCCGCGGCCAGCTGGAGGAGGCGCAGCAGCAGATCGAGGAGACCACTGCCGAGAAGGAGCGCCTGCAGAGCGAGCTCGAGGAGAAGGGCTCGGAGGCGGACGCCGCCAAGGAGGACAACGAGGCTCTCCGCGGCCAGCTGGAGGAGACGATCGCCGAGAAGGAGCGCCTGCAGAGCGAGCTCGAGGAGAAGGGCTCGGAGGCGGACGCTGCCAAGGAGGACAACGAGGCTCTCCGCGGCCAGCTGGAGGAGGCGCAGCAGCAGATCGAGGAGACCACTGCCGAGAAGGAGCGCCTGCAGAGCGAGCTCGAGGAGAAGGGCTCGGAGGCGGACGCCGCCAAGGAGGACAACGAGGCTCTCCGCGGCCAGCTGGAGGAGACGATCGCCAGAACTGAACGATGAGGAGAAGGGTGGCTGCCGAGAAGGAGCGCCTGCAGAGCGAGCTCGAGGAGAAGGGCTCGGAGGCGGACGCCGCCAAGGAGGACAACGAGGCTCTCCGCGGCCAGCTGGAGGAGACGATCGCCGAGAAGGAGCGCCTGCAGAGCGAGCTCGAGGAGAAGGGCTCGGAGGCGGACGCTGCCAAGGAGGACAACGAGGCTCTCCGCGGCCAGCTGGAGGAGACGATCGCCGAGAAGGAGCGCCTGCAGAGCGAGCTCGAGGAGAAGGGCTCGGCGGCGGACGCTGCCAAGGAGGACAACGAGGCTCTCCGCGGCCAGCTGGAGGAGACGATCGCCGAGAAGGAGCGCCTGCAGAGCGAGCTTGAGGAGAAGGGCTCGGAGGCGGACGCCGCCAAGGAGGACAACGAGGCTCTCCGCGGCCAGCTGGAGGAGGCGCAGCAGCAGATCGAGGAGACCACTGCCGAGAAGGAGCGCCTGCAGAGCGAGCTCGAGGAGAAGGGCTCGGAGGCGGACGCCGCCAAGGAGGACAACGAGGCTCTCCGCGGCCAGCTGGAGGAGGCGCAGCAGCAGATCGAGGAGACCACTGCCGAGAAGGAGCGCCTGCAGAGCAAGCTCGAGGAGAAGGGCTCGGAGGCGGACGCTGCCAAGGAGGACAACGGGGCTCTCCGCGGCCAGCTGGAGGAGGCGCAGCAGCAGATCGAGGAGACCACTGCCGAGAAGGAGCGCCTGCAGAGCGAGCTCGAGGAGAAGGGCTCGGCGGCGGACGCCGCCAAGGAGGACAACGAGGCTCTCCGCGGCCAGCTGGAGGAGGCGCAGCAGCAGATCGAGGAGACCACTGCCGAGAAGGAGCGCCTGCAGAGCGAGCTCGAGGAGAAGGGCTCGGAGGCGGACGCCGCCAAGGAGGACAACGAGGCTCTCCGCGGCCAGCTGGAGGAGGCGCAGCAGCAGATTGAGGAGACCACTGCCGAGAAGGAGCGCCTGCAGAGCGAGCTCGAGGAGAAGGGCTCGGAGGCGGACGCCGCCAAGGAGGACAACGAGGCTCTCCGCGGCCAGCTGGAGGAGGCGCAGCAGCAGATTGAGGAGACCACTGCCGAGAAGGAGCGCCTGCAGAGCGAGCTCGAGGAGAAGGGCTCGGAGGCGGACGCTGCCAAGGAGGACAACGAGGCTATCCGCGGCCAGCTGGAGGAGGCGCAGCAGCAGATCGAGGAGACCACTGCCGAGAAGGAGCGCCTGCAGAGCGAGCTCGAGGAGAAGGGCTCGGAGGCGGACGCCGCCAAGGAGGACAACGAGGCTCTCCGCGGCCAGCTGGAGGAGGCGCAGCAGCAGATTGAGGAGACCACTGCCGAGAAGGAGCGCCTGCAGAGCGAGCTCGAGGAGAAGGGCTCGGAGGCGGACGCCGCCAAGGAGGACAACGAGGCTCTCCGCGGCCAGCTGGAGGAGACGATCGCCGAGAAGGAGCGCCTGCAGAGCGAGCTTGAGGAGAAGGGCTCGGAGGCGGACGCCGCCAAGGAGGACAACGAGGCTCTCCGCGGCCAGCTGGAGGAGACGATCGCCGAGAAGGAGCGCCTGCAGAGCGAGCTCGAGGAGAAGGGCTCGGAGGCGGACGCTGCCAAGGAGGACAACGAGGCTCTCCGCGGCCAGCTGGAGGAGGCGCAGCAGCAGATCGAGGAGACCACTGCCGAGAAGGAGCGCCTGCAGAGCGAGCTCGAGGAGAAGGGCTCGGAGGCGGACGCTGCCAAGGAAGACAACGAGGCTCTCCGCGGCCAGCTGGAGGAGGCGCAGCAGCAGATCGAGGAGACCACTGCCGAGAAGGAGCGCCTGCAGAGCGAGCTCGAGGAGAAGGGCTCGGAGGCGGACGCCGCCAAGGAGGACAACGAGGCTCTCCGCGGCCAGCTGGAGGAGGCGCAGCAGCAGATCGAGGAGACCACTGCCGAGAAGGAGCGCCTGCAGAGCGAGCTCGAGGAGAAGGGCTCGGAGGCGGACGCCGCCAAGGAGGACAACGAGGCTCTCCGCGGCCAGCTGGAGGAGGCGCAGCAGCAGATCGAGGAGACCACTGCCGAGAAGGAGCGCCTGCAGAGCGAGCTCGAGGAGAAGGGCTCGGAGGCGGACGCTGCCAAGGAGGACAACGAGGCTCTCCGCGGCCAGCTGGAGGAGGCGCAGCAGCAGATCGAGGAGACCACTGCCGAGAAGGAGCGCCTGCAGAGCGAGCTCGAGGAGAAGGGCTCGGAGGCGGACGCTGCCAAGGAAGACAACGAGGCTCTCCGCGGCCAGCTGGAGGAGGCGCAGCAGCAGATCGAGGAGACCACTGCCGAGAAGGAGCGCTTGCAGAGCGAGCTCGAGGAGAAGGGCTCGGAGGCGGACGCTGCCAAGGAGGACAACGAGGCTCTCCGCGGCCAGCTGGAGGAGGCGCAGCAGCAGATCGAGGAGACCACTGCCGAGAAGGAGCGCCTGCAGAGCGAGCTCGAGGAGAAGGGCTCGGAGGCGGACGCTGCCAAGGAGGACAACGAGGCTCTCCGCGGCCAGCTGGAGGAGACGATCGCCGAGAAGGAGCGCCTGCAGAGCGAGCTCGAGGAGAAGGGCTCGGAGGCGGACGCTGCCAAGGAGGACAACGAGGCTCTCCGCGGCCAGCTGGAGGAGGCGCAGCAGCAGATCGAGGAGACCACTGCCGAGAAGGAGCGCCTGCAGAGCGAGCTCGAGGAGAAGGGCTCGGAGGCGGACGCTGCCAAGGAAGACAACGAGGCTCTCCGCGGCCAGCTGGAGGAGGCGCAGCAGCAGATCGAGGAGACCACTGCCGAGAAGGAGCGCTTGCAGAGCGAGCTCGAGGAGAAGGGCTCGGAGGCGGACGCTGCCAAGGAGGACAACGAGGCTCTCCGCGGCCAGCTGGAGGAGGCGCAGCAGCAGATCGAGGAGACCACTGCCGAGAAGGAGCGCTTGCAGAGCGAGCTCGAGGAGAAGGGCTCGGAGGCGGACGCTGCCAAGGAGGACAACGAGGCTCTCCGCGGCCAGCTGGAGGAGGCGCAGCAGCAGATCGAGGAGACCACTGCCGAGAAGGAGCGCCTGCAGAGCGAGCTTGAGGAGAAGGGCTCGGAGGCGGACGCCGCCAAGGAGGACAACGAGGCTCTCCGCGGCCAGCTGGAGGAGACGATCGCCGAGAAGGAGCGCCTGCAGAGCGAGCTCGAGGAGAAGGGCTCGGAGGCGGACGCTGCCAAGGAAGACAACGAGGCTCTCCGCGGCCAGCTGGAGGAGGCGCAGCAGCAGATCGAGGAGACCACTGCCGAGAAGGAGCGCTTGCAGAGCGAGCTCGAGGAGAAGGGCTCGGAGGCGGACGCTGCCAAGGAGGACAACGAGGCTCTCCGCGGCCAGCTGGAGGAGGCGCAGCAGCAGATCGAGGAGACCACTGCCGAGAAGGAGCGCCTGCAGAGCGAGCTTGAGGAGAAGGGCTCGGAGGCGGACGCCGCCAAGGAGGACAACGAGGCTCTCCGCGGCCAGCTGGAGGAGGCGCAGCAGCAGATCGAGGAGACCACTGCCGAGAAGGAGCGCTTGCAGAGCGAGCTCGAGGAGAAGGGCTCGGAGGCGGACGCCGCCAAGGAGGACAACGAGGCTCTCCGCGGCCAGCTGGAGGAGGAGCAGCAGATCGAGGAGACCACTGCCGAGAAGGAGCGCCTGCAGAGCGAGCTTGAGGAGAAGGGCTCGGAGGCGGACGCCGCCAAGGAGGACAACGAGGCTCTCCGCGGCCAGCTGGAGGAGGCGCAGCAGCAGATCGAGGAGACCACGCCGAGAAGGAGCGCTTGCAGAGCGAGCTCGGAGGAGAAGGGCTCGGAGGCGGACGCTGCCAAGGAGGACAACGAGGCTCTCCGCGGCCAGCTGGAGGAGGCGCAGCAGCAGATCGAGGAGACCACTGCCGAGAAGGAGCGCTTGCAGAGCGAGCTCGAGGAGAAGGGCTCGGAGGCGGACGCTGCCAAGGAGGACAACGAGGCTCTCCGCGGCCAGCTGGAGGAGGCGCAGCAGCAGATCGAGGAGACCACTGCCGAGAAGGAGCGCCTGCAGAGCGAGCTTGAGGAGAAGGGCTCGGAGGCGGACGCCGCCAAGGAGGACAACGAGGCTCTCCGCGGCCAGCTGGAGGAGGCGCAGCAGCAGATCGAGGAGACCACTGCCGAGAAGGAGCGCCTGCAGAGCGAGCTCGAGGAGAAGGGCTCGGAGGCGGACGCCGCCAAGGAGGACAACGAGGCTCTCCGCGGCCAGCTGGAGGAGACGATCGCCGAGAAGGAGCGCCTGCAGAGCGAGCTCGAGGAGAAGGGCTCGGCGGCGGATGCCGCCAAGGAGGACAACGAGGCTCTCCGCGGCCAGCTGGAGGAGACGATCGCCGAGAAGGAGCGCCTGCAGAGCGAGCTCGAGGAGAAGGGCTCGGAGGCGGACGCTGCCAAGGAAGACAACGAGGCTCTCCGCGGCCAGCTGGAGGAGGCGCAGCAGCAGATCGAGGAGACCACTGCCGAGAAGGAGCGCCTGCAGAGCGAGCTCGAGGAGAAGGGCTCGGAGGCGGACGCTGCCAAGGAAGACAACGAGGCTCTCCGCGGCCAGCTGGAGGAGGCGCAGCAGCAGATCGAGGAGACCACTGCCGAGAAGGAGCGCCTGCAGAGCGAGCTCGAGGAGAAGGGCTCGGAGGCGGACGCCGCCAAGGAGGACAACGAGGCTCTCCGCGGCCAGTTGGAGGAGACGATCGCCGAGAAGGAGCGCCTGCAGAGCGAGCTCGAGGAGAAGGGCTCGGAGGCGGACGCCGCCAAGGAGGACAACGAGGCTCTCCGCGGCCAGCTGGAGGAGACGATCGCCGAGAAGGAGCGCCTGCAGAGCGAGCTTGAGGAGAAGGGCTCGGAGGCGGACGCCGCCAAGGAGGACAACGAGGCTCTCCGCGGCCAGCTGGAGGAGGCGCAGCAGCAGATCGAGGAGACCACTGCCGAGAAGGAGCGCTTGCAGAGCGAGCTCGAGGAGAAGGGCTCGGAGGCGGACGCTGCCAAGGAGGACAACGAGGCTCTCCGCGGCCACCTGGAGGAGGCGCAGCAGCAGATCGAGGAGACCACTGCCGAGAAGGAGCGCCTGCAGAGCGAGCTCGAGGAGAAGGGCTCGGAGGCGGACGCCGCCAAGGAGGACAACGAGGCTCTCCGCGGCCAGCTGGAGGAGGCGCAGCAGCAGATCGAGGAGACCACTGCCGAGAAGGAGCGCTTGCAGAGCGAGCTCGAGGAGAAGGGCTCGGAGGCGGACGCTGCCAAGGAGGACAACGAGGCTCTCCGCGGCCAGCTGGAGGAGGCGCAGCAGCAGATCGAGGAGACCACTGCCGAGAAGGAGCGCCTGCAGAGCGAGCTCGAGGAGAAGGGCTCGGAGGCGGACGCCGCCAAGGAGGACAACGAGGCTCTCCGCGGCCAGCTGGAGGAGGCGCAGCAGCAGATCGAGGAGACCACTGCCGAGAAGGAGCGCCTGCAGAGCGAGCTCGAGGAGAAGGGCTCGGAGGCGGACGCTGCCAAGGAGGACAACGAGGCTCTCCGCGGCCAGCTGGAGGAGGCGCAGCAGCAGATCGAGGAGACCACTGCCGAGAAGGAGCGCCTGCAGAGCGAGCTCGAGGAGAAGGGCTCGGAGGCGGACGCCGCCAAGGAGGACAACGAGGCTCTCCGCGGCCAGCTGGAGGAGGCGCAGCAGCAGATCGAGGAGACCACTGCCGAGAAGGAGCGCCTGCAGAGCGAGCTCGAGGAGAAGGGCTCGGAGGCGGACGCTGCCAAGGAGGACAACGAGGCTCTCCGCGGCCAGCTGGAGGAGGCGCAGCAGCAGATCGAGGAGACCACTGCCGAGAAGGAGCGCTTGCAGAGCGAGCTCGAGGAGAAGGGCTCGGAGGCGGACGCTGCCAAGGAGGACAACGAGGCTCTCCGCGGCCAGCTGGAGGAGGCGCAGCAGCAGATCGAGGAGACCACTGCCGAGAAGGAGCGCCTGCAGAGCGAGCTCGAGGAGAAGGGCTCGGAGGCGGACGCCGCCAAGGAGGACAACGAGGCTCTCCGCGGCCAGCTGGAGGAGGCGCAGCAGCAGATCGAGGAGACCACTGCCGAGAAGGAGCGCCTGCAGAGCGAGCTCGAGGAGAAGGGCTCGGAGGCGGACGCCGCCAAGGAGGACAACGAGGCTCTCCGCGGCCAGCTGGAGGAGGCGCAGCAGCAGATCGAGGAGACCACTGCCGAGAAGGAGCGCCTGCAGAGCGAGCTCGAGGAGAAGGGCTCGGAGGCGGACGCTGCCAAGGAGGACAACGAGGCTCTCCGCGGCCAGCTGGAGGAGGCGCAGCAGCAGATCGAGGAGACCACTGCCGAGAAGGAGCGCTTGCAGAGCGAGCTCGAGGAGAAGGGCTCGGAGGCGGACGCTGCCAAGGAGGACAACGAGGCTCTCCGCGGCCAGCTGGAGGAGGCGCAGCAGCAGATCGAGGAGACCACTGCCGAGAAGGAGCGCCTGCAGAGCGAGCTTGAGGAGAAGGGCTCGGAGGCGGACGCCGCCAAGGAGGACAACGAGGCTCTCCGCGGCCAGCTGGAGGAGGCGCAGCAGCAGATCGAGGAGACCACTGCCGAGAAGGAGCGCTTGCAGAGCGAGCTCGAGGAGAAGGGCTCGGAGGCGGACGCTGCCAAGGAGGACAACGAGGCTCTCCGCGGCCAGCTGGAGGAGGCGCAGCAGCAGATCGAGGAGACCACTGCCGAGAAGGAGCGCCTGCAGAGCGAGCTTGAGGAGAAGGGCTCGGAGGCGGACGCCGCCAAGGAGGACAACGAGGCTCTCCGCGGCCAGCTGGAGGAGGCGCAGCAGCAGATCGAGGAGACCACTGCCGAGAAGGAGCGCTTGCAGAGCGAGCTCGAGGAGAAGGGCTCGGAGGCGGACGCTGCCAAGGAGGACAACGAGGCTCTCCGCGGCCAGCTGGAGGAGGCGCAGCAGCAGATCGAGGAGACCACTGCCGAGAAGGAGCGCTTGCAGAGCGAGCTCGAGGAGAAGGGCTCGGAGGCGGACGCTGCCAAGGAGGACAACGAGGCTCTCCGCGGCCAGCTGGAGGAGGCGCAGCAGCAGATCGAGGAGACCACTGCCGAGAAGGAGCGCCTGCAGAGCGAGCTTGAGGAGAAGGGCTCGGAGGCGGACGCCGCCAAGGAGGACAACGAGGCTCTCCGCGGCCAGCTGGAGGAGGCGCAGCAGCAGATCGAGGAGACCACTGCCGAGAAGGAGCGCCTGCAGAGCGAGCTCGAGGAGAAGGGCTCGGAGGCGGACGCCGCCAAGGAGGACAACGAGGCTCTCCGCGGCCAGCTGGAGGAGGCGCAGCAGCAGATCGAGGAGACCACTGCCGAGAAGGAGCGCCTGCAGAGCGAGCTCGAGGAGAAGGGCTCGGAGGCGGACGCCGCCAAAGAGGACAACGAGGCTCTCCGCGGCCAGCTGGAGGAGGCGCAGCAGCAGATCGAGGAGACCACTGCCGAGAAGGAGCGCCTGCAGAGCGAGCTCGAGGAGAAGGGCTCGGAGGCGGACGCCGCCAAGGAGGACAACGAGGCTCTCCGCGGCCAGCTGGAGGAGACGATCGCCGAGAAGGAGCGCCTGCAGAGCGAGCTCGAGGAGAAGGGCTCGGCGGCGGATGCCGCCAAGGAGGACAACGAGGCTCTCCGCGGCCAGCTGGAGGAGACGATCGCCGAGAAGGAGCGCCTGCAGAGCGAGCTCGAGGAGAAGGGCTCGGAGGCGGACGCTGCCAAGGAAGACAACGAGGCTCTCCGCGGCCAGCTGGAGGAGGCGCAGCAGCAGATCGAGGAGACCACTGCCGAGAAGGAGCGCCTGCAGAGCGAGCTCGAGGAGAAGGGCTCGGAGGCGGACGCTGCCAAGGAAGACAACGAGGCTCTCCGCGGCCAGCTGGAGGAGGCGCAGCAGCAGATCGAGGAGACCACTGCCGAGAAGGAGCGCCTGCAGAGCGAGCTCGAGGAGAAGGGCTCGGAGGCGGACGCCGCCAAGGAGGACAACGAGGCTCTCCGCGGCCAGCTGGAGGAGGCGCAGCAGCAGATCGAGGAGACCACTGCCGAGAAGGAGCGCCTGCAGAGCGAGCTCGAGGAGAAGGGCTCGGAGGCGGACGCTGCCAAGGAGGACAACGAGGCTCTCCGCGGCCAGCTGGAGGAGACGATCGCCGAGAAGGAGCGTCTGCAGAGCGAGCTCGAGGAGAAGGGCTCGGAGGCGGACGCCGCCAAGGAGGACAACGAGGCTCTCCGCGGCCAGCTGGAGGAGGCGCAGCAGCAGATCGAGGAGACCACTGCCGAGAAGGAGCGCCTGCAGAGCGAGCTCGAGGAGAAGGGCTCGGAGGCGGACGCTGCCAAGGAGGACAACGAGGCTCTCCGCGGCCAGCTGGAGGAGGCGCAGCAGCAGATCGAGGAGACCACTGCCGAGAAGGAGCGCCTGCAGAGCGAGCTCGAGGAGAAGGGCTCGGAGGCGGACGCCGCCAAGGAGGACAACGAGGCTCTCCGCGGCCAGCTGGAGGAGGCGCAGCAGCAGATCGAGGAGACCACTGCCGAGAAGGAGCGCCTGCAGAGCGAGCTCGAGGAGAAGGGCTCGGAGGCGGACGCTGCCAAGGAGGACAACGAGGCTCTCCGCGGCCAGCTGGAGGAGACGATCGCCGAGAACGAGCGCCTGCAGAGCGAGCTCGAGGAGAAGGGCTCGGAGGCGGACGCCGCCAAGGAGGACAACGAGGCTCTCCGCGGCCAGCTGGAGGAGGCGCAGCAGCAGATCGAGGAGACCACTGCCGAGAAGGAGCGCCTGCAGAGCGAGCTCGAGGAGAAGGGCTCGGAGGCGGACGCCGCCAAGGAGGACAACGAGGCTCTCCGCGGCCAGCTGGAGGAGACGATCGCCGAGAAGGAGCGCCTGCAGAGCGAGCTCGAGGAGAAGGGCTCGGAGGCGGACGCCGCCAAGGAGGACAACGAGGCTCTCCGCGGCCAGCTGGAGGAGACGATCGCCGAGAAGGAGCGCCTGCAGAGCGAGCTCGAGGAGAAGGGCTCGGAGGCGGACGCCGCCAAGGAGGACAACGAGGCTCTCCGCGGCCAGCTGGAGGAGGCGCAGCAGCAGATCGAGGAGACCACTGCCGAGAAGGAGCGCCTGCAGAGCGAGCTCGAGGAGAAGGGCTCGGAGGCGGACGCTGCCAAGGAGGACAACGAGGCTCTCCGCGGCCAGCTGGAGGAGGCGCAGCAGCAGATCGAGGAGACCACTGCCGAGAAGGAGCGCCTGCAGAGCGAGCTTGAGGAGAAGGGCTCGGAGGCGGACGCTGCCAAGGAGGACAACGAGGCTCTCCGCGGCCAGCTGGAGGAGACGATCGCCGAGAAGGAGCGCCTGCAGAGCGAGCTCGAGGAGAAGGGCTCGGAGGCGGACGCCGCCAAGGAGGACAACGGGGCTCTCCGCGGCCAGCTGGAGGAGACGATCGCCGAGAAGGAGCGCCTGCAGAGCGAGCTCGAGGAGAAGGGCTCGGAGGCGGACGCTGCCAAGGAGGACAACGAGGCTCTCCGCGGCCAGCTGGAGGAGGCGCAGCAGCAGATCGAGGAGACCACTGCCGAGAAGGAGCGCCTGCAGAGCGAGCTTGAGGAGAAGGGCTCGGAGGCGGACGCCGCCAAGGAGGACAACGAGGCTCTCCGCGGCCAGCTGGAGGAGGCGCAGCAGCAGATCGAGGAGACCACTGCCGAGAAGGAGCGCCTGCAGAGCGAGCTCGAGGAGAAGGGCTCGGAGGCGGACGCTGCCAAGGAGGACAACGAGGCTCTCCGCGGCCAGCTGGAGGAGGCGCAGCAGCAGATCGAGGAGACCACTGCCGAGAAGGAGCGCCTGCAGAGCGAGCTTGAGGAGAAGGGCTCGGAGGCGGACGCCGCCAAGGAGGACAACGAGGCTCTCCGCGGCCAGCTGGAGGAGACGATCGCCGAGAAGGAGCGCCTGCAGAGCGAGCTCGAGGAGAAGGGCTCGGAGGCGGACGCCGCCAAGGAGGACAACGAGGCTCTCCGCGGTCAGCTGGAGGAGGCGCAGCAGCAGATCGAGGAGACCACTGCCGAGAAGGAGCGCCTGCAGAGCGAGCTCGAGGAGAAGGGCTCGGAGGCGGACGCCGCCAAGGAGGACAACGAGGCTCTCCGCGGCGAGTTAGATGGCCTGAAAGCAGAAGTGTCTCGTCTGCAGTCGTTGCTGGATGAGAAGTTTAATGAGGCCAATGCGTCGAAGCAGTCGAACAGTGTTCTTCGTGGGCAGTTGGAAGAAGCCAATGCCGAGACAGAGCGGCTTGTTGCGCTGCTGTCAGCGAAGAGCTCGGAGGCGAATGCTGAATCGGAACGTCTTGCCGCTCTGCTAGAAGAGAAGTCGCTTGAGGCAAACAGCGCAAAGCGAGGTCACAGCGTCTTGCGTGGCAACCTCGAGGAGGCGGTGGCCGAGAAGGAGCGGCTGGACTCTGCCTTCAGCGAGAAGTGTGCGGAGGTGAAGGCGGCGCAGAGGGCAAATGATGCGCTGCGGCACGATATCGAGGCAACGCGTGCTGAGAAGGAGCGGCTGCATTCTCTCTTAGCGGAGAAGACGAACGAGGCGGCCAAGGCGCAGCGGGAGCTCGCACAGACGCAGGAGCGGCTCGCCGTGACGCGGCAAGAGAAGGACGCGGTGGCTTCCATGTACGCCGAAGCGGCGGAGGAAAAGGCGGTCGTGGCGGAGCGCTGTGCGAAGGCCGAGGAGGCCACCGTGGCGCTGAGTAGTAAGGTGAACGCGCTCACCGACGCCGTGGCGGAGCAGGAGGCAGCCTTGCGAAGCGCAAATGCCGAAACGGCGCGGCTCAGCAGCGATCTGGCGCTGCTAGAGGCCGAGCGGCGAAAGCTGGAGAAGGACAAGGCAAAGCTGCAACGGGGCTACGATCAGGCGGAGCGGGAGCGGTGCCGTTTAGATGCCCGCTTTGAGGCTCGCAAGGAGAATCAGCAGAGTGCGCTGACGAAGACTCCAGTGGAGGCCGCGAAGGAGTCGGTGGACGGACGTTTTCAGGCGACCAGGAAGGCGATGCAAGCGCTTGAGAAGAATTCCGCTTCGTAGAGTGAAAGAAAAGTGTTTAGGTACACTTTTTTTTTTGTGTGTGCACGTGTGGTTGTCATCATCTCTTGCACACTCCCACTCTGCATCTTAAAAAAAAGTGCGTGTTCTTTCTCGTTTTCTGAGTTGCGATGTGACGCGAGTCCTTACTTTTTTTTTTTCCTTAGATTAAAAAGAGTGTTGTCGTTCTCGGAGAAATGGAGCGCTTTACCATTTCCGATGTAGCGGATGTACTGCGACTTGCTGACTTTTTCATTTTACTTTTTTTTTCATAGATATCGCTTTAATCCTTATTCTACTTTTTTTTCTTCAAAGAAGGGGAAAGATGAAGGCGTGTGTACGCCTGCGTGTGCTGTCACGCACGTTCTTCGCCGCTGTGTCGTTGTTCAGTGCCTTTGATGAAATATATTGCTTTTGACATTTTCCTTTTAGACCCTTTAGATCTTTTCTATATGGTGCTTTAATGGCTGCCTTTTACTGACTGAAGAGCTTTAAAAGCCTTTGGATGAACACTTCAAAAAGAAAAAGAAAGTGAGAGCAGCCGTACTCCGTGGCTGAAGTCGCATCCACCCTACGCGCTGCAAGAAAAATGAACGTTCGTGTCCAGTTGAGCGGGGAATAATTGGCGAGTTTTTGTAAAGGCGCTCTGAGATGGAATCTCTTAAGATATCCAGAAGCTGCAGAACCTTCGCTCTTCCTCTTTTTACCTTGGAAGCGCTTCGCTGTCGGTAATGCTGCGGACTGCCGCGCTGCTGCTCTCTCTGCGTACACAAAGCCTATTCAACCTAAAAAAAAAAGAGACGGATGCTAAAAAAAAAGTTGGAAATAGGATTTGCAGGAGGCATGGCTTTCCATCTTTCTTTCTCTCTCGCTATTTAAGAGAAGAAGCACGAAGTGCTTTTGAAGCAAATGCACCACGCCACTTTCTTTCGCATCTCTTTCTCATCCTTCGACTCTTTTTCGTTTTCCGTTTTGCGATGTCTACTTTCTTCTTGTCAAGGAGCGCTCACGGCCAGCACACCGCGTGTTCGCGCACTCTCTCCACCTACGTTTCTCCGCAATACAGGAGCACCCGTCGTGCGTGATCGCCACCCCTAGTTTACTCCACTGCACGAAGCGGGAGAAGAGAGAAGCAATCAACATCAAACAAGCAAATACTAATAAAAACCTGCTTTGTTCCGGAAGGAAAATAGATCTACGTTGAAACACCACAAACGTGTATCATTGCTTCTCTTTGAGACTGCGAAACAGAGAGGGTGAAGATAAAAAGAGTGAAATTGCCTTTCAGCTTTTCGTGAATTTGCGTTTCGTTTCCTTATATTGCCTCTGTTTCTTTCTTGCGAGTGTGTTTCAACAAACGTGCAACTTTCTTTCCCACCTGTCTCGTATCATACCACGCAAAAAAAAGGAATTGCAGGAATGGACCTTGCTGAGAAGCGCAAGCAGCTCGAGGCAGTGCGGGCGGCCCGCCAGGCCAAGCAGCAGGTGGTGGAGCAGTACATGACGGGCCGCTCCGCCAACACCAGCATCGCCATGAGCGGCTCGAACGGCTCGTCGCTGGTGCTCTCCACCACGTCGCCGCTGCCCCCGCCTGCCTCACCGACTGCGGCTATCACCGTCACCACCACGAGCGGAGCCGCGAGGAACAGCAGAGGGGGACCGTCGGCTGCCACGGCGACGAGTGGGCCTCTCACGCCACCGCCCGCAGCAGCACCGGCAGAGGCACGCAAGACGCCACGTTCGGCGACGCCAACGAAGACAACAGCCGCAGCAACAGCCACACCAGCAGCCGCAGGAGGGCGTACGACGCCGCGTCCCTCAACGCCATCGGAGCCCGGCGTGGCATCAAAGCCTTCACAGACCGGACTGGCCACGCCCGAGCCACTCATTCATGTGCTCTCTGTCGGCGGCCCCGCGGCTTCATCTCCCGCTCCAGCCTCCCCAGCACCAACAAAGGCAAAGCCACAGACGCCAGTGAAATCAACCTCTGCTGCCAGGGAGACCTCCGCAGCGCGTCGCAGTGTGGACCCGGCTGGCCACGCCACGGAGAACCTGGGTGGGTGGGCCACGCTGCAGGAGTGCATGCGGGGCGCCTCCCTGCCACGGGACCGCGGCAACGATGCCGCCCCAACACTTCCCGTCTGTGTTTTCAACCCTGCCGTCGTGCTCGGGGATGTCGTGGGCTCGGCGGAGAGCAGCAGTCGCCGCCGGGTGGTGCTGGACGCGACGACGTGTCTCGTGCCTTATGACGGGGCAAATGGCAGTGGGGGCGAGAGGGCGAGTGTCTGGTCCGTCTGTGTCGCAGCGGCGTACGGCGCCACAGATGCTATGGGGGTCGGAGTAGGCGGCAGCGGTGGCGCCGGGTTGGGTGTGGGCAGCAGTGAGTTCGCCTCGCCCAGTAATAATGGGCAGCGTCGAGGGAGTGTTGAGAGCGGCGTCGCCGTGCCTGATGGACGCGCTGGTGCGGTGAGCGGTGGTGGCGGTGGGGCCGCCTGGCATTCTGCAGACGCGGCGTTGGAAGGCGTGCGTGCGTCCATGGAGTGTGGTTTCCCGTGGGGCTCCGCAGCGGCCTCGCAGACTGCCGTGCCGGGGTCCACGATGGACGCCGCACTGCGGGTGGCGCGCGAGGCACCGGGGCTGGTGTTGGCGTGGTTCGTCGTCCCGCTGCCCCCGAGCGGTGTGGCACGGAACGAAGGCGCGCTCTTCAATGAAGCTTCTCCTTCCCCTTCTCCTTCTCCTGCTGCTGCGGCTGTGCGTCCACGTGGAGGCGATGTCGAATCTGCGGACTACGTGACAGTGGTCGTCCCCCTCGTCTGCGACTCGGAAGTTATGACGCTGCTTGCACACCCTTTTCAGCCGTCCACGCTGCTTGGTGGCACGCGCTGCGGACGCGTCGTGCAGTGGTCGGTGGGGCAGTCGTGGGCACAGGTCGAGCCGCGTCGGCTGCGGGAGCGCGCGCTGGCCACGACCGGCACCGCCACGACACTGTTGCTGCCGCCGCAGAGGCCTACCCACTCCTCCTTTCCTTCACCGCAGGCCCATCAGTCGCCGGTGCTGCGCCTCGCCATCCACGGCGATGTGAGCTGCCATCACCTATATTCTATAAGCCAGGAGGGAAAGGTGTGCACGTGGTCGGCGTGGCAGCCTCTGCATCCTACCGCGTCCTGTCAGTCGTACCTTGGCATTCGCCCAATGGGCAACATTGGCGTGGCGGCCCGCTTTGTCGAGCGTCCCGGCACGGATGCGATGACGCAGGTGTTCATTGGCACTGCCTCTGGAGCCGTGCTCGTTGGCGCCAACCGCGATGCCAAGTCGATTGAGCTGCAGTACTACGGCCCACCGCGGCCGGTGCCGACCTCCACCACCGTGATCAAGACCCTCGATGTGACGGCAACAGCGCCGGTTTTAGCGTCCGCTACGAGTGGTTACGGCAACACTTTAAGTGGTGGTGCAGTTCTGGTCCCGGCCTCCATGGCGAATAAGAGCGCGTCGGGGGAGTCGTCGATCGGACTGGGCTCACGCACGCAGACGGCGGCGCCGGTGGACGAGCGGGGAGCCGCAGAGACTTCGACCGGGTCTGCTGCTGGCGCCGGTGCGCGGCCGCCCTCGCAGCATCCATCAGCCGCCGCCTCTGCTGTCGTGGCCCCTCCGCCGACACAGCAGCCGCACCGTGGCCGCATCGTGTCCATGTCCCTCCAAACCGCGACGAGCGGACTGCGCGGTCGCGACTGCATCGTCTCGGCGGCGACGGACGGCACCTGCGCGGCGTGGTTTCAGCGCAGCGCCGTCCCCCTCGAGGGCTTCTCTGCTGCCGTCACGAGCGTCAGCTGGTCGCCGACGAAGCCCGGCGTGCTGGCTGCCGGTGACGCGAGCGGGCTCGTGACGCTCTGGGCTGTGAACACGTCGATTATCACCCCTGTCGGGACGGTGTCGCTGCGAGAGGCGAGCCGGCGCACAAGAGGCAGCCCAAGCTCTGATGCGGTGCTGTGGGTGGTCGCCGGCGCTGGTGACGCCGCAGCAGCAGCAGCATCAGTAGCAGCAACAACCAATGCGTTCTACGGTGCTGCCGATGCCGAGGATGACGAAGTAGACGGCGTAGATGATGTGAACGGCGGTGATGCCTCGCTGGGGCAGGCGGACGCGGTGGGGGCGGCCATCTCGTCTGTCTTCTTCTCGCGCGATGGGCGGTGGCTGTTTGCCAGTACAGCTTGCGGCTACGTCTATGCCCTGCGTGTGAGTGCCTCTCTGGCGTGAAGTGTGTGAGAGAGGGAGAGGTAGTGCTAAACAGCAGCGGCTGATGCTTGGTCATTGTGATGAGGGTGTGTTTGTGTGTGTGCATGATTTCACCCCCTTTGCTCTTTTTTTTATATATGTTTCCTTCGCGTTCGAACGGTAGATACTCCGCATTGTCTCTCTTTCAGGATCATATTGCTTCTTTCTTGCTTTGCTTCCACTAGAAAGAAAAAAACTATTTCAGAAAATGCTTTTCTTCGGTCAGAGGTTCGCTCTTCGCGACGCCGGCAAACTGCATCTGCTCTTTGCCGCTTGCTCTTTTCTTTTCTTCCTCTCCCACCTTTTTACTGGTTACAGCGACGTGTGTGGCGCATGACGTCGTGACAGCGTTTCGCACTCAACTGGTGTAGAGCAGCAAAAAACCGCTGCTTCTGTGGGTCCGTCCAAGTATGTGGCCTAGCTCCTTAACATCCAACTCCTACTTCTCTCCTCCGGCTTTCTCTCATTTGTTTTTTCCCTTTTTTTTTTTAACCACCTCCGCTTTTCCTCTAGTGGTTGTACGTGACATTTGACCCCCTATAGTTTCTTCTCTTCATCGGCAACCTCCGCTGCCGGTTGCGCAACTGTTTTTTTTCCTTTCCTCGTTGTTGCAGCTGTCTGATTCTCTCGAGACAGCATCCGCTCAGTTGTTTTTTTTCTTCAGATTTTGAACTGAGCAGCCGCGTAAAGTATACCATTACCACTAACAATACATCCACGCTGCTGACGGAAACGTCGCGCCGACACACGAAGACATACCAGCAAGATACATAATTAGAGAGATAGAGAGCATTGGCGACGGTGTCAGCGGCCTTTTGTGGTGTGACAACTGTTTTTTTTTCTTTTGATAGAACGTCTCTCGTGTATTTGAGACTGAGAGAGGAAGAGAAAACGAGTGAAGTGCATTCGCCCGGCTCCTGCGGTTTCTTGAATTCTTAATTTTATTGTTCACTTACCTTGACGCATTGAGTTTTTGAGCGATGTTCGCACGCGTTTCGCGTTGCCTGTTGCGGGTCTCGGCCGGCTTTCCTGGCCTGCTGTCCGAGTCAACGTGCTGTGTGTCACTCAGCGCCAGCAGCAGTCTGTGCACACCCCTCACCGCGGGTCTCTCCACGCGGTCTTTCTCTACGTCGTCGACCCGCCTTGCTGCTACTGGCCTTTTTCACCCGTGCGATGTGCGTCTGAGAAGGAGCGCCTTTAAGCCCTTGTCGGGCGACGCAGCATCACCGCAGCAGCCGGCGGTGCGTCTGCACGGCACG
The DNA here is from genome assembly GCA_030078075.1 of Crithidia sp. LVH-60A. Lineage (NCBI taxonomy): Eukaryota > Euglenozoa > Kinetoplastea > Trypanosomatida > Trypanosomatidae > Crithidia > Crithidia sp. LVH-60A. Next base: position 551,087 of record CP119673.1, read on the forward strand.
GTGACGGGCTTCAAGCACCGCCGCGGTTACGGCTTTGTGCTCGCCGAGGGTGTCGTGCCCGGGACGAGTAGGCCGCTCTACCGCGCGCTCAACAGCACCGGCGCAGAGGCGGAGGAGGATCCTGCAGGTTCTGCTGCTGCTGCGGCTGCGGATGCGCTTCACCAGACATACTTCTTCACGCGCCAAAGCCTCGGCGGCGGCTTCTTCGTGACGGAGGGTGAACGGGTTTCGTTTGCGGTGCAGACGGTTGACCCGTCGGTTGGTACGCGGCGTCACCTTGGTGCGCAGCCGCTGCCCCCTCTGCCCACCGCATCGAGTGCCGGTGACATCGCGGAGGAGTTCTCGTTGGACGCCGAGGAGGCCGGCGGTGCAGCCACGCAGGACGCAGCAGCGGCAGCAACAACAACCGACACGTCGCTACGCCAGTGCGCCGTGAAGTTGCGCTTTTACAACCTCAAGACCCACGCCGAGACCGCGGTCACTCCCATCACCCTACATGGGAAGATAGTGGAGTGGGATGAGAAGGCGGGCCGTGGCGTGGTGGCGGAGCTGGACGTGGACCACGTGCACCACGCCGATGCCCCGCGCTTCCCGGTGGCGGCCGAGGATTTGGATTTGTCGGCGTCGGCCCACATGTTTGCTGGCCGCTACGTCCGCTTCTGCCTCGGCCCGGCCAACGCTCCGGGCGGCGCGGAGGGGGAGGGAGAGGAGGGGGAAACCGGCTCTGCTGCTGCTGCTGCTGCAACGATCAATGAAGATGCACCGCTGGTAGCGCGTCGCGTTGTCGTGGACGAGACAGCGGAGCGGCGCTTTGGCGCGGGTGGTCGCCCGCTCATCCCCGCCTCGGCCGACCCCGCGACGGCCTCTGATATGATGCGCTTTTCCGGTGTGGTGCGCGACATCCGCAACGGCCGCTTCGGCTTCATCACGGACGACCTCAGCGGGGAGTCCATCTTCTTCCACTCCACCAACGCGCGGGCCGATGTGCAGGTGAACGATGCGGTGAGCTACCTGCTGCGGGAGATGACGGCTGGCAAGCACGCCGGCAAGAAGGGCTGCTTCGATGTGCGTCCCGCTTACCCTGGCGAGTTCGCAGAGAAGTCGGGTGGCGCAGCGGACGGCGAGGAAGGTGGTTCAAAACGGCCGATGGTGTTTTCGGCGACAGCGAAGTCGCCGTCGCGGGCGGAGGCGAAGAAGAAGCCGAAGCCGACGTCGAACGGGAGCGAGATGGACTTCGAGTCTCTGTAGCGCTCGTAGATGATGACAACACGATGTGTGTGTGCGCCGGCGGGCAGACTGGAGAAGCGAAGAAGCCGGTGTTTAGCGGCTCTGTCTTTTTTTTTGTTTTTGCTATTATTCTTTGCTCTTGCTTGGTGCTGTTGACCTCGCATCAGGCAGAGAGGGAGGGAGAGGGTATGGTCTCGTTTTGTGTTCGCGTTAAGCCGCTGTTGACGTTAAAAAAAAAAAAGAATTGGTGCGTTTGTCACTTGTTCCTTGTACGCTGAGGGCGGTGATGCGGTGCAGAGAGGTGGGGAGAGACACCATGAGTGTGATGATGATGTGTGTGTATGTGTGCACGTGTGTGCGAATCACAGATAGAAACGAAACGGCTTCACGACAAAGTCTAAATACGCTACAATCCCACATACATATACACACAAATATTTATAGTGGCATTTAAAAATGGTGTGAAAAAAAAAAAATTTTAAAAAAAAAAAAAAGAAAATTATAAAAAAAAAAAAAAAATAAAAAAACGAAAAAAAGGGGTGGGAAAAAAAATTTTTTTTTTTTATAGAGGGGTTTTTTTTTTTTTTTTTTTTTTTTTTTTTGCGTTAGTACTGAGTTTTTTTGTTTTGCTCCTAGTTCTCTCCCGCGGCAACAGAGGCGAGAGCAAGGAACCACAAAAAAAAAGATAATTGCCATGAAAATGTTGTAAGTGAAAGTCACGGGTGACGCAGTGATGGCTGAATGCGGAGGGAAAATTGTACTTCCGAAAATTGTCTCTATTATTCTTAACAGGATTGCACCACGTTCCTCTCCTCTCTATTCTCTTCGCGGCTTCTCTGCGCCTCTCCTTGTCTTGTGTTTTTTACCTTCTCAACCAACAATTGCACAAGAAGATAAAGATTCAGAAACAAACTTGCTCCTCATCGAGAACATCAAGAAGAAGCAACTCAGCGTCGAAGCCCACATAGTGTAAACTCACATACGGCACTCCCGCCTGTTCGCCACGTTTTCTTTTCCTTTTCAAAAAGCTCTCTCATTTTGTCCTCTTTCTGTATTGAAAAGCAGTCTCCTCTTTCCTTTTTCCCTTACTTTTTTCTCTGTTGCTCACTCTCTCTCTCTCTCTCTAGTCACTCATGGACCCTTCAACGCCACCGCGGCTCTCGAACCGCCCACCGCCCCCACGCGGCGGCGCTCCTCTGCGCTTCCAACGCACCCACGTCGTGGACGGCGGCGGCAGCCCCACGACGCCGGCGACGCCTTCCAGCCCTCCCACGGTGCCACCGCGCCGTCCATCGGTGCCGCAGCGGCAGGAGTCGTCCGACGTGGTGAGTGCGTCGTCGAGCGAGGCGGAGGGCAACCCGAACGCCATCATCCCTGCAGGGCTGACGGTCGATGCGGTGCAGCGGGCTTTTGGCAACGGCGCTGAGGCGTCGTCCTCGCCTGCTGGCCCGCGTGCGACTGCCGGTGCTGCTGCGGCGGCTTCTTCGCCGTCAGGCGCTGGTCCTGGTGTACGCGGCGGCAGTGCGGCGGGGCGGCGTCCAGGAGGCATCATCATGCCCAGTCGAAAGGAGGGCAGCGACTCGGTCTCCATGTACAGCATGTCCCAATCCGTGCTGCCCCTCGACCCGCGGGAGCGCATTTACTACCGCCCACGCCGGCACCTGCTGCAGTGCTACGTGCAGCGCAAGAAGCAGTCGGGCCACGGCCTCGCCGCACTGCTGCCCGGCAGCCACCAGTCGTATCAGTTTTTCCTAGACCACACGAATGATTTTGTGCTGGCCGCCGTGCCACGCAACAAGCGTACACGCGCCGCGGTGGAGGACACATCGGACGGCGTCGGGGGCCGCTTTTACAACATCTCATCGGGCGGCGGCAACGTTGTCTTCTCGATCAACCAGCAGCAGCTCGACGGCGATACGCGCAGCTTCGTGGGCAAGCTCTCCCGCCGCGGCAGTGGGTTGGAGATGGTGATGTTCAGCGAGGGAAACAAGGCAACACGGAAAGAGATTGTTGCTATTTTGCTGGAGAACTTCGAGGACACCAGTCGCTCGTCCTTTACGGTGCTTTTGCCTGCGATCGATGCGGAGTCGGGCTACATCAAACCCGTGGAGGGCGGAGAGGTGCGCTTCTTGCGCGATGGCCGCGGCGGGACATCGGTGGTGGGTGGCAGCCGTGCCGGCATCGACGCGGCGATGGCGGATTCGTCAGAGGATGACGTCGATGCCACCATGTCCACCATGGCCAAGGCAGCCCCAAACTTTGCGGCGGTGGACGGCACGTCGGCAACGCCGGGTGTGCCGGAAGGTCGCGCCGGCGGCGTTGTAGACTTGGGCTTGCAGAAGAAGTGGCGCTCGCACAGCTTGCTGGCACGCGAGTACAAGCGCGACCCGCAGAGTCCACATATTATCGTGCTGAAGAATAAGACGCCGCAGTGGGACGGCGTGCTGCGGGGCTACAAGCTTGACTTTCATGGACGGGCAACGAAGGCAAGCGAGAAGAACTTCCAGCTGGTGGCTGCATCTGATCCGGACAAGGTCGTGATGCTGTTTGGAAAGCAGAGCGATGACCGCTTCGCGCTGGACTTCCGCTACCCGTTGTGCGGCTTGCAGGCCGCGGCGATTGCCACGACTATCATGACCGCTCGCAAGATTATCAAGTAGCGAAAGCTGCAGTAGCGCGTGAAAGGAGCAAGACACAGATTGAAAGAAAGAAAGGAGGCGTCTTTTCCCTTCACTTCTTCTCCCTTCTGCCTTTCGTCATGGCAATGGTTGAGTTTGGTAAAGCGATATCAAAAAAAAAAAGTCTGCGCTGGTCACGCTCATGCACACGGAGGCCAGACAAGGAAAGAGAGCGAAAATAATTTGAAAAAAAAAAATGGTTCTTTATGTTGAAGGTGACGCAGCGGAGGGAAGGGCTTCTCGAGTGGACACACCGCTATATTTGTTGTCTTGTGCACAGTGCTTTTATTGTTCTTCTCTACATTGCTTTGTTCTTTTTTTTCTCTTTTTTTTTTTAGGAAGCGAGTATGGCGGTTGACGTTGACAAATATATATAGTGTCGAGAAGACCCTTCACATTTTTTTCTTTGTCTCTTGTGGGTGTCGATCAGCAAATGCCATCCAGTCAAGGACTGCGATGGTCGCTCTACTTGTCTCTCTTTTTTTCCCAGCTTTCCTAGTGCGCTTCTTCTCTTCTTCACGGTTCAGAGAGGCGGCGGTGCTGGTTGCACCACTGTCAGAAGAATTAGTGCTGATGAGCGCACACCGTTTTCCTTCCGCCCCTCCTCTCTCTTCCTCCTTCTGATATTGTTGTACATATATGTACTTACTATCTCCTCTCATTTTGTTTTAGTTCCTTTAGTGTGTGTTATTCGTGAATGATTGTGCGTGTGCGTTTGGTTGTCTCATTGTTTTTACCTTGCCTTTATTTTTTTTTCGTCAGCTCGTTTTTTCGGGTTTCTTCGGCTGTACTGGGTTGGCTGAACATCAAGTTAGCACCAAACTGATTTTGCTTGTTGCTGCGCTCTATTTTATTTTCTTTTTTTTTCATTTGCTGTACAGGTGGACTACGCGTCGTCGCCGTCGTCGTTGTGGTTTAATGGGAGGAAGATGGGGCGGTGCACATCCTACGCGTCACCGCCGTTGCTGTGAGTTGTCATTGACCTCAACACACACATACACACAAACACGCAATAATGCCAAAACAAAAACTAGTGGTGTCCGAAGTATTATGACGAGTAACAACGCCGCTCAAGCTTCGTCTTTCCTGATAGTGTTGTAGAGTATTTTGGGACACACGCATCCATGTCTGCCCATGTTATTGTTGCTTCACAGTTTCGATTGCATGTTGAACGCTGTGCGGGGGCCGACCACGCTCAGCGGGAAGGAAGCAGCTTCAATTCGCTTTTTTTTTTGTTGCTTCGATCTTTTTCTGCGACACATGGTATTGATGGAGAGGGGAAAGCACTTTGACAGGAGAGTGAGATGTGCTGCAGCTTCTCTCTCTTTTTTAATTATAGCGTTCCCGTTCTTTACAGTACTCTGCAAGCTGCTCTTCACAGTTGGACCTCTTTCACCGCTTCCATGACATGTGCATCGCCTTCATGTATGCCCTTTAGCTTTAAGAGTAAAATGAGAAGTACAGATGTGCTGATGCGCGGGTGTGTGCCCTCCTCCTGCTTTACTTCCTTCTTTTCTTTCCACTGCCTTCTCCTCAACTCTTCTAAAAATGGATGCCCCCTCACAACTTCCGCTCACTCTCAACTTAAAATATCTTCACTACATGAATATTTTATTGCACAGTGAGAACAGACACACGCATCAACAGACACAAGCACACGCGCGCAATTGGTAAAAAAAAAGGAGAAAAGTAGAGACGTATTGTTGTTTCAGTACGGCTAGTAGCGATACTCCGCACTCTCCTCGATATGCGGCCGCTTCGCCTCGGACTGGCAGGACGGTGTCCTACTCCGGTTCTTACACGTATCCCAGACAGTCTACTCGGAGCTACTATGAACACGTACTTCATCCCCCGCAACCCCACCGCTTTCTTTGCAAGACGCAGCTTCGGCGGTACGTCTGTCCTGCATGCTGAGCACGCTGCGGCCCAACTTGATGGTGCACGTGGGAAAGTTGTCGGTGAGTCGTCTGCACCTCCGCGTAGGTCAAGCAACGCTACCAGCGCCACTCCTGCTGCTTCTTCTTCTTCGTCGTCAGGAAAGACAACCACCACACACGCAGAGCGGGCAGAGGCGATCCGCCGTAATGAGGGCATCCTGCGTTGGCTGCGCCGCCTCGTGGTGCCTGCCTTTTTCTTATGGGGCCTCTTCGTGTTGCGACCGACTGAGGGTCACTTCCTGCGCTACGTGGCGGAGCGGCGTCACCTCGACGCAGACTTCAACGCGTGGTTCCCGCCGGTGACGACAGCTGGGGCTGGTGGTGTCACGGATGCAGCCTCAGAAGACTCCACAACATCCAATACGAGAAGCAGTAACAGTGGACGGCTGGGAAACGACGATGTGCTGGCAGCCTTCCGCACCCCGCAGGACCGTGACTGGGCCGCGCAGAAGTTCCACTACAAGAAAGGCAGCGAGGATGAGGAGCGGGTGGCACGGCGGCGTCTTCTCTTCGCACGGGAACGGGCCTACCTGCCGGATGACACGGTGGTGGAGACGATTCGGAGCCAAGAGGCACAGATGGCAGAGTTGCGAGCGCAGCGGGAGCACCCGCCGATGCACCTGCTGTCGGAGCAGCTCGATGCCGTCGCGGAGGAGAGTAGGCGGTACAGTGTGTCGGCCACTGCGACGCAGGAGGCGGTGCCGCAGGTGTTTTTGCAGTTTCAGGACAGGCGCTTCTTCGCCACGGCGTCGATCGAGTTTCGTGATCGCAGCGGCAACGTTGGCCGTACGATGCGCTTCGTTGGGGCGTGTGGGATGCTGTGGCGGCAGTTGAGCTAAGCACGGTGGAGGAGAGAGAGAAGTAGGGAAGAAAAACAGAGTGGCTTTCGTACTAAACATGCGTTTTGTTGGCACCTCAAGGGGTCTTGTCTTCTGTCGTTTGCTTTGTTGCCGTATGTTGGGACCGGTACTGCTCAACTTACTCGTTCTTGAAGTGCAGGTGTGAAAGAGGGAAGGCAGATTAAACTTGCGATATCCGAGCGAGTCACCGAAGCACCGACACGCTATACGCACTTTTTTTTGCATCTCTTCATCATCATTGCTTCCGCTGTTCCGTGCTGTAGGGCTGCTGGGTGTGAACAAGTTCAGGGACCATAGGCGACGTGTCGTCACAACTCCAAGAAATTAATAATAACAACACACTTTGCAAACCAAAAAAAAAAGCGCAGGTACGCGTCTTTTCCTCACAGAGACAGCGCGGAAGCTTAAAACTGTTTCTAGTTTCCTATTCATTCGCCCTGCACGATAACAGGACGCTAAGATGGACTTGCTACCTCACAGGGAAGGTGTCTTTTGCAACGTTCTTGCAAGCATCACGCCAGTATCTTGAGAGCATCCGGAGTGTCTACTACTTTCTTTTTTACTTTTTACGGGTTTATTGACTCATTACACTCCCTCCAATCTTCTTCTTTTCCCCATCTCCCGCATCAACTCTGTGTCGTAATCTTTGTCCTCTTCTCCATCTCTCTATCTCTGCATTCTCTCCGTCTTTGCCTGTGCCGTTATTGGTTCTTCTCTTTGCTTAACACCGAACACAGTTTATTACGCTATTAATATTCACCGTCTTTTCCTCTATCTCACTCTCATAATTCTCGAACCATCTTCGAAAAATCCCTTTCCTTTTTCCCCCTCTCTTTCCTGCCGCGATGCCGATCCAGAAGGTGCACGCCCGCGAGGTGCTCGACTCCCGTGGCAACCCCACGGTGGAGGTGGAGGTGACGACGGACGCGGGCATGTTCCGCTCCGCCGTGCCGTCTGGCGCGTCGACTGGCGTGCACGAGGCGTGCGAGCTGCGCGACGGCGACAAGGCGCGCTACTGCGGCGCCGGCTGCACGCAGGCTGTGAAGAACGTGAACGAGGTGCTGGCGCCTGCGCTTGTGGGCAAGGACGAGTCGGACCAGGCGGGCCTGGACAAGATGATGTGCGAGCTGGACGGGACGAAGAACAAGAGCAAGCTTGGCGCGAACGCGATCCTGGGCTGCTCGATGGCGATCAGCAAGGCTGCGGCGGCGAAGGCTGGCGTGCCGCTGTACCAGTACATCGCGCAGCTTGCGGGCACGAAGGAGATCCGGCTGCCGGTGCCGTGCTTCAACGTGATCAACGGCGGCAAGCACGCCGGCAACGTGCTGCCGTTCCAGGAGTTCATGATTGCGCCGACGAAGGCCACGTCGTTCCACGAGGCGCTGCGCATGGGCTCGGAGGTGTACCACGCGCTGAAGGCGATCATCAAGAAGAAGTACGGCCAGGACGCCGTGAACGTTGGCGACGAGGGCGGCTTTGCGCCGCCGATCAAGCACATCGACGAGCCGCTGCCGATCCTGATGGAAGCGATCGAGAAGGCGGGCCACAAGGGCAAGTTCGCGATCTGCATGGACTGCGCGGCCAGCGAGGCGTACGACGCGGACAAGAAGATGTACAACCTGACCTTCAAGAACCCCGAGCCGACGTACGTGTCTGCGGAGAAGCTGCAGGAGACGTACGCGCGCTGGGTCGCGGAGTACCCGCTGGTGTCCATCGAGGACCCCTTCGCGGAGGACAACTTCGACGAGTTCGCGGCGATCACGAAGGCGCTGGAGGGCAAGGCGCAGATCGTGGGCGACGACCTGACGGTGACGAACGTGGAGCGCGTGAACATGGCGATCGAGAAGAAGGCGTGCAACTCGCTGCTGCTGAAGATCAACCAGATCGGCACGATCAGCGAGTCGATCGCTGCGTCGAAGCTGTGCATGGCGCACGGGTGGTCTGTGATGGTGTCGCACCGCAGCGGCGAGACGGAGGACACGTACATTGCGGACCTGTCGGTTGGTCTGGGCACTGGCCAGATCAAGACCGGCGCTCCGTGCCGCGGCGAGCGCACGGCGAAGCTGAACCAGCTGCTGCGCATCGAGGAGGAGCTTGCCTCCGGCGCGAAGTACGGCTACCCCGGCTGGGCGTAAGGCGTGTCTGCGCGTGCGTGTCTGCGTGAATGTGTGTTGTCGGGCCTGCAGCCCCGCCACGACCGCGACCACCCACGCACCTGCGCGGGCCGCTGCTCCGACGCCTCCCACGGCCACCGCTCCGGGTGCTGGCGAGGCGGGGAGATGACGGCGGCGCCGCGCGTGCGTGCGTGAGCGTGCGTGTGGGTGCTCGCGCTGACTCCCTCTCTTCTTGTTTCCCGCGGCGGCGCGTGCGGGCCTGTGTGTTGGCGTGTGTGTGTGTGGGAGGCGTGCCCGCGTGCACCGCCGCGGCCCACTGCGCTGTGCGCGTCATCAAAAGTACAAAGTAAGAAAAGGAACGACGGCCGGCTGTGCGCGTTTTGTCCGCCACAGCTGCCGCTGCCGCTGCCGCTGCTGCTGCTGGTGCGGCGCGTGTGCGAGCCGCCGGAGGGGGCTGTGCGGGCTGCGTCAAAGCGTGTCCTGTCGCGTGCCGTCGTCGGCTGGCCTGCGTGCGTGCTGGAGCGCCTCGCAGCAGTGAGTGTGTGCATGTGTCGGTGGCCGGAGGCGGCGCGCGCGCGTGCGGGTGTGTGTTCGACTCTATTCGAACGCGTGCGTTTCTCTTCCGCTTTACCACATCTTTTCCTTTTCTGTTTTTCCTTTTTTGTTTTTTTCTGTTTTGTTTTCTGTCGCTGTCTGACGGCGACCTAACGACGCGCTCTCTCGCCGCGACACCCGCAGCGAAGCGCACGGTACGTGTGTCTGTGCTGCTGAAGGTGGTGTCTGTGTGCGCGTGCGGGGGGAGCTGTAGTGCACCGGTCTCTCTCTCTGTTTGTGTGTGTATGAGTGGTGTGCGCCGCAACTCAACTATGCAATTTTAAGCTTCAAACGTGTGCATGTGCGTGTGTGCTCCGGGCAGGAGGGGAGAGTCGTGGCGTGCTGCGCGTGCTCTTTTACCCCCTTCTTCTTCCCCAGCTTTCTCTCTCTCTCTGTGGATGCTGCCCGCCGCGGCGCTGGGGTATCTCCTGCTTCCTCTGTGCGTGTGCGCCGCGCACTGCTGCCCCCTCCTTGCCCACTCTCTCTCTGTGCGGTGATGGTGGCGAGCTGCCGTGCTGATGCCTCCCCGTGCTCTTCATTCTTCCCCTTGTCCTCCCTCCCTACGCGCTGCACGACAGTCTCATCACTCCCGTTAACTACCATTTTCCCACTTCATCACCGTGCCGGGTTCCGTGCTCTCTCACACCCCAAACACTACCACTCTCTCTTTCCTGCCGCGATGCCGATCCAGAAGGTGCACGCCCGCGAGGTGCTCGACTCCCGTGGCAACCCCACGGTGGAGGTGGAGGTGACGACGGACGCGGGCATGTTCCGCTCCGCCGTGCCGTCTGGCGCGTCGACTGGCGTGCACGAGGCGTGCGAGCTGCGCGACGGCGACAAGGCGCGCTACTGCGGCGCCGGCTGCACGCAGGCTGTGAAGAACGTGAACGAGGTGCTGGCGCCTGCGCTTGTGGGCAAGGACGAGTCGGACCAGGCGGGCCTGGACAAGATGATGTGCGAGCTGGACGGGACGAAGAACAAGAGCAAGCTTGGCGCGAACGCGATCCTGGGCTGCTCGATGGCGATCAGCAAGGCTGCGGCGGCGAAGGCTGGCGTGCCGCTGTACCAGTACATCGCGCAGCTTGCGGGCACGAAGGAGATCCGGCTGCCGGTGCCGTGCTTCAACGTGATCAACGGCGGCAAGCACGCCGGCAACGTGCTGCCGTTCCAGGAGTTCATGATTGCGCCGACGAAGGCCACGTCGTTCCACGAGGCGCTGCGCATGGGCTCGGAGGTGTACCACGCGCTGAAGGCGATCATCAAGAAGAAGTACGGCCAGGACGCCGTGAACGTTGGCGACGAGGGCGGCTTTGCGCCGCCGATCAAGCACATCGACGAGCCGCTGCCGATCCTGATGGAAGCGATCGAGAAGGCGGGCCACAAGGGCAAGTTCGCGATCTGCATGGACTGCGCGGCCAGCGAGGCGTACGACGCGGTCAAGAAGATGTACAACCTGACCTTCAAGAACCCCGAGCCGACGTACGTGTCTGCGGAGAAGCTGCAGGAGACGTACGCGCGCTGGGTCGCGGAGTACCCGCTGGTGTCCATCGAGGACCCCTTCGCGGAGGACAACTTCGACGAGTTCGCGGCGATCACGAAGGCGCTGGAGGGCAAGGCGCAGATCGTGGGCGACGACCTGACGGTGACGAACGTGGAGCGCGTGAACATGGCGATCGAGAAGAAGGCGTGCAACTCGCTGCTGCTGAAGATCAACCAGATCGGCACGATCAGCGAGTCGATCGCTGCGTCGAAGCTGTGCATGGCGCACGGGTGGTCTGTGATGGTGTCGCACCGCAGCGGCGAGACGGAGGACACGTACATTGCGGACCTGTCGGTTGGTCTGGGCACTGGCCAGATCAAGACCGGCGCTCCGTGCCGCGGCGAGCGCACGGCGAAGCTGAACCAGCTGCTGCGCATCGAGGAGGAGCTTGCCTCCGGCGCGAAGTACGGCTACCCCGGCTGGGCGTAAGGCGTGTCTGCGCGTGCGTGTCTGCGTGAATGTGTGTTGTCGGGCCTGCAGCCCCGCCACGACCGCGACCACCCACGCACCTGCGCGGGCCGCTGCTCCGACGCCTCCCACGGCCACCGCTCCGGGTGCTGGCGAGGCGGGGAGATGACGGCGGCGCCGCGCGTGCGTGCGTGAGCGTGCGTGTGGGTGCTCGCGCTGACTCCCTCTCTTCTTGTTTCCCGCGGCGGCGCGTGCGGGCCTGTGTGTTGGCGTGTGTGTGTGTGGGAGGCGTGCCCGCGTGCACCGCCGCGGCCCACTGCGCTGTGCGCGTCATCAAAAGTACAAAGTAAGAAAAGGAAAGAAGGCAGGCTGTGCGCGTTTTGTCCGCCACAGCTGCCGCTGCCGCTGCTGCTGCTGGTGCGGCGCGTGTGCGAGCCGCCGGAGGGTGCTGTGCGGGCTGCGTCAAAGCGTGTCCTGTCGCGTGCCGTCGTCGGCTGGCCTGCGTGCGTGCTGGAGCGCCGCGCAGCAGTGAGTGTGTGCATGTGTCGGTGGCCGGAGGCGGTGCGCGCGCGTGCGGGTGTGTGTTCGACTCTATTCGAACGCGTGCGTTTCTCTTCCGCTTTACCACATCTTTTCCTTTTCTGTTTTTCCTTTTTTGTTTTTTTCTGTTTTGTTTTCTGTCGCTGTCTGACGGCGACCTAACGACGCGCTCTCCCGCCGCGACACCCGCAGCGAAGCGCACGGTACGTGTGTCTGTGCTGCTGAAGGTGGTGTCTGTGTGCGCGTGCGGGGGGAGCTGTAGTGCACCGGTCTCTCTCTGTGTTTGTGTGTGGGTGGTGTGCGCCGCAACTCAACTATGCAATTTTAAGCTTCAAACGTGTGCATGTGCGTGTGTGCTTCGGGCAGGAGGGGAGAGGCGTGGCGTGCTGCGTGTGCGCTTCTACCCCCTTCTTCTTCCCCAGCTCTCTCTCTCTCTCTCTGTGGATGCTGCCCGCCGTGGCGCTGGGGTATCTCCTGCTTCCTCTGTGCGTGTGCGCCGCGCACTGCTGCCCCCTCCTTGCCCACTCTCTCTCTGTGCGGTGATGGTGGCGAGCTGCCGTGCTGATGCCTCCCCGTGCTCTTCATTCTTCCCCTTGTCCTCCCTCCCTACGCGCTGCACGACAGTCTCATCACTCCCGTTAACTACCATTTTCCCACTTCATCACCGTGCCGGGTTCCGTGCTCTCTCACACCCCAAACACTACCACTCTCTCTTTCCTGCCGCGATGCCGATCCAGAAGGTGCACGCCCGCGAGGTGCTCGACTCCCGTGGCAACCCCACGGTGGAGGTGGAGGTGACGACGGACGCGGGCATGTTCCGCTCCGCCGTGCCGTCTGGCGCGTCGACTGGCGTGCACGAGGCGTGCGAGCTGCGCGACGGCGACAAGGCGCGCTACTGCGGCGCCGGCTGCACGCAGGCGGTGAAGAACGTGAACGAGGTGCTTGCGCCTGCGCTTGTGGGCAAGGACGAGTCGGACCAGGCGGGCCTGGACAAGATGATGTGCGAGCTGGACGGGACGAAGAACAAGAGCAAGCTTGGCGCGAACGCGATCCTGGGCTGCTCGATGGCGATCAGCAAGGCTGCGGCGGCGAAGGCTGGCGTGCCGCTGTACCAGTACATCGCGCAGCTTGCGGGCACGAAGGAGATCCGGCTGCCGGTGCCGTGCTTCAACGTGATCAACGGCGGCAAGCACGCCGGCAACGTGCTGCCGTTCCAGGAGTTCATGATTGCGCCGACGAAGGCCACGTCGTTCCACGAGGCGCTGCGCATGGGCTCGGAGGTGTACCACGCGCTGAAGGCGATCATCAAGAAGAAGTACGGCCAGGACGCCGTGAACGTTGGCGACGAGGGCGGCTTTGCGCCGCCGATCAAGCACATCGACGAGCCGCTGCCGATCCTGATGGAGGCGATCGAGAAGGCGGGCCACAAGGGCAAGTTCGCGATCTGCATGGACTGCGCGGCCAGCGAGGCGTACGACGCGGACAAGAAGATGTACAACCTGACCTTCAAGAACCCCGAGCCGACGTACGTGTCTGCGGAGAAGCTGCAGGAGACGTACGCGCGCTGGGTCGCGGAGTACCCGCTGGTGTCCATCGAGGACCCCTTCGCGGAGGACAACTTCGACGAGTTCGCGGCGATCACGAAGGCGCTGGAGGGCAAGGCGCAGATCGTGGGCGACGACCTGACGGTGACGAACGTGGAGCGCGTGAACATGGCGATCGAGAAGAAGGCGTGCAACTCGCTGCTGCTGAAGATCAACCAGATCGGCACGATCAGCGAGTCGATCGCTGCGTCGAAGCTGTGCATGGCGCACGGGTGGTCTGTGATGGTGTCGCACCGCAGCGGCGAGACGGAGGACACGTACATTGCGGACCTGTCGGTTGGTCTGGGCACTGGCCAGATCAAGACCGGCGCTCCGTGCCGCGGCGAGCGCACGGCGAAGCTGAACCAGCTGCTGCGCATCGAGGAGGAGCTTGCCTCCGGCGCGAAGTACGGCTACCCCGGCTGGGCGTAAGGCGTGTCTGCGCGTGTGTGTCTTGTGACTGAGCTATCGGATTCCCCGACGTCCTGAAGTCGAAGTGGACGGCTTGGTCGATGGTACTATCGTAGTCGTTACCCAAGAAAGAAGAAAGGACCAAGAGCTTCTGTTCTGACATCTCTTCTCTTCTTTTTCCGTCTGCCTCGTTTCTTACTTGTTGCTGTCGAACACCAAAAATGCAAAAAATGGCTTTTGTTTTTGTTTTGGTTTTATGCTGCTCTTCTCTTTTTTATTTGTTTATCGAGTGCTGTATTGCGGTGTGGAAGGTGCCTTTCTCTCTATCTCAGCTCTCTGCTCTTACACACGTGTAAGGACTGTTCTGCGATGGGCTGCAAATTGCAACTACTCCACGACGTCGTCAATGTTTTTCCTTTTCTCGTCTATACAAATACGTGAGAGAAGTAGGAAGGAGCAGATGACGCAACAGCGGGCGTTCACGAAAACAAATGAAAAAGAAGACAAAGCAGCTACCATATATCCTTTTTCCCTTTATTCCTTGCTGCTGACGGACCACTTTGCTTCCAAACAAAGAAAGGAAACGAAAGCGGTACGCAGCAGCGATAGAAAAAAAGAGAAAAAGAAGGAAAAAAAAATAGTCAGCGTGGAGCTTAACGAATACCCCTTTTCGATTTAATTTTATTTTCTCGTTTTTCAGACATCAGTCTTTATTCTCTAACAAACAAACCCAAAAGAAGAAAAATGAAATTTACAACGGGCACGAAAGAAAATAAAGTCAACGAGATGTTGATCCTGTATCCTTTCAACAAATCCAAACAAAAAAGATTTACAAGTCTCTTTTTTCTTTTCTTTTCGATGTAAGAAAGAGGAGTAGAGGGCACGCGTCCATGACACGCGTGTGTGTCCACTGGGTACCTCGCATCTCGTTGTCTTGGACAGATGCGCTCGCCTTTTTCTTTTCTCCAACAAAAAAACAAAAAAGAGAAAAATGTTAAGCCAAAAAGTAGCCAAAAGAAAGGTTTTTACTCTAACAAAAATGAGAAAAATTGAAATTATACAGTCTCTATATACAGCGAGAACACCCCGCATTTGGGAATCCAAAAAAAAGGAAAAAAATGAATGAAAGAAGTATAGGAGTGAGATAGCCAAACAGGGAAGGAGGACATGAGGGACATGCACTAGTGTTTCCCCTTGTTTCTTGCCCTTCATCTGCTCTCTTCTCCGTAACACGTCTGCGCGCATTGGCACCCTTTACACACACACAGGTGCGAAAGAGACTGGCTCGTTAACTGCAGCGGGGCTTCAATAGCTCTGTACGGCATAAAAACTTTAATGACGGCCACTTTAGTGGTGCGTGTAGAGTGTGTTCAAAGCCCTGCCGGTGACAGTAGATGCATACTTACTTACTTATCGCATATCATCCACGCAAATATGCACACTACGCCAATGTCCCCTCTGCACCACTGTGAATTGCTCCCACTCTCTTCTCTCTTTCCCTTTCTCTAACATTTTAGATGCGACGTCGACATCAGCAGTGTTGCACATCACTCAGTTCAGTGCACGCCTCCTGTCCTCTCTAGACATCAACCCACGTTCTCTTACTGCTCTCGGATGCGAGACGACGGAGCAAGGGCAAACCCGTGCAATACACAACAATAACGAACATCATACTAGAAAAAAAAAAACAAAGGCGTATTATTATTTCTTAATTTTATTGGTCAAGAAGGAAAGTGGTACTGGCAAGATCGGCTGACTTTTGCTTTTGCTCTTCGCTCTGCTCTCGCGTTTATTGCTCGCTTCGACCCGCTAGGACGTCGCGACGGAGTACCCTTTGTAGGCGCACGCGTCTGTGGCACGTTGAGTTGATCCTTGCTGGTCTGCACAGCACGCAGAGCAGACGAAAGAAAAAAAAAGAGAAACGGAAGCTTTTTCTGATAGTGTCCCCGGTGGCGTGAGGGAGCGAAATGGAGCGTGAGCCGACACCCGTGTACAACAATGCCTCGGCGACACGCACGACGCGCTCTCAGCCGGTGCTGCAGGTGAGCGTTCTCTCCGGCATGGCAGGCGACGAGGTGGTGGTGGGGAATGGCGGCACACCCGGTGTGGTGGGCACGAGCAGCGGCAACAGCAACAACAACCCGAACAACACCGCTGCTGTTGCACAGTCGGCGATCAACTTGACGCGTGCGGCGACGGTGAGCAGCTTCGGCCCGTACAGCAGCACGGCTTCGGTGACGCGGCGGCCGAACAACTACAACGGCGATGGCAACGCGGCGGGTGGGCCGCTGAGTGCGGCAGGGATGAACGGCGGTGTGCCGAATACGTCGACGCTCGCGAAACCCGTGCTAGACCCCTCGCAGGTGCGGTGCTGCCCCCTGGACCAGTGGATTCCAGACGCGCACGTCGTGAACTGCATGGCGCCGGACTGCTCGAACAACTTCTCTCTCTTCAATCGCAAGCACCGCTGTCGCATGTGCGGACGTGTTTTCTGCGGTTCCTGCTGCAACAATCTCTTGTACCTCTCCGCCAAGGCGATGCCGACGGGGATGCCGGAGTCGGTGAGCGCGGGAAATGGGTACGGGACGGCGGTGACGTCCTCCGCGATAACGCCAGAGCCCGCTGGGGCTGCCGCACCATCGGCAATGGCCGCAGCGTACAACAGCAGCAACAGTAGCATGTCGGGTGCGACAAACGGAAATGGCGGTACTGCGGCCCGTAACGCCGGCGAAGACTCGTCGGCCGCCTCTAGCTCGCCTTCCATCCTCGCATCGACCACGATGAACCAGGCTACCGCTGACGGTGGAAACAATCCTTGCGGTGGCAACCCGTCGGGTGTGTCCGCAGCCTCGCCTGCCGCGGTCCTTGTGCCGAATTCAATGGTGGCCTCGCCGCTTGTCGCGAACGTCGTGCCGTGTCGCGTCTGTGCGAGCTGCTACTACGAGGTGCAGCTGGTGGTGTCGACGCGGCAGGAAAGCGGGGAGGTGCGACGCCGCAGTCGTGGGGAGCTGAAGATGCTGCAGCGTGTGCTTTTGGTGAACGTGATGACCTACCTCAACCTGCGCGATCTCGTGAGCGTCGCCCTGACCTCCGCCGACTTCTACTTTTTGTCTCGAGATAATATCATTTGGTATCAGTACAACATGTCGCGGTGGCAGCAGGAGGGCGAGGCGACACAGCTGTCCTCGCTCAAGTCGCGCGCGGCGGCGTTGCGAGCACAGCAGCAGCGCAGCTCGCCCTGGTACAGCGGCGGCGGCAACGCAGCTGCGACGTCGTCGCTCGGCGATGACATCTTCAACAGCGCGTCTGTCATCCAAGATGCCACGGCGCTGTCGGAGAGCGAGGCGGCAAAGCGAGTCATCTCCCTCCACGCGCGGTACAACTACACGCAGTTTCTCGACTTTGCACGTCGGCAGGAGATGGCGCGATGCGAGGGCCTCTCCTCCTTCTCGCTCGGAGCGCGTATTCTGCTGTCGAGCCCGATTCGTGTGGCTTTAGTGGGGCCGAGTGGCATCGGCAAGTCCGCCGCGGTGCAGTCTTTTCTTGGGGAGAAGCCGACACAGATGGTCGTGCGGCCCACGATTGGCTTCCGCCGTCGTGCCGTTTCTGTGCGTCTTGCCGGCGGCCTCTCCACCGAGGTAACGCTGCACGTGTATGACCTGAGTGGTGCAGGCCGCTACGAGCAGCTGCGCCGCTTCGTGTGTCGGCACTGCCACGTCATTGGCCTGTGCTACGACCCGGGGCAGAAGGTCACCCTCGTGCAGGCGGCGGACATCATGATGGAGCTGGAGTCCGCGCTGGGGCCGCAGCCGGTGGTGGTGTGTGGGCTGCTGCGCAAGGCGACGCAACACAGCAGCAGCCACCACGCATCCGCAGGCCGGGCTGCAGCAAATGCTAATGCTGCTGCTGCTGCTGCCGCCAACACACCACCACTCCCTCTTACCACGTCGCGCTCATCGGACGCCATCAGCGACGCTCGCACACACCGGACGCTGAAGTTGGAGGAGCACAACGCCACCTCTGCGCCGCTGCACGGGGATGGGAGCACGACGGCGGCGGTGAGCCCAACCGAAGGTGCCCCGAGTTCCTTCGCATCACTCCACCATGGAAGTCCGACCACCGCTGCGGCTCCGGGAAGGACAGCTGTGCCGGCCATCGTTGGTGCCCCGTCTGCGCCGTCGACAGAGGTGACAGTGGAGGACGCAGTGGGCATCACCGTGCGTGGCTCCGCGTCGATCCAGTGCTCGATGCTGCACTCCACGCCGCTCTTCGAGGCGCTCGTGCAGGCGGTGCTGGACCGTCTCGCCGAAGCCACTGTCGCGAGCACCGCGACGATCTCGGAGATCAGCGCGGAGCTGACGATGCAAGGCGGTGACTACAGCCCACCGCCGAGCGCGGCGAGTCGGCTGATGAGTGCGACACTGCGCACGGCCCCGGCGAGCGTGGTGCGGTCATCGGTGCGTCGGCGCCGCCCTGCTGCGTCGCGGAAGATTGTGCAGGACTTGCTGAACTTGACAATGCAGCCCTGCGCGCTGGATATCCTGCTCGATCGCAAGTAGGCGGGTTGGCGTTTCTGACAGAAACACACACACACACATTTACAAACACACGCACTCCGCTCTTTCTTTCCCGCAGCCTGCGCTATTAAATGTAGAGGGTAAAAAGTTCATTGACACGGATAAAAGAAATAAAAAATGGCACGCACTGTGTCGTTGCTGTTTCTTAGCTCACGCATCTTTCCTCAGTACTTAAATTTGTCCCATCTTCGTGCGCAGTTGCTTGTGTTTCTCTCTCTTTCTCTATCTCTCTGTATATTAGCGTTGGATTTTGCGTGTGTGTGTTTGTGTCTGTGTGTGTATGGGTAGTGGCTGCCGCCTGTGCCGGTGGTGAAGTCTGGTGTGACGTCACCTGCTGCATCGCAGTGGCCGATGAAGGCCTTATTTTTTGTAAAACTTTCTGTTTGCTCTTCGTGCTTTTTTTGTTTCCTCATTGCTTTGGTGGCGTCTGCGCTGCTTGTGTATGTGTGTTGAGGTGTACTGCTGCTGAACACAATCGCGCACGTGTGCAGCGCACCACGCTGGTGGTGTAGCCGCACGCTGCTCACGACGCCTACGACTTTTTTCTCCCCTACTTCGTTGGCAAGGCACACATATAGGCACACGCGTAGGCGTATTCGCACCTCCGTAAATCAACAAGGGCAACAAGAACAACGGCGATCAAGAACGCGGAGGGTGACGGACGCAGGCGCGGCAGAAGAGCGATGACAGGCGTTGATGCTGTCAGCGCAGTGAGACGCTTCTCTGCCCCCTTCGCAACGTCAAATCTTCGTTTTTAGAGAAGAAGTGGCAAAAAGCGAATCGGCCGTTTACAAATTGCTGGCTTCCTCACTGGTTTTTACAAAGCGTGGCATGCCGCTGGTAGGCTGTCTTTTTGTGTCATCCATTGGGATAAGGCTGACGAACGCTGCTGACGCACCTGTCAGTGAATCTCTTTTTTCTAGACTCTGGAAAGACGAGCATCTTTTAAAGCGTGTTAACCATCTCTCTCTTCCCCTCTCTCTTTCATCCTCCTCTTCTCTACTCTATTCTGCCGTCACGTCAATGAACCATTTGAAGAGGGGTTCTAAGCGATCTCCATCTCACCAACACCACTGCTCTGATTCACCCTACAGCAAGAAACAGGCAAAATCGGGTGACAACAGCAAGCTGTGAGCCTTTTTTTTTCTGGAGCCGTGTGTAAATACTATTGTTGCAAGTCGCTGAGCTGCTTTTTTTTTTTTTCTCTTTGCAGCGTCTTTATTTTCCTAATTTACATCTGTTCATATTTGCTTTAGAAAGGTGCACGGCACGCGCAGGCAATGGCGACCGCGGCCGACAAGAACTTCTTGGCGAAGAAGATCGTCTCGAGCGATGGCCCGAAGGGCGGCGAGGTGGTGCACGACGCCACGCTGGGCGAGTGGTGCCTCACCCGCATCGAACCCGAAGAGGAGTCGAACCGCCGCCGCTCCGTTCTCGAGCGCATCGTCAACGTTGTGCGTGTGTGGATTCGCCACACGATGATCACCGAGTTCCGAATGCCCGAGGCGGCAGCGGGGCAGGTGGAGGGGCGTATCTTCGCGACGGGGTCGTACCGCTACAACGTGCACACGTCGGGCAGCGATATCGATATGGTGCTCATCGCGCCAAGCCGAATCACACGCGAGCACTTCTTCACCACGCTGGCGCCGCGTCTGAAGAGCGAGCCGTGGGTGACGGACCTGCACTGCATTCGCGAGTCGCGTGTGCCGATTATTGCCATGGTGTGCGACGGCATCGATATCGATCTCTCTTTTGGTTCTATCCGGCAGGACCGAGTTCCGGAAGTGATCACGGATGATTTGCTGCAAGGCTTGGATGAGCAGTCGGTGCTGAGCTGTAACGCCGTGCGCGTGGCGCACAACATTATGGATCTCGTCCCCAACAAGGCAGTCTTTCGTCAGGCGCTTCGCTTTGTGAAGGCGTGGGGCAAGGCGCGGGCCATTTATAGCAACACCTTCGGCTTCCCATCGGGTATCGGCTGGGCTATCTTAACCGCCTTTGTCTGCCAGTGCTACCCAAACCAAAACGCCGCGGGCATGATCACGCGCTTCTTCCGCACCTACCACACGTGGTTCAAGCCGAACCCCCACGAGACCGGGACGGAGAACCGGGCGATCTACTTGACTGAATCGACGCGTGCGCGCAGCCACCTCGGCCGTGGATGGGATCCCCGGGAGTCGCGCTCCGACGCGATGGCGCTTTTCCCCGTGCTGACGCCGGCTGTCCCGTACGGCAACGCCTGCTACAACGTGACGCTGACGAACCTGCGCCAGCTCTGCGATGAGTTCCAGCGCGGACATGAGCTGCTGAGTCAGCACCTGAGCCTGAGCGAGGCGGAGGCCAAGGCGCGCTTCGGCCCCTTCGGTGTGTGGTCCTCCGTCCTCGAGCCGGTTCCCTTCTTTGGGGAGTACCAGCGCTATCTCCACATCAAGGTCCCCTGCAGCGACCCTGAACACTACCAGGCTTATGCTGACGGCGTGGAGTCGCGCATGCGTATTTTGTGGTCTGGCAACGCGTCGTCGCGGGGGCAGACGCTGGAGGACTACCGGCAGCTGCGGCTGCACCTCAACCCCCGTCGCTTCGAGGATCCAGAGGAGGTGGAGCTGCGGGCACGGCTGACGAGCAAGGCACAGAGTGCCGCCAGCCCCCGCAGCAGCGTCGGGTCGCGCACCTCGGGTCAGCTCGGTGCGGACGGTGTCATGCGTTCCGCAGCCGCGGCAGGAGGACGTGGCAACGTGGCCAACAACACAACCGCCAACGGCTCTCCTGCTGCTGCGGCGGGTCCGACATGGTTCACCGCGCACTACTTTATCGGCATGACCGTCGATGAAAAGATGTCCACCGCGACGATTGATTTAATGCCCGCCATTCGCACGTTTTACAGCGTGGTGCGGGAGCTGCGGCAGTACCGCGACGGCGTCACGAAGCTGCCGGTGATTGCGGTGGTGGACATGGCTCGTGTGCCGGCCTTTGTGAAGGAGGCTGCCGGGTATGCCGAGCCGCAAGAGGAGCCGAAGGGTGTGGAGCCTGCGAAGACGGCGGCCTCATTGAGCGATGCGCCGCATACGGCCGGGTCGGTGTCTGCAGCTCCTGCAAGTGCCCACCCCTCATCGAACAGCACCGCAGCTGCAACATCGACGGCAGCTGCGGCCACCACCACTACCACCACTGCTGCAAGTAGTGGTGCGTGCTCGGCAACGACTGGTAGCGCGGCGGCAGACAGCTCGACGCCGCCGCCCTCTGCCACTGCGACTGCACGTTCTGCAGACAGCGATACCGCGGCGAACGCAGACGAGGCGATGCGGAAGCGCCAGCGGGAGGAGGAGGGAAGTGGGGATACGCAGCGCAGTGCTCTTGGCGGCAGTGGTGTTGAGAGTGGGGCTCCAACGGCAGCACTGAAGGCGGAGGGCAGGCTGGCCACTGCGAGTGGGGCAGCGGCGCCGGCTCAGCAGCAGCAGGCGCCGCCGCCGCAGGACGACGATGACCTTGATGTTGCCTTGGGCCTTGACTTCTAGCCGAAGTTAAATAAATAGCTGTGCGTGATAAAGGCGTTCAGGGCTTTAAAGAGATATCGAAAAAAATATGTTAACTATAGCACGATGGCGCGAGCTCAAAGAAAGCGATGACGGTACTGTAGAGAGATGCTTGTTGTGGGGAAACGGAGAGCAGAAGCGGAGGCGGGACGTCTTTGTTTTGCCAACGAGCTGCTTCAAAGGGTGTGTCACTGTGTTTGTGTATATGTTTGTGTGAATGGATGAGCCGTCATGAGATGCATTGTCACTTCACCTCTTTTCTCTTTTTTTCTTTGACCTTTTTCTAAATTTGCAAATGCTTGTTTAAGTGAACACTTATTTGGCGAACTGCCCTAATATGCCGCTTTCTGAGAAGAACGGATTGCACTTAAAATAAATACAAAATTATACACAAGTGGTTGTCATCGCGTCGTTCCTCACATACGAAAACGGATTGTGAGCGGCACCACCTCAGATTCCCCCGTACAAAATAAAGAAAAAAGCACACTTGAAAAGAACAGAAGAGAGCAGTCGAACTCACCAAAAGGGATTCAAATTGGTTCTGTCATCATGATGGGGAGACTGTTCTGCTTGTGACAGCTCGTAAAGGCAAATTAACAGTGATCCACAATGTGAACGGTAGGTGTGAGAGGCGTGTCATTCTCAAGAGAGCGTACGCGCTACATCTTATTCAAGGATGTCTTCCATTGTTATCGTACTTCTTCCTTCCCTCTTTCCTCTTCTCTTCTCATTCCTCTTTTTCTCCGCTCTGCGCCATGCAATGGTGTTTTTCTTTTTTCCCACTACACACACACACACACACACACACAAGCGCGCGTGTGCCACATCACAATACACTCTTCCAGCTTTCACTACTCTATTTACACATTATTATTTTACCGTCTTGCTTTGCCTACTTCACCGTGATACGTCCTCTTTCTCTTTCTCTTTCAAGGATCACATAACAAAAAAACTCTATACACTCTACTACCCAAACACACATACACACAAACGCATTTCCGCTTACACTGCTCTCATATCAACTCCCTTCGTTACTATTATTTTTATTTCGATCGCTACTACGCAACCTCATCGACATCAAAAAAAAAAAGAACTTAGTTTACCTGTCTCTCTCTCTCTCCCTTAACCACCAACAGACAACGCCCAAAAAAAATGTCTCGCTGGCTCGCCGAGCGCTGCCACGTCGCCACGGCGCTGGAGAAAACACTGCGGCGCTGTGTCTGGAGTGCCGCCTGGCTGCGTGATGCCGAGCCCGCCGCTGCTGCCAGCCAGAACATCGACCTCGGCCAGCTGATGGAGCGTGCCGGTGGCGCCGCCTACGACATCGTGTCGAACCTGTACCGCGAGCAACGACACTGGCTCATCCTTGTAGGGCCGGGCAACAACGGTGGAGACGGCTACGTGATGGCTCGTCTCGCACGCGCGGCGGGCAAGGCGGTGACAGTGCTGTGTATGCCGCACCGCAACGCGCTGCCGGCGGAAGCCACGCGTGCTCGCGCGGCTTGGCAGGCGGTCGGTGGGACGGAGGCAACGCTGGAGGCTGGCCAGCCCGTTCCTGTGCCACCGGATGTCGACCTCGTGATCGACGGTCTGCTGGGCACGGGCATCAGTGGGAAACCACGCCCGCACTACGAGGAGGTGATCGCGTGCGTGAACGCGCTTTCCGTGCCTCGCGTGGCCATCGACATCCCATCTGGTCTGAACGCTGAAACGGGCGTGGCGGCGGGCGCCTGTGTGAAGGCCGATCACACTACTACGTTCATTTGCTTAAAGCCTGGGCTGCTGACCGGGCAGGCCTGCGATTACGTCGGCCGACTGCATTATCGCAGCTTGGGGCTGGAGGAGTGGATGACGGCTCCGGAGCGCCTGCAGCACGCCTGCTGCCGCCGGGTCTCTGTCAGCGACATCCCCACCTTTTTCGGTGCGCCACGTGCCGCCTCCTCCCATAAAGGCAGCTGCGGGAAGGTCGTACTGGTCGGCGGCGACCACGGCTGTGGCGGGGCCATCCTGATGGCAGCCGAGGCGTGTATTACAACCGGAGCGGGTCTGACGCGTGTGCTGACTCGACCAGAGTACGCGACGCCGCTGCTGACCCGGTGCCCCGAGGCGATGGTGACGACGGTGAACGCCGCTTCCCATGAGAACGCTGGTGGTGCTGCTGCTGCTGCCTCTTCTGAAGGCATGAAGGCGCTGGAGGAGCAGCTGGAGGCGGCCTTCGCGTGGGCCTCAACGCTCGCTGTCGGACCTGGGCTCGGCTCTGGTGCCTTTGCCAAGGCTGCTGTGGACGTCGCGATCCGCCACGCCGCGGCACACCCAGAGAAGACGCTGGTGCTGGACGCGGACGGGCTGAACATGCTGGCCAATCAACTGCATTCGCATCAGCAGCAGGAGGGAAAAGAAGGCAATATGAATCTTCCTCACCTCCCCCGCAGTATTCTCACGCCCCACCCCGGTGAGGCAGCCCGGCTGCTTGGCTGCTCCATCGCGGACGTGGAAAAGGATCGCGTGGAGGCCGCACGTCGTCTCGCAGCGCTCTTCGGCGGCACGTGCCTGCTGAAGGGACCGGGCACGGTTGTGTGCTGCGATGAGCGGGTCAACGACAGCGGCAGCGCGCACGACGCAGCTGCGACGGCGGCAACGCTGAGCGCGTCTGCGGTGGAGAAGGGGGTGCCGTCGGTGCTGTCGAACGTTGCAATTGTCGACGCGGGCAACCCAGGCATGGCAAGCGGTGGCATGGGGGACGTCCTTACTGGTTTGTTGGCTGGTCTCGCGGCGCAGCGGCTGCACGGCACCTTCGATACAGCGTGCGCGGGAGCGCTGGCGCATGGCGTGGCGGCCGACGTCGTGGTGTCTAGCGAGGAGCGCGGCACGCGTGGCTTACGGGCGACCGAGCTCATTGCGCAGATTCCCTGCGTGGTGAACGCGGCGGGGCTGACGCGGCTGCGTGAGAAGCGGGGTAGTCTGTGAGACAGCATCAACAATCGTTACAGGAAAAAGAATCGAGAGCTGCGGGTCAAACAGGGTCGAGCAGCCATCAAAGCTCGTAGATGAACTGCATTTTTTTTGTTTTGGTAAAACGAATTTACGCTTTTTGTTTGATCGTTTATTGAGGAAATAAAGAAATGCATCGTCTCGACCTTAACGTGAATTCCGTGACATCCTATTTGAGATACATGTTGTATTTCACGCCATTGCAAAGGCAAACAAAGCTTGATCTTTCCTTCCCCACCAAAGCCCTCTCTCAACGACTTACACTCTGCTTCTGGCTACTTCTTTCCTGTTGGCTTCGTACGCGCTTGTACTCCACCACGCCGCACCACTCGTTCCTGCGCAGCGGCCAAGCGAGCACCGGGGGAAAAAACGCAGCGAAATCCGCACCGAAAAAGCAAACAAAACTTAATTTCTGTTTCCCCTCTTTCCTTTTATTTTAGCACGACTCATAGCTATTAGGCTTGCAAGCACCCCACAACCAAAGTCTACTTCGACCGTCATGGCGCGCAACAAGGCCGGCAAGTCGGAGGGCAAGGAGAGGCCGGCAAGCGCACGAGACGCCGCCTCGGCAAACGGCGCGGTGGGTGCGAGTGCCACCAGCGGTACCGCACCAACGGCCCAGCCACCCGCGTCCCCCTCTACGTCCTCTACCCCGCCTCCCTCGTCTGCTAATGGCAGCTGCGGGGCAGACGGCAAGAGCGGCACTCTTCGGCCACAGCAAGCGCAACAGCAGGGCAAGGGATGCGATGCGAAGTCAGCACACGCGCGTCCCCCGCCACTAACTCCGGCCCACCCGCTGGACTCCGTTTCCTTCACCCACCGCGCCGACGATCACCTGAAGCCTGCCAGTCCCTGGGCACGTGAGTTGGACTTCGCCGACGGCGCCTACACCCCCCACACCGTTGCCGTGCTGCTCTCCATCTTGATGGGCATCCTGCTGCTGCTGCGCTATTACTACTACCCAAACCTGAGCGTTGAGCAGAACGTCAAGCTGGGTCTCTCGGCCGCCGCGTTCGTGTTCATTGGCTTTGGCACGGTGCACCTGCCCGACTCGCTGATGGTGCGTCCACACCCGGCTGTCTGGCGCGGCGTTCTCGCGCTGGGCGTCTTGTACCTTGTCTTCCTCACCTTCATGATTTTTCAAGATCTGGGCACGGTGCGGGCGATCATGGTGTACTACGACCCGTCGTTGCGGACGCCGCTGCCGGAGCGGGCCTACGCGGCGGACTGTCGCATGAGTACGGAGGAGGACCCGTGGCTCTTTGTGCACACCGCCTTCGACATGTTCATCCTCGCTCACTCTGCTGGCTACGTAGTGAAGATGCTCATCTTGCGCGACTGGCGCATGGTGACGGCGGTAAGCCTCGGCTTTGAAGTCATTGAGGTGACCTTCCAGCACGTCCTGCCCAACTTTCGCGAGTGCTGGTGGGACCACGTGCTGCTGGACGTGCTGATCTGCAACGCGGGAGGGATGCTGGTGGGGATGTGGCTGCTGCGGCAGCTCAACGCGAAGGAGTATCGATGGATCGCGCTGAAGGAGATCCCCACCATGAAGGGGAAGGCACGGCGCCTCTTGGGGCAGCTCGGGCCTCGCAGCTTCGCACGTTACAACTGGAACGTCTTCCAGAGCCGCACCCGCTTCTTCCAGGTTGCTGGTATTTTGCTGCTGATGCTGCTGCAGGAGCTGAACTGCTTTACCATGAAGGCAATCCTGCAAATGGCGCCAGAGTATCACCTGGTGACGGCACGGCTGGCGCTCTGGGCCCTGCTCGCCACCTCCTGCCTGCGCGAGTTGTACGAGTTCATGACGAACCCCTTAATCAAACGCATCGGGACAACGGCGTGGGTCACGATTCTTGGCATTTGTGTCGAAACGATTTGGATTGTGAAGATGGCGGTCGAGGGGCACTACTTCCAGGATGCTGTGATGCCGACGCACATCGCGGTGCCGTGGATGGCGGCGCTGGTGAGCTTCGCCCTGTGGCTCACGCTCTACTTTGGTGTTCTCTCGCTGGAGCAGCGCAACCGCCGCCGTGGTTTGGCCTACTACAGCGTCAACGTCTTCTTCTACGCCGCGGCGCTGTGCATTCTTGCGCTGTTCTTGATGGGACTGCCGGACCTGCAGCTGGGGCGGCAGGCCTTCGAGGCTGCCGTAGCGCCGTACGAGCCCTACCTTTTTCCCTGGCGTACGGCGTGAACTTCTTTTTTTCTTGTGCGACTTTTCTCCCGACTGGGCTTATCACTCTTAATAGTATTGTTTTTTTCTCCATTTTATTCCACACACACACTCCATCTTCACATTTCGATTCTTTTGTTTATTTCGCTGCGTATGTGACTAATTTTCTTTTTTATATTTCTGTGTGTTGTTCAACTGAGTTGGCATTGCTTCACTATTATATTGCTACGCACTGCGTCTCACGTCACAGGTGGTGGTAAACAGGTGCCATTTCACGTTCAAGAAGGCAAGACGGAGCAAAACGAGATGATGTGGTGGCAAAGCCGGTATAGGACGTGGTTCAGCAGCATGCTGCATCGTCTCTTTTGTGTATTCTACTCCTTCTTCCTCTCTGATCTTCTCAGGTGTTGGAAACGTGTGTTGTTGCATGCGTTTAGTGGAAATTAAACATTTAAAGAGAGGGGAGCCGTCTATCCCCTCTCTCCTCTCTCTCTCTCACCACCAATTACCTCGCGTTCCTTTCTCCTCCACTTTTAACGTTGCGTTTGCTGTCATACAGCTTCGTCTTTAACTTCTTTTACCCCTTTTCACCAAGGCCCTCTCTCCCTTATTTTTGCGAGGACAGACGCAATCACCGTTTCTCCCGCAAATTGCACTCTTCACAGATCTCGACTTTCTCGACGCAGCGCATTTGTTGCGAGCGCGTCTTCTCTTCGACCGGCTTTCCTCATCGACAGGCACACAGGCAAGAAAGAAGACAAGCGAACACCGACACACCCACACACACACACACACACACATAAGTGGACACGAGGAAAGGATGCCAGCGTTGAAGCCCCTCCTCGTCTTCGGCCTCCGTGGCACCCTGCTGGAGCGCATTCACTTCCGCAACGTCCCTTCTACGATGCCAGCACCCGATCTCTCTGTTGGCTCGTCCAAGATTTGGCTGCGTCCGCACATGATGGAGGTGCTCAAGGCGCTGCAGCCGCACTGCCGACTCGCGATTTGGAGCTCGACCACGCAGCGCAACACGCTGCCGCTTGTCAGTGCTATTTTTGACACGCCACAGGTATCGATGACGGCTGCCTTTGACACAAGTGCGCCACCGCCTCCGCGCGCGCCAAATGCGAGAGGGGGCGGCTTTGCGAAGGCACCGGCTGCTGCTGCTGTGGTGGAGACGGAGGCGTCAGCATCGACCACCAGCGAAGGCGGGAGCGTTCGTGCCGGTCGCTTTGATAAGAAGAAGCGTGCCGCGGCGCCGGTCGAGGCTGCTGCTGCTGCTGCTGAGCCAGAGGCAGTCGAACGGCTGCGCTTTGAGTTTGTGTGGGCCCGTGAGCACACCCGCGCCGACGACTTTCGCCGTTTAAACGCGAGTGTCGCGGACGACACGCACGCTACGGTGAAGGATCTGGGGCTTATTTTTGCGCAGTTCCCCGCGCTGGCGCAGCCGGAGAACACCGTCCTCATTGACGACACCCCGAGCAAGGCGAAGATGCACGCCGACAACTATCTCTGGCTCGACACCTGCACAGAGATGAACATCACCGACATGAAGGGGATGCTGCGGCTGCAGGAATTCGTGATGAATGAGCTGGTGCCGGCGAAGGACGTGCGAGACGTCCTCTGCCGCCGTATCCGCAACGGCGGATAAAATTAAAAAAAATAGAAAAGAGAAGGGGATGCGGCTGGTGTGGTGAGCGAAGGTGCGGATAGAAACGTCGTGAGGAGCGTTTCAAGCCTTTTTTTTCTTTGCCAGTCGCATTCTGGCGCTCCGATTTTGGACCATTTTCCCCTCATCAGTCTCCCCATCAGTCGTTACAGTTTGAGTTTCAGAGCAGAGTACACGAGTGCTAAACATAAAAAAAAAAAATGGAGAATTAATGATTGCGGTTAAGCAGGCGTTGTGGATTCGAGTTGCGATCGCCTCGTGCAGCTTTGGCGTACATGATAGTGTAGTTCGGCAAAAAAAAAAAAGGGAGTAGCGAGGACAGCCTGTAATTTTTCGCCTGCTGCGATGTAAAGCTTCTGCCTCCTGCAGTGTTGGTCATCGCTGCGCTCTTCACTCGCGCCTCTTTTCTTTACCTTCCTCCTCGATACTTCTCCTGTCTGCCTTCTTCTCGCTCTTCCCCAACACTCTCAGCAGCCACTTCGGTTGAATATTTCGACTACGAAGTCAAAAGTAGTGCACTCCTCGACGAAGAAACTGAAGTCCCTCACAGACACACCCGAATATACACACACACGCACTAAAGCAAAGGACACAAGAAGATGTCGGTGTCGGTGCACGAGGAGGTGGAAGAGGTGGACCTGTCGAAGCTCATCAACTTCGGCATGACCTTCGAGCCTCTGCAGCTTACGATACGCGACATCCTCCGCCGCCTCGCGCAGCTGGAACGCCAAAACATCACCCAGGACGACCGCATCGATCAGCTCACCGCCACCGTTGGCAACCTGGAGGAGGCAAATCGCGTGCTGGAGGAGAAGGTGAAGGCGCTGTCGGAGAAGGTGGACACCGCGGAGAGTCAGGAGAAAGACGACGCGAACACCGGCAACGACAGTGATGCAATCTGGGACGAGATTGGGCGGCTCAACAGCCTGCTTGGTGAGCTGCAGGACGGCGCGGAGCGGGACCGGCACACGATTGATGAAATTTACGCCGCACGCAAGCGCCGCCACTCGAGCGCGTCTGCGATGGCCACCGCAGCTGCGGGAGAGGAGGAAGAGGATGAGGCGGACGGGGCTGGCAGCCGTGCTGAGAGCGCAAAGCCGGTGACATCAGCCGGTGAGTCCAGCTCCGCCAAGCCGCCATCCCCAGCCGCACGCAAGCCGAGCGTGGCGCGTCCGCTGCGCACGACAGAGGAGTCGGCGCCAACGAAGCCCGTCGGCGACGTCATCCTCGACCGCGCTCGCGAAGACCTGCACCTCGACGGCACCAACGTCTTCCGGGCCTTCGAGGAGGGAGCAGCGACAGCGCCAGTCGCCGTGGAGGGCCCGCATGCCGCCGCGCTGCCGCAGACCAGCGATCACCCCGCTGCGTCCTCTGTGGTGTCGCTGCCCTCGCACGGCAGCCCGAGTACGACCCCGCTCCAGCAGCCCGGCCTGCCGCCGCGTCCCCACAGCGTCTCCATCAGCTTCGCCTCGCGTCCGCAGTCGGGGGCACCAGGCACTGCGGCTGCTGGCGGCGAGGAGGCGGGTGAGCACCGCGGCTCTGTCGCCTTTGCGCGGTCGCCCGTGTCTCGTCCCGCCTCTCACGCGCAGCGGCGGAGCATCTATGCTGATCAGCGCATCGCTGCTGCGGCGGCGCGGCGTGCGTCGCAGTTCTCCGCTGCTGGTGGCAGCGAGGGCGTCTCTCCGTCTGCCTCCGTCTTTGACAAGCTGCGTCGCGACGGCGATGACATCGCCTACCTGAACCGCGTCGTCGCGGAGATTCTGGGCGAGATGAAGGAGCTGCACGCCGATGTCGACCAGCTGCGCACGAGCCCGCCGGAGGAGGAGGAGACGAACAAAGAAGCAGGCAGCGCTGCGACACCGGCTGACGGCGCCGTCGCGGCGGAGGAGCTGGAGGCGGTGCTGCGCCGTCTGACGCGTGTGGAGCACGATGTAGCCGACGCGCGTCAGCAGCTGCAGAAGCGCGATGACGGCCTGCAGGAGGAGTTGGACGACCTGAAGAAGCAGCTGCACGTCGCACGCGGCTTGACGGACGACGACCTGGATGCCCTGCGCGGCGTGCGTGACCTCGCCGAGCGGGTGCGGCAGCTGGAGGAGCGTCTGCGTGCCCTCGAGGCCGCCAACGGTGCGCTGACAGAGCAGTTTGCGAGTGTGCTGGCCGTTGGGCAGCAGGGCGAGGACGGCGGTGCTGCGTCAGAGATCAACCCACTGCAGTTCGCCGCGCTGCAGGGTGCGGTGAAGAACCTGGAAAAGCAGCTTGCGGACCTGCTCGCTGCGCAGGGTGAGGGCCAGCAGGACTGGTCGGAGCCGATCCGAAAGCTGACGGAGTCCCTGCGTGCGGTCGAGAGGGACGTGGCGACGGCGCAGGATCAGCTGCAGCGCGTGAGCAAGGAGGCAAGCCGCTTGGAGGAGGCGAAGGCGAACCGGTCGGAGCTGCCGGACCCGGCCCTCTTCGGCAACAACGGCAAGCGCCGCAGCTCGGCGGAGAGCAGCGCACTGGCGGACCTGGCAGGACGCATGACACGCGCGGAGGCGGCGCTGACGCGCTTGAACGAAGACAAGGCGGACCGCACGGCGATGCAGAAGCTGCGCGACGAGCTCAACGCACTGCGGCAACTCGTCGACTCGCTGCGGGGACAGCGCAACGACGGCGCGGCGCTGGAGAAGTTGGAGAAGGCACTGCGCGATCTGCAGATGGAGATGAACAACGTGAAGGATGCCTCCCGCAACGCTGGCAGTGGCGGCAGCGGCATCGGCGGGGAGGACGTGGAGGACTTGCGGGACCGTCTGGAGCGTCTCGATCATTGCAAGGCGGACGCCACACTCGTTGCCAACAAGGCGGAGCGTGACTACGTTGAGAACGCGCTGGAGCGGCTGATGCGTGAGGTGGAGCAGGTGCTGAACGCCACGAACGCCGGTCTCATCGACACGCTCGAGAAGTCGCTGAACATTCTGCGCGACATGATCGATGGCAAGGCGACGAAGCAGGATGTGGCCAACCTGCAGGGCTGGATGGCTGAGTCGAGCGGCGGTGCTGCGGGTGCGGGTGCCGGCGCGGCGGACGGCCTGACCGGCTTCAAGGGCTTCCGCTGCCTTGGCTGCAATCGCCCGATGGACAACATGCGTCCGCGTACGCTGCCGGCGACCATGACGCCGTTCCTAAACCGCAACCCGCAGAACTTCCCGCAGGACAACGTGACGCGCACGATTAGCAGCAGCAGCAGCGTGGTGGTGGTGGTGTTGCTGGTGGGAATTGCCGGCGTGAGCAGTCACAGCGCGGGTGCGCGTCCGGCGGCTGCGGGCAGCCCCGATGTGTCTGTGCACCGTAGCACCAACAGTGAGCCGCTGCCCCCAATTGAGCAGGCGTAGTTTTTGTCTTTGCTGTCCAGTTCTCTCTCTGCCCTGCTTGACGGCACACGGACCATGAGATGTTTGCACTTGCAACGCGTGTCGTCGCTTTGGCCTTCCATCCTTGGTGTGTGTATTTCTCTCGCCTCATCTGCTTTGTTCTTTCTTTTTTTTTGTGCGTCGTGTTAGTCTACGTTGTTTGTTCACCCTGTTTTTTTGGTGGTTGTGGTGTACGCCATCGAGTTGGCGGTCGTGTCCTTTGCGCTGTGTGTGCAATTCTTCGTATTATTATTTATTTTTAGATGTTGATGTAGAGCACCCTGTTTGCGAATTTTCTATCAGTCGTATTCCCAGATTGTATTCTTCTGTTTCTTTTTCCCTCTCATGTATGTCTTCGACCCGGCGCAGTCGTGGTTCTTTTCTCGGCCTTTCTCCCCGATTTCTCTCATATTCGTTTTTGTTTTTTATCCCTCCCTTTTTCCCTGCCTGTTTGTGTGGGCTGCGGGGAAAGGGGAAAAGACATGTAAAGCGGAGCTGATGTTCTCCACGTGACTGTGCTGACCACACAGAATCAAAGCAAGAAAAGAAAGAAAAAAAAAGGACACATCCGAGAGTTATATGAGCGTACGCGTCACGCCTCTGTCAACTTCTTTCCCAATGTAAAAGGAAGGAGGATGAAGCGCTTCTCTAAACATGCATTGATGTAGTCTTTGGTGCTCGCAGTCGCCCCAACACCTCGCACTTGGACGTGCTGCATTGCCACACGGATCCGCCCGCAGTCTCGTCACGCGTTCACGCCTGACTGTGTGTGTGTGTTTGCCTGCGTTAGAGCAAGCACTTCTTTGTGCAGGCACTTAACGACAGCACACACAGGCGTCGCCGAGAAAAAAAACTTTGGGGCTCTTCACAGACCGTTATCAACGCATACCGCCTCTCCGAAAAGAAAAAATATATAATAATAATACATCCACACACATGCGAACTTGTCAGCTCTCACTCTCGTCTCTTCTTGCTCCACTTCTCCGCCACTTTATCGATTTGCCTTACTTTCTGCGTTCTCTCTTCGCTGCCAGCAAGCATCAACTACACACACACACACACGCACCCACACAAGAAGGAAAAATTTAATCGCTCACCTAGTTACGCAATGCGCGCACGTCTGGAGCGGGCGGTGCAGGCAGAGGGGCAGAGCACTGCGGAGAGCCGCTTCCACGCCCATCTCAGCCACTCTCTGCGGGACATCGTCACGGCCGTCACAGCACTTTCTCACGCACCAGCAAAGGACGACCCCTTCCTCCACGAGTACGAAGCCTGTGACGACTTGGATTACTGGACCAAACCTGAACTGCCAGAGCTTGTCGGTGCGCTCTGCGCTGTGGAGCAGTTGGTGGAGGAACGCGTAGCAGCGCTGGGCATAGCAGCGACTACGGTGTCTCCTCACACGAGCACGACACCCCTGAACAGCGCGAGCCGCAGTCGCAATGCCTTGTACGCTACACTGGTCCGCCATCTTATCGAGGATCTCGTGACGCCAACAATGAACGGCGTCGTAGCGTCCTCTCACAGCCGCACCAACAGCTGAGGGAATTCCTCGAGCAAACAGCGACGTGCGTCTGCGTCTGGCAGCGGGGCCGACATCAGCGTCTTCTCTTTTTTTCGCCCCCGCTGCGCCTGTTGACGGTGACGGCACGGCGAGCCCCACAGCAGCGCCAGCAATCGTGTTGGTTGTCCCTGTTGGCGTGTACGTTGGCTGGCGGTGCTGCTTTCGTTTACTCGACGCCTTCGCTCGTGCGCTTGGGTTGTCAGCAAAAGGGGCTGGGACACAAGGACGGGGAGGAAGGAGGGGAGAAGCTCGCAGGCTGGCTCGATGTGTCTTCAGCAATGTTGGAGGGCCTTCAGCGCACCTCACAGCACCTTCTCTCTTTTACGACGTCGACGGCGCAACATCTAAAGTCAGGTGTCACGCACAACGGGAAGGACAGCACAACAGGACTGCTGCTCCTCCAGCAAGAAATCACCGCCTGGAGCCGGCTAGCGCACTGCTTCTGGTGGTGGTGGAGCTTCACAGCGTCTGCTTTAATTCTGACACCGGAAGCACACAAGAGCGAAGTCGTACAGCTGTGGTGTGTCGGCCGCAGCTGCGCCACGCGGCACCTCAGCGCAGTTGTCCTGCCGGGTGCGGTGCGGATGCTGCGCGAGGCGATGTCCGCTTTCATCTTTCCCGCCGGCGCGGATTCGTGTCAGAGTACCGGCGCCGCGTTGGAGCAGCACTACCATCAAATCGTGGTGGCCGTCGGACAGCTCCTTCACGACGTGTTCCCGCACTCACAACACCATCAGCTGCCGCTGTCGACCTCGTCGACACAACCCACACCGCAGTTGCCCCCTGCAAGCAGTGGTGCTGCATCGACGTCTGTGGGCTTTGCACGTCTCATCATTCACGACGCACTGCGTCCCGTTGCCGAGCGCCTTCTCGACGACCCCGCCTCTCTGATGGCCGACGCGCATTCCTCGCCTCGTCGTGCTTCGCCTACTCTTCCTGCTGATGCTCCTTCTCGCGTAGGAGACGGCTGGGACGACAGCGACAACGAAGACGAGTGGGAGGAGGTGCGGGTAATGAGCAGCGCTAACGTCTCCGCCTCCCTCACCGCGGAAGACACGACCAACGCAACGCAGGAGGTGCGGGCACCAGAGACGGAGCGTAAGAGTGATGGAATTCGTTCCACGCATGATGCCGTGGTGGTCGTCTTGGACACGCTGGAGGCGCAGTTCGGGGCTGCGGTGGTGGGGCAGGACGCCGTTGTCATGACGCTGCGACGACTGCTCTAGTGGCTCTGGCGACACGTTGTTTGTGTAACCTCAACCGTTTCACCATCTTGTTCTCTTCCCCTTTTTGTGTGTGTGTTGCGCTTTTCACGTGCAGAGGCCGCTCACTTCGTTAAGTTCTGTTATTTTTTGCTGCTCGCTACCGTTGCAAACCGGACGCTGCATCAGACAAGATAATAAATAAAAAGAAAATAAAAAACATCAATAGAGGTCTCTTGCTATTTCGCAACTGCGGCACCGAGTACGAAGCACTGGTGATTGCTGAAAGTAGCAGCTCTTTGTGTTGTTTTATACTCTCTCCCCACTTATCTTCTTTCGCCTCCTTCGTCTTGTGTTTTTCTTCGTACCCCCATAAACGACTCCTCTCACTAAATTTGTCAAAGTGCTCGACAGCACGACTGACAGACTCGGAGGACCAGCAGCAAGGCTCCCACCCGCTCTCACACACACACACATATATATTTATGTATGCATTGCTGACACACACCACAATTCACTGACAATTACTCGCGGGAACCCGTCGTCACCTTTTCTTCTGCGCTCGCGAGCCTTCAGCACCGCTTCCCACACACTCGAGAGTCACACTAAACACAACAAAACGGAACGACCATAAGAGCGTCGATAAAGGAGTAGTCGCTCCGCTCTCTGACTGCGCAAGAAGGCAAGACGCCTGCGCTTGTCTTATGTAAACTCGACGCGACCGTGAAGAAAACTTCAAGAATATCTGTGGGCGTCGTCGCTGCTTGCGCTGAACTGTTTACACTTCTTCTCTTTTCTTATTCGACACTGGCGGTGTTGCTGTCTTTTCTTCCCTCTTCGTGCTGATTTTTCTCCCCCTTTTCTTTCGCTTGTTTGCACTGCTTTTCCCCTTTTTTTCTCTGTGTGTTTCTTTCTGAGTGCGCGTCTGTGTAAAGTTCTCTCTCTTTCTCCTTCTATCTTTTCCATCTCTCTTCCTCCTGGTCTGTTAACGTAGTGGTACGCTGCGAACGTCCTCTCAGGGCCGCAACGTCACAGCAAAGGCTGCATCTAAACACGCATCCACACCCAACCCCACAAGGCAAGTAGCTTGTTGTAGAAAGAAGATCTGTTGGAAGAGTCGCAGCGGTACACCCGTCAACGTCCACCGTCTGCGCTCTTTTCTGCTCCCTGTGCGTTTGTTGAAGAGCCGAACACACTGTTAAACATATCGTGATAGAAAAGAAAAAATTGCTTTTTTTTTCTCTTCTCTTCCGACGGCTTCTCTCCTTCTCCTCACCCGAGAGCGTGCGCAGTTGTCCCTACCGCCACTGCGGAGCACCGCGACACTAGTTAACAACCTGGGAAGCAATCTTAGTAAAGGAGAAGATGGATAGCCCGACGGAGCAGGCACTGACGGCCTACGCACCAGTGCCACCACCACCGATCAGCAGCAGCGGCAACCGTCCCTTCCTCCGCAGCGCTGTCGCCTGCGCCGAGCCGTGCAACGTGGGCACCAGCCTCACGGCGACGCCACGCTCCACCCGCTGCGGGCCCTCGCCGTCGTGGCTCTCGCTGAACGACTCGTCGGACTGCCTGCACTCACCTGTACCGACCCCACTCCAGCTGTCGGCCCCGCAGATGCAGAATTTAGAGGTGGTGGCGGCGCCGCCACTCCGATGCCGCGGGCGGGCTGCTGCCCATCACCGCCGTCCTCCCTCTCGCTGTCGTCGCTCGCGGCGCTGCCACCCACCACAGCCGCCAGCAACCGAGACGGTGCGTTGTCGCGCAGCACGCTGAAGACGCTAAAGGTGGTCGCGGCGGCACACACAGCAGCGGGGCTGCAGAAGTCGCAAAGCACACCGCTGACGCGCAGCACATCACCGCCGACGCGATGCAGGCGGGAATACGTGACGGAGACGACGTCGCCGCAAAGCCGCGATGCCTCGAGTGCCACTGCTTCTGCTGTTTCTGTTCCCGGCAGCGGTGTCGGTGGTGCGCATGTTATTCAGGAGCCTTCCAGTACTTTTTTTCGCAGTGATTCGTTTCTAGCGACGGGTGACCTCGCCGCGCCTGTTGATTTACCGGCGCATCCACCGATCCGCTGCGGCAGCACAACTCGGGAAGCTTCGTGCTGCTCCTCGACTGCATATTCCACGCCTCTGTGTAGCCTGCCACGTGAGGACCAACAACCCGCGCTGCCCCAGCGCGTCTTGCAGACCCCTCTCTCTCTCTTCGTCGACTGCGCCGTCCCAATCAGCTGCTCGTCGCCCACGCTGCACCACACCTCAGTACAGGACGGCGGTGGCACCTCCTCCAGCGACGTCTCCTCGTCGTCGCGTACGTGGGGATGTCAGCGCGGGCCCCACGTTGCGTTTGCGAGTCCGGTCTCCGTCACCCCGCCGTCCTCGTCGGATTTGATCGTCGCGTCCAGCGCGGAGAAGCAGTCGGTGGCGGTGTTGCGTGTGGCCGGCTTCACGCCCGTGCCACCGCCGCCGCCACCGTCGTGCAGCCCTGCGGCGATCGCGTCGTCAGCGAGTGGAGCGGCCGCACCGTCTGTGCCAGCTGCGGGTGGTGCGCCGCGACGGCACCGCCGCTCGACACTCTCGCCGGCGGGGCCCGCCCTGCCGTCGGCGCGAATGCTGACGGAGGCACGAAACACCAACGTCACCCCGGAAGAGCGCATCAACGCGTGTGAGGAGAAGCATGAAGGGCGGTTTATTTGTCCTCCTCCCTTTACAGCCGGAGTGCTGAACACTTTTGGCGGCGATAGCAGCAGCAGTACCAGCAGTGCAGTGGCAGTCGGCCGACGTCGTCGTCACTGCGCACGACGGTGTCGCGTCACGTGGGGGATGAGCAGACAGTGGTGCGGCGGCCGCATCGCGCGAGCCCCTCGCCGCACGTCTCGGCGGCAGCGGCTCTCAACACACAAGCCAAAACCTGAGCTTACCAGCGCGGGCCGTTTTCCCTCCATCACATTGGTCGCCAATTGACGCTTAGCTTGACTCAATTTAATTTCGTCCCTTAAAAAAAAAAGAATCATATTTTTTCCCCCTATTGTTATTAGGGGATGTGTGAGGATGGCTGAAGAGGCGCCTCGCACACCTATTTCATCTTGTCTGGCGCGGCAACTCCATCTATGAAGCGATCATGTACAGGTGAGCAACACGTGACAGAGGAAGGTTTACTTTTTTCTCTTTAACTCCACGTTCCGTCTCCGCGTTTTGTTGAGTATTTTTGTCCTTTTTTTTAGTGTTCCGCTACAGCTTTCATGTTTTTTTTTTCTAATCCATGTTTGTGTGTGTCTATGTTCATTTGCTATCAGCAGAGCTACCGTTTTTTTCCCCTTTTCACTCTCTTCGCGTGTTCCTCAGCACCGAAGAGTTGCCTTCTCTCCACTGTTTATTTGCTTTTCCGCCTTTCGTTGTCTACTCCATTCTCCAGTGCTGTATTTTTTATCTGCTGTTGTTCAGCTCGTTGGGTTCCACTCTACGTGTTGTGGGCGTCGTGTTTGCTTCTTGTGTGTGTGTATCTTGTGCGTGCGCAGCGTTTGGCGTTCGGTCGCCGTTTCGATGGATGCAAGCTGCATCATGTCATGCACACACGAAGAACTTCACTCCTCCCCTCGCGAAGCGCACACCTTTGTAGACTGCGGCCGGAAAACAACAACAAAAAAAAGAATATATCTCTCCTGCTTTTTTTTTTGTCTTCATTGCTTGTATGATTTATTAGTGTTGCCATCTGATGCGCGGCTGGGTGCAATGTTCCCTCCCTCTTTTTTTCTATTGTTTTGTCTCGTCGTTGCCGACGTTTTATTATCATTATTATTGAGAGTGCGTAAAGAGCACTTGGCGTGGGTGTAAGCGATTCCATATGTGCTTTGTTCGTTTTGCTGGCCGTGGGTTTTTTAGTGTTCACTGCAGACGCATTTTTTTTTTGTTTAAGATGAGCGCTGAGAAGGAGTGCGCACCAATCTCTCTCTCTCTGTTCGCATATACATAACGCCCATGCAAATACACATATATATATATCTAACAGTCATCATGTTTTATGCTTCTTTCCTATTTTTAATTTTGCTGTTTGGCTACGGCAAGATGTTTTTTTTTCTTAAATTCTCACACTGATCGTCCCCTAAACGTTTTTTCTCCTCTTCCTCAGTATACTTCTTTGTTTTTGTTCCTTTATGACGTGTCACTGGACGGGTACTAATCGACGTCTCCCTTGTCTATATTCACCTTTTTTCTCTAATGTTTATTGTGCACCTGCGTTCTCTCAGCGTAAAGCAGCAAGCGTATTCTGAGTATAATTGTATTTATTATTTCCGTCTTCCCGTCTCTTCCATTTCCCGCTCGGTGTTAACAGGGAACTGATCCTGCTTCTATTATTACTTTGGTTTAAAAGATGTCAACAATTTGAGTTGAAAAAATAGGAAATGGAGTGTGTCAAGTGACAGACGGAGGCGTTGCTGCTGCCAACTGTGCTGCTCGATGCCTCGCCTGTAATTCTGTGGATAGTGACGAAGAGAAAGACAAAGCCAAAAAACTAGGCTGTGTACGTGTCGTCTCTCTCTCTTACTTTTATTTCTCTGCCTCCACAGTATTCCACCGCCGCAGCGCGTGGCACCTAAACACAGAAGCAATAGCATTCCAGCTGCTGCAGCTACATTATTTGCCTCCGACTTTTATTTGTTTATTGCAACTCTATCGTGTTTTTTTTTTTTACGTTCGTCGCGTACCGCATGAGCTTTAAGTTTTCGATGTCGTTCTCTACTATCATCGTTGTGGCTGCTGTTGCTGTTGCTGCGGCGGCGCACGTCGACACAAGGCACACAAGCATGAGGGGGGATCCGTTGCGTGAGATGTATGTATGCCCTCTCTGTCCTTCTGCGTGCTTTTTTATTTGCATTCAAATTCCTCTTTCGCATGCGTCTGGGGAGTGAGGAAACTGATGCCGCTCGTTGGTGAAGTCTGGTCTGTGTATTTAGTGTGTCGGAGCGTTGGATGTTTTCTTGTTTCTCTACTTTTTTTTGTAGCGTCAAAAAACAATTGCGCCTCTGTTTTTTTTTTCTTTTCTTCTCTCGTCCACCGTGTTCCGTGAGTTGCGCTTTACTTGATGTGGTGCTCCTGCTGATTCTCTTTCTTTTTCCTTTTTACTTTTGTTCTGCTTGTGTGCTTCGCGCATTTCCCCT
This sequence comes from Crithidia sp. LVH-60A, assembly GCA_030078075.1. Lineage (NCBI taxonomy): Eukaryota > Euglenozoa > Kinetoplastea > Trypanosomatida > Trypanosomatidae > Crithidia > Crithidia sp. LVH-60A. The sequence goes on from CP119673.1 coordinate 591,241, forward strand.
TTTAAGAAATATGTAAGCCTCTTCCCGTTTTTTTTTTCTAAATCCTTCTACTACTAACAAGAGTGCGTGTTTTTGTTTGAAGTGCACCTTTCTCGTGCGGTGCAGACCCCTCTTTCTTTTGGTGTGCCCCTCCACCCCGTCTTTTTTTTTGTTATTAATCGTACTTGTTGTTGTTTTCTTTTTGCCCGCCAACACGCGTGACTCTTGCGTGCGTGTCTGTGCCATCTCCCTGTGCTTTTTGATGTTGGCAACTCGTTTTTTTATAATTCCAATTCAATTTCCGACTCACCGTATAAGCACTCACAACTTTTTTTGCTTCAGTCTTTTACTTTCTTTCCTTTTTTTTTGTAGTTTTTGAAGGGTCTGTTATGCCTTTTCTGAATTTTTCCCCGCCTTCACCTTTCTCTCTCTCTTCTCATCAGGTCCATTCTTCTCTTGATCCCGCATTGCTTCCTGCACGTATCAAAACCAACATACAACTCCTCCCTCCTTTTTTTTTTCTTATTTTCTCTGTCGAACGATGGGCCGTTGTGGCGTTCCCGGCAATGACTCTCTGGTAGAGCGCATGTGTGTCATGATGATTTGTTTCTGTGCCGCCTCCTCTCTCCTCTTCTCTCTCCCTTTTTTTTCTTTTCTTGAAGACCACCGCCGCTGCGAGAGGCTCTCTTATCCGTTGTTTCTTTTGTATGTTCTTGGGCCCCTCTTTTTTAAAGTTTTCTCTGCACATAGCTCCGATATGCTTTTGTTTTTCTCTCTTTACTTTTCCTCCCTCTTTCCTTCTTCTCGTGTTGGAATGCGCCGCTCTTCGCTAACGCCTGCCCTTCAGCTTTTTTCTCCAAACACGCGACGCGAAGCCGATTTTCTTTTCTTCTTCTTCTCGTTTTTGTCGTCTGTTGTCATGATTCACTCCTCTGGTGTTCCTCCGCGGAACGGATGTTCACCTATAAGCTGATAACAATAATAAATATATTTGTATACATATATAAAGGACGTGTGAGTGTCCTTTGAGCGGCGGCGTCGTGTTTATGCAGCATATGTGCGGTTATGTACATATGGTTAGGGAGGCGGGCTTGTGCATCTCGGTTTATACTCGACTTTAAACTCATTTTTCTCTCTTCTCGGCGTGCCTCGCAACTCACAGCAAGAGGTCGCACCGCTTCCAATAGGTCATTAGTGGATGCACTTCCCTTGTTTTTTTTGCAAAAAAGAAATGAGTTTAACAAAGCGACGAGATCTCATCAAGGTACAGACGTAAATGCACGCACCCGTAAGATGTCGGTGCGTGCTCAAACGCTGGTTTGCTCTCTCGTCAATTTTCCTCTTCATCTTATTATTTTTGGTGGCGTCGCGTTCTTGCTGATCTGATTAGAAAGAAAAGTTGAATAGAAAAAACGGAAGGGATATTACAGAGTGGAATGATGTCGCCTCAGCGGATAGTGGGGAGTGTGCGCGTGGCGCTGCGTTCCTTTCTCTCTCTTTAATAACAGCAGATGTGTTTTTTCTCTTTTTTGACAAACACCACCACCAAAACCTTTTTTTAATTAATTTTTTTTTTTTTTTTTGCGCGGGGGGGAAGTACCCAAAAAAAATTTTTTTTTTAAAAAACTCCCCCCCCCCCGATGAAAAAAAAGCCGCGTCTGTGCAAAACTTTTTAGAAGAAAAACAAACTACTCCATTCGGTACTGTAGCTACAAGGGTGCTATTCAATAGTGGTATCTTTCTCTTTTTCTTTCCCAATTTTCTTTTCCGTTCTTCTTTCTCCTCTCCGTTCTCTCTCTGTGTGCGTGTGGTTACTGCCAGACCTTCCTTTCTCTTTCTTACAACGAGAGAGACTTCGATTCATTCCCTGCAATACTGCACAGGAACACGTTAACACACTTACATAACACATACACTTACACCTTCAGTCATGTCCGATGATGAAATGGAGCCCAAGTTCCCCCTCAGCGAAGGCAACAGGGGAGAAACTGGGCAGCTTGACGTGCTTCACGGAAACGGCACGCAGAGGACAGGCGGCCAAGGCGCTGGACACGGCACTGGAGCCCCTGCACCGCCTCGTGTACGGACGGGCTGGCCAGATGCTGACGCGGCGGGAGGCGCTGGAGGACTTCCAGGGCTTCCCACCCGCCATGCGCGACGCCGTGCTGGAAGAAGGTCAGTAAGCTGACGAAGGATCGTCTGCGTGACGTGGTGAAGCCGCTGCGCCTGGCGGTGCTGCTCTCGCAGAAGCAGGGCGATCTCGCGTCGGGTGTGGTGGACTTCTTCATGGCTCCAACAGAAGCGGCACTCGTGAAGACCGCAAAGCCACCGGTGAAGCGCACCGCCGCCGCAGCAGCAGCAACAACCCCAGCGTCAGACTCGAAGGCGACGAGCGCACCAGCGGAGATCAGAGAAGCCAAAGAAGAAGCCCGCAAAGGTTGCGGACACGGCGGCAGAGCCACAGGCGAAGAAGGCGAAGACGGAGACACCCGCTGCGGCTGCTGCTGCGGCACACACGAACTCGACCGGCCCGAGCGACGACGCGGTGCTCGTGGAGGTGTACAAGCGGGTGCTGGCGATGCCCTACGCGGAGCGCGCCGTGCTGGGCGTGAAGGCGCTGCGTACACAGCTGGAGGAGCGCTTCCACATGGCCGCGGGTGGGTTGAAAGCGAAGAAGGACATCATCACCACGGCAGCCTCGGAGTGTGTGCGAGCGCTGCGCGAGGCGGAGGAGCGTGCGGTGGAGGCTGCGGGTGCTGGTGCTGGTGTGGTGCACAGCAGCAACAGCCGGCTGCGGATGCGTCGGCAGAGGAGGAGCAGCCGCATGCTGTTGCACCAGCGTCAGCGTCGACGGAGGCGCCATCGGCAGACGCACCGCACCCCATCGCGCCGATGCATCCTGGTGTGCTGCCGTTGTAAGGCACCACTCATGCGCGGTGTTTCTATTCTCATTGTGGAGATGTTGCTGGCTCTATTTGCTGTGTGCTCCGTTGGGTATAAAGAGGTCGGTTTGCGCCTTTGGCTGACCGTTTCATGACGCAGGTTTCGAAAACAGCGAAAAAAAAACCAAGAGGAAAACTAAAAGGTTTGTTAATTGAAAGTAAACGGTGCGTTCGGTTCGTTCTGTTAACTTGTACGGTGCCTTCAAGTCACGATCTGCTATTATTGGATTGTTGGGACGCCTGTGTCCGGGGACAGGACGTGAAGGCCGGCACAGGCATGCCTCGCCAGCAAAAGCACAGCAAGAACAAGAGACAAATACCTTTCCTCCAGGCAACACGCATTGCCTAGCCACAGAAATCCTGGTGGATAAGTTGGCCTTTGCTGATGCGACGCAGTGTCAGCAATTCTCATTAATTTGCACGCACTGGCACTATCTCCCACTCCTTACTTTATTCTGCCTTCCCTTTTCTTTTCCACTCTCTCTCCCTGATCTTCATCTCTCTGTCTGCTTCTCAGCTGCATTGCACTTCCACGCTGTCGTGGCATTCCAGTGACGGTCACTGCCCCAACTCGTCACCTCGTACTCTCACTCTCTCTCTTTTCACTCTCTTTAGATTTACCATGGCCGCTCGCTTCCCTGCCGCGACGGGCCGGCGAGTTCTCCTGCTCGCCGCGCTGTGCCTCGCTCTTCTCAGCGTCAGCGCACAGGCGGTAAACGTGGTGGCCTACGCAACCGCCCTTCAGGCGGCGCTGCGGGACATCTCCCCTGGCTTTGTGACCTACTACTCCGCTCTGGTCGGCACGCCAGCCACGAAGGCGTTGTTCTGCACCACGAGTA